>CM076573.1:908600304-909298341 GCA_034641835.2 Pinus albicaulis | reverse complement strand
ATAAGCAAGGGGGAAACCCAACGACAATTTCTACCGTTGTAACTACTATTGAAAAAAATTCCAATCAACCTTGCAAAGTTAAATTCCCTTGCAAGTTATGTATGGGTGACTTCCTTCTTAGATATTATCTTGGTATTTCCCAGGTATTAGAAGTATGTTCCATCGATTTACATTAGAATTTCTCATCGGCCTCTGGAGATCATGTTGGTGATAAAACCTCAACTAGTGATAGTAAGGTCTCTGGAATAAAGGGTAAATTCAAAATTACCTATAGGTTATGTGAATGGAATCATACCATTCACCTTTTTCCTTACATGGATGAAGCCTCAAAAGTGTTGGATAGCCTTACGGCTTCTCAGCCACGTTTTCCTGCCAGTTACTGGAATATTTCCCCTGATCCCCCACTAGTTGATCAAGTGATTGATTAAAATTCATCTCTGATCAATCCCACTCTCTTCGAAAGTGAATCCCACGACTCTATTCCCTACCAACCAATGGTTGAGAAAATGGTTGACCTGATTTCAAATTCAGTTGATCGTGCTTTTACCGTAGAGAGTGAAACTCATACCACTCAGGTTATTTTTGTTTCTTCAAGTTCCCATGAATTGGAAGGAAATCCTCTCATTCCCATGATACATGAGGTATATCCTCCTATTCTCGTAACACAAATGGGTAGTTCTCCCATTCCCACGGCTCCCCTTCCAAGTATTTTAGTCGCTTATTTTTATTGGATTCGACTGCAAGGGTATCATATTCCTTCTTACATGCTTTTTAATATCATGGTATAGGATTATAATGTGGCCATACCTAGCACATTCATATATGAAGGCACATATGTTAGTATTCTATCCTTGACTACATGGAAATATTTAGGTTCTCTGCAGCTTGTGCCTGTTACTCATAATATGTTAGCTTTTAACAGATGAACTAGGCAACTGTTAGGGATCCTTCCTAAGTTACCAATTACTTAGGAGGAAAAATCATCTATATCGATGTGATGGTGTTCCAAGACCCTTTGGACTTTAATTTACTCCTTAGTCGTGGCTTTGTTTATGCAATGGGAGATCTTGCCTCTTCTCTCTTTCATGTGATGTGTTTCCCACATGAAGGAAGAATTGTGACCATTGATCAATTTCATTAATTGGTACTGACTTTACTCTCAATCAACCATCATCCCTAAACAGTCCTTACATGCAAGTGGTTTCTTCCCTGCCATAGGTTAATTATGTGGCAACTTGTTCCATGCCCGCGTCTACTGATGATCTAGTTAGTGATTGATCCAGGTGGATATCGGTGGCCACCCACCTATTCCATTTGGACCTGCACCATCAATTCTTACATCTTTTCAAATTTAGCACAAATTACTGTTTTTAGCAGGTTTTCGGGTCTTGAACTTCCGGATCCATTTTGAGGCCCTAAACGATGTTTTTTGGGCATCGTTCCTCTAGTGAATATGATTTCGTTCCAAAATTGATATTTTTGGCAACAATTGTAGTCCTCAGATAGATATTTCTAATGATGTATCATACACGTCAAACGGAGATCGTATGTCGAAGTTACATCCCCGGGAAGTTGAAACTCCAATTTACCCAAACGGGGCCCATAGTTTTGGTGCTTCATCTCCTAGGGTTAGGTTTTTGGACGTTTAGAGTTCTCCATTGTTTCTCAATAATAAATAGGCCGTTGAGCCTCATTGTAACACAGTTCAAAGGTCTGTATCCACCACATATCTTCTTAGAGATTCGCTACCAGCACCTTAGCTAATTTATTTCCATTCTGTCTGTAAGCAAATTTCAGTTCTTTGAAATTAATGAAATGAAGTTTTATTTCCACTGCATATTTGTATTTGTGGTTATATGTGTATTTTGTTTCATTCCTGCATAAATATGGATCAGTGATATCAGAGGGGTCTGCTTTTTCTCGATCCTTCTTTGCATGTCCCCAACAAGGTCGGGGTATAAGGAGTTAGGGCTCGATTTGGTGGAACCTTTGTAAGATCAGCCTCGCAAACCCTGACGGATGCCCATGGTGGACGAAAAGAAAGATGAGGGAGCAGGAGATCCTATCAAAAAATTTCTCAAGGAGGCCTTCGAAAAACAAAGGAATGCGATGATGGATAAATTTGCCCAGATCCTTCAACGGCTTCCCACCAACGGTGCATCTGCATCCAGCAGCCACTCTGGAGGCGATACTCCCTTTAAGGTACAAGTAAAATTTGACATTCCCATATTTGAGGGTCAAATAGATGCAGATGCCATAGATAGATGGTTGAATCTATTAGAAGGATATTTCTCAGTTCATGACTTTTCCGACCAGGAGAAGATTATTTTTGCACTCCTCAAATCTACCCCA
The DNA here is from genome assembly GCA_034641835.2 of Pinus albicaulis. Lineage (NCBI taxonomy): Eukaryota > Viridiplantae > Streptophyta > Pinopsida > Pinales > Pinaceae > Pinus > Pinus albicaulis. The sequence goes on along the minus strand of CM076573.1, from coordinate 909,295,989 downwards.
CATGTCAAGGACTAGTGGGAAACCTACTTTGAGAAAAAGGACGAGATAGAACCCTCTCTATTCTCAGCCATACCCACTTGGAATTATTTCCGAGATGCCATCAAGGAACAATACTATCCCATGGGGAGCTAGGAGGACAAGTACATACAATGGACCACGCTGCGGCAACAAAGGGATCAAGATGTGCATGAGCTGACGAATCTGTTCCATACCCTGTGCACAAAGTTGGGTATCAAAGATTCAGAGAAACATTTGGTGATAAAGTATCATGGTTGTCTGCATAGATAAATTCAGGAGGAAATGGAGTTCCTCGACATCTCCTCACTTGGTACGGCATATCGGTATGCTACCAAGATTGAGCAGAAATTCAACCATAAGAAGCGAGACTTTGGATATGTGAATCAAAAGCAAGGGAAAGGTGCCCCCAAACCACAAACCAAAGGAAAAAGCCAAGGCATGGTGGCCCGAGACAACCTGCCAAATCCACAAGCAAATAACAACACCGCGAAGCCAAAGAAGGACATGGGAAAGTGTTGTGAGTTACATAAGAGCTCCACTCACAACACAAGTGAGTGTCGGGCCAAGCAGTCGCTGGTGGCCGAGATGAGGGCTTCTGAATCATATGCATGCTCTGACTCTGAATCAGAACCTGTAAAGGGGAATGAAAAAGGGAATCAGATTATTGATGCAGAGCCCAATGCCACTGTTGCCACTACGAAGATCCAGAAGATCCAAAGGAGGAAGAGCATCTCTTCCACTCCCAGATGCGGGTAAAGGGTTCCCCGCTACAGTTCATTGTCGAAAATGGGAGCCAAAAGAACCTCATTTCAGTAGATGTCATGAAGCGGTTTGGCTTGCTAACCACAACGCACCCACAACCATACACCATCAGGTGGCTTTACCAAGGACGGGTTCTCCGCGTCAGCTAGCAGTGCCGCCTTCCATATAGCATCAAGCCCTTCATGGATGAGGTATTGTGTGATGTTGCTCCTCTTGATGTATCTGATGTATTATTGGGCCACCCATACTTGTGGAGGTGACATGTTATGTATGAGTCTAGGCCTCGTACTATTGTTATTACTTTGGGAAATAAATTGTACAGGATACCAGAGGTAGTACTGCCTCCTGTCATCTCTTTGACTACTGCAAAAAAACACAGTAAGATTGTTTCCCAAACCAGGATATTTATTTTCCTTACAACTCGCTCATAGGGAAAGAAGAATATTGTGGCCACAACCTCAAAATAGGGATCCCCTACATGGTTGCAGCAGATGGACAAAGTCAGGGAGGAATACGAGGAAATCTTCTCCTCACTCACAGAGGTTCCTCTACACTGCCAAGACAAGCACTCCATTGATCTGACCCCTGACGTGCCACTTCCTGATGTTTCCATACCTCATGCGACTACACAAACAGAATCCACACATGTACTATCTAATATTGATAAAGAAACAAAATTCACTAAATGCATCCAGCATGTCTGCCTGCAGGTACATGACATCTTCGACAAATCTAATAACCAGTTCAACAAAATTTGCCTCATCTCCTGGAAGATATCAACGCAATGGGGACCATTGCTTCCTAAGGAGGGAGGAATGATCCAGGCGGATATCGGTGGCCACCCACCTATTCCGTTTAGACCCACACCATCAATTCTTGTAGCTTTTCACATTCAGCACAACTTACTATTTTTAGCACGTTTTCAAACCCTGAACTTCCGGAGCTGTTTTGATGCCCTAAATGACGTTTTTTGGGCATCGTTCCTCTGGAAAATATGATTCTATTTTAGAATTTATATTTGCGACAACATTTTTAGTCCTTGGATAGATATTTCTAACAATGTATCATACGTGTCAAACAAAGATCGTATGTCGAAGTTACGTCCTCGGGAAGTTGAAACACCAATTTACCCAAACGGGGCCCATAGTTTTGGCACTTCATCTCCTAGGGTTAGGTTTTTGGACGTTTAGAGTTCTCCATTATTTATCAATAATAAATAGGCCCTCGAGCCTCATTGTAACATAGTTCAGAGGTTTGTAGCCACCACATCTCTTCTCAGAGATTCGCTACCAACACCCTAGCTAGTTTATTTCCATTTTGTCTGTAAGAAAATTTTAGTTCTTTGATATTAATGAAATGAAGTGTTATTTCCATTGCATCTTTGTATTTGTTGTTACATGTGTATTTTATTGCATTCCTACATAAATCTGGATCAGTTATATAGTGCATCATGTACTGGGGGCATTGGACATTGATATCTATCCCTTCCAGAGTGTTTTTCTCCCATCTAATGAGAACCTCTTCGAAGCCATGACCTCCTATGGGCCATGATCAAGGTCTTTGGAGAAAATTTCCTTGTCTTGTGTCAAGCTCCTTAAAAAATGAAACAAGGTTCCTCAGAGCATAGTTCCATGTCTTGTGTCAAGCTCATTAAAAAACGAAATAAGGTGTCGGAGCAGAGTTCCTTTTCTTGTGTCAAGCTTGTTAAAAAATGAAACAAGGTGTCATGAGGATAGTTATTTTACTATTTCAACCTCGTTAAAAAATGAAATAGGTCTCTATGAGCATAGTTCTTTTACCATGTTAAGCTTGTTAAAAAATGAATCAAATACTCTTCTATTTCAAGTTCTTCATTAGATGTCATAAATTCCAAGTCGAGTCTTTCACTTTATCTCGTAAATGAACCTTCATTCCATCCACTTGTTAGTAACCAATAGTATACTTAAGTGAAAGAATTGAAGCTTGGGGGGGGGGGGGGATGTACCTTGAATTGAGTCATTATGCTGGGGGCATGCAAAAAATTTCCAAGCATAGTTTGTCTCCCTTTCAAGCTTGTGTAAAAATGAAACCATTCATATACACCTCTTGTGATTTCCCTTTTATTTTCCCCTTCCACCATATGAGACTTGATTTTCTAATTCCATCGTCACCATATTCTTGGTCAATCATACACTCCTAATTCAAGGTTTTTTTACCCCTTCCTAGGGAACTGTTGTGATGAGTGGTCTTGTTAGCCAGTCTCTTGACCTTTGTGTGTTTTGAGAAGTTCCATCATGACCAAAAACAATTGCTTCCCTTTATACCACTCGTTCCTCGAAGAGGATTCCTCTTTCAGTCCTTTTAAGACCCCAAAAATAAGAAAGATTGTCAAGCACTTGTCCTTTCTAGCTTATAAAATTAAATGAAAATATGTCTACTTAGTATAATCTTAACCCTTTTCTGGACTGAAATAAACTAGTTACAAAAAAGGAATACCTTAGTCAAACATGACTAAGAGGTTCTCCTGAATATTTCTTTATACATTTTTGGATTCAAGAGACTATTTACCAAAAGGGACATCTAGAATTTTATTTTCCGCTTCTTTTTCATACTCCCTAAACATGAAAAAGATGCTGAGTTACCCCTCCGTTGGACTCATAAAACATAAGCAACGAAGGACTTGTCACCATGATGAGACCGAGATACTCCTTCCTAGGGCTTGTTAAAATTACTAGGATGGATTCATCCGAAGGGTGAACTTATATGCTAAGAATATGGTATCCTCTTCAAGCTTGCAAAAAAAAATAAAGAGTTACTCACTAGAAATAGTGGGGGGAAATGGAAGAAAACAAATATCATGTATTTCATCTAAAAGGCAGTATATCACTCTTGAACATGACAGTTATATGTATATCGTGTAGATTTTGGGATATCCTCACTTCTTCACTTGCCTTCATGGGTTTGGGAAATCCATTTTCCTCTCATTCAATTGTATCCAATTGTCACCATGACCTCTGATCCTATTTTGAGTAAAATTCTCCAAAATTCTATAGTTGTGTCACCGATATGTTCAAGAGAAGTCCTCGTCTGCAAATTCAAACCACTTATACCTTGTTCAAACTTCTTTGTATCAATATTGAATCACTCTTATAAACTCTAAAAATCCTATGTTTCGTGTTGATGATGTGGGAAACATTTGGACCTAATTTGATGTATCACTTACTTTCGACTCCATCTCATTATCTAGGAAGATGATCTAGAAACCCCCTTTCAGTACCTTGGAGCTTGCATGCATCAATGGCAGGTTCTTCGCATTTGGCGATAGACTCACATAATTGGCCTTCGATTGAATGATTCTACAAGTGTTCAACTTCAACTCCATTGTTTGCACTCATAGATTATGTTTTCGTACCTTGAGATCCATCTTCATCATTGGTGGTTTCTTTCATACCTGTTAATGGTTTACATCATTGACTGATAATCATGTAGTTTCTACCATGTTCGACTTCAACACATCTATTCACATGGTATGATTAGTACTTTGGACGAGTCGAGATAGAGGGGAAGACCCTGGGTTTCCTTTGATAAATCCAAGATGCATGGAGTTACTCATGATTGTACACATGATCCTTTCTAGTCAGATGGCTGCGCCCATGTCGTGGATTCATGTCTTCATATATTCATGATCCTTTTCAGTCGGATGGCTGAGTCCATGTATTGTTATATTCCTACTTAGAGATGTATTTCTAGGCATACTTACATCATATATGTCATATATATTGTATCATGTTTGATTTGCAGGTATCCTAATGGTGGTTCTCTTAAGTCATTGCCTTTACTTGTAAACCACTTCATCAATCACTTCCCATTCTGACTTCATGATTTAGGGGGCATCTGTTATACATTATTTTGTCATGCTCCACTTTGTGTTGTTATGCCACCATCATCACAAATATGTTCATCAAATATGCCTAAAACATACCTGAAGATGTAAAACAATACCTAATTTAAAAATATTCTGGAAAGCTTGTCAAAAACCTTGTTTTACAAGCCCAACGCGCTCTGCACCACTAATGACCTGCACTTGTCGCCTTTGCAAAATATGTGTCTAGCAATGGCAGCGTGACTTTTGTTAAGAAAATCCATGCTGGTTCTCTTCAGGGAGTTTTCCCAAAAATGGAGGAGAAGCTTCTGTTATTAGAAGCCTTAAGAACGGAGACGTGGTTCCAGGTTGTTAATGATATGAGAGAGACCTCCCATTCATGGCCATGGATCCTATATCCATGGATATTTCCCTTAAGATGTCAAAATACTCCCACCTTTTATGGATCCTCAACTCCCTTTCCTTCCATATAAATGAAACCCCTACCATCCAATCTTGGTTGGTTTCCATCCTATGAGTTGAAGCATGCCCAATTATGGCCCATTAGTGAAGGAAGAATTTGTTTGAAGAGTTGAGGCCAAGACTTAGAGTATCACCTGAAGGAGGCATCCAACATCAAGTATTATGGTTGTATTTATCCCTTTATCATTCTATTGATAATAAATTATGTGTTTCATTTCCATAAATATGTCCTTTATCGCATGTTTATTGTAGTGCTCCTCGATCTGTTACATAGCTTATACTATATATTGTTATGCTTTGTATCCATCTGTTATCTCCACTTGTTCTTCCTTGCAGGAATTCATCTTAACCAACGGAGAGGAGATCGTGAGCGTGGAAGCGAAAGAAGTAAGGCTGACACCAAAGGAAAGCACTAGCATCAAAAATAGGTAGGACATCTATCCTGCTTCGTGTTTTTCTAGCATAATTTATTTAAGGTTTCATATATTTGTCTCGTTTGTTGCTATATCCTCTCATTAGGACTAGAGGGATCACTTATGTCCCTGCACAAAAATACTTAACCTATTAATGGAAGTGAGTCGCTCTTGAACATGAAACCCTGTCACTTCATCTTCGTGAATTTTAGGTTTGGAAATATACTTGTCACTTTGGTTCACCATACCATATTAAATCCTCTGTATTTATTTTTGGGTCAATGTTGCAAAATCTATTCAGTGTCATCGATATGTTCAAGAGAAGTCCTTCAGTTGATATCTTCTATGATACTCCTAAACCTTCATTCATGTCTATCATTCCTGAACTAGTTCAACATCAACATCATTCTGTCTTAAATCTTGATACCCATTTTGTGTCATTGATGGGGGATACATCAAAGCCCTCCTATGACAATTCAATTCCTTTCAACATAAAATCATTATCTAGGAATTTGACATAGAAAATCCCTTTGGTACCTAAGGGCTTGCACACATCAATGGCAAGTTTCCTCACTCTCAGTGACATGTTTTCATCATTGGCCTTTGACCGAAATATTATGTGTGGTTTTTTACTTCAACCCATTCATTCAAACCATACATATTGTACTATGGTACCTTGAGAGCCATTAACATCATTAGTGGGTTCTCTCACGTTTTTTAATGACTTACATCATTGGATGATAACCATAAGGTGTCTCCCATGTTTGACTTCGGATCCTTTATTCACATGGTTAGAATCATACGTTGGATGATCGAGTGAATGAGATAGAAATACCTAAATCGAGTTCTATCCATACGGGCTACGATTTCAGAATTAATTCAAGATTATAAAGCATGATGGCCATGATCATATAGATAGTCATCCAAGCATGGGTTCACTCTGTCATTAGAGGACAAACTTTTTGATCATTTTACATATAAGTTGAGATTCTTTCCTTGGCTTCTCAGAATCCCAATCCTCACCTTGAGTTATGAGGGGCTATTTATAAAAAATAACAATGACCTTTGAGCTTCCTCATGACTCTTTGAATTCTATTATTATTCATATTCTACACCCATTACATTCCATATGTGACTATACACATTCCACATGGTGTTTCTTGGACTTCATTATATACCATTTATTACATAAGAAAAATTACATATGATATGGTGTCCTAATAATAAAAAATTGATAATGGGACAAATTCTCATCAAATTCATAAATCACTTGCTTCTTCATGGATTTCATTAGTAATGTAAGTGTGCCATGCTTCATGTTTTTATTTTTCAAATGTTGCAGAACATATGGATCCTTGGAAGCCTACTCTTGAAGATGATAAATCACTTTGTTTTCTACTTTCAGGAGTCTTGCCACTTCTTGTTCTCTCTTCTTGATGCCAATGAGAGGAAACACCACCTATTGTGTAAGTATAATCTCATCATATAACCGTTCCATGGTGTACTCCATTGGCCTGACTTCTTCCTACATGGTTTACTTGCCATACTACAATGTTGAATATTTTTTATGACAACTGTTGATTCTCCACCATGAAATGTTCCTCCTATTTCTATACAGCATCAATTTCTCTTCTCATCCGAACATTCTCACTCATAATATATTCAGAGTTATCCTATGTTGTTGTGGAAAAATAAACATTTTCCATCATGACCACCCTAGGGTTCTTTTCGCTGTTGGTAGTTATCATCTTCTTTGTAGAAATTGAGACTGGATTTTGAGGATATTTCATAAAGTATCTATGCCTCTGCTGCATGATCCTATTTTTAAGTTGATCAAACATGACATTGAATACATCCATGACTCTCTGTGCCGGTGGAGGTGTTATCCCGATCTCTCCAAATGGAAGATGAACATCTATGAGAGGAGGTTCTCTATAGAACCTAGCTCATCATCCATGGGTTGAATGATATATTCTTATATCTTTTGAGTCAATTATTCTTCTTCCAATATTTGTGTTTCTTCTTCCTCTTGGGACTACCTTTGATGTTCCTCTTCTACCCTTCTCCTCTCCTCTTCTTTTTTTTTTGTTTTTGAAGGAACTCATCCTGCTTCGTATTCTCCTATTATTCTTCTACTTCTCTCCTCTCATGTTCTTCTTGAATAAATCCTATGTTTAGAGGATCAAATTTCCACTTCCTACTACTCTCATATTTCAAATCATATTTGATCCTCTTCTTGGGAGCTACTTTCCTTACTTGAGGGGTTATTTATTCTTCCTCTTGAACGTGCAAGAATTGAGCTGGTGGATCTTCGTGTGAATTGGTCTCAATACTTGGATGTTCCTTCATGTTTGCATTGTACCAGTTATTTACCTTCTCATATTCTACTGTAGATATCGATGAATACGCCAAACTATGACCAATCCTTTCACAATGTTTCCTACACACTCTCCTGTGCTCATATCCATGAAATTCATTAGTGGTGAAGTGCAAGCATTCTAACTCTTTTATTTTTGTTACTATATCTTTGTGGATATTTAATTCATATAATTTGATCCTCAACATGAAGGTGGGCCAATGGGTTTTATTCCTCCCATGAAGAACTCATGGTAATCCCTTGTCCAACTGATTTTTTACTTCCTGCATTACCACCTTATTGGTCACATATCGTGGCATGAGATGAAGGGATATCTAAAAACCAAAAAATTTGATGTATGTCCCCTCAGGCACTACAACCAATCCGCGATATCCAGTAGTGAATCCTTTACTTGATCAGTCATGCAAGTAGGATCGATCCTAAATATTATATGAAATATAACTACAACGAAGTGCTCAACCAATCTGTGATATGCGCCTCTAAATCTTGATTCTAATAGCACTATGTAGTAAAAGTAACCTGGGAACTTGTTCTCAGGGCCCAGTTCTATTATATTCATGGGAACACATATTGTGCATAGATTTAGTCTAAAAGAAATGTAGACACGTATAATTCTAGTGCTTGGTTCACCCTCAAAGATGCTTTTTCTTGCCCCACATGAAGTTGCAACTAAAATGACAATATATTTTCCCAATTGAAGACTCTTCCATGGGTTACCACCATATTGAACATATATATCCAATTTTTTTCAAACCCCTTATCATTATTGCGCCCATGCAACTAACAATAGATGGCTATCAAATACTGATATACATCTTTGAGAATATTAGTTAGATAAAATGCGGATGGTAAATGGAGAAACTTAGCAGGCTCTCGACACCAATATCTAATAATGTCACTTATGTCGAGGTCAACTCATCTGGTGTAGAATTCATTATTTTCATATTATATGGGCCTAAGAATCTTGTAGTACATCTGCATGTATTCTCCATAATAAGTGGTGAGATGACCGCCACTTTCACTGTGAAGCATAAGATAAAAGTCATCCATGTGTGTAATGTGTTACACCAATTTTTGGTCATATAACCTGTTATTATTAGATAAACCCAAGTACACCATGTAAGACCAATTTTACCCTAAGTAAAATTTCTTTCACCACATAAAATAACTTATTTGTTTATATTTCCTGGTCATATTTAACCCAAAATAAGGAACTTAATTAAATAAATCCTTATTTATTTAATTATTCCCTAAGAATAAGTTATTTAAATCATTATTTAAATAATATTCTTAGTTAAATTTGACCAAATCATCCATAAATAATTAGATAAACCATTATTTATTTAATTATATTCCCATCACTTCCCTAAGATGATAAATAAACCATTTATTTATTTATTATTTATAAATAAAGGAATTGACCCAAGTCAAGAACCCTTTTCCCTCCAACAAATATAATAACATATTCCTAAAGGGTGCTTCTAGAATTCGATTAATAATATTTTATTCATGCACCGAGTTCTAGACCGCCCCAATATTTTGTTATAAATAGGGGGGTTTTCCCCATTCATTAGTCACCTTCATTGTGTTAGATCACTCTAGATCTACTCTTGGTCACCATTTTCCATTTTGTTTTATGAACTCCCATTGAGTTCCATGTTTTCTTTTCTACATCCATAAGAGAGAGAAATGTTAGATCTGAAACACTGAGGACTTCCAAGAACCCATCCCACTGAGGAGAACCGGAAAACACCTTTCTTGTTTTCCTCTCAGGTGCCCCATTCTTTAATATAATACAAATCATTCTTTTAAATACATTCTTCTTGTCTTGTCCATTGGATTTATGGAGCCATGTTATATTTTATCTGCTTAATGTCTTTTGTGCTTAGATCTGAATTTGTGCAGCAAAATTAAAGATATTTTGCAGCCATAATCGATGTTAGGGCTATTTGTTATGCGTAGCTAAAGTGATCTTTTACGACGAAAGATTCATACTAACAATTGGCGACTCCACACGGGTTTTCTTTTGCGACCGCTGTCGTTTTATCTATTCCTGCATATCCAGCTGTTTCAGACCCTAGGGTTTCTCTTCCATTTTTTTTTTTCCTATTTTTATGGTGATTTTCACCCCTAAAACCCTTAAACAGTCAAATTTTTAACTTCCGTGTGTTTCTGGCCTTATTGCGTAGGTGACAGACATCAGCCGCAGCTGAGACGACAATTTTTTATGAAATCTGCTACCGAGAGAGCCGGATCTGTAGGTCGCACTTATCGGCCCAAAAAGTGTGACCTGAGCCTCAGGATACACTTTTCTGCCCCAAACCTGCGACCTGCACTTTTTCTGCAAATTTTTCAGCACTTTTTCTGGGTTTGTCTAAAGCTTCTATCAGGGTTTTCCAGCCTCTGTCTCTGCCCGTTTGGACCTATTTCTGATCTGATTCAATCAACTAAGAGGGAATCTTTCCCCTTAGGGCTCTAGTACCCTCCAATTTTTGTGGACGAGTCTTTACTATTTCAGAAGTCTAAATTTCCATATTTTTAGCCCTCTTTTTCTCTGATCTGATACCTCCTTTTCAGATCCCTTTAGATCAGCTCTTCTCCCCCTCAAGACCACTTCATATCATTTTGTTTGGGTTCATTTCTAAGGCCACTGCCTTGTCTCTTCTATTTTTAGCTGATCTCCTCCTTTTTAGCATCAACCTTGCCTCTGCTTATTTTCTATTCTCTGCACCACTTTTCAGCAGATTTACCATTTAGATCCCCGTCCCTCTGGACCTTCGATCTATTGGCCTCTTTTTAGCGTTCTTTGCCAAGTTTTTTCCCTCTTATAGACTAGTTTTGAGAGACCCGCCTTCTTGGGTTATATTGCTGCATTTTTAGTTGTTAATTTTCTGTTCTTTTAGTCTTATTTACTGCAAATTTCTTTTTCGTTACGCAACACACTATTTCTTTTACTCTCAAAACGTCTGGGTTTAAAAAATTAAAATTAACGCACGCCACACACTGACCCTAAGTGAAGAAGTGCCTGGTTAACACCACTTGGAAAAGACTTTAAAATCAATTGTCACTGCACCTTTCTGCCCTTGACCTCACTTGATTTTGTCCCTCCCTGCCCTTGTCGGTTTTCTTCTTCCCGTCATCATTGCGCCCCCAAGGCGCCTCTCCCAGAGACTTCTTGGCCTTCATCCTCAGTTTCCGCTTGGTCGACTTCCTCCTTCCCGTCGTCATCGAGTAAGTCTTTCCCCGAGTCCGCATTTCGACTCTTCCTCTGATTGTTCGAGTTCTCCCCGTCCTGGTTCTCCCCCTGTCACTTTCACCATGTCTACTTCAGGGCCTACCACCAGCAGTAACCCCAGTACTACTGCTGGGTCTGTTTCCAGTGGAACCACCTCGGGACCTACCTCGACTGCCCCATTACTCCCTTATATGGCCGACCTTAGTCTCCCCGACTTCAATCAGCTGATTAATGATCCTATCCGCCACGATGTTAGTTGGCCTGCTATGCCAACCAAGCTTCCCTCCGACATTCCCAAGTTCGAAGGCCTTGCTAGTGAGGATCCCTCAAACCATATCCGATCCTTCCATATGTGGTGTTCCTGCAATTCCATTACTGACGACTCTATTCGTCTTCGATTGTTCCAACGCACACTTACAGGCGAAGCTTCTAAATGGTATGTTGAACAGGCCACCTCCTCCCATACCACTTTTGCGACCATTGCCCAAGCATTTTTATCTTATTTCCAGCTCCCTCTCCGATACGACACTGGTACTGAGCTTTTAACCTCCTTCCTTCAATCCTCCTCAACTCGCCTTTCCGCTCATGTCCAGGAATGGCGGCGCAGAAGAAGCTTATGTCGAGCTCCCCCCTTTGAAGATCGGGTTTACATGGACTGGTTCCTTTGCACTCTATTACCTCCCATTGGCAAAGATGTCGCATCCCATTTTCCCCAAACCGAAGAAGCCACCCTCCAAATCGCCTTGAAGTATGACCTTATCTATGCCCAATCTGGTTATGTTTATACCATCCTTCCTGACCTTCCCAAACCCGGTGGCCCTAATGCCTCGGGGGCATCTCATTCTGCCGACGGTATCGTTAGAGCCCTGTCACTTACCTCTGCCCAACCTCCTTCAGGCCATGGTTTTCCTCTAGGGGCCAGCCCCTCCAGCGTTTTTTCCCCTCCTGGCAGCATGTATTCAGGCTACATAATGCCTCCTCATTTTTCCCACCCCCTGCTTACCTTACTGCTGCCCACCCTACTCCTTATCCATATCCACAACCTGGTGTCCCAGCTCCTCCATCATTTGGACCTCCCACTCCCTTGCCTTCCCCACCCCCACAACCGCACTTACTACCCCTTCCAGGGCAAGTATTTGCACAGCAGGGGGCACCAAATTTTCCTCCTTCTCAAAGAAGGAGAAGAGGCAATCAATCCGCTTCTGGTAATCATGGACCCAATCCTTCCAATATCGACTCTACCACTGCCAACCAGCCACAGGGCTCTCAGCCCAAGCCGGACAGGCCACTTCGCACCAATAATCCCTATTCGTGTTGCGGTGTTTATGGTAACTACACTCATGATTGTCCCTTATTACCACAAATGCGGCAACTTTGGGATTCTCAGGCCACCGTACGGGGACATCACTCCTCCCCTACTACCCCTCCCACCCCCGTTACTTATCAACCTGCTGTGTTTATCGATCCTTTCCCACAACAAGGATTCGTGGCCACTCAACCACCTCATGCCCCGGTAACCACTCAACCTTCCCCTTCCGGTTCCTCTGATTACCAGATTCTCATGATGGCTTCTGACCCACCTCTCACTGTTGACCTCAACCTTAAAACTCGGTCCCGTCAGTATTCCACACCTCCTATTCTGTATGTCTCTGAGTCTCCATTGTCAAGTCCTACAAAGCCTCTATCGACACCCAATGGTCCCTTGCAACTCCCTCTACCCAAATCCGCGGTTCATCCCAAGCCTCCTAAAGGACTATTACGCCGAAATGCTGCCTCTGGTTGGGTTGCCCATTCATACAGCATAGTAGATGATCTAGCGCAATCTCCTGCTGCCATTTCAACACTGGAACTCCTCCAGTCATGTCCTTCTCAAAAGAGGGCTCTACTATTTGCTGTGGGCACTGTAGATCCTGCTGATGACCAATTGATTGTTTTCGACACCCGTCAATCAGACCATCCCCCTCTTCCTCCTTCAGTTGCTTTCCAAATCCCAGTCAAAATCCAGAAGCTTTGGGTATTGCTCGATGTATTGATGAGGAGGCATACTGCCTATGTAATATCGCTTATGAGTGGAAACAACTCGGAATCTGGGCAGCCCTTTCACCATCACCCCTGGTGTGGGATGTCCTTTGCCTCTAGCCCGGTAGCCTGTTCGCGCTGTGCTATCACCCCAAAGCGAGGCCCCATTTGTGTCGACGTTGAAGTTATCGACGCCCCTCTTGACTACAACATCCTTTAAGGGTGTAGTTACACTTATGCCATGTCAGCCATCCCGTCCGCAGTCCACCGCAAGATGTTTTTACCTCATAATGGCAATATTGTCACCATTGACCAATTGACCTACCATGAACCAAAATCTCAAACCTCCCCTGAGTCCACCATCTCTACTGTCACCAATAAACCAATTATTGATTCATTGACCAGTGTTTCCCCCGGCGTCTACAAAGACTCCTCTTTTCTTGGAACCTTTCTTGATCCTCCCCCTCCTCCCGTCTCTGACCCCAGCTCAGCGATGTTTTCATGATGCAATCGTCTCAGGCTAACCTTCCACAGCCTGCTCTGGCTATTCAGCAACCTCTATCATGCCCACCGCCTCCTGCTCCTAGCCCTTCGCTTCAGTCAACCGAACCTTTTTCACCCGGCCCTTCCCATCACACTCAGGAACCTTCCTACCCTCCTGAGTCAGTTCCCTCAGGTCTCCACCATATGGGAGCCATCCCCCCTGGTCACTACCCCGCTGGTCAAATACCTTTCCTTGGTCCCCCCCCCCCCCCCGGGCGTCTATTTGGTCCCCGTCATGGCCACCCTTTCCCTTCCTAATTTAACCTTGGGAATTCCCGTTTGGTATCTTACCCCTCCAACTGAGACCCCACCAGGCCACCCTAAACCATACATAGCTGTGACACCAGTACAACCGATCCCCATCGCTCCTTCCACCACCATGGTGCCCCTCGCCCCTCCGCAGAACCCTCCTAATGCTGCGACAGCTACCGGTAAGAAATGAAAAACTCGCAAGGGGGCATCCACTGACAAGGACACCGCACCTGACCCTACCCCTCTCCAACCCACCAAGCCTTGTGCCTTGTGCGATGGTATCGGTCATCCCACCCATATTTTTCCTGATTTGCCCCGTATCCAACCCATGGTTAAAGTCACGTTCCCTGAATCTATGGTCCCTGACACCTCTGTTTCTTCCTCATATGTATCCAAGAACCCAAAGACTCTTCGCACCAACAAACCCTGTGCTCTGTGTGGTGTCCATGGCCATTATTCCCACCATTTCCCTCACCTCACCCATTACCAAGCCTCTTTAGAGGTCATTTGCGAGTACGAAGTTGAACAAAATCAATCTGCCTAGCCCATCCTTGCTCAGTATGCGTCAAGTTTACTTGAGGATCCCCCAACTACCATTGACATCCCTCCCCCTGATGTTGAGATGTCTGAATCTGCTGCTCCTCTCTTATACCTATCATCATCCGCACACCCCTCGGAGTACATCCCCTCTGAATCCACTCCGTCTGTTTCGCTTGATCCCCCTTCCGCCACTTTTTCGGGCTCTTTATGTTTCGACCATATTTTTGCTTGTTCTTCTGTCATTTCCCCGAATGACCCGATGTGCACCTTTCTTCCTCTACTGATGATCTAGGTAGCTTTGCAGCCTCTTGTGGTTTCCACCCCCTTTCCTTGCTTTCCCATCATCTCGATTCTCCCATCCGTATCTATGATGTACTTCGCAACATGCATCCCCACTTTTCCTCCCTTTTCTCATCTTGTGATGATATTCCCTCGACCCTCTCGTCCATTCATTACCATGGTTATGCCGATGGTGCCAATCGCTATTCTCGAAACCTTGCCTCAGCCACCTGGGCCATTTTTACCCCCTTGCATACCCTTGTTCTTGCACATGGGGTCTGCATTGGTCAAGCCACCAATAATCAGGCTGAATATGATGTCGTTCGTGGTCTCTTAGCCGATGCTCTCTCTCATCACATCCTCCATCTGCATGTCCATTTAGATTCCCTGCTTCTCATCTTACAACTTAATGGTGTCTATCGTGTGCATAACCCTATCCTGTTTAGACAATATTTACGAGTGCAACTTTTGATACATGAATTTAGATTCATTACATTTAACCATATACCTCGAGATCAAAATCACTACGTAGATCAAATCACAAACCATGTTCTAGACTGGCATATATCACACACAACACAATAAAATTTAACACCATCAACCAAATACATATACATCACATATATTATATAACACGTGTTTTTAGAGTCCATCTACTCTTAAACATACTACATGCCCATAGCATGTTACAATAAAAAAACTACAAAAATGGGGGGCACCACTCGCCCCTACATCGACACTGGGGGGCACCACCTGCCCTACATCTAACCACTCTCTGGAGGATCCCGAGCCAATGGCTCTGCTCCCGCAGCTTGTAGATCATGCACATCCTGACCGGCCATCGCCATGCGTCACATGATACCTCGCCACTCCGAGGGTAACCCAATACATAACTCTATGTACCGGTCATCTAAATCTTTCCAACCACGCTCCGATACACCGGTCAGTAGCCCCTCACATCTACGATGAATGTCCTCCACCTGAGGATCCATATCCTCACTCTGCGTCATCCTTGATCCACTTGCCCCTGTAGCTCCTGTCGTTGCAGGTCGTCCCATATATCCGGCCGGTTTTATCGGAGCTATATCTGCATTCCACAAAACATCTTGATTAGCATCATGTATACTAGTCACAAAACTCTCAAATACACCTAACAGATTAGTTTCTTGTCACTTACCATCAGGCCCCCACACTCAACCCGGCGGAAGCGGCATGTCTGGATCTCCCCAATAACTCATCCCACTATAGGGATAGTCGTCTATGTATAATGGCATCTGATCCCAATGCACGAAGAACTCTGGTCGGAACACCCGTCTGACCGCCCCTCCCCCTCCTCTACACAGTAGTCGTCCCCACCAATGCATCCGGGGCTCTCTCGGACCTCCATCAGGAAACTGTACATGAGGTCGTAAGGCCAGGATCTTCTCAAAGAAGAAAGAGCACAACATCGTCCCATAGGCGCAATCATGATTCACTTGCCGCTTGCATAGCGAAAAATTTCATTTCACCGACACCAACATCATCTGGGCCCACCCATAGTGGGTCCCACTCAGCACACTCTCCACGATCATCATCTGCCCTCCAGTGATGTGATGGAACGCCTGGCTACCCAAGACCCGTAACACTGCTGCGGCCACTGCCCAGGTCTCCAACCTCTCTAGATCACCAATGGATATTCGAGTCCCTTTGACTCGGACACCTGGTCGACAATGTTGCTCAACAAAATCCATAATGTTACACCCACGTGGTAACATTGGCTGCGTATTTCCCACCATCCCTAATGGTGGGAGACCAGTCAAGAAATACAAATCCTGGACCGTCAGCTCGATCCTATGCCCCTGCACTAAAAACGCCTCCTGATCTGGATCCCAGTAACTGATAATATGGGCCAACAAGGGCTCTCCAGCCCTCATCAAAGGGTTCTCCAAAAATTTCAGCACCCCATACCTAGCCAGTACACGACAGACACCCTGATCCGCCTGGATCTCCATTCGTAATGGACCTAAGTCTCTCTCTTTCCATTTGATCAATATATTTTCCATATTTGCAAAACAACATCATTTTGTCAATCTACAGATCCACAAAACTGCATCTATTCACACCAAAACTGAATCTCAGCCCAAAACAGCACTGAAATCACCTCCCTCTCACAGGTCGCACTTTTCAGCAAAACCCTGGGCCAGGTCGCACTTTTCAGGCCCAAACCTGCGTCCCAGGTCACAGTTTTTGCCCCAAAAAGTGTGACCCGGTCGTGAGGAAGAAGTAGGGGCAGTTATTGAGATTTTAGGCCCTAATCTGAACTTTGAATCCATCAAAAAAAAAGATTAGGATTAGACCTCTTACTTGCAACTGACGAATCACGATTCCAACGGTCAGTTTGTCCGCTACGATCGGCGCAAGATTTAGGGCCTTCTCTCCTCTCCACATTCACCACAGCTACACAAGCAAATGAATGATTTTGGAGGGAAAATACCTTATTAGAAGAAAAACCCCTATTTTTTCTTTCGCCAGCTACGACCAAACCGTAGCCCCATTTTCCAAACCGTCTGCACCGTTGGAAAGCTCTCACCAAGAACTCAAATGGGTGTTTGTTAGTTTTTCATGTTTTGATACTTCACCAGGACACATTTTGTCCATGAAGGATCTTTTCATCTCTTCTCAAAATCAAATTTCTTCACTTACAACACTTGTACCAAGGGCACCACTTTGCCTCCTTACTTGTCTTTGTTCGTGTTGATTTTCGTCATGACCTACCCTATCCCATTCATTAGTCACCTTCATTGCATTAGATCACTCTGGATCTACCCTTGGTCACCATTTTCCATTTTGTTTTGTGAACTCCCATTGAGTTCTATGTTTGCTTTTCTACATCCATAAGAGAGAGAAATGTTAGATCTGAAACACTGAGGACTTCCAAGAACCCATCCCACTGAGGAGAACCGGAAAACACCTTTCTTGTTTTCCTCTCAGGTGCCCCATTCTTTAATATAATACAAAACATTCTTTTAAACACTTTTTTCTTGTCTTGTTCATTGGATGCATGGAGCCAGGTTATATTTTATCTGCTTAATGTCTTTTTGTGCTTAGATCTGAATTTGTGTAGCAAACTTAAATATATTTTGCAGCCATAATTGATGTTAGGGCTATTTTTTATGCGTAGCTAAAGTGATATTTTACGACAAAATAATCATACTAACATAATGATCCATTCAATCACTTTTGTACGAGGGATGATGGGAATTCTACATGAGATCTTGTACATCCTGGACCTCTTAATATTGATGTAAACTTCCAAGTCCTCCAAGTTATCAACAAAGCTTTTTTGCATGAATGTGTTGTATATATTGCTGCATGTGACCTTTGTAGTCTTATCAATAAATAATTGTGTATTTGCATATATTAGAATGGTTGGATTGGTAAATTCAATAGGTTCCTCAGTTCTTGCTTATGAGACTTATTTGGAGGCCACTTTACGGGGAGGCATGGCTCCAACAGATAATGAAAGGGTGAAAATACTTGTATCATGAACACCTATTTGTGGCAACACACTCGTAATGACAATATTAACTTAAAGCAACCTAACTATGCAAAAATAATTGTAAATAATGTACAAATATCCATCAAAGGTAACAAATCATGAGTATTTATCAACAACAACACAAAATAACATGCATGCATAAGAAAATAGGCATGTAAATAAGGATGGAAAACTTTCAAATCATGAAGGAAGATCAAGGGTCATTCATGGATTTTCATTGCACTCATGCAAGTGAAGAAACCATCTAGGGTGAACTGGTGCACTCTTAAGCATTGAAGAGGTGATTTTGTGGGCCTTCAAGTCTTCAAAGTGTGCTCATGTGCTCAAGGGATAGAGATAGCACATTGGCGCACTCTGAAGGGACGAAGGAACATGTTGAAAAGCCTTTGGGCCTTCACAATGTGCTCATGCACTCAAAGGAAAGGAGCAGGCACTAGCGCATGTCGAAGGGATGAAAGGAAGTGCTTCGAGTCTGTGTGGTGTGCTCATGTGCTCAAGGGAGGGCGTAATTATTCATGGTGAACAAGTATGCTCAAGAGGACAATTTTGTTGTTTTAGGCGCAGTTTTCAAGGTTGATCAGGCTTCAAATTCCAAAAGTGCGCTCTACCTATTGAAAGATCAAAAACAATTTTAACAATGATATCTAATGATAAGAAGGAGGAGAAGAAGGATCTGCAAGATTATATAGATGTTGTCACATTCACCGTTGAATATTAAGGGTTGAAGAAAGTGAAGATTTTTTGAATGAGACAACAAATTAACACTTTGTTATGAACACCAAGAACCTATAATCATATTATTGCATTAAACTAAGAGTTTACACAATTTTTTCCCATGATAAGTCTGTGAAAATTTCTTAATCTTCTAAATAGAAACCCTACTGGAGTAAATATGATTTACTTTTCCTACTTTTTTTTCTTTAATTAACAAGTTATTTTATTAATAATTCAGGAAAACATCAAAGTAAATACACTTCAACCTACACAATTATACAGATTAAGTGCTAAAAAATAAGTAAGCACACAGACAAAGGACACAAATATTCTTCAAACAAATGTCACTAGAAAAACCCAGTGAGGGAAAAATGGTGCAACAGTTCCGATGGTTTATATTATCAAGCAACAATATTATGAGTACATATAGGGTGCCATAATCTCGCTCATCCAATAGAGAAAACATCGACGTCAAAGACAAATTGTGTGTTTTACCTCACTCTACAAGTTCCGGTTGATCTGGATCATACATTGGTGAAACCCCAGTTACCTCTGCGCAATCTCTACGCTGCCATTGCGTAAGCTTGTGTGGGTCTTGCTGAGTGACTACATCACCCTTCCTCTGTACTGATCTACCTCTCCAAAAGTCAAGTTTCAGCCCTTCCAGCTTAGAAACCCTGATCTCTAGTTGCTTCTGGAATGTCCCTCGAAATCACTGCTTGGCCCCTGCATGAGCCCTACATGGGCATACGTCAACCCCTATAGGGAATGTGCCACCTCTCCTGGTGGCTATGCTTCTTCCTTCGTGTCTCTGCTGCCCTTGATCTACAATGTACTCTTGGTCCTCTGACCAATTACTGCATATGCCCCTCACTTCTTCTCTGAATCACTCAGATCTGATCTTGATCCGGATTTATGCAGGAACGCAACAGAATAAACACATAACCATAAATACAGAGATGCAGCGGAAATAACACTTCATTTCATTAATATCAAAGAACTGAAATTTGCTTACAAACAGAATGGAAATAAAACTAGCTAGGGCACTGGTAGCTATCTCTGAGAAGAGATGTGGTGGCTACAGGCCTCTGAACTGTGTTACAATGAGGCTCAAGGGCCTATTTATTGTTGAGAAACAATGTAGAATTCGAAACATCCAAAAACCTAACCGTAGGAGATGAGGCGCCAAAACTGTGGGCGCCCGTTTGGGTAGATTGGTGGTTCAACTTCCCGGGGGCATAATTTTGGCATCTGATCTCCGTTTGACGCGCTCAATAGCTCATTAGAAAGATCTATCTGAGGACGACAACTTTCGGGACGAATTTGATTCCATCAAATTCGCTGGTAAAACGATGCCCAAAAAATGTCGTTTAGGGCCTCAAAACGGCTCCGGAAGTTCAGGACCCGAAAAATTGCTAAAAATAGTAAGTTTTGTTGCAAATTGAAAGAACTGAAGATGGAGGTTCAAATGGAATAGGTGGGTGGCCACCAATATCCACCTGGATCATTAAGCCCCCAAAACGGCTCCGAGAGTGGAGGACCCGAAAACCTGCTAAAAATAGTAAGTTGTGCTGAATATGAAAAGCTGCAAGAATTGATGGTGCTAGTCCAAATGGAATAGGTGGGTGGCCACCGATATCCACCTAGATCAGATCTTCGTCAAAGCACTTCTTTGTCAGAATAATTCGATCTCTTAGACTCACAATATGTGTTTTGGAACTGACCCCAAGCCCTCCTTTAATACTCTTCCAGTTGAAGAATCAAGAACCATGATCTAATCTCTAATCGATGGCTAAGATTAGAAAATACTTGATCCTCATCACTTAGAACATTCTCACCCACATGTTTAAATTAATTCTCTTTAATTATTTAATTTCCCTAAGTTAGACTTAGGGTCTCCATTAAAATAATTAATTATTTGAATAACTTAAGCTCCAGGTGGAATTTCTCCAAATGATTTTTGAGTCTTGGATATCTCATGTGTCCTAGCCCCTCCACAAATTTTCAGAGCTAGAGAATATCCGATGCTACCTAAAATTCAACGCTCCCTCTTAGCGAGGAATGTGCTCTAGAAATACTTCACCACCAGAAGCATCAACCTGATCCACGTCATCGATCCTCTACACTGTTAATGCTAGTATTCTTTCCTTCATCTAATGTGTTGTTTCTATCTATATTTTTTCCCATGTCACTACTGCTAACACTACCTCATATGTACAACAACTCCCTCTCAATTATTGCATCATGCTTCCCATAGCATTGTCACTTTTAACTGCTACACTGCTACTCAGTTTCTAATAAGTAAGCAACTAAAAAAATTACCCAAAGACTTGAAATACAAGTCAGTCTGAGTGCACCTCGATATTGAATCACCATATGCCACTAATCTACGCTAACCCTCTAGATCTCTATGTTGCTGCTACTCTGCACTGCGTAAGCACTACCTCTCTGTTGTTGAAATCCGTCAACCTCTATGCTGTTGCTACCTCTGCTCTGCGCTACTCTAGTATTCAGAGTTCTAGCTCTGCCAATGTTTCTCTATCATCCCTCATACCAACTGACTCCAGTAATCTTGTTACTGACATTAAGGGCTCTTGTAGCTCGTATGTGATCCAAGATTTTGGGCACTTCAAGGATCCTGCCCCTGCCACTGTATTTCAAAGAACTACAGATCAATGTCAGCCCACCTATTCTCGTAATGCATATGATAAATCATGACCACATCTTCATCATCTTCATCATCGTCCTTAGTTGTGGCAACCTTTGAATCAAACTTGTCTTCACTCTTCTTCTTCTTAGGGAATTTTGTGGCGAAATTTCCCAGTTCACCACACCTAAAGCACCTGACCTTTGAAAGGCATTTCTTCTTCTTCCTCTGCTAGCCATGTCGACCCTTAGATGTGAGAGCTAGATATTCCTCCTCCTCCTTCTTTATCTTTATCCCTCCGTTGCACATGCCCACCTTGGTCATCCTCGTGATCTCTTCTTGTCAAAGAGTTTCCCTCATGTTTTCCCAACTTGGAAGTGCTTCTTTGCCAAAAATTCCTTGGATAAAATTCTCCCACTCATCGAAAATTGCATTCAAAGGAGTCCTCACCATACAACCTTAATAAGGTTTGGCCCCCACAACAACTAGCTGATCACAGATCGCCTTCAATATAATGAAGAAGGGGTCGATCTCTTCTCCCTTCAACATTTGGAATAGTCGAAGATGATTCTCTGGAATCATTCTCCTCTAAACAGAATTCCCTTGATACAATGTGGTCAAATAATTCCACATCTCATGTGTTGTGTCCTTCTCAACAATGTATGGGATCACATGATCCTTCAATTCGTCCATGATCAAGCACTTAGCCTTCACTTTAGCTTCTTCATACTTCTTAAATAGATAAACATTAATAGGAACAAAAACTGCGCTCTCGGTGAGATGCTTGATGTGATGCTCATCTAGAACTGATAAGATTTTTGTCTTCCAGATGAAAAATTTGGATGCTCCATCCAACTTGTCTTGATCCCTTGGTCCATGTCTCTGCTCAAGTGAAAGATGTTGAACTGGTTCACTTCTCCCTCTTTTGTTGCTGCCCTAACAAAACTCAAATCTAAGTTTCTTGGAACTAGAAACCCTCTAAGGAACCCGCTCCCTTTGAAAAATTATTTCCCTCCCAAAAATCCTCTGCCAACTGATGTCGAATCAGTCCTCTTCAATCCCTCTTTGTTGTTGATAAGCACTGGATCTAGACTTCTTGGCAAGGATTCTACTGAGGAACTTCTTCCCTCTACTTTTCCATGCCCTGCTAGACACTATTATGCACCAACATAAATAATGCCCCACCAGCAGCTACTGAATAAAAATTATATACACTTCCAGCCATGACAACCGGAAAGACGGAGGCTTGAAATCCCATTCCAAAAATCGAGTTTCAACCCTACTCGCTTAGAAACCCCGATCTCTAGCTAATTCTAGACTGTCCCTCGGAATAATTGCGCAACCCCTATAGGGATTGTGTCACCTCTCTTGGTGGTTGTGATGCTTCCTCTAAATCTCTGCTGCCCTTGCTCTGTAATGTACTCTTGGTCCTTCAACCGATTACTGCATATGCCTCTCACTTCTTCTTTGAGTCACTTAGATATGATATTCATCCAAGCACTGCTTTTTCAAAAGAATTTAATCTCTTAGACTCATTGTATATGTTCTCCAACTGACCCAAATCCTTCCTTTAATATTATTCCAGTTGACGAATCAATGAATGTGATCTAATATCTAATCAACGACTAAGATTAGAAAATACTTGAGCCTTGTCACTTAGAACATTCTCACCCACATGTTTAAATTAATTCACTTTAATATAATTAATTATTTGAATAACTTAGGTTATAGGTGGAATTTCTCCAAATGATTTCCTGGTCTTGGAGATCTCATCTGTCCTAGCCCCTCCATAAAGTTTCGGAGCTAGAGCACATCCGATGCTACCCAAAAACCAACAAAGTCAACCATCTACTATTTTTTATACCTATCTGACTCCAACATACACTACCACACTCCTAATTTAGGTGCCAAATACTCCTACTTCAATGCCTAATCAAAAAAATTTGTGATTATGATGACAATTTAAGTACATATGTGTGTAATGTCCATGATAGGATGAATGCATTGTCATCCCAAATTTCTCGTCAATGATTATAAAATTAAATGGGCTAGCACCGGTATATCTCATCATCTCAAAATGACTTGACAGATGAAAATTTACAATTATTGTCATCATCACTTCAGTACACTATCTCATGAATGACCTTTTCTATAGATTATATGCATGAATTTATGGAAGGTAATTCCCTATACCTATCCTATTATTGATTGTGACAACAAGTGAATAAAGTACAACTAACAGATCTTTGTTGACAATATCCCCTACTTATTACTTTTACTTTGTTCATCTATTCTCACAATCAATCATACACTAGGTAGAGGGATAGCCTGCCATAAATTCATGAGCATAATCTATAGAAGGGGTAATCTATGAGAAAATGTGAAATCATGATGACATACATTGTAAATTTTCATTTGCCATGCCATTTTGAGATGGCAAAGATAGACCAATGCTTTCCCATTCAAGGTTACAATCATTGATGGGAAATGTGCGGAGGGAAATTCATACATCCCATAATGGACATTACACTCATATGTACTTAAATTGTCATCATAATCACAAAATGTTGTGAATTGAAAACTAAAATATGTTAGAATTTGGTTAGACTAATATAGATTAGAAAATGAAACCAATATATAGATTAGTTACAATACTAATATAGTAGTAATTCCAACAATGTCGAATAGTGCACGAGGTAAAGAAAACTCTAATGATATTTTTATTACTGGATAATAACAAAAAATATCACTTTAACAATTATTTATTGTTACAGCTGATGATCCACCCCTCTTGCGACAACATCGACATCATCATGAGTGCATGACTAGGCCATCAAAAAGAAGAAAAATAAAAATAAATGATTGTACTGGTTATATCATTAGAAACATTATGTACCATATTATGAAAAAATATTTTTGATGACAGTTTTTTTGAGATTAAATAATTTGTTTCTATGATTAATGAATGAATGGATTTTATATGTTCAATAATTTCTATATGTCTCTTTATGTACATGACCTTGTTTCATATTATATAAACATATTTTTTATGTTAAAATTTATTGAGATGAAATTTTTTTGGATTTACGAATGAATGAATACATGTTTTCTATTTGTTTTTTTATGTATCTTAATGTCTTACTTTCAACTATTTCCTATATAGTAGATAGATTTGGTACTAGGAAATTGATAGTGACGTGGGGGGGATGGGCCATGAGAAATTCCACCTTAACATGGTTGGCACTGTTCAGTTGGGACTAAATTAGGATTTGGATAATCTTGGAGAAAAAAACCCTCATTCCAAAAGAGAAATAACAAATTAAATTTTGACTTCGTCGTTGCTTCGTCGAGTGGAGAGATGTTTTCTCCAAGATTATACTACTCCAATAATTTATTCTCGAAACCAAGAGGATCTCATTCAGGTATTCATGCACACAAGTCCTTTTAACTATTATTTATTCATGTAATTAAATTTACTATTTGGTCAAATTTAATCTAAGTTTTCCTCATTGGTCTCATGAATATGTGTAGGACAACTAGCTTCAATTTAGATGTTGAAGTGGAACACCTTTCTGAAGAAAATAACTAAAAATGATAAGGGTTTAGGTGAGACAACAAAATTTGTTTGATATTTGTGTTGTATGTCTTGGAGTGGGAATTACATAAAGCTTTATAAGAAATAAAAAAAATTTCCATGAAAACAAATCATGTGGTATTTTTCTTTATTTGACAATTGTGTTTGTATTTGAGTGAAAGACCATAAAATGTCATTTTTCATGCAGGGTGGTAGGAGAAACTCCTACTCCATTAATTGGAAATAAGGCACTGGTATGATTTTTATTCTATTTTATTAATTATTTATTGCATCTAACTTATCTTCCTTCCTTTGTTTTGTGGGTATTTTAATTCACATATCTATATTTGAAATATTAACTAGGGCTGGAGTCATATACGTGAAAAAAAATCATTGAAGTACTGCTAAACTTTAGTCCACCAAGCGCTTGGATACTAGGTGTGTTATTTAGTTTTACATTTCATTTAATTTCAAGCAAATTTGTATTTCTACATTGAAAATATTCCAAGACCGTAGATGTTGAGAAAAGATAGGGAAAATAGAATTAGGGTTTATTTTATAATGTTCTCTCTTGTTATATTGAAAACTTTGTGATATAATGTTAACTCATCCTCATCATTATTATGTTTTGTTCATCATCAAGACAATACAAACAAGAATACTACAAATAGGCTCCAGACCAAGGAAAAACCCCTCCATAGGGGAAAAACTCAAAAGCTTCTCTTCTTATAGAAATTCAAGGAAGACTTCCAAGACTTTTGATCAAGAAAACTCATCAAGTGATAGGCCAACCACCCAAAAAAAAAATTGGTTCTCTATATAGCTCAATTTTCTTCTTTTCTCTAGCTCGAAATTTGAACTAAGATAACTTTCTTCCCATATATGCAAGCTTTCCAAACAAAGAATTGATGCATAAGCCACACAAATAGACCTTCTTTCTTTCCTCACTATCCTTCACCTCTTTCTCTCTCTAAATTTTCCTTATATTTATTTAAGATATTGAATTACTTGTGTGACTCAAATGAGGTCTAATACCTCTCCTTTATATATTATTTTGGTGGGGTCAAGTGCCTCTTGTGAGGATGACTTCATGGCTTGGCTGAAAACACTCAGGGAAAACATTTTTCCCTTAAGAACACTAAGTTATGCAGGATCAATAAAGAACTAGAATAAAACCAACAATAGAATGTGTTTTAGTAGATGGTTTTTCTCACCTAATGTACTTTTCATCCTTTGACAAGGGAGTTTAGTTTTGAATTACTCAACCTCCTTCTAGTGCTAACTAACATATTGACTCAAACTTCACTATGCTTTAATAGAATTTCAATAGTATTTCTATATAATGTTATTTACCCATCAAAAAATATCCCATGGAGGTCTCATCTATATGTAAAATATATAATTATAACAATCTAACCCCTCACAAAAAATTACATTTTCTATTTTCCTAAAATTAGTCATTATTAACCACCTATGTGGCATCCTTTCCTTTTTTTCAATGTAATTTTTTAACAAAGGATTACTCAACATCCCTATGTGTCACCTTTTGGATATTTCCAAATAAATATTCTTCCTATTTACCAAATTCAATAATAATATATTAATTTTCACTCCAAAAGTGGGTAATTTTTAAGTGAATTAATATCAACAAGTCCACTTACATGTGTACTAGTTTAAGTAGAATTTGGAAGGAATAGTATTGGGGAGTAAGGATTTCACACAAATAATGCATGTTCTATATCATAACTATGAAATAAGGACTCCATTCTTTTACTCCCATTATTCCCAAGGTGGAGGTACTCAACTCACATACTTTACAAAGTGGGACTATTTCACTTGTTGTCCCATTACATTACTTGTCAACGCTATCACTGTCAATGTCACAGTCAAATGAGTTAAGTAAAAGAAAGAAACTCATCATAGTACTTGTAATGGTAAGGCATCAATGTTAGGTCATCAATTCATATTTTCATAGCTCAATATTCTATGTTACAACATAGTCCAAAGGTGTTTTTCTTCATGCACTATGTTTGTCACATTAACACAAGTCCATGTCAATGTACCATTATCCAAGATGTTGTCATGTGTGCATATCTATACTCAGAAAATACTTCTACAACTCATAAGGCCACTATGTTAAGTTAAGAGTTTTCTTTAAGTCACTGTTTCTATGTCAAGTTTTATATATTAAGTTAATTGTAAAATAATTCAAACTGTCATGTCAATAGTAATGTATCACTGTCATAAAGTCTCAAATTCAAACATATTATCATAGCATGCTCACTATGTCAACCAAGGTTTTGTTTTTAACCTTGTTATATTACAATAATGAGCGTAGGTATAAAAAAAAACTGAGGTCTTAACAAGTTGTAGGATATAGTAATTTTGTTGAGATTATAATACTAGTCAATAAACTACATCATCAATTAGGAGTCAAGGTCATGTAATTGTTTTATTAATATGTCAAGTCCTATGAGTCAAATTAACATGTCATGTCACTATTTTCACTAGGATAATACATCACTTGTTAAGTTTGTATGTTCAAATTCAATGATTGGGTTATTTTCTTTGGTTCTTGAAGTTATTCAACTTATACAAAATTAGATTGAGGCGTGAATGGTTGTCATATATTGACAATTGTTGGTGAAGATTATATTTTTTCCAATGCACAAATAGTATATAACTATTCTATTATATTTGTTTGTATGTATTTTCTAATTATAATCTATGTTTTCTTTGTTTTGGAAAACTTTCATGCATGTCACAGTAAAATTTTGGATTGTACTATGGGACAAGCCTATCCACTCTGCTATAGGAACATATACACAAATCTCAACACAACATAGCAATTGATATCAAGAAGCATATCGAGCCTAGAAAAGAGACACGTGCCTTAGGAGGAGCTACAACTTGGAGAGAAGCTAATTTATTTGTTTATCTTGTGTTAGAATAAGGTCGAGTCTGCTCAAGAAGTAAGGATGAATTTTTGTAGTGGTTTTTTGCCCTAGTTAAGGCTCTGTCTAGGTTGAGTGTAGGAGGAAGAAGCCACCGAAAGTATATCTAGCATCCGAGCTTTGTCATTTTCAAAAGGAGGGTCGATACCCTGAAAGAGGAATAATACGCCTTAGTTTTATTTTTTGTGAAGTACTGAAGTTCCTCAACAAATTGTGGGCAATTTTTTACGGTCCAGGCCAACCCTAAAAGAGGTCGAACTAGCCTTAGAATTGGAACAGAGGAGTGAACATCTACAGTAAAAAAGATAAGGTTTGTTGGATAGTGGTTGGTTTTTTATGTTAATGGAGATCAATTTCTAAGGTGGACTATCAATGCTCACACTGGTCAATAAAAAAATACCCCAAGACCCAAAATTCCTCAAGGCTCAAACGTGCTTGCCAATGTGTTTCTCACAATGCTCACTAAACTGAAATTTAAGGATCAAGATGCCTCGATGCTTACTCACAATGACACAAAATTATTTTAAACTCTTCAAGGTGGTTGAATTCCAAATGATGGGTGTTTTCTCGAGGGATCTATCTTCTTTATGGGTTAAAATGAGATATTATTAAGTGTTTGAGGTTTTTGGGTGCCCACTCATGAGTTGACTCCTAAAATATTAAAAAATGTGGAAAGTGGCAATGTTTTTTTGGGGACCATGAATCTGTGAGTGTGTGGGTGCTCTTTGCCTATCAAGGAGTGTGTGGTAACTCTTTCATAATTTCCATTATATATTTTTCTTAACGACTGTTGGTTGATTGTATATTTGCACTTGATTGAAAGTTTTTCTTTCCTTTATGTGATTATTATGCTGGTTTTCTTTGATGATATAGTTTTGTGGGATAGGGAACAAAATTTACAATATTATTTTTGGTGAACTATCTGATTGATCTTATAAGCTTTCTCTCTTTCAAGACCAACACATGTTATATTTTTTCGTGGGTTAGATGATAATGGTGATGAAGAGATGTTACATTAATAATTTTCCAAGCATGCTCTTCTAAAGGTAACAATGATGGATTTGATTGCTTTGCTTCATGTGATCAATGGGTAAGTTAAATATCTTTCCTGATGATAAGTGTCACAATATAAATTTTTACAAGAGCTTTGACTTGTTTGTGACAAATTTACTCATGTTTCAAGGGGCTTTGCATTTGTACATTTTCATTCGATATTGAATTTGCTACGTTTATTTACGGAATCTCCAAAGTTGATTCCCATTTTTCGCTATTGATTTATTCCACCTACTTTGGGACTTTTTGTTGTTGATTTGCGAAAAAAATAAGGGAAGAATAGATAAAAATCAGTGGATTGAAGTGAAAAAGTTTCCAAAAGTAGCTTGGCCTAATGCCAACAGTTTATGGTATATTCCATTCCTTATTTTGAACTATTTGGTATTGATTTTTATAAAGTTTGATGTATTTTGTTCTTCTTGGGAATTATATTAATGAGTTGTTGTGTCCTTTTTGGGTTTTATATTAGTGGGAGGGTTGCATGTGCACAAAATGTTAACCAATATATTCACTCTAAACTATTCAACCCTTTGACTAAAGTAGAATTATAAGTATATTCGGTCATTCATTTGTTAGGAAACTATGTATATATGTTGCAACTTCTTTTTTTCTCATTTATTTCTTGCTAAATGTAGGATGAAGCTTGAGGAGTTAGGTCGTTGTAGCATGAGATATTTGTAAATTTAATAGTGTGTTGTTGTGAAGAACATGAACGTATTTTAGTTGCATAGTACATGCACAATGCCACACTTGTGAAACATCATTTTCATTGTAAGTTCTTAGAATCATTTGGTATACACATCGACACAACAATATTAGAAAAAACATTAAAATTGTTTACATTGAATTATGCTTGAAAAAAAATATGCTCCATCTATTTTTGAGGCTCTCAAAATTTTTCCAGTTTCTATTGAACTTTAGTTTTTCGGGAATAAGCATTGTAAACGAGTTCTGAATTTTCAAAAAAATGTAACATTAATTGCATTATATTGTTTAGATAATCCTTGTTTCATAAATTTTACTATTCTAAAGGAATATGCACAAGTATGGATTACAGGTAAGAAATTTTCCTAGCACGTAAAAATAAAGGCTCTCACTAAAAGGATTCATATCGAACAAGAATACATAAACTATGATTAAGAACTAAGGTTATATATCTAAACATAGGTACATACCTGAGATGTTACTTCCTTCTCAATGTAACTAATATTCACATCAATTTTGTTACATTTTTTTTAACCCAATAGAGACTCCATCTAAAGTATTGTTTACTAATGGAATCATGTCTAAATTATTTGGAAAAAACCTCATGTATAAATGGTTTTTGATTTCATAGGTTCTATTGTCTCTTTTAGTCAAGGAACTTCTAGGATATGGTATAACATTAGGCTTTCCAAGAATTTTTTTTGCATCCTCCTAGCCTCACTTTTAGTTATAAACATAGAAAAATGAATTGCAATGTATAGCCTAAAAATAATTCCATGTGGTGTGACAAACCCTCTTGAAATTTGAAACAAGGCTCATTGTTGATTTAAGAATGTCATTAAAAAATGTGTTTGTGCTTAAAGGAACAATAGATGGTAATGAATGCATTTATTCTTAAGTGTTTGCATCCTCCTTTTCTTAACTCCTCCAAATATTGAGATGAATCTATCATAAAGGTTTTCCGTGTTAAACACTAAACAATTGAATACTCTGACTCTTCGATTGAGGATTTTGATTACAATGAATATGCTATTTTTTTTCATGCTTGTCTTTTTCTTCCATCCTCAAAGCAATCCCATTGCAAAATTTTTCCTATTGGAAGGAAACTTGTTTCCATGCTCATCCTTTATGTTGTCCAACTATGAACTCAAGGTAATTCTCTTTAATATTGAATTCAACATACAATCCTCTTCTTTATAGTTTGGCAGTGCATATTGTTCTCTTTTTATCTCTCTTTTGTAACCACTGTCCATAGCATACCTTATGTCCTCCAGTGTCAAATCAATGCAATGGGTTTCACATGGAATCCAAAATAATATGGGTTGTTTCTCAATAATAGTCATTAAGAAAGAATCAAAGTAGGTGAAAATTATATATATATATATATATATATATATATATATATATATATATATATATATATATATATATATATATATATATATATATATATATTTAAAACGCAGATTGCCATAAAACATAGGTTGGTCATCAAATATTTGACTCCTATCGGTCAGTTTACCCGTTGGATAATCGACGCCACAACTGACAGAAAAAAGTGTCAGTCATTTAACACTCTCGTCGAACAAAACTCCCATCTGTCGAATATCTGACACGTCTCTATCATCCTGCATGCCCCGAACCGATGGAACAATGCTTCTGATATTCATTTATTTGACGCGTATATGATGAATAAGCTACTCAAGGCCGACAGAAGGGAATTTTGAAGCGATAACACTCATGTCGTACAATTTACCTATACCGTTGCTTAATTGACACCTAAACGTCGTTTTTTCCCGTTAGATAAAACAAAGTATGTGTCTAATATCCAAAAGAAAAATGACACAAGACCTGTCATATATTCGATGTTTGGTGCGTCAAATATCCAATGGTTTATAGAATCACAAAACCAACTTCAAAACGTCAGTTTTTAATGACCATTTTGACCTTTTTGTGTTAGATAATTTACATTTGTATCGCCCAATATCTAATTGTTACTAAAATTTCGACTATATGATAGAATTCAAGTGACGATTTAATAAGCATCAATGTGTTGGATAATCAATGTCAATAAGTCACATATTCAACTAATAGCTGTGAGACCTTGGCCCCATTTATACTAGTGCATCAAAATAGGTATCCATGGGACAGTTTGATCTAAGAGCTATAGGAACGTAAAATCCTTATTGCTCAAGAACTATATAAATTGTGTTGGGGATACCAAATGAAAGGAATGTTCACTCTTAAGGAATCATACTCTTTGTTGGTGGGGCACATGATATGCCTAGAGTAATTTTTGTGGAGAATAAATTTCACAAGCAACTTCTATCCAAAGGTGGCACAATTTATATGGCTAGTAGGGAGAAAAAAGTTTTAACATGGGATCACATAAGAAAGAAAGGGTTTCATGGGCCTTCTTACTCCTATCTATGTGGAAACCAAGAGGAGAACATGAATCACATTTTGAATTAATGTCCATTTGCAGAAGACATCTGGTTCTAAATTCATTTGGTAGACAGATACAATGACCATAATCCTAATGACTTGATCATTTCATTGGAGAAATTATGATACAATTCATTTAAAAATTCATTAGTAAATAAAGCATGGATACTAGTTGGGGGTTTTGTATTATTGAAAGAATGGAACAAGATAATATTCAAGAATCAAGAGTCTACAACCAATTTTGGAATATTATCAAGCAAAATATTAAAGAAATTATTCTAGTGAAAACTTGGTCTTCGAAAGATTGGAAGGTGAATAATTTGGAAGCGATGAACCTGAATGTTATGAAACCAACTCCAAAAATAGAAGAAAAAAGAGATAAACTCCTTATAAATAAGCCACTTTGAGGGGGAGACCTCCTTTAAATTACATAAATGAACAATTCTTGGATGATACAAATTAAAAAACCTCCTTCTATAAATAAGAGTCCATGGGATCACAATATAATCCTAGCTGACCTAACAATAATAATGTAAGGGCACAATAATAACAATATGGGGGTTACATGGGCACAAAAATAGCAATAAGGGGGCTACAATAATAACAATAAGGGACTACACTATTAATATAGGGACCTAACATGCCCCTCCCCTTCAAAAAAGGTTGTCCTAAATGCTTTAGTAGCTCAATATTGAAACTGAACTATCTCTATGATTTCAGATCTTCAATATCTAAAATTCGGTCCTGTAGTAGCCCTCTGGAAATTATTTCGAATGCCACAGGTCTGACCTGGTTTGGATTCTTCAAGACAAATTTATGCCCAATCTCCCACAGTGACCTAATTATGGCCTGGTTCAGTAGAGAGAACTTGTATGGCATGCCATGTGTCACTGTTTCCTCCTTTGGATCTGAAATTGATACACAGGAAACTACAGTCCATGTACTTTCGACCACTTTTTACATAATTCCAATCTAATGCTCCGAGAGAGAGTTATGATGATTTTCCAAAGGTCACCTCTTTTATATGAAATTAGGGGTCCTGCAAAAACCCTAACATCCATAGATCATATCTCCGAAAATATTGCGAAACAAGATCTGAAATTTTTACACGAAGTTACTCAGGATTTCGGCTTTGCATGGTAAAAATTTCAATTTCTGAACCTTCGTAGAAAAAATTTATAGCGAAAATGCTATGATGACCTATTTGGAGCATTGAAACCCTAGAATCCAAAGTTATGATACCAAATGTTATGAAACCAGCTCCAAAAATAGAAGAAAAGAGAGATCAACACCTTAGAAATAAGCCACTTCGAGGGGGAAACCTCCTTTACAATGCATAAATGAAAAATTCTTAGATGATACAAATGAAATAACCTCCTTCTATATATAGGAGTCCATGGGGTCACAATATGATCCTAGACAATTATAATGTAAAGGCACAATAATAACAATATCGGGGTTACAGGGGTACAACAATAACAATAAGGGAGCTACAATAACAACAATAAGGTACTACACTAGTAATATAGGGACCTAACACTGAATAAACTAGAAATATCCTAGATAATGACACTCCCTCCCAGTACAAAGAGCTTAGACCCTATAAGTACCTCCCCCACCAGCTTTAATCCTCCCCCATCAAGCTTCAGTAAGATAAATTTTGATGGAGCATAAAAAGGTAATTTAGGGATTACAGGGTGTAGAGGTTTTTTTAGAGATTGAAATAAGAACACTTTAAGGGTGTATTCTCATAGTTATGGAACCACCAGTAATAATGTGGTGGAATTTATGGCCCTCGAAAGAGGCTTGCAAATTACACTCGAAGTGGGATACTCCAAAAATAAAATTGACGGGGACTCCAAGATGGTGATTTTGACAGTACATAGAATAATCCATGATGCCCCTTCTTCTAAATTATCCAAAATTTGGTGCTTGGAGCTCATCATTTCTCACATCTGGGAGTTGATCCTCCCCATTAACTACATAATTATTTCTCATTCAAGCAGAACTGGAAATAAGGTGGCAGAACTCCTAGCCAACAAGCGATGCCAAAACAGAGACCTTTGCCTCGATGATGTGTGGCCTTTGGAAGATCATTCCAGCTAGAGTGAGTCTCTCCAATCCATTCTCGATAGTGATATAGATTCATCAATGGGGGTGGGAATAAAGATAAATAGGAGGCTTGGGGGTAAGCCTTCCACCCTATTGAAGAGATGGACATTTATGACCCGAAGGGCGGGGGGGGGGGGGAGGGGGGGGGGGGGGAGAGAGTGGTGTGGTTCCCCCATGCATGCACAAACATGTGAATGATAGAGACGATATTCAATATGTGGTGTGTAGAGGAGATGGAATATTTGAGAACCCATGCGAAGGAAGAGAAAGTGCACCTGAGCAGGAGGGAGAAGTCGAAGCGCCCGATGAAACAGGAAAAGTGTGAAAAAAATTCTAATTTTGGTGTGATTAGTTCGAGAGAAAAGAAAATTGTTTAAGATGTAGTTTGTGGAAGTGTGAAAGTGCCATCTTGTGTCTAGGAGACTTTACTTGGCTGCATGGAATTAAGGTCAGTGGAGGGAGATAGTTTTTGGTGGAGCGAAAGAGGTGGAGAAACATAAATGGTTGTGGGTAGACACATGTTCTCCCAAAATCATTGTTCACAGGTGCCATTAGTATGGTATCTCTGTTATCCTTCCTTTTTAATGTTAATTTGTACGAAATTGAGTGGTCTAGCTCTGAAGGTATAGTTTTCACTGTGTTGGGACCTTACTTTGATAGGTGGTTGTAGGCTTTATTTACCAGTAAAATTGAAAGTGTTGAGTCTAATATGGTCACCTTGGTTTTGTATCTCTTGTGTTCCTGTTGAGTTGGAAAATTTGTGTTGTAAAGGCAATTATAAACTTGCTAGGGTAATTTTTTAGGTCTAGGTGTGGTTTTGACTACATGTTTTGGGAGTTACATGTTGTAATTTAAATTTTTATCAAATCTATTGTGCATATGTATTTCCCTGGTCCATTCCTTTCTCTAGATTATTTCTTAGATCCATGGAAGTTGGAAGTGTTCTGGTAGTGGGCTTGGTTCAACTTGGTATATTTTACCTTCCATTTTCTCTATGCATTTTTGTGAGAACCTTGAGAGAGTGTCACTCATGCGTGATATGTTGCCTAGAAAACATATCCATAGTAGGAGAGGAGGTGGTGGTAGGAGTCCTCGAGGTCAAAATCATGCATAACTACTGTATAGGAAGCTTCTTGGGATTTCTATGCAACTATTCCCCCTAAGATATGAATTCATAATAAGTGTTATAGTGAAACTTAGTTCCTCGCATTTAATTTAGAAATTATGCTTTGGAAAAATTGTATACAATAATTATAATCTACATTGGTCAATGTTAAGTTAATAGTGGCCAATAGGAAAATTAGATGTGGCAGGAGCTAATTAATTGAGATGTGATTCAAATAAATTAATTGAGATGTGGCAGGAGCTAATAAATTGAGATGTGAATTGGATCAATTAATTGTTTTCTCATAGACAAGGCCTTGCGTAAATTTTGGTGGGTAGTAATCACTAGTAAATCTGCACATTTTCAATTTTACTCCTAGAGGAAAACATAAATATTGGCGGGAAGTAACTCCTAGTAAGTATATTTATTTACATCTTTTTCCTATTCATTTTTTATGCAAATGTTTGCTTAAAATATGATGGGAAGTAACTGATGGTAAATATGTTTTGATGATATGTAGGTGTGTTGATGTATTTTTTCTTCAAATATGGATTTCCCTCCATAATATTTTGGTTAAATATACCCTTGCTATATATATGAAAAAAAATTCATATTTGTGTATAATGGTTTGGATTCATATGGATGCCCATAGATATTTACGTATTTTTTTCATAATTTGAATATTTATATATTTTTTCATCTATTGATTTTTTGGTTTCTTTTTGAGTTTCCAATTTTGGGGTTGACCCGATAGATCACTGGTTTGGTTCTAATAACATTATTTCATTTTCCATCGTTCATTTTTAGTTTTTACTTTTGAGCCTTGACTCTAGATATTGATGACATTAGACCAGGTCTTGGATTAATCAATTTTTACTATTTTTTAATTTGAGTAATTTCGATTTAATAGTCCAATCTATAGACTCTAGTATCTACTATTTTTCTTAGTACTAATGAGATTGTAGAATAATGAATGATGAATTTAAATTAATATATACAAAATTTTACTACTTCAATTTGATTAAATCATTTATGATGTACGAGTCAATTATGTCATTATTGAATTTGAATTTGGATCATCTTTATATATATATACCTTGTCCCTTTTGAATTTGCCTATAATTTGGGGGTTCTCCCACACATCCCCTGAGTGTGTCCCCATTTTCATATCCCCTGTCCTAAAAACTTGGTGAAACATTGCATAATATGGGTTACTGATATAACTTTCCAAGTATGACTACAAGTTGGTATTATGCTTATTCAAAGTAAGAAGTATTCTCTATAAAGAGGGTTGTTTATTCAATTTGGGAAGTCTTATCTCAAAGGAAAGGTTAGATGACATTTCTCATTAACATTGTTGTTAGTCCTACTCAAAATCCACTCATTATAGATTTGGTGAGGTTAGACTATCAGCACACTTTTTTTCACTCAACAATTTTGTACATGCTTTTAACGACTAGTTATGTGGTGTCTCATAATGAGAATGTGTTTTTCATGAGTTAGTTAACCCATCCCACTGCCTTAGTTCTTAATTGAATTATTATAATATATTTTTATGAAACCAACTTTCTACCTTGTTTCATTGTTCATAAAATTTTATTTGAACATGTCTTAGTTAATTTAATTTTCCACCTTTTTCTTCAACTAGTTCCCAATTTAATTTTCACCTTTTTCTTCAACTTCAAATGTGATATTGTTTACGTATATTGGAATTTAAATTCAAATATTTCTCTTGTTTAAGTATATCGGAATTTAAATTCAAATATTTATCTTTTCCATTTATTCTTCGATTTTATCTATCATTAGTCCATTTATTATTCATTAGATGTATAGCATAGAGGGAATCTCATGTTATGTCTTTTGAAAATTTAAGGCAAAAAATATATCTAAGTTTTGGATTAAAGCGATAAATTTGACTTCATTATTAAGGGAAATTTGCAATCTTGTAAGGTAGATTAACACTAGATTTTGGGGATATCATATTATATTGGCTTTTTTTACTTCCGAATATTGTTTTTTTCCAATCAACTCTGAGATATTTCTAATTTTTTTAGTGATATATTAAATTACATTATACACTATAAGAGGAGGAACAATAGTATCAGAGTTTATACTCATTGGTTTATTTTCTACCAAGTAAGAATAACCTTTGGCTGGAGGTAAGTTG
Organism: Pinus albicaulis; assembly: GCA_034641835.2. Taxonomy (NCBI): domain Eukaryota; kingdom Viridiplantae; phylum Streptophyta; class Pinopsida; order Pinales; family Pinaceae; genus Pinus; species Pinus albicaulis. Next base: position 909,258,213 of record CM076573.1, on the reverse strand, counting down.
TGATTTTTTATTTTAATGTGCATGTGTTAGTAAGTTTATCATGAATGGGTGGCTTTGTTGGAAAGGATATTGTCATGCCCTATAGGATTCACATAATTTTAGGTGTCCTGTGATCTCTAGTTGTGTGGCACTAACGTGTTTCTCACCAATGGCCCAATCATCTTGGAAATACTTCTCTCAGAATATCCCTCAGAAATAAATACTTGTTTCAAAATGTTCCGGACAAGTTATATAGTGGAATCTCAAACTCAATCTAAAACAAAAATTTATCTTTGTCCTTAACTACCACAAACATATGTGTTAACAATTTAATTTGTAGCATTAACCTCATCATAATGTTATCTTTTTAACATCATTTGGTTTCATGTGTAAACAACATTCATTAAAAAATAACTATGTCATATACACACATAAAGTACACATAAAGTACACTACAATATGAAAGGGGATAGGCTCCTGACCTCACTCCAAAAGTATTTCATATTTGCTGCAAAATTCACAAAGCTTACAAGGTTTCGATTGGGACCCCACCTAAGTCTATTCAATTGGATCTTAAGAACAACACCAAAACTTGCAATTCAGTTCGTTGTCACCTATCCCACAGCTCGCATGGTCGTTTCATAGCTCATGCTAGTAAACTTGGTCCACTGGTATACATTCAATCAAGCGGTTGGAAGAGTGCACACTTGCTCAAAGTAAAGAAATTCCTTCCCCATATCATGTTGTGGTTTCATTTGTCCTCCTTTGCCTTGGGAACTAATTCCTAGATTTGGTTCATTTTGTATTGTTCTTTTTTGTGTGTTGTGTTGTGTTACCCATTTGGTGTGTCTCCATTGAATATATACTAGCACAACAACATTAATAAAAGTAATTGATATACGCCATAGGCATCAACTTAATATACACTATATTATAAACCCTAATATTATAAGCCCAAATTATAAAACCTAGTTAACATTTTTTAATTTATAGATTAGTTTATAGTTAAAACTTTATGTGTAAATTAATATATTATTAGGGTGCCATTAATGCCATATTAAACTCTTATTAATGTTATTTAAATATTTCACTATTTTTATATGAATGTGTTAATAATTTTATATAAATGTTTTAATATGATATTAGTGTCTTAATTAAATATTAATAATATATTAAATATTAAATATATTTATTAAGTAAGTGGTATTATTTTGATGAATTATTTTTTAATAAATTAATGTTTCAGTTAAAATACTTATATATTAATGTTTTTTTTTTTTTAATAAACTTGGCAGGACTACATCTTCATCATGTCTAATCTAATTACCCTAATGGGGGCAGGGAATTGAACCAATGACTTCATATCAAAAAGTGCTTTAACAAAGCACTCGATTCAAAACCCCATAAATTATATATTAATGTTTTGATTAATATATTTATGTATCAATTAATATTTCAATTCATCTAAATATTATGCATAATATTAAATTATAAAATTTATTAAATTGAATTATTATATGTAATACTCACTTATTAATTATTAAATTAAAATTTGAAACCTTACTAGCTTGCGATGGTAATTATTATGATAATGATGCCTTCCCACGTCCATGACAAATTTTTTTAAAGAAGAGTTCATTATTCCATTACAATCACTAGCGTTGACGGTAACCTGTAAAATTAAAATAGTTGTAATTGCCCATGTCCATAGGAGGAATAAAGTTTCCTCTTCATTCAACCCTCTGTATACTATTAGAAATTCTCTTAGATCTGTCAAGGACCCTATCGACCTAAAGGACATGAAAGGTGTTTACATGGTTCCTTGTTCCTATGACACTCCCTATATTAGTGAAACGGGTCGATCCATTAGACGGAGAATCCAAGAGCATGAAACAAACATTAGGCACAATCAATCACGCACGTCAGCTCTTGCTGAACATGCGGAAAATTCATCTCACCATGTTTGCATTGAGGACTCCAAAGTCATTGCTAGGGTGGATCACTTCTATCATAGGAAGCTTATGGAGGCAATGTAGATTGAAATGCATGCTAAGAATCTCATTAGGGATGATGGTTGGAAGTTGAGTAAGAGCTGGACTCCAACTCTTTCTAGATGATTTTTCTCCCCTTCGCTAGGTCTCTTTTTCTTTCCCTTGTGTGTGAGTTTTTTCCTTTAACCCCTTTTTTGTCTTGATATTTTCTTTATTCCTCCCCTTGTTTTTATCTTATTCATTCTCCTTGGTATTATCTTATAATTATATTATATAATTATCTTATAATGATAGTATATATTTCTTATGTATTATATTAATTAAAATAATATTTATTAATAGATAATTAAAAATTTTAATCAATTATATTAGAAATATTTATTAAAATTTATAACCATTTAATAATAATAAAATGTTGAAGATTGCAACAAGAAACAGTGAAGGAGGCATCCTGAAACATCATTCCTGATCCTAGTTGGAAAGTGATCACCTAAACTAAGTGGGGCCCACACATGTGATTTTTGGCGCAAAGTCTATTTTTAGACTATGTCTATTTTTAGACATGTCAATCATATTCTATGAGTTGCAGGATGGTATTTGTGGATGGTTGGTCAAGTTGGAAAAATAGATGGAATTCTATTTTTAGACATATTGGGCGGAGTCTATTTTTAGACTGCCAGTCTAAAAATAGATATGTCGAATATTATTAGCTCTTAATAATATTTGGACTATAAACATTATCTTAGTCTCTTGGAGCACTTTAGTTAAGTGCACGGATGTGGCATAGGAGCTGACAGAAGGAATTCTGGCCCATTCTAAGGGTTTACTTCATTTGTGCATAGGACTTCGGTTAGACCTCATATGACGATTTTGGTGGAGTTGTAGAAGTAGTTGGTGGAGTTGTATTTCGGTTTAACTCGAGTTAGACACGGTTGAGCTAGTTGTATCTAGTCTAGCTGATTGATACACTAGTGAGAGTGGTGTGAATTAATTAATAATTAATTCACTAATTATTAACTCATTAATCGAGGCGAAAAATATATCGGTTAGCTTCTGATGCATGGATAGTTCGGTGGAGACCAGTGAAGAGGTAGGTGAAAGAGCAAGTGTGACTATCAGTTGTGACTATAGTGTTGCATGAGTTTGCACCACACATTGATGGAGATGCCAATGAGGATTGCGTGGTCAATATAGGATGGATTCGAGTTCATCGAGAGCCATTCTTCAGCAAGGATTGCGCAGTAGAGGCAGGCTAGACGCTGGCAAAGATCGGTGCATGGATTTGTAAGATCAAGGCCTGATTAGTGTGTAGCGATTGGATTGTACAGAGAGCTTGTGATAAGCTTTGTATGAGGATTGTTACATGATCTCCATGACATATATTATATACAGATAGTTGGGGTTTTTAGCTTCAGGCTTTCCCGTTAAAACATTGTGTTAATGTGTGTGAATTTTTATGGTTTCATGTGTGCATGCAATTGTGTTTATTTCCGCATGTGATGATCAATGGTGGAATAGATTCTATATTGTGCATGAAGTTAAAATAGTGTGTGATCAGGAGAATCTTGGACATATGCATGCATAGTGCATATAATTTCTACAAAAAAATAATCTTTTATTATTATATTTAATAAAAAGACAAAAAATAAAATTTGTATATATAACTAATTAAATAATTTTTTAATAGTTAGTTTTTTAAATGGCTAGCTTAACAGTTATTTTTTTAAATGGCTAGCTTAACGGCTAGTTTTTTAAACGACTAGTTTTCTGAGACTAATTTCGAACAATGATGCATCCACACTATTTATTCACGAAGATCCTCGGGCTTTTTCACCTTGTCCTGAAAATGAACCACATTAGCTGATTCGAAACATAGACCAAATCCTAATGATGTGATTAATATGAAAGGCATCTATCTAGTTGTAATTTATTTAATCATTGTGTTACATTAACCAAACTGTAAGGGACACTACCAAAACATGGCGTAACACCAAATGTATGATGCATATTGTGTAGTGACATCAACAGAAAGAAGAATAAAAAGTTATTTTAATGTCCACGAGACTAAATATAGCCTATGAGACAATTATACAAACATAGATTTCAGAAACACTTTCTTCCAAATTTATTAAATAGTGCATAAATTTAACGAACATATGTCACACTTTCTTCCAAATTTAATAAATAAATTAAATTCTGCAAGCTAGGTTCCCAAATACCTATACATATGCTAGGGTGCACTCTTGTAAGCGTTATTCCAACCTAATCTATGCAACAGAAATGAAAACGAGGGAGCACTGCCGGTGAACACAATAACCATGGAAAATGTAGCTGACTGAACTGCTAAACTTCTAAACGTAAATAATTTTTTAATAAATTTAAGATAGAATTGAAACTGAAAATTTATTTTCATACTTTACATATTATAGGTTAAATTATTTGCGCTGAGAGACGCATTCTGCAGCCCAATATGACCCCGATGTGTAAGTCTGCCAGAAGCCAAAATAAATATAAATAAACCAAAGGTATGGTAAATAAATAAAACCTCTTTTTATACTTACTCCAAAAGTATGGTATATAAATAAAAATATAAATAAACTAGATGTATGGTAAATAAATAAAACTCATTTTTATATTTACTCCATAAACCTCTTTATATTTAAAAAACCCCAAAAAAGAGGTTTTATTTAGGTGAATCCTATGAGCCAAATACCATGGGACAAATTATTATTCATGCCATAGGCCAAATAACATATTTATAAAAGATGTATAAAAGGGACAGGAAAATAAATAAAAATATATCAAATAGGAGTAGAAATCAAGATCTAATTATATATGAAGCCTATGGACCAAAATAATAATAATTCCATGCAAAAAAAATTAAAAACCCTAACATTATTATTATTATTATTATTAAATCTAATATTCATATTGATATATTAAAATATTAATTTTTTTAAATTTAATAACTTTATATTAATCCAATATTAAATTTGTTATACATATATATATATGGGAGGGTAGAACAAAGACATATGATAGAGGTGGAGAAATAGTGGGAGTAACAAAGGAGAGATGAAGATAAACTGAAGGGGAGGGGAGAGGAGGAATGAAGAGAGAGAGAGGGAGATGAGTGTGAGAGGTAGAAAAGTTTAAGTGAGTGAGAGAGAGACATAAAGATGGAGGTGGGAGAGAGAGAGAGAGAAGGGGAGAGGGAGGGAGAGAGAAGGAGAGGGGATTGGAGGGCAGAGAGGGAGATTGAGATAGAGAAGGAGGAAGAGAGATGGAGGTAGGAGAGAAATGGAGAGAGAGGAAGGATGAGAGGAGGAGAGAGGGAGGGATAGAGAGATGGAGTTGGAGTGGGAGAGAGGGAGAGAATAAGAAAGACATAGAGAGTGAGAAGTGAAGAGAGAGAGAGTGACAAGGGAGAGATGGAGAGAGAGTGTGTATGTTTAGGGGTGAGACAAAGAGACATTCATGGAGTGATGGAGACACGGAGGGAAAGAAGGAGAGAAAAGAAGAAATGGAGGGATATAGTAACATAGTTGGAGATAGAGATAGGATGGAATGGAAGAGAGAGAAAGAGAGCGAGCGCAGGGGGGGTGAAGATAGATGGAGGTAGGCGAGAAATAGATAGAGAGGAAGAGACTGGTGGGGAAGAGAAAGAATTGCATGAGAGAGAGAGAGAGAGAGAGAAGGGGGAAGAGAGAGGGAGGTAGGAGAGAAAGGGAGAGAGAGGAAGGAAAAGAGATGAGACTTGAGAGAGAGGAGGAGAGAGGGAGGGATGGAGAGATGGAGTTGGAGGGGGAGAGAGGGAGGGATAGAGAGATGGAGTTGTATGGGGAGAGAGGGAGGGAAGAAGAAATGCATAGAGAGTGACAAGTGGATAGAGAGGGGGAGTGATAAGGGAGAGATGGAGAGAGAGTGTGTATGTTTGGGGGTGAGATAAAGAGACAAAGAAGGAGATATGGAGAGAAGGGGGAGAGAAGGAGAGAGAGAGGCATATAGTAAGAAATTTGGAAGGTGAAGAGAGAGAGAGAGAGAGATAGGTGGGAAATAAAGGAAGAGAGAGAGTGGAGAGAGGTAGGGAAAGAGAGATGGAGATGGAGGGAGAGAGAGAGGGGGAGGTAAGAAGAAAGACATAGAGAGTGAAGTTTGGAGAGAGCGAGATATAGAGAGAGTGATAAGGAAGATGGAGAGAGAGGAAGAGAGAATAGAAAGAGGGAGAGAGATAGAAGTGCGGGAGAGGGAGGGAAGGGGAATAGAGAGAGAGGGGGGGGAGAGGAGAAGGGAGTGATAGATAGATAGATTGGAGAAAGAGAGTGTATGTTTTGGGGTTGATATAGAGAGACAGAGGGAGATAGAGATATAGATGGAAGCTGAAGAGAAAGAAGAGATAGATGGATATAGGGAGGGAGGGACAAAGAGAATGATAAATACAGAGTGAGAGAGTGTGTGTGTTTGTGGGGGTGAGATAAAGAGACAAAGGAGAGATGGAGGGACACAAACACACACACACACACACATATGGAGGGGGAGAGAGGAAATAATATTTCTTGCAATAGATGCATTGATTTCAATGTAGATGGTGATTTCTAATCCTATTTGATTGCTTTCACTAGATGCATTAATTTTAGTGTAGATTTTGATTTCTAATAATATTTGATTACTTTCACTCAATGCATTGATTTCAATGTAGATGGTTTCTAATCCTATTTTATTGCTTGCACTAAATGCATTGATTTCAGTGTAGATGGTGATTTATAATCCTATTTGATTGCTTGCATTAGATACATTAATTTCAATGTAGATGTTGATTTCTAGTTATATTTGATTTCTTACACTAGATGCATTTATTTCAATATAAATGATTTATAATACTACTTCATTGCTTGCACTAAATGCATTGATTTCAGTGTAGATGGTGATTTATAATCCTATTTGATTGTTTGCACTAGATGCATTGATTTTAATGTATATGTTGGTTTCCAATCCTATTTTCTTACTTGGACTAGATGCATTTATTTGAGTGTAGATGTTGATTTCTAATCCTACTTGATTACTTGCATTAGATGCATTGATTTCAATGTAGATGTTTTTTTCTAATCTTACTTGATTTCTTGCATTAGATGCATTGATTTTAGTGTATATGTTAATTTATGGTTTGATGTAATTGGATGTATGATGGTACATAAATTTTAAATTCATTGGATTAATAATGTGCATTGATTTCATTCACTGTAAGCACAAAAAATTATTGACAATGTAGGTTGAATTTTGTGTTATAGTAATTAAACCTAATAATATTGGAGATCAAGAGAGACAAGGTATGATGTGTACTACAATAGCTCGAGCTAATTATTTAAATGGTTTATGATTTCTCAAAAAATTTATTTCAGCATTTTTCATCATTAAATTTATTTTACAATATTTATCATCTCAACAAACTGATGTAACTAAGAAAATTTAAAATTAAAATGACCCGATAAATATCAAACATATTTAGCATATTTAAAATGGTTATATTAATATTAGATGTATTTACATATTATTGATAAAATTAATCATGTGTTCCTCATATTATCGATAGATTTTCTTTCGCTGGACACCACTGAAACCAACCTAGATCCATCTTAACTCTGGATCTATCAAGCACCGAGAGGAATCAAATCTCTCGAGGTGCAAACCTTTCTTCAAGTTTTGCACTCAAAAAAGAGGTTTTCACCTTGAGAGATTTGATCCCTCTCGACGCTTAATTGATCCGGAGTTAAAATGGATCTAGATTGGTTATATATTAAATTAAGTATATTTCATAATTTTGAATTTTGAATTTCCTCAAACCAAATTTCAATATAGACTAGGTTTAAATCAATGAAATGTTGAAGGCCCTGCTTTATAAAAGGGTATTCCACTTTCAGTGGTTTCGTTTAAACAATTCTTGAACCAGATCAACGATGGAGGTTTAAAGTACTCCTCGTCCCCTCCTCCTCCTCCTCCTCCTCCTCCTCCTCCTCCTCCCGGCGATATTCGAAACGAGGTTCTGCATAAACCACCAATGATTTTGATATGGACCTGCACCTTTGTATTTCAAATTTAAAAAATTACCTATGTGGTCAATCTGTCCTTCAATTATCGAAAATTCAAATGATGAACAATGTACAATGTCAGAGGAGCGAACACTTTAATGAATGGTGGAAACATAAAGGCAACCGATTAATTCTACCATAACAACCATATCAATCGATGACCCATATTATCTCATGCTCCAACTCAAAAAATTTCGCCAGGTCAACATAATCAAAGTTTAAGCATAAGGCATCTGTCACAAAGTAGTATTTCCCAAACCATCAATACAAAGATCTATGGTCGAGATCTATTGCGACACCCTCCCCATACATTTTCCAGAACCGCCACATGGGGTGTCCGAAAGTGCTTTATTGGATGTTCAAAACCATTTATGGTTTTTTGATAGGCACATGACGAAACATTGGGACGCAAACATGCATTGTTTATTGATTCTACAAAATTGTTATGACGACAAAATTTTTTTTTTTTTTCAAAAAATCAGAATTCTAGAGTATTTGATTCAAAAAAAATTCTAAGATTGGGGATTTTCAAAACCCTCAAGTTTGATGGCTGTAACCTAGATTTTTAAAAATTTCTGTCAGATTTTGTCATAATCTTGACAAAATTTCCATTATCTTCCAAGCTAATTTGTAAGTTCTTTAGACTAGGCGTTAAATATTATTTATGTATGATGGGTCCACATTCAATTCTCCAGCTCATGTTCGACGTGGATGCGATGAGAGTGGAGGGACCGCATGCGCATGGAAATCCACGCTGGATTCAAATATAATTTATTGAAAGGCCCACACTACTCATAAACTCATCATTTTAAATTCAGTTGCACAACATTTATGTTAAGGAGTGGGCTAAGGCAACCAATATTTATCAGTCTATTGGCCCATAAATGCACCTGGGAAATAGATGCCCACCGTTGGATGGTGTACTTGCTTTAATCCAAAGGTGGGCAGTTACTTTCCAAGTGCATTTATGGGCCAATAGACTGATAAATATTGGTTTCCGTGGGCTAACGGGTCGATGAAACATCCTTCGTGTTTCACATGTTGTCGCTGTGGGCAACACCCTTCCGGCGAGGGGGTCCCATACCTCCCAACGGAAATGTGTCACTGTTAACATTCATCTGTGGTTTACTGTTTGCTCCTTTTCCAACGTCCATGACCATTTTTCTCTCACCGTTAACTCTATTTAGTGCTCATGTTTGCATGATACAGAAAAGAAAGAATTTTTAATGTCCACGAGGCTAACGGAGGCCGAAGTGACACTCACCTAATACGCTGCCATACGAGGCTCAAGTGACACTTACCTAATACTCAACCACACCAAGGCCAAAGTGACACCCACCTAATACGCAACCACACGGAAGCTGAAGACCTAATACACAACCACATGAATGCCGAAGTGACACCTACCAATGGTGGGTTTCCCTTTGTATATGGAGTCTGAGAAATTTGAAATTTTGATCCTCCTTTGGCTGACTCCAATTTTAATTTTGGATCGGCCCATTGACCAAATTTATTAACCTTAAATGTTGTAGTATAGTGAGAAATCCTCCGTGCGTGGCAAGTCAGAACACCCTGATTCAGGTTTGAGAGTTTTTGCTACCAGAACTCCCCTCATTTTAATTGAATTTCATTTCATCGACCCGATTTCCTTCTATCGACAGTATTCCCCTGCATTCAGTTTGTCGAGGGTATTCCGCTCCTCCCCGACGTTCACTTCATCGAGAGCATTCCCCTCCTCCTCTGCGTTCATTCCATCGAGAGGGAGCTCCTCCCCTACATTCATTCCGTCGAGCTGATGTTTACAAAGTTGAAGAGGAAGCAAAAAATGTTGTTTACAGAATTGAAGAGGAAGCAATAGCTTTTGTTTATATAATTGAAGAGGAAACAAGAGCTACCGAAATTTTTCAAGTGCATTTCTCTTTTGCCAAGCGAGGCAGGGTTACTGTTTGCAAAGGTAAATTTACTGTCACTTTTACAAATTATATGCATTTTTTACTGTTTTTCTATTGTTTCTTTAATGTAAGGAAAATGTTACAAATTTATATGAATTCTGCATTATTTTTGCTCTGGGATGTTGTTCCAAGGAGTCGCCGCAACGGTGACAAGCGAGTTGCCGGTGACCAACGAGTTTCCACAACGGTGAGTAGTGAGTGGCCGCTATTACACTTAGCTAGGTCACCATTGGGGAAACACACTGGTCACCATGCGGAAACTCATTTGTCACCATTGTTTTTCAATTAGTATAACATAATTTTTTTCATACTTTCTAAATATATTGTAGTCAAAACATAAAAAAAATAACTACATATAAAATTAGATAATTATCTCTAATTTTAATTTTACATTATTTTGAGTTTTTTTTGTGTGCTTTTTGAATATACGGTAACAAAAACATGAACGACAATAAGTACATGGAAAATTAGTAGGATATATAAAATTTGATGGGTATATCTTAATATAGATACACGATTTCTAAAATAGTAGGAAAACCTATCAGGGTGCATTGTTGCATAGTTTTAATATCATATTATTTTGAATTTCATTTTTATTGTTGAAATTTTAATTAGTAAAAATATTATATAACTAATTTATGAATAATTTTGTTTAATAAATTTGATCAAACTATGTACATATCTAGAATCCCCATAAAGATTTTATATATAGATATGGAAATTTTTTTGTTCATGATAACTTAAAAAATTATTTAAAAAAAACATAAAATACTAGGATCTAGTTAACATATATTCCACTTTTAGAACTTGAAAATCCATTTACCTCATACACAATTCATTAACACAAGTTGTATTTCTAAATATAGGGATTATTCATACTTGTACTTAAAAATAAGCACTTCATAAAAAATGGGTTGTTCAAGAAAATGATGGAAAATATGCTAAAGTATCACTTGAATTTTGCATAAATTTTAGATAAATGTTGATATTCTATTATCACAACAAGAGAAGTGAGATGTATCTACAACCTAGTATTGAATAAATTGTAACATGCGTCATTGTTGCTAGTTGAAGGTAATGTATTGCACAAAATTAAAAGAAAATGATAATAAATCTAACAGGGGAAAATAATAATAGTTCATTATTTGGCATCATTTCTTATTGGTGCTTTTAATCAAAGTACACTACATAATATCGAACATGTGTATACACATTAACCTATATGTACATCTTAACTAGTAATCTTTTATTCACCAAAAAAATTACAGTTTAATTATTTTTCTCAAGATATTTTATAAATCTAAAATTAAAATGAATATAAATAAATATTTAAACCAATTCATTTAGAATATATATATATATATATATATATATATATATATATATATATATATATATATATATATATATATATATATATATATATATTAAAAAGAATCACACTTCATTTCGTTTGATATTTTCCTATTATAATGTTGAATGATAAAAAACAGCAAAAACTTCTCATTTCCAAACCAAATGCTTATTTTAGAAAGCATCAAAATGGATACATTCGTCCTTGAAACTTGGGTAATTAGAAAGGAAATCAAACTTGATGGGATAATTTCATTTGACCAACAAAAATAAATTGATTTTGAAGCAAGGCTAAATCTTAGTTTATGGTAATGTTTTTGTCAAAAGGAAGTTAAAGGATCTATATAATGGTGGAGGCACTCGACCTAGATTATACCAAGGCCTTTAATCCAATTGATGGTTATACAATGTTATTTTAACACTAGGTCAATAAATTATGTGGGGACTTTAGTTAGTATATATATATATATATATATATATATATATATATATATATATATATATATATATATATATATATATATATATATATATGTATATAGTGGAGTTAAGAAAAAATATTTTTTACAACCAAGATGCTCATTATATTAAAAAATAGGCAATTATAAAATATATATTCTAGTTTTTGTAATTTTACAAAATCAATTCAAAACCGTGTTTCTAAATTTTATAATTAATATTTTTTTTCCATATATACTAAAAAGTCATTGTTTTAGAAAATAAACTTCATTAAAGATATTGTTCTAAAACATAAACTTCTTTAAAATATTGAATTCAATATCAATTTAAAACCTTGTCTCTAAATTTTATAATTAACATTTGTTTTTCCACATATACTAAAAAATCATTGTTTTAAAAAACAACCTTCCTTAAAGATAAACTCCCTTAAAGTCATTGCTGTAAAACATAAACTTCCTTAAAGTCATTGTTGTAAACACATAATGTCATTTTCACTATATTATACTTTACCAATATAAATATCATCAAGCTTAGAATGACAAAAAAGAGCTGGTTATTTTTTTAGCTTTGGTTTATTGATAAAGTGATAGTGGTGTTGTTCTATTACTCACTATTATAGTGACTATTATCATATTATCCTATCAACGGAAAATCGTTGTTACAGTGGCGAAAACTCACTGTAACAGGGAGTTTCCACCACTATAACATCGAGTTGCTGCCACTTTAACAGTTAGCAACTCCATGTTACAATGAGTTGTCGCCACTATAACAGTGAGTTTTTGCCACTATAACAATGAGTTTAACAGTAACTTGCCACAAATGAAATAGTGATTTTTCTTCATTGTAACAGTGTGTTGTTGTTACTGCAACAGTGAGTTGATGCAAAAAAAAAATTGTGCTATGAGAATCGGAAACTGCAGTAGTATCGTACTCGCATGACACAGGGTCAAATCCTGTTGGCTACCCTTATAAACCTAGGAGGAACCGCCATGCTTACCATAACAGACCTCGAGCTATCTGAGACTCGAACTCATGCCAATGCACAATGGCACGAACGCCTTGGTAAGCATCTTCTAGACACGAGCCCAAACCCCGAAGGGCTACTACAACCTTGTTTTAGCAATTTAACAATATTTCATTAAATTAGTTTTTTCATTTAATCCTTTTCTTCTTTTGCAGATGGTTAAAAAATGGACACTGATCATCCAGGTTTGGTGTCATTCAAACCCAGGCTACACACAGACTAAGTTTGTGCTTCATAATGGATCACTAAGCCAAGTTTATCAAAATAGTAGGGAAATTCATATGAGAAGCACCAACAATGAAACCCATTATCTTGCCTTGGTTGATGGGCTAAGAGCAGCAATGAATTGTGGTGAAAGTGACATTATCACTTACACCAATTCTAAATTGATAACCAATCAAATTATTGGAATTGACCAAGTTAGAAAACAAAATTTGAAACCCCTCTACCAACAAGAAAAAAACATTGTTGCAAAGTTTCAAAGTTTTAAGATAATTTACCAATTAGATGTCGAAAGGGTTGTTGATGATATACTCATTGAAGTAGCATCCAATGGACGTGGATGTGAAAAATATGTGGAGGAGCCAACATGTGCTCCATCAATTATCATTGACAAACAACGATATATGTGGCATGTTAATGAATGGATTTTTCTTTTGATTGGTATGGGTTAATTGTGGTGGGAGACCTATTATGGTGTTCCTATTTCTTGTGATAGATTGTAGTAGAATTATGTCCATCATTTTTTATGTGTTTATGAGATCTATTTTTTATAGATGGGTTCACTTTATTTTTTGGTACTTTTTTTTATATCTCAACACAACGTGTATGAAAAAAATGTATTTTCAATAATGTTCTTAGTGGAATTACATTGTGATTACAATTCAGATGTCTGATTTTGATTACAGTTCAGTTGTGTCATTTTGATTACAGTTCAATTTTTTTGTATTTGCTTTTGTTACAGGAAATTTTGGGCATTCCTCTAGAGGCTACCCTGAAAAAGTGACTCAGAGCTCTAAACCATTGGCACTAAACTCAGGTATTTCAGTCATAACCCTATGGAGGCAGGTCTATGCGTGTGGTTGGGACCTCATAATCGCAATGATGTTGTGTTGTGCGTGCGGTTGGGGAGTTTCCCTAGTGAAAAAAAGTTACAACTCAAGGATTGACCACCTCGGGTGGTTTGTAGCCTCTTGAGTGGTATGTGGTCTCTGAGGGATGTTATTTTGTTGTCGGTTTGTCTTCCCCACTTCCATAAATGGAACTTGGAGGCTGGGTCATATCATAGTGATACTCAACTCATGTTTACCCTATAAATCTTGTAAAAGTGGGTAAATGTGGGAGTGGCATCTTACAGTTATAAGTAAGAAAATGTTATATATATATATATATATATATATATATAGAGAGAGAGAGAGAGAGAGAGAGAGAGAGAGAGAGAATTGATGCCCTGCTGTAATATCCCCAAATTGGGATTGCTAGCAAGGCATTCCTGAAAAACGCATTCTTCAGGAATGTATACTACATAAAACAATATTAGCCCTTTGATATCTTAGATATGATAACATAAGATCCAAATCCAAGAGGAAATCAGAAACCAAGCAAACTAGGTGAGATAAACAAGCCTCTCATACCTAGAATGGCTGGAAAATGCCCAATAATGGGACTGCAGCAATATGTAAAAAAAATGTTGGAGCTACAACAATCTATTCATCCATGGAATGTGTCAAGAAACACTTCATAATCAATTTTATGTATAGCAGCAAGAAGTATGATCCATTCTACCCACAAAATATGGGGAAAAGCAGTAAATTAAGCCCTAAAAAGGTTAATTTCAAAGATATGCGTAAAAAAAAAGGAAAATGACGGTTGGATCTCTTATAATATGTTATAGGGGACTCACATATCAAATTTAAGCTAAAAAAAATTATTATAGCTATGTTAAACAGGTCTCCCACTCCCGGTATGGTTAGAAAAGGCCCAATCCCCATGACTCGAATCAACTGAAATTAACTGAAGCTTGCACAGTGTGATTTTATGAGGGTTTCAGATATAATATTATGCAATGAAAGATATGGAGTTTATTATATCATAACATGGAGGAAAATGGAGATCTATCTCCTTTTATACATCACAGAGATAACTCGGCAAGGGTTTCATGAGATACAATGCATAGAAGTGTAGATCTGCAAATCTAGATCTGAAAAATGCAATTTGCTGCAGCACTGAATAAATTTAGCTGAAATATACAAATTACAGAAGGAGAATAAGATACAAATCTTTCTGGGAGAAGGGTTGGCCCTACCTCCAAGGAAAAATCTCACAAGCAAGGGATCAAACCCTACTACTGCATCACTCTAGAAAATGACGCAGTTTCTAAAGCTAACTGCAGTGTAGATGGTGAGGAGTGAGTTGGCCACATGCCAAGATCTGAAATCTGAAGCTCAACAGCTAATACAGTCTTCCAGGAGGTTAAAAGACACACTCACGAAGAAGAGGCACTAGTACAATCTAGATTTGAGCAGATCTAGTCTCCACTTGCTGCAACTCACGGAAAAAAGTAAACCCCAATAGGATTTACGCTGTCTAAGGGAGATGGAGCTTGGCCATATGCCTGATAGTGGGAAAGAAGCACAATGCCCACCAAGAGTTACTCAATTGAAGGAGAGAGAATCCCTAAACAGGAAATTCTCACAATTCTCTGCTAAACAGCCAAGAGAATGAGATATGTCTAAACAGAAAATATAATTTGAAAATATAATAACATCAACAACCTTCTCTTGAACCTTCCCCTTCCTTTTATAAGATGAGAGCTTTGGCAAACCCTAAACCACCTTGATGAATTATCTCCTTTCACATGAGGGCCTCCTTCTATAACTGCGTTGTCCCTCCATGAGGTACATTGTATCTAGACAGTGCTGTGATTTGGTCCTATTGACCCAGTCAATCCCCTCAACCCTTGTTCACATGCAAGTGTATTTTATTGAAACAACCCTGATTTGCCTTTGTTCACATTGGGCATTGATTTATTTGGATGTTTTTAGGAGTTTTTATGTTCTCCTTTACATTTTCTTCATCAATTAAGAAAATTAACACAAAATGAAATATTCCTATAAACTTGGGCTAATTAGGAATATTACAGTCATCCCCTCCAAAAGTGTTGCTTGTCCTCAAGCAACTGCAAGGTTAGAACTGAAATGGATGGGGAAAGCATCTTCTCCCAAGCAATCATCCATACAAAATGAGTCACCTCCCAACATGGTAACTCCAGAAAATCCTTCTCCACCTTAGGTTCCTGCAAAGAAGTTGGGCTGAAAAACTGAACATAGTAGACAAAATTGCCTACCCCACACTGTCCTCCTCTCCACTTAAGATAAGTGTAGATTTCTTGCTAATCTTGGGCTGCAATGATATTGCCCTCAAGTGGCAACATGAAGTTTAGATATATCAAGAGCCTTCCTCCAATGTTGTAAAACCAGTTGGCCCAAAACATTCCACAGGAGAGCATCATCATATGGCATCTCATCACACATTTGTCCCACCTCCAAGAGAAAAAAATATTTGGCTATGGTGGCCACAAATCCTCCCATGTTCCCCTTAGAACATGTACTACAGAAAATGTGGGAATCTCCTTCCCAAAAGGACACATTTAAACCATGTGCCTCACTCAACATCATGTCTCCCATCAAGATAAAAACAACACCAGCAAGTGGGATCATGATTGGCATCGCAATAGGGGAATTAATGATGGTTTCATGAAGTGCTGGAAGGTAGCAACAGTCTCCCAAGTGGTAAAAATGTAGTATTTCAAACTGCTTCAGAAAAATACATGGAAGATTGTTTCTTGATGCATGGTTAATCATATGAAACAACTGAACATACATGTAATGACAAAACATCTGCCCAAGGCCACATAAGAGATGGCTACCTCCATCATATGGTTTGGCCCAACATTGGTCATGGAGAAAAATCAAGAGCTTTCTTACTTTTGGAGCAATGCACTGCCAAGAGATGGTAAGAGCATGCAAATATTGTGTTGCACAAACAAAGCTCTCACCATATGTTGGAAGTAAGAAGACACATGGATCCATGAATGGATTTGTTGGGGTTCCCATGTTTTGGCAAGGTTGGAAATACCAAAAGATGAGACAACATCAAACCACTTTCAGACCTCAGGATCTAGCCCTCCTAGATCCAGAGAGGGATTTCTCTATGATTTTCAAAGGTATATGTCTTTGAAGCTCGATGTTAAGGTGTTAGGCTAGCTATAAGGCTCGGATTTTGTTTGTTTAATTGTATGTTTGGTTGCTAAGAATCGGGAAATAAGGGTTCAATATAAGACAAGGATGAGCAAAGAGGATTTTAGGCAAAGGAGAGATACTCCAGGGGACATTCAAGGCCATTGGGCAATGGAGTCAGGAAAGGGTTTACTTGCTGTTCAATACACATGCTTTCAGTTGGGCTAGTCATCTAAAGCATTGGATCTTAAATATGATAGTGTGATAGGATAGGCAAGAGGGAAGGTGAGAGCAAGGAAACATTAAAGATTCATAATACAAAGTTGAAAACCTGAGATCAGAGAGAGACTTTGAACTCTCAATGCTTCGGCCTCCAGCTTGAGGGATATTAGAAAAGGTTCAATTAACTGAAAATGATCCTAGTGAGATAAGGATAGAGTTCTAGACCTCCCAGTGTTCTCAATTCATTCAATTAAACCTCAACAAGAACATCTGAAACACTAACCTCAATAATTCATACATCAGCTAGTAGGCAATAACATCCACTACCCTGGTTAAATTAATTGAAATCAATCTTCAGATACACATATAGTAGAAAAACATTAAAGGCAAGGAGAGCAGAATCATAGGGTACCTAGCAAGGGTAAATCCTATGCAAAATTTCTGATGCGAGCCAGCAGAAATGTGATGAAATGAAATAAACACAGAGATATAAAAACATCACTAGCTGCTTTAAATTAGGATCCAAATAAACGTGCTTGTCATATTAAGAGCAACACCAGTCAAATAAAACATTTCCAACAGCTTGAAATTTCATTCTGAATACATCTTCCTCAGCCTATCTTACAACTTTACACAGAGAACATGTCTCAAAGGAAACAGCTTGCAATTATCTGATAATCGATCAACAACTTTTACAATGAGTTTCCTCCAGATTTTATAGCTGAAAGATGAGTGGAGGAGGTAGGTGAGACACTAAATGAAACATTAAAACTCAGAAAAGAAATAAGGCCGAAGCCCATTCAGTTTTAAACTCTGTGCATTTATCTCTGGCATGCCTTGGACGAAAGAGCGATCTTCTTCAGGCTTCCATTTACTCCAGGTGTGGCTCTGATGCACTCTGGTTGCAGTACTTTGTAGTACTTTGGTGAATAAACAAAAAGGAAAATAAATGACCGTGAAGGGCGCCATGCTGCATAACAAATGCTCTGATAGCTTAGGACTGCGGTCAAGGCTGAATGTTCTTCAGGGACACGGTAAATAGAGGAAACAAGATGGGCGCTTTGTCCTTTCACAGGTGGGATGTTCTGCTGATGTAGCTACCTTGATGGCATAGTTTTCTGTGCGCTAGGCCTTCTGAGAGATCCATGATGTCTTTGATCTGGTACAATGCTTTGAAATACTTGGATTAAGGCTCAAAATCTTCCATTACGGGCCTTAAACATTGTTTTATCCACTGATACTCTTCTCCGCTTCCATGATTGCCTTTGACTATGAAAAAGACGCTTTAATGGCTCTGGGGAAGTTTAACAGGTTTTGACCCTTCTTCTTTAATGAAAGTCTTGTCGGTATACCTTCCCAGGCCCTTCTCCATAATTTTAGTTCTTGAAAATGGACCTTTCCTGAGTTCTCTGTCACTATAATAGAGACTGAATCATGGCGGTTTTTCACCGCCTGATAACCCTGCCAAACACGAAAACCTGTTATGAAATCCATGCATGGAGGTGGTGGATGTAGGGGAGTCAAGAGGATGGAGGCGCGGCGGTGATAAAATGGTGAAGCAATGGTGAAAAATGTGTAAATGCGGCGTAAACTGTGACCTGGTAGTGTTATGGTGGAGAAATGCGCGTGGACTGTTAGATCATGGTCTAGTGACGAAGATCGATGGCAGAGATTAATCCATGGAATGGCGTATGAAGTTGGGTGGAACGGATATGAAACATTAAACTTTAATGCATATCACTAAAGTTTGGATATAGGCGTAAATACAAAGAAATGGATTGAAATGCAATGAAAATGATCGTATGCAGTGGGACTCGGCATGGGTGGAGGGAGATTCATTTTGGACCATTGATCTCGGATCAATGGAGGGATGAGATTGGATTGGGGAATCACAATCGCAAAGGGAAAAGAGTGGTAGCGATTGGAAATCGCGATTGCGATTAGAGCGACGATGCGATTATGCGATGACCGTTGGATCAACAAGGAGATCGACGGTGGAGATCTGATCAGAGGGGCGAAAGGGAAAGAGCGACGGGACGCGATGCGATAAGATCTGGGCCATTGATTTCCGAATGGATGAACAACTGTGATTTAGTCGGGAAATCGCAATCGGGGAGAACAAGTGTGACACATTACAAAAGTTCCGATTGCGATGGGGCGGGAAGTGCAATGGTCGTCGGATCGTGGATTAAACAGACGGTCGGGATTGGATCGGGATAATTGCAATCACAAAGGACGGAAGGTGACTGTGATTAAAAAATGCAATTGCGATTAGAGCGGGTGAGCGAGGGCCGTAGGATCTGGAAGGGGATGGACGGTTGTGATTTGGTCGGGAGATCGCAATCGCAAAGAATGGAGGGGTGGCACGACGAGACTTTCGATTGCGATCAGAGCGGTATTGCGATTAGCGCCCAACCGTTGGATCGAAAAAGCAGATCGATGGTATAGAATACATCGCGGGTCTTCATAACATAACCCAATCGCATCGACAAATTTCAATGTTACAAAGGGATCTGCCCGCTCGACAACTCCGATTGCGATTGGCGCCCAAGACTTAAGCGCTTGGTATTTGCGCTAGGGGCACATGGGGAAGTGGTTTGCGGGGCTGGCGGAAAAGGGGCCAGGCCCTATTATAAGGTGAAAAGTGGGTCTTAGGGCCCTTTTTAATGAATTTTAAGATTGGGAAAGGGTAACGGTAAGGGAAAAAAAAGGGGAATTTGGCCAAATAAAGGGTAAGAGTAGAATTTAAGGGGGATTTTGGGGAGATTTAGGAGGACCAAGGGAGAAATTTTGGGATGGAAAGGGGACTTTGAAAAGAGGAAAAAAGGGGTGAAATGGGACATTCTGCAGGGATACAAGGGGCAAATAAGGCCTTTTGGAGCACAATTTTTTATCATCAGTGAGGCTTATTTACTCAATAACAGCAGAGGGGAATAGTCAAAGGGCAGGGGACATGAAAAGGCTTTAAGGAAGATGTGTTTCAAGGGAAATGCATTCCTTGAAGGCTCATAAAACTAATTAGCCCCTTGCTTGCTTGTCAAGGAATTTAAAGGGGGCTAACAGTGGCTCCACATGGGGATGGCTTCTTCTTGAAGGCGTCAAGAATTCAATAGATAGATCTTTGGTGTAGGCCAGATGCCTGGTACTTGAGCCACCTTTTTCTTCGGTTTCAGCTGCCACAATTGTGAATACATCAATTAGCAGAAACATCACCTAAACAATCTACCTACCCATCCTACAATCCTAGAATTTTTTCTTCTTCTAGGGTGCATTTGGACTAGCAGACCCTTTACATCATTTATTTTTATAAATAGAAAATAAACCTATTCTAAATCTACCCTTATCACTCCATGAGACCAGATTAGACTGTTGGTCCCATATGTTTCTCTACCTAATCTAATATCTGTTGGGATTAAACTGTCCAACAGATTTATTCTCTACATTCTACAATAGAAATTTAAAAACAGTCAAACTAGGATTTAGACAGTCTAATTTGTTGTGAATCCAAGGCATAAAGACAGTTGCACATGGACCGAAACTTGCAGAAAACTGAAAACAAAACTTTGAAGGCTTGAGATTTGAAGTTTGAAGTATCCTTCTTTCCTTTGTGACTCAAGTTTTGAGCTTGTTAGAGTCACTTTCTTTTCTTCATTTCAGCTTTGATTTTGGGCTTGTTAGAGCTGATTCTTCTTTCTTCTTTGCTGGTCCAGGTTTTGGGCATATTTGAACCAGCTATATTTTACTTTCTTTGGCTCAGGTTTTGATCATATTAGAGCCAATCTTTGGACTTCAGAGGTCCATGTTTTGAGAATGTCTGGACCTCTCCCCTTTCTTTGTTTTTTGGAACATTTTCTCTTTTTCTTGAAAACAAAACACTGCAATGGTATGTACAATGGGAATGGAAACTGGAAATTGGAAATCAGCAGAAGTAGTGTTTGAGCATCCTGCCATTGACAGGACTCCCAAACAGCTCAGTACCATCTAACTCTTGTAGAAAAAAGGCATTCGAACCCACAGTGGCCTGGATGATGTATGGACCTTGCCACAAACTGTCAAACTTGCCGTGCTTTCCTTTATCCTCTCTCCTTGAGTCCCACTTCATAACTTTATCTCCAATTTTAAAATCACCAGCTTTGGTTCTTTTGTCAAACAACCTCTTTATGTTCTCCTGAACTTCACTGCTCTGTTATAGACCTCTTCCCTTGTTTGTTGGAGATGAATTGTCTGGTTTATCCTTCTCACCATACTGTCTTCTTCTGTTTGAATCTCTTGGACTAGCTTAATCACTGGTACCCTAAGGATGGTAGGAAACACCGCTTCTATGCCATAGACAAGCTGATATGGTGACATGCCGATGGACTTCTTTGTTGTAAGCTTGTCAGCCTACAAGGCATGCACTAAATTTTTATGCCATGACTTTTTGTTCTCTTCCAACAGCTTCTTGATGATAGTCACCAGGCTTTTGTTTGATGATTCAGCTAAGCCATTACCTTGAGGATAATAGGCAGTTGAATGACCAAGTGTTATTTGATACCTGTGACAAAAATCAACCATTTTCTTGGATCCAAAAGTAGCAGCGTTATCAGTGATTATTTTTCTTGGACAACCAAACTGAGAGAGGATGTGATCTTCTAGGAACCTAATGATGACAGAATCTATGGAATTCCTAGCAGGAATGGCCTCTATCCACTTAGTGAAGTAGTCTATGGCTGTTAGGATCCATTTGTGTTTTGTAGAAGAAGCAGGCTGAATTTCTCCTGTGAAATCTAGGCCCCATTGAATAAAGGGACCTTCAACAGTGATGGGTTGTAGAGGTAAGGGGAGGAGCTTTCTTTTGCCTTCAAAAATCTAGCATTTCTGGCAGGAAATTACCATCTTATGGATATCATTGAAGATTGTGGGCCAATAGTAGCCAGCTCTGAGTATTTTTTTTGCAGTGGCCTTCCAACTCAGGTGGCCTCCACACTCTCTTGCATGGAATTCTTGTTTAATCTTCTCTGCCTCATTTTCAGGCAAACATTTAAGAAATAGTCCATTTGGATTTTTCCAATATAAGCCTTCATTCATTATGCTATAGCTTCTGGCTTTTAGCTTTAAGAATCCGGCCTTGGTCGTTGATAGTTCAGGAGGGGCATTGAGGTGTGTAAGCACATACAGAATGTCAGATTACCAAGGAGAGCTCTGAAACTTCTCTTCAACAGTGGGATCAGGAAATCCCTGCTGCTCATCCAAGGTATCTACCATGTTGATGTCAAGGGCTTGTAGATTTGATTCATCCATTAGTTGAGCTAAGCCCTGACCTTTGATCAGTTTGGTGGGTTTTATCTCAAGGTCATATTCTAAGATCACGACAATCCATTTGCCCCTCTTCCCATCTGGGTCTTGGGACAAGATATCTTTGACCACTATGCTAGGCACGTAGGCTATGGTGTGGGAATGCAGAATGTACACCCTAAAGTCTTTCAATGCCTTGACTAAGGCATAGGCCTGTTTTTCCATTATGTTGTATTTCAAGGGTGCATCTCTCAGTGCTTTGCTGAAGAAGGAAATGGGCTGTTCCATTCCCTCTGGATTTTTCTGCAGCAAAACTGCAGCTACTGTATGCTCAAAGGCAAATGTAAATATGAGGAAATCCTTTGAGAAATCTGGGTTGATTAGAACAGGAGCCTGGGTGAGTGCAAGTTTAACTGACTCAAAAGATTTCTTAGCCCCAACAGTCCACTTAACTCCTACACCTTTCTTTAGCATGTTAGTCATATTCCTAGGATGTTCAGCTAAGTTGGGGATAAACCTCCTGAGGAAGTTGATCTTCCTAATGAAGGACTGTAATTCTTTGATGTTTCTCGGGTGTGTGATTTGTAGTATTCCCTCAACTCTTTGTGGATCTATCCTAATCCCTTTCTTAGATATAATATGGCCCAAGAGTTTTCCTTATTGCAGACCAAATACAGTCTTTTTAGGATTTAATGACAGACCGAACCTTCTACATTTTTCAAATACCTTTCTCAGATGTTTCAGGTGTTCTTCTTCAGTCTTGGAGTAGACCGTTATGTCATCCAGATAGATGACAATGAAGTGTCCTATCTCATTGGAAAAGCTATATCCATCACTTGTTGGAAGGTTGCACCAGCGTTCATCAGCCCAAAAGGCATTTTAACATACATAAAGGCGCCCCATGGAGTGGTAAAGGCTGTCTTGATTTGGTCTTCTGGGATTACTAAGACTTGGTTGTAGCCTGAAAACCCATCTAGTAGGGAGATCCTTTTTTAGCCTACTACCCTCTGAAGGATGTGTTCCATTTTTGGCAAAGGGTAATTGTCTTTGAGTGAGGCTCTATTTAGATTCCTGAAATCAATACACAGCCTAATCTCCCCTGTTTTCTTTCTCACAACCACTAGGTTTGATACCCAATCAGAAAACTTCACAGGAACTATTATGCCTGCCTCATACATTTTTTTAATCTCTTTTTCAACTGCAGGCAATTGCTTTGGGTTTATTCTGTGAAGCTTTTGTCTAAAGGGCTTCTGATTTTCTTTCAAAAGTATTTTGTGCTGTATAATGTTCGTGTCATAGGCCTTTAAGTCTTCATAGCTCCAAGCAAACACGTCAATGAATTCCTTGAATAAGTCAATGTATTTCTTTTTCATGTTTGCCGGCAAAGACTTAGCCAATTTAATCATTTTGGGCTTATCTTCTGTGCCTATGTTGCATTCTTCAATGTCAGATTCCACGTGTTCTATGGTAGGCTTCTTTGCTACATCATTGAAGTCAAAAAGGTCCTCCAAAGGTGCTAGACCTCGAGGTATGTTCTTATCTTTGGTCTGTAGCACCTCAACTTCTTCATTTTCTATGTTTTCACAATTTCCCTTTAGGTTTCCAATCTGTTCGTTCTAAGTGTTTATTTATATGTTATGGGGTGGTTCTTCCTTGTCTGAAGGTTCCTTACTTAGGCAGCTATCACTGGACATAGAGTCTGAATAAGAAAATTTGAACTCATTCCTGCCTATCAAGAAATCTTCAATCTGCTTATTGCCCTCGAACACCTACAAATATTTTTCGTTATCCGGCACTGCAGGTCTGAATCTGGTCTGTATTATGATTTGTTGGTCGCTCAGAGTCTTAGGGTATGAACTGGCTAGGCAAGCTAATCCATTTGCAATAACGTTTTGAATCCTAGGAACAAACACTAATTCGTATTCAACAAATGTTTTCAATATATCCACGGCATCGTTCCTATATGCTCTCAACCTAGGGTGTTTGACTGTGTATTCACCGTTCACCTGTTTTATAACCAACTCAAAGTCTCCCTACACGGCTATTCTATGGGCTCCTATTTTCTTCAACAAATTTAAACCCAGGATAAGGGCCTCATACTCTGCAATATTATTTGTACATTTGAAATGCAAGTTACAGGCATGGCTCTCCACGTAGTCGCTCTCTGTGTTATGTAGCCACACCCCGGCTCCGACGGTTCTCTTGGTGCATGACCCATCAAAGTTCATTTCCCACAAAGGTTCATTTTTCATTTTATCCTCGTTTCCCTCTCGGACGTAGTGCAGTGAGTGTTTTCATTCTTCGTGGAGTGTATGAGTTAGTGAGGGGTGACTAACTGACTATTTGCATTCATTTTCTTGTTTGGTCCGAATCTGTGTTTCAGTGCACTGTCTAAGGGTTTCTTCTTTGTTTTCCTCTAAGTTGAGTGTAACCATTATGTTAAGGTCCGTAGTCTCAAAAACTCCGTTTGCATCTATGTCTTCTGGTTCTGGCCCTCGCAAAGATTCATCGTTGCAGAAGATAAAGGAATCCAGGTCGGTGTGTACAGAGTATAAAGGTGCATTTTCAGGCTTTTCGGGGCTACTAACTAGGAACTTAATTTGTGCCTCCCTATATAGTCTTCTAGGTTGGCTAAAGACTGGGATTGTGGCATAGGCCCCATCCATCTACATTGTACCTTGCAGCTTGGCTCCCCATGATCTTGATAATAACATGCCATACTTGGGTGGCACATCTGCCACGACAACATCCATGACCATACACTTGGCTGGAATCTGGGTAAGGCTCACACACAGGTCTTTGATCAGGCCGAGACACTTTACCCTACTAGAGTCAAAAGAATATAGGTCTTTATAGGGACGGGTTATCTCTAGGCCTAATCCTTCCATCACTACTTTGGGCATCAAGTTGTGTGAGGCACCAGAGTCGTGCATTGCATTGTGGAGGATCTTATCATGGATATTAAGACTGATATAAAAAGGGGGCACTACCCCTTCCTGAAACTTTCCTTCTATATTTGGACCAAACAGAAGGGCAGGTTGATCATCACTCAGATTTACAGTGTCACTGTTCTCACCTAACAATTCATTCAATTAAACCTCAACAAGAACATCTGAAACACTAACCTCAATAATTCATACATCAACTAGCAGGCAATAACATCCACTACCTTGGTTAAATTGATTGAAATAAATCTTCAGATACACATATAGCAGAAAAACATTAAAGGCAAGGAGAGCAGAAACATAGGGTACCTAGCAAGGGTAAATCCTATGCTGAATTTCTGATGCGAGCCAGCAGAAATGTAATGAAATGAAATAAACACAGAGATAGAAAAACATCACCAGCTGCTTTAAATCAGCATCCAAAGAAATGTGCTTGCCATATTAAGAGCAACACCAGTCAAATACAACATTTCCAACAGCTTGAAAGTTCAGTCTGAATACATCTTCCTCAACCTATCTTACAACTTTATACAGAGAACATGTCTCAAAGGAAACAACTTGCAATTCTATGATAATCGATCAAAAACCTTTATAATGAGTTTCCTCCAGATTTTATAGCTGAAAGATGAGCGGAGGAGGTAGGTGAGACACTAAATGAAACATTAAAACTCAGAAAAGAAAGAAGGCTGAAGCCCATTCAGTTTTAAACTCTGTGCATTTATCTCTACATGCCTTGGACGAAAGAGAGATCTTCTTCAGGCTTCCATTTACTCCAGGTGTGGCTCTGATGCACTCTGGCTGCAGTACTTTGTAGTACTTTGGTGAATAAACAAAAAGGAAAATAAATGACCGTGAAGGGTGCCATGCTACATAAAAAATGCTCTGATAGCTTAGGACTGTGGTCAAGGCTGAATGTTCTTCAGGGACACGGTAAATAGAGGAAACAATATGGGCACTTTGTCCTTTCACAGGTGGGATGTTCTGCTGATGTAGCTACCTTGATGGCATAGTTTTCTGTGCGCTGGGCCTTCTGAGAGATCCATGATGTCTTTGATCTGGTACACTGCTTTGAAATACTTGGATTAAGGCTCAAAATATTCCATTAGGGGCCTTAAACACTCTGTTTTCTCCACTAATACTCTTTTTTGTTTCCATGATTGCCTCTGACTGTGAAAACGACGCTTTAATGGCTCTGGGGAAGTTTAACAGGTTTTGACCCTGCTTCTTTAATGAAGGTCTTGTCGGTATACCTTCCCAGGCCCTTCTCCATAATTTTAGTTCTTGAAAATGGTCCTTTCCTAAGTTCTCTGTCACTGTAACAAAGTCTGAATCATGGCGGTTTTTTGCTGCCTGATAACCCTGCAAAACATGAAAACTTGTTATGAAATCCATGCATGGAGGTGGTGGATGTATGGGAGTCAAGAGGATGGAGGCGCGGCAGTGATAAAATGGTGAAGCAATGGTGAAAAATCCGTAAATGCAGCATAAACTGTGACCTGGTAGGGTTATGGTGGAGAAATGCGCGTGGACTGTTAGATCATGGTCTGGTGACGAAGATCGACGGCGAAGATTAATCCGTGGAATGGCGTGTGAAGTTGGGCGGAACGGATATGAAACATTAAACTTTAATGCATATCACTAAAGTTTAGATATAGGCATAAATAGAAAGAAATGGATTGAAATGCAATGAAAATGATCGTATGCAGTGGGACCCAGCATGGGTGGAGGGCGATTCATTTTGGACCGTTGATCTCGGATCAATGGACGGATGAGATTGGATTGGGGAATCACAATCGCAAAGGGTGAAGAGTGGTAGATGTTATAGCATCATTTTTCACCCTCATGTGATTCATGATTGTCTTTTTGGCCTTGGGCACCCTTTCCCACATACTTGAATAAAAGTTCATAAAAAATAGTGTTTCAAAACCCATACGTGGATATACCCAGACTTTTCCGCGTGTATACATGAGTCCAGAGATACTTTTTCACGTATGCCATTAAAATCATTAAAAAATATTAAAAAAACCCTATTTTCGAGGTTGGGTTGATGGTTATTCCTGTAATTCAACCACCCTAGCCCGTGGCCAACTATTTCGAACTGATTGAAACTACTTTGAGGGAGTATAAAAGCCCCTCATATGCATGGCCTAAGGGGTGGGAGAAAAATTATAGACATTATACTCTATTGGAGCCCAATTCAAGTCTGATTTCCCATGCCTCCTGCACTTCCCAGGTATTTATAGGACACCCTTGTTTTCCGGACATGTTCATCAGCTTATAT
This sequence comes from Pinus albicaulis, assembly GCA_034641835.2. Taxonomy (NCBI): domain Eukaryota; kingdom Viridiplantae; phylum Streptophyta; class Pinopsida; order Pinales; family Pinaceae; genus Pinus; species Pinus albicaulis. Next base: position 909,230,409 of record CM076573.1, on the reverse strand, counting down.
GTCATCTCGTGTGCACAAGTCTTGGAAGAATCCTAGCGAGGCAAGGGCAGGACGGATCCAGATGACGGTATGTTCGAAGATTGTGGAAGGATTCAGGTGATCTCTCCACCTTTCTATTATTGTACATGTTGTTCGTAATGAATAAGAACCATCTTGTTTCCGAATTCACGTGTTAATATCTGCTTATATATGTGAAAAGACTGTTAATTAAACATTTATTATTGTTTATATGATGTTTCACATGGATTATACTGACATTCAGGAAAGATATATGATGTACAACTAGATTTCCGTGCACGTTTCTTCTTGATTTTCAGGTTGAAGAGGAAGAAGAGTTGCTGGGGGTTTGGACCCCGCGGGATCTACATCAAACGCATGATCTATGGGTGAGTTCTACAACCGATAATATCTAGTTTTTAGCGTTCAATTTTGGTTGTGTGAGTCCTTCTTGAATAGTATGCCCCGATCTGTGGAGGTTTCTGACCCAATGACCTCTAGGGAGTTATTTCCCGAAACAGAACTGGTGACTCCATTAGGGATCGCATTCTTGTGATTCCCCTGTTGGGTGGTTTCAGCTGTTTTAAAGGTTTCCGACAGTTTTAATCATTATTTCCAGTCCAGTTAGTTTTTTCTTAGTCAGACTAAAGACCTGGTTCTCTAGCCAGGCTTGATCATTTTTATTTTTCATTATTTACTTTTCCATACGCTAGTTGTCCTTTATATAGTCGCGTTTACACGCAGGTTTTGCCAAAGGAGGTCGCGTATATGCGTGTTTCCTTTGCCAAAGTCGCATATGCACACCTGTTGCAAAACCTCTAAGTAGCGTATGCCTGAGAAAATTTTGAAATTTTGATTTTTTGAATTTTTGGTCTTGTCTGCCTGTGGTGACCTATTCCTGCAGTGTCCCTTTAGTCTCTGGATTGTGTTGAAGGTGGTTATTTTTTTTTTTCTCTCTTGTTTGGTCTAAGACCGGCTCATTTGGAAAATCTTGTTTTTTTTAGTTCTTGCATTTATGGTTCGAGTACCAAGATCTCCTTTTGGAGATTCTTGGCTGTTTTTCTTAATCAAGACAAAGAGCTTCTGCTCATATGCTCTTTCCTAACTTTATGTCTTTCTTTGCACTTTAATTTTTGCCTTATTTTCAGTTGGTTTTCTTGATTTCATTTGACTAGATCTTGTTGCGATTTTTTTTTTTTTTAGAAGAGTCAATTTTGGTTCTTTGAAGTTTTGTTCGCTGCAAGTTTGTGCTATTATACCAGGCTGATTTACTGAGTTTCTTGTCTTCCTTTTGCTTGTCTGAATCTTGCTACCAAGTGGCATTATAAGATTTCGAGCATTTTTGTTGAAGTTTTTCTTGAAATTTAGAGATCGTTTGGCTTGGTAATTGGATAGTTTTCTTGGACTTTTTGAAGTCTTCTTTTTACAAAAAATCAAAAGCCCAAAAACATTTTGTTTTGCCATTGCTTTTGTTTTGCATTTTTGTTTTGGTTTCTTTTCATCTTATGAAGCCTTGTTGAAATCTTTTGCCTCCGGTTTCTGTCTTGATCTGAGAAGAGAGTCTTCATTGGTTTCTTTCTCTTATTTCGAGCATGTTTTGGCGTCTTTATACTTAGAGTTTCTGGTTTGGGAACTAGCTTTTTGGACAACCGAAAAGTGATAGAACTGCGGGATTCCTGGAGATTTCTCTTTGCTTTGTTAGATATTGCATCTTAGAGTTGGCATACTCTTAGTAATTTGCATTAGGCGCACTTGAACATTTGTAGTATTTTCCATAAATTTTGCGAGTGTGAGGTTTGATATCTGAAAAGAAAAAATAGTCTTGTAAAACCCGTGTAGAAATTTCTTTTCATCGAAAGGAAATTACTGCATCTGCATGTAGTTTAGTTTTCATTAATTTATTTTCTGCGTCATAAAACATCACGAGTTTCATTTCCATATTCCCTTGACTTAATATAATAGCCAACTAAAATAAGCGCAATAATTTAAAAAACAACTAGCAAGTTTTTTGTTAAGTGTCATACATCAACTAGCTAGGTTGTAGGGCCTTGGATTAGGTGAGTGGAGAGTTAACTCTCCAAGGCCGCTCAAAGTAAAACATAGAATTTTATTAAATGAGCGAAATCCAACACCATTAGGTGGACCGGGAAAGCTCTCCTCCAGAGAGTCAAGCGTGAGGGAAAGTGAAGGTTGAGAAGAGAGATACCCCCTCTCTGATTTGCTGGATCTTGCCTTAAGACCATTCCGCCCGGCTGCTGACATGGATTGGTGCCCTTAGTTTCCATTCCTAGGTATCACACAGGTGACTACGGGGGGGAATACCCTTGGTACCTGAGTCAGACATCATATCACTTCCAGTAGTACTTCTGGAGGGTGCCCCGACAAAGCTTGGGTACTTGCACCGACAAAGGCTGTTGTTAGGAGGTCGCGTAACTATTTCTGTCACCTTTGCTAGTAGGCCTGGGCCGTCATTATCCCAGACTACTTTTGGGAGGTCCTATTTTTCACTTTCTCGTATTTTGGTGTCCGGTCCTAATCACCCGGTGCGGAAATACCTGAAGGCTGCTTGCTTAGTTGCATCTTAGGGATTTTTTCAGTGAGTTCTCTTTGCTCCTAGCTTGCTTAGCTTTATACTTTTTTGAGTCTAATTAATCTGTTAAAGTGGTTGATCAAGTGCCTCATTGATCGAGGAGAATCCGAGGGTTATCTCCCAAGAGTGCTGAGCCTTCTTCAAGAAGGCGTAGGAGTAATATAGCAATTGAATATCACCCAGTGGTATCTGACGCAGCGAAGAGAGATCCTCTGCTAGGGCTTGAAGGTTCTGTAGTTGGTTCTGAGAGGAGCACTCCGCTCACCTCGAGAGTCTTATTTCTGCGAGAAGAAGAAGAAGTAGAAGTAGAGGAAGTACCTCAGCCTCCTGAGTCACTTCCATCTCCTCTTCCTCCTAATTCTCCATTTTGTGTTGAGTACATCGGACCTGAGTCTGCAAGACCAGAAATTCCTTATCCATATTATTCGTAGCTTTCGATGGCCACGACTGGGAACGCGGCTTCCGCTATGAGTGCTGCAAGCATTCAGACTCCTTCTTCGGTAGAAGGTGGAGGCTTGCTATATCTTCAATTGCTTCTAGTACTGCTGTGTTTGGCTCTGGTCACACCCAAGCACAAGCTTTTCAATTTGGTCCCTTTTTTTTTGGAATGCCCATTAGTGGGATTCCTTCATTTTCCTTTTCCACTGCTGCAGCTGCATCTGCACCCATGTCCTCTATGGCTAGTGGGTCGGCTTCTTTTCAAGGGTTCCCCTTTGGAAGTGGGTATATTCCTAGTTATAATCCTTCCTTAGGGTCTTTTCCTCTTACTTCCCAGACTCAGAGTTTTAACGCTTGGTCTGGAGGTCAGAGTTCGACTACCTTTACCAGTTGGAACCCTATATTTACAACAGTGGGGGCTGGGAATCAGTTTTTCGCTGGTCAACAAGGGAATGGTCCATTCACTTCGTCGAGTACTTATAAGGATTTTTTACCTTTTTCTAATGCTTGGAACCCCTATCAGGGGGTTTCCTCTTCATTCACTACTTCAGTGGGGGGAACTGGTCCGATTTATGGTAACTCTACGTTGGGAGGAGGTCCTTCTCCAAATACTGGGTCACAAGGATTGTCCTATGGCCTAACATTTTCTACGAGCTCTTTCTGGCAACCTGGTGCCTCATCAAATCTAGGTTATTCTTTTCATAATGTTGGGAACCCATCCCACCAAAGATGGAATTCTCAGGCCCCTCCTCGTTTACCTTTTCTGGCAACTTTAAACTTGCCAGATTTATCGAAATTGACAAATGATCCAATCCGATATAGTCTGAGGTGGCCTCCGGTTCCTACGAAAATAGCTTCAGACATTCCAAAGTTTGAAGGCAAGAATGGAGAGGACCCGGCTGATCATATCACCACTTTCCATCTATGGTGCTCATCTAACTCCCCGATCGAGGATTCGATTAGGCTGAGGTTGTTTCAGCGCACCTTGACAGGAAATGCTGCAAAGTGGTACATTGATTTAACTGGGGGCAGTTTTGCTACTTTTGGAGAGCTGGCTACCATATTTATAAATCATTTCCAGTTTCCTGTTCGTTATGATGCCGAGACAGAACTCCTGGCCAGTTTTAAGCAGGACAAGGAAACCCACATTTTTTATCATATTCAGGAATGGCGGAGAAGGAAGAGGCTCATTAAAGCTTATATTATGGGAGAATTCCTCTTGGAATGGTTTTTAAAATCTTTGCAGCCAGATATTTCTAAGGATGTATCCCTGTCAGGGGTATTTTCTGAGGAACAGGCTATTTTCAGGGCTCAGCAGCTTGAATTGATATATTCTCAGTCTTGTGTCCTTCATAAATATTTGCCTGATGCTCCTCACTCCAAATTAGACTTGTCCAAGACTAAACTCGGTCCTCATGGTGATGGACTTATTGGGTCGATCGATAGCGGTGCAGTTAACCTCCTTAGTCAATTACAATAGTTGTCTATACAATCTGCTTATTTTGGTCAGGGTGTGCCTGTTGAGTCATCGCCTTCTCAATATTTGTCGGTAAATGCCATCCAGACTTCTAACCCTAAAGGAAATCAACAATCTGAAGGGAAGAAGAAGGGACAGAATAATAATAAGAAAAAGGGCAAGGATGGGAAGGGTAATGCAAATAAATCCAACGAGCATGTTGGTGAGGGTCCAAAGGATAAAAATAAAGTGAAGTTTTTGTGCAAGTTATGCACTAGAGATCATCTTACTCACCTTTGCCCTAAGATTCAAGATGCACATCGCTTGTTAGCTTAGTAGGGTTTTGCCAGTTCCCAGGCTGTGTTGACAAACCCCTTTCCCCAAGGGCAATAGCTAGTTGTTGGCGCAAATAAAAATACTAGGGCTTCCTCTAGGGGCACCCAGGAAGGGGAAAATCCATCAAACATATATATGATGAGTGCTCAAGCAGATATCGCCACGAGATCCCGTGATTATGGCGAAACTGAGTCTTCGAAAGCCAAGGGTGCTCCCGATGGTACTGAGCCGCTTCATATTACGAGGCCTACTGTTGAGCCTATACCTCGGATGCCAAAAGCATCTACTAAGCATAAGAAGATTAATCCAAATGCTAGGGCTGCCCAGAAATACTCTATTGTAGAAGATTTGGCACAGAGCCCTTGTGCTATGTCTGCTCTTGAGGTGCTCCAGTCTTGTCCAACTCAGTGCAGTGCTTTGCTCACTGCTATTGGGACTGTCGATCCAAAGAACTCTCTTGTGATTACATTCAATATGTCTAATTTTAAAAAGATACTCCCGCATCATATGGATTTTCATATCAAATCGTCGTTTCGGAAATTTAATATCTTTTGGACAGTCGTTGATGAGGGTGCTTCCACATGTGTGATGTCTCTCGCATGTTGGAAGGGGATTGGATCTCCCGCAGCTGTTCCATCTGCTACTCTTCTGACTGCGTTTGATGGTCATTCTCACAGACCGCATGGCATTATCCCATATTTGCCCATCTGTGTTGGGGGAAAAACTGTAAATATAGAGGTTGAGATAGTTGATGCAAGCTTGGACTACAACCTTCTGCTGGGGCGAAACTGGATTTATGAGATGGATGCTATTGCATCCTCATTATTTTGGATTATTTGTTTCCCTCACAAAGGGAGGATTGTTACAGTTGATCAACTAGACTGTTCTCCTGTAGACCCGAATGCATCTACTGACTCAACTATTCCAAAGGTGGATGATGTCAAGCCGCTTGTTGAGAATTTAGGGGTTGGGATGTATTATTCTTTGATGGGTAATTTCGATATTCCACCTCCTACTGTTCATATAAATGCAATTTCATCCTCTAGGGCTCCTATTCGAAGAGATTTCTTCAGAACTCATTATTTTTCGGATCCTTGGACCTTACCTTCCCCTACCTCCACATTAGCAGAAGGTCAAGTGGGTGGAATATCATTTCCAATGTCTACAGCTGAGATTGCTTATCAATCTATTGTTGACTCTGCAGAGTCCATTCCAGCTTCTCTTTCTCCAGAGGAGTTGGATGGCGATGTGGCTCCGGCTTGGACACTTAGTCCTTCTTCTGCCCAGGATTGCCTTGATACCACTCTTCCATCCGAAGAGGCCATCTTGGAAGCTATGACTGGTGTAGATAGACCATGGGATTATTTGCATCATCGGTCTTACTTTTTACCTAATTTGAGCGAAGTTGAATCGAGTTTTCCAAGTCCTTTGTCTCCTGGTCCTGTTCACCCAGTCCTGAACCCTTTAGCACCAGCATAGGTATATGCTGAAGGGAACATGGCTGTGATTTCTCTGACTATCCCCGTGAACATTTCCAGGAATCCCAATGTTATAGAGAATGTCTTCATCGGAGCTGACTGTTCCCCTGAAGAGATTCAGATTTACACCGATCTCTTTAAAGAGTTTAGGGATGTGTTCGCTTGGTCTTATGAGGAAATGCCTGGTATAGATCCATCTATTGCCTAGCATGAGATCAAGACTTACGAAAATTCTAAGCCTATAAGGAAAAAGCTTCGTCCGGTCAACCCTAGGAAGGCTGCAGCTATCAAAGCCGAGGTAGAGAAGCTGCTTAAGGCGGGATTTATTTTCCTTGTTCCTTTGACTGAGTGGGTTTCGAATCCTGTTCCCGTGGATAAGAAACAAGGAACAATTCGAGTTTGCATTGACTTTAGAGACCTTAATAAAGCATGTCCGAAAGATAATTACCCCACACCATTTATAGATCAGATTATCGATGAGTGTGCCGGTAATGAGATTTTCTCCTTTATGGACGGTTTCTCCGAATATAACTAGATTACTATCCGTCCTGAAGATCAGCATAAGACTGCCTTTATTTGTCCCTGGGGTAATTTTTCTTACAAGAAGATGCCTTTTGGTCTTAAAAATGCTGGGGCTACTTTTCAGTGGGCCATGTCATATGCCTTCCATGACATTAAACATATTATCGAGAGATATTTGGATGATTTAGCTGCTCGTTCTCGAAAGAGAATGGATCATCCTGCTCACCTCCATCAAGTATTTGAACGATGTTGTTTCTACAGGATTAGGTTGAATCCAGACAAGTGTGTTTTCGCAGTCACATCTGGTAGGTTATTGGGATTTATAGTGTCTTCGGAAGGGATTCGGGTAGATCCCTTCAAGGTAGAGGCAATACGTTTATTTCCTCCCCTGTCTTCTATTCGTCAACTTCAAAGTCTACAAGGAAAAGCTAATTTTCTTCGGAGATTTATCGTAAATTATGATGAATTTACCAAAGGATTTATGAGATTGTTGAAAAAGGGAGTCCCATTCTTTTTGGATGACTTCGCTCAGCGCTCATTCGATGCTTTGAAAAAAGCATTGACCTCTTCTCCTATATTGAGTCCACCTGATTATAGCAGGTGTTAGAGTCGGTATCTTCATCCCTTCATCAGAGATCAAATTTCTCTTGTTGCATTTCATTTTAGGTGTCTCATTCAGTTAAGTCAGTTGCATTCCATTAGGAGCATGGATCATCTGATGGTAGGGTCTTGTCACTCATATCCCTCATGTCATGTACTTGTTGGTTCGTGTCTATTCCTCAAAATAATTTACAATCATTTTTGGTCTCCTGGTTAGCAAAGAGCCATTTTAGGGTTTTTAGTCTCATTAGGTCTAGGGTTTCGTTAATTTAGTCTTTAAAATGACTAATAATGTCAGCAGGCACATGAGGGAAGTTCGAAATAGGTTTTCATCGCAAAAATTTCATCGTCATAATGCTTGATAATGATTTTTCTTCAAAATTCTGTTTTGAAGAAAAATTGTCTATTTTATCCATTTGTAATAAATGCAATGTAATTTTCAAAGTTTTTCAGTTGTAAAGTTCTTCAGACGTAGCCCTGGTCACCTTTGCTAAAATCCCATGCCAGCTATCCCTGCAAAGACAGACAAGAGATTCGTCATTCAGCTTAAAAATCACAAAGGAAACAAAAACAGAGTTTATGTGAAAAGTGTCAAAGTTCAAACATTACAAAAGTGGGTTTTTTAAAATCAAAAATAAAATTCTATGGCATAAAAGATATTTTTGTGTTTCAATAATCCATTTGCAAGCCAAGACAAGAGTGAAGCCAAGAGAAATAGTGGAGGAAGCGAAACAGTGTTTGAAGGCCGAAACTGTGGGTGAGTTTACCGTCACGCGCACTCGGCGTTGGGCGCGGTGCACTGGTTGAGAGTGGCGCATAGGGCTGCTCTACACAGTGAAAAATTTGAACTGTCACGGCGCATAAGGAGAGCGCGACACACTAGGCCACTGTCACGGCGCACAGGGCCGATAACCAAATTTTTTCCATTGCTCCACAAAAATTCAAATCGACTCAGTCTCCTTTGCTCCAAGTAAGTTTATGAGACTTTGTAATTGCTATTAACCAATGTTTGGTGGTGATTGAGATTGAATATGGGAATTTGAATGCCAAAATTATAAACCCTATTCCCTTGTTAAAAATTCCTCCTTAGGGTTTTGAAATTGGCGTTTTAAAAGTAATTGTGGTGCCAAACTTGTTCATTCCTCACTTTGTTTTTTCTCCTCCTCCCTCTCATCCTATCACTACAGTTCATCCCCTATTCCATTATATCCCAAGTCACTCATATCATCTCATTTCCATTATCCCTATCCCTGAGTCATTTCATTTCCTATCACTATCCCTTTCCCATTTCACTTATAAAAATTTCCAAACCCCAAGTTTCCCAAACAGTCAAGTGGTTGTCCATTGTCCTTACATTTTTCAAAATTCCAAAAGGTAAATTCCACTTGATTAAACCCCATTGTTCCCACTGTCCTATTTCTCCTACAGTCCCTCCCCTTTGACATATATTTGGCAATTAAAACAAAGCACCAAATTCTCATTTTCCTCTCATATAAGCCAACATACACTTTACATGGACATCATGGAGACAGACACTGATACATCCTATGATAGAGATAGTGATTCTACCACTGAGCTACATGCACCTAGAAGGCCTCGTAAAGGTGGCAAACATGTGAGAGAATATCCCACCTCATTAACTCAATTGCAGGCTTGCCCACTTGCCATGGCATGTTTTCGGGAGCAGTCATGCTATCAGTATTGTGAAATGATTGCCAGGATCCATCATCATCAGGAGTTGGCTCGTTTTTTTGTATTGCATTTACATGATGGTCAGGTAACTCTTGCTGGTGTAAATTTCACTTTGACACCAGAAACCATTTCTCAAGCAACCGGGATACCGAATGTGGGTGAACAGTGGAACAAAGGACAGCATGTGGACAGAGTGCATTATGAACCATACATCAGGCCTAGCTTTGTGAGGCAGCTCAGCAGAGTGTTCCCATTCCGGTTCCTAAAAGAATCCTATGCGCCTCTGATGAAACTTATTATCAGATATTTCAGTTGTGAGGGCCGGTTTTCATGCCTCTATGCCTACCACATCAGGTTATTTATGCATTTCACAAGGGTGAGGATGATGAACATACCTTATTTCATGTGCCGGAACATCGAGAGAATGACCACTCTTGTACAGAAGAAAACTCTCGAGCAACAGTACAACAGTATTTATCACTATGCACTCATCAAGATCGTGGTTGTACATCAGCTTAGATTGCAGGGTATTTCATGGGAGGATTTCATTTCCCGTGATTTCTTCACAGCTCCTCAAGTTCCTCCGGAGGTTGTTCATGAGCCAGGTGAACCTTCTCATCAGCTTTAAGGTCACGAGACAGAGCCTATCAGTGTGCCAGTGTTTGTTACTTATCAGAGAGGCACCAGAGTATTATTTGCAGCAGCCCGACGAGTACTATATCCACCTCGGGTGGAAGGGGTCTCATTGCTGTCACCAGCAGCACAGGTAAATGTATAGTACAGAGGTAAGAGGCCCATACAGGATGAGGGCCCTTCAGGAGGCCAGGATACTGATTTCATATTGATTGATGAGGATTTGAGCTCTCCAAGCTCAAAGTTGAGGGAGACCATTCAGGAGCAGAAGGTGGAGATTGACACATTGACTGTCAAGTTGCAGAGAGCCCAATGGATCATAAACTATTTGGAGCAGTGGAACAAATAGTTAGAAGATCAACAAACAATCATGGAGTTGCAAAACATCCGTGAGAATCGGCAAGTTGCTCGAAGAAGCCAAACCGAGATGACATCCATTGAGCGAGAGATTGAGGCTGATAGAGAGACTTGGCTTGAGAGGGTCAATATTCATCTTGACAAGTTGTTGGAAAATTCCAACAAGGAAAAGAACATGCTCAGGCACATGAAGAACCATTATTGGGCACGAAATCATGTTTGCAAAGCGAGGATCAAAATCCTGAAAGCAAGGCTAAGGAGGGCACTAAAGCGTCGCAAAAGGCATGATAGACTCCAAATTTTGGTCGAATATTATTTGGCCCAGCATAGTGCTTGATGGTGGACATTCAGCCCAAATTTCAAGAAATTTGGGAAAAATTTTGTCAATTTTGATTTTTTGGCCTAAACACAGATTTTTCCGCTCGACGCGTAGCGCCACTTGGCGCGCGCTTATAAGTGGCAGCTCCTTTGGAGGAAAACTTTGCATTTCTAGATTTTTCATGAAAATTTATGCATGCCTACCCATTAACTAAGGATTTCATCAAGTTCTGGGTTGCCTAAAGGGTCAAAAACACCTCAAAAATGACCTTTCTGCCACTTTTTGCACACACAGGAAGCAGTGTTGGGAGATTTGATTTTTGAAGGGGAAAATGGAAACCAAATTCAGAAGTTTCACTTGGGTTGGAAATCAAACAGGCAAGGCTTTCCAACAAGCTATCCTACACTCAATTTTGACTTTGGGAAGGCCCTCAAAATCAGCCTCAAATTTGTGCTATGCATAGAGATTTCAGGCGCGACGCATTGGGAAATTTGGCCTATTTTTCACTCAGCAGCTCAGATTTTCGCCTAGTTTTGGCTAGTTTGAATTTTTCATGTAACTCTTGATGTAACTTGATGTAATTTCATGACTTTTATGTAATTTTGGAACATTTTTACCCATCCAAGTAGATTCATTCACCAAAAAGTGAAATGTGAGTGAATGAATCAGTTTCCTATCATATAAAGGCAAGTTGTTTCATTGCCTATTTTCCAGTTCTTAGTTTAGATATGGTTGAAACAACTCCTACAATGGTGAGATCGACCCCTAGAGGCATGGGGATGAGTTAGGCTTGTCTATATCTTGTATTTTCTGATTCATTTTCAGGGTTGGACACTTGGGATTGCTTGGCACTTCATTGTACATTTCATCTCTGCAATTTTGGCAAAGGAGTAGACCAGGGTTTGCAGCACTCTTTGGGATCCATGTGGCTCTGTGTTTTGATGGTGTGTTTCTCTATGTGATTGTAAGTTCATTGATGTTTATGTGTATCATTTCCCTTCTCCTTTCTTCTTAAATTAAACAAATGAGTTATAAAGGTGGAATTCATTAGATTGCTTTGCTCTGCCTTGAGTTTTGTTTAATTTTCCATGTTTTCATCTGTTTGAAGAGGATTATTGAAAGCCTCTTGCCCTCTTCAGCTCCTCACCGGTCTGAACTATCCATTCATTCAATCCAAAGCATCAAAACAATTTCCTTCCTTGCCCCATTCAGAACTCTGCAAAAACTAGGCCTCATCCCCAAACCCAAAATATGCCTTTCCCTTTGATCCAACAAAAACCTTCAAAATCCAATTCAACCTCTTTATATATATATACCTAGCCTAAAATCGGACTTTTTTCAAGTCATCTCAAACCTTATTGATTATCTTTGCTGAGATTGACCCGGAGAGAGCCCTCTCCTGATCTGGTAGGGCTAGCTACCAGACTGAGCATGGTTTGATGTTACCCTGAACTCTGCCTTCCTTTAGCCTGAGGTAGATTTAGGCAATAAAATAGTAGCGACCATACTGGGGAAGAAAATGGTTTACTTGTTGGTGTTATTTGTTTTATAAGCTACAGACGGAGCCTGAAGTTATGCCAGGTAGCCTTCGAAATGCTCTTGCTTTGCATTAGTGAAAGTAGATAAACGGTGCTTCAGTCAATCTCCGGTCTAGTTTTATAAACGTAACAACTGACTTGCAGATTTCCCCAGTACATGTATCAAGTTAGATCTGATGGTTGATGGTGGAAAATGATCATACATAGCAAGGCTGAAATCATTCACCCGGTGACTCCAGTGTCGAAGAATCCTAAGGTTCATAATTTTTATGGTGACTCTACTCTTCAAGAATCAGTAGCCTAAGGAATTTATTGGTGAATTCATTGTTATCAAAATGGTTTCGCTGAATCAAAGGTATGCTCCCATGAGCCGAGATCATATTCCAGGTTTTCCAAATAAAATTCCTAAGGTAGATTGGCAAAGGAATTTGCCTACGTTTAAAGATGATGATAGGAAGGATGTTGCTTTACATCTGGTTAGATTTCACATACATATTCGCAAGTTGAAGGTTGATTTTCCTGAAGACTGCTTGATGAAGATATTCATGGCCACTCTGGAAGGTGAAGCCCGATCTTGGTATGAAAGTTTGCCGCCTGCTTGTATTTACTATTTAAAGGATTTTCATACCATGTTCTTTGAAAGGTATAAAGAATCTTATCCATCCTTAACTTTAGTTCAGAACTGTTGTAGCCATGTTCATAGTTTTATTGAAAATCTTGAAAATTTTTATGAAGATGATGACTTCATGGACGATGAGATCATGGAGGCTCTGTACGAAAATCCATTTCAGCAGCATAAAGAGAACTTAGAGGATACCCATCAAGATGCTCAGGAAACTTTGCAGCAGGATCAAGATCTTAGTACAATGGAAAATGATGAAAGAGAAGGTTTTATTTCAGATCTGTCCATAGAAGAAGACAATATACGAGAAAGTCAAGTTTCAATTTCAGAATGTGATAAAGTCAAGTCAGCTATTTCAGATCTAGATTCAGATCGTGATGATCAAGAATACCTTGTGCTGAATCCCATGAAGGAGAGCTCTGTTGTTGAGATCATCTGGAATGAAGAAGACAGAGTTATTGATCCAAATGTTCTCATTTCATTAGAACAAAGCCTTCATGAGGAGGTAATCTAGTCAGTTCATGAAAAACAAGATGAGATCTTTGTTCAAGTAAGTGAAAAATCTTCTTTCAATAACTCAGTGATAAATGATAATTTGATTTCCATGTCATATGAAGATGATCAACAATGTTTTCAAATTTCAGAAGATCAGGGAATTAAGGACTGTCATTCAGGTTTTTCATGTTTTAAAATGTTATTTCATGAAGACAATCACTGTTTGAGCAAAAGAAAACAAAAAGCATTATCTCCTTTGTCTGAAGATGAGATAGATCAACTCCTGAAAGGTCATGTTACAACCCAAGCTAAAGCATATTTGTAATGCCCAGATGGTCAAGAAAGTGTTGGTGAAACTTCTTCCTCTTTTGAAAATGATGACGGTCTTGTAATTAGCTTTATAGATCAGCAAACAGATAATATTTTCTTTCAGGAAGATGATAATGCTATCATGTTTGATAATCTTGAAGATTGTTTTCTGTTTAAGAATGACCTAGACCATGAAGTTGAGGAATATGAGCTTGAGAGAGACAATATGCCAGAATTTCTCATGGTCAAGGAACTTACAGCTAACACTCAGATGACAGAAGCTTATACCTCTCTGTGCCTTCCTATCACTCGGCAATCAATTTTTCTTTCAGATCATAATGAAGGGAGTACTTGTATTTTTGTTGCTGGATCTCAAGACAAGCTAGTGCTTCAGGATTTTCAAGATCCCTTTGGCATTCTTTTGCAAGCATCAGAAAAGATAAATGTTTTCTGTTTCGTTATCATAAGCCTTGTTTTTGGTGGTTATTGTGAGTTTCCTACATGTACATCATTCTACCAGCTCCAGAAAAGTGAGAGCCGAATTTCGGTATGTAGCCATCTGCTGGATTGGTTACATTGGAAGGATCACTACACATGATTGTACATATTCCATTAGCAGGCAGTTGGTTGTCATCATGATTTGAAACCCTCAAATCTTGATGGACTGCTGCCATTAAAAAAGCTTTGTAAGTACTAATTTCAGTTAAGTAGGTCTTGAGTCATTTTTGTTTTAGTCAGTTTCGAAAAAGTTTCAGAGCAAGTGTGTGCTGTCATCATTCTTTTAGTTTGGGGCTCGAGGTGAAGGCTATAACTCTGAAGATTTATTTCGGCTTTGGTTTGAGTTTGTCGAGTCAGGTCTTTCAGTCATTTTGGTTTCAAGATTGAGTCAGTTTGAGTCAATTTTCAGTCAATAAAATGAGTCATGATTTGTCGAAGTTATGGACTCCATAGCCCAATGGACGAAAGCACTGCCTACTTTTCCAGAAATCTGTAGTTCTTGGCACCTCCAAGGAGCTACCATCCCCATTGGATCCAATGTGAGAGTTGGTATCTTCATCCCTCCGTCAGAGATCAAATTTCTCTTGTTACATTTCATTTTAGGTGTCTCATTCAGTTCAGTGAGCTGCATTCCATTAGGAGCATGGATCATCTGATGGTGGGGTCTTGTCACTCATATCCCTCATGTCATGTACCTGCTGGTCCGTGTCTGTTCCTCAAAATCATTTACAGTCATTTTTGGTCTCCTGGTTAGCAAAGAGTCATTTTAGGGTTTTTAGTCTCATTAGGTCTAGGGTTTCGTTAATTTAGTCTTTAAAATGACTAATAATGTTAGTAGGCACATGAGGGAGGTTCGAAATAGGTTTTCATCGCAAAAATTTCATCGTCATAATGCTTGATAATGATTTTTCTTCAAAACTCTGTTTTGAAGAAAAATTGTCTATTTTATCCATTTATAATAAATGCAATGTAATTTTCAAAGTTTTTCAGTTGTAAAGTTCTTTAGGCGCAGCCCTGGTCACCTTTGCTAAAATCCCATGCCAGCTATCCCTACAAAGACAGACAAGAGATTCGTCATTCAGCTTAAAAATAAAAAAGGAAACAAAAACAGAGTTTATGTGAAAAGTGTCAAAGTTCAAACATTACAAAAGTGGGTTTTTTCAAATCAAAAATAAAAGTCTATGGCATAAAATATATTTTTGTGTTTCAATAATCCATTTGCAAGCCAAGACAAGAGTGAAGCCAAGAGAAATAGTGGAGGAAGCGAAACAGTGTTTGAAGGCCGAAACTGTGGGTGAGTTTACTATCGTGGCGCATTGGGCATTGACCGTGGCGCACTGGATGAGCGCGGGGCATAGGGCCACTCTACACAGTGCAAAATTTGAACTGTCGCAGTGCATAAGGAGAGCGCGACGCACTGGGCCACTGTCGGGCGCATAGGGCCGATAACCAAATTTTTGCCATTGCTCCACAAAAATTCAAATTGACTCAGTATCCTTTGCTCCAAGTAAATTTATGAGACTTTGTAATTGCTATTAACCAATGTTTGGTGGTGATTGAGATTGAATATGGGAATTTGAATGCCAAAATTATAAACCCTATTCCCTTGTTAAAAATTGCTCCTTAGGGTTTTAAAATTGGCGTTTTAAAAGTAATTGTGGTGCCAAACTTGTTCATTCCTCACTTTGTTTTTTATCCTCCTCCCTGTCATCCTATCACTACAGTTCATCCCCTATTCCCTTATATCCCAAGCCACTCATATCATCTCATTCCCATTATCCCTATCCCTAAGTCATTTCATTTCCTATCACTATCCCTTTCCCATTTCACTTATAAAAATTTCCAAACCCCAAGTTTCCCAAATAGTCATGTGGCTATCCATTGTCCTTACATTTGTCAAAATTCCGAAAGGTAAATTCCACTTGATTAAACCCCATTTTTCCCACTGTCCTATTTCTCCTACAGTCCCTCCCCTTTGACATATATTTGGCAATTAAAACAAAGCACCAAATTCTCATTTTCCTCTCATATAAGCCAACATACACTTTGCATGGACATCAGGAGACACACACTGATACATCCTATGACAGAGATAGTGATTCTACCACTAAGCTACATGCACCTAGAAGGCCTCGTAAAGGTGGCAAACATGTGAGAGAAGAGCCCACCTCATTAACTCAATTGCAGGCTTGCCCACTTGCCATGGCATGTTTTCGGGAGTAGTAATTCTATCAGTATTATGAAATGATTTCTAGGATCCATCATCATCAGGAGCTGGCTCGTTTGTTTGTATTGCATTTACATGATGGTCAGGTAACTCTTGCTGTTGTAAATTTCACTTTGACAGCAGAAACCATTTCTCAAGCAACCGGATACCAAATGTGGGTGAACAGTGGAACAAAAGACAACTGGTGGACATAATGCATTATGAACCATACATCAAGCCTAGCTTTTTGAGGCAGCTTAGCAGAGTGTTCCCATTCTGGTTCCTAAAGGAATCCTATGCACCTCTGATGAAACTTATTATCAGATATTTCAGTTGTGAGGGCCGGTTTTCACGCCTCTATGCCTACCACATCAAGTTATTGATGCATTTCACAAGGGTGAGGATGATGAACATACCTTATTTCATGTTCCATAACATCGAGAGAATGACCACTCTTGTGCAGAAGAAAACTCCCGAGCAGCAGTGCAACAATATTTATCACTATGCACTCATCAAGATCGTGGTTGTACATCAGCTTGGATTACAGGGTATTTCATGGGAGGATTTCATTTCCCGTGATTTCTTCATAGATCCTCAGGCTCCTCTGGAGGTTGTTCATGAGCCAGGTGAACCTTCTCATCATTCTGAAGGTCACGAGATAGAGCCTATCAGTGTGCTAGTGGTTGTTACTTATCGGAGAAGCACCAGAGTATTATTTGCAGCAGCCCGACGAGTACTATCTCCACCTGGGGTGGAAGGGGTGTCATTTCCGTCACCAACAACACAGGTACAGGTACATGACAGAGGTAAGAGGCCCATGTAGGATGAGGGCCCTTCAAGAGGCCAAGATACTGATTTCATATTGATTGATGAGGATTTGAGCTCTCCAAGCTCAAAGTTGAGGGAGACCATTCAGGAGCAGAAGGCGGAGATTGACACATTGACCGTCAAGTTGCAGAGAGCCCAATGGATCATAAACTACTTGGAGCAGTGGAACAAACAATTAGAAGATCAGCAAACAATCATGGAGTTGCAAAACATCTGTGAGAATCGGCAAGTTGCCCGAAGAAGCCAAACCGAGATGACATCCATTGAGCAGGAGATTGAGGCTGATATAGAGACTTGGCTTGAGAGGGTCAATATTCATCTTGAGAAGCTATTGGAAAAGGCCAACAAGGAAAAGAACATGCTCAGGCACATGAAGAACCATTATTGGGCATGAAATCATGTTTGCAAAGCGAGGATCAAAATCCTGAAAGCAAGGCTAAGGAGGGCACTAAAGCGTAGCAAAAGGCATGATAGACTCCAAATTTTGGCTGAAGCTTCTTTGGCCCAGCATAGTGCTTGATGGTGTACATTCAGCCCAAATTTCAAGAAATTTGGGAAAATTTTTGTTAATTTTGATTTTTTGGCCTAAACACAGATTTTTCCGCCCAACGCGTAGCACCACTTGGCGCGCGCTTATAATTGGCAGCTCCTTTGGAGGAAAATTTGCATTTCTGTATTTTTCATGAAAATTTATGCATGCCTACCAATTACCTAAGGATTTCATTAAGTTCTGGGTTGCCTAAAGGGTCAAAAACACCTCAAAAATGACCTTTCTGCCACTTTTTGCACACACAGGAAGCAGTGTTGGGATATTTGATTTTTGAAGGGGAAAATGGCAACAAAATTCAGAAATTCCACTTGGGTTGGAAAGTAGACAGGTAGGGCTTTCCAAAAATCTATCCTGCACTCATTTTGGACTTTGAGAAGGCCCTCAAAATCAGCCTCAAAGTTGTGCTACGCATAGAGATTTCAGGCGCGATGCATTGGGAAATTTGGCCTATTTTTCACTCAGCAGCTCAGATTTTCGCCTAGTTTTACTTTTTCATGTAACTCTTGATGTAACCTGATGTAATTTCATGAATTTTATGTAATTTTGGCACATTTTTACTCATCCAAGTAGATTCATTCACCAAAAAGTGAAATGTGAGTGAATGAATCAGTTTCCTATCATATAGAGGCAAGTTGTTTCATTGCCTATTTTCCATTTTGTAGAAATTTGCTGAATAATAATTAATTATCCACCGAGACTATCCTGATCACATACAATTCGAATTTATATGCAACACATAATCTCTTCCACTCAACTCAGATCATCACACATGCGGAAATAAAATCAAGCGATAACACATCAAATCATCATACACATTAACACAACATGTATGGGGAAAGCTTATAGCTGAAAACCCCGCAGCTATTGTGTATATTATAATGGAGAAATCATGTAACAAACTCAGTACAATACTCCTCACAAGTACTCAGTACTTTCTCATAAAGTTACACACAAACTAGCTTGGTTTTGAACATGTTACTGGTTCAAAACTCACCACTAATTGCCTTGCCTCTATTGCATGTTTCAATGCTATGGGATGGCCTCTTTATATAGATAAACCACCAGCCTGAACTGCGCAATCCTCATAGGCTTACTCCACCTATCTGTGTGTTGCAAATAGCAACAGTATAGTCACAACTGATAACTAACTCCACCCTTTCATCTACCTCTTTCACTGGTCTCCATTGAACTGATCATGCACTGTAGTGAACTGATGTGTTCTTGAGTTGAATAATGAGTTACTAATTAATGAATTAAATAATATTTAATTCACTCCACTCATAACTAATTGATTAGCTATTTAAACTAATCTCAACTAGTTCAACTAAAATAAACAGAACACAACTCCACTAGTTGTCTCATTAACTCCTCCAAACTTCTGCCACTGAAGTCCAACTGAAGTCAACCATGCATGATGCCATCAAACCCTTGGGAACCACGTGATTCCTTTGTCAGATGCATGAGCCACTTCTGTAGCTCGAACTGAAGTGCTCCAAGAGAGTAAACTGCTATTTAGAGTCCAAATATTATTAAGGGTAAATAATATTTGACTTCCCTATTTTTAGGAGAGGCAGTCTAAAAATAGACTTCGACCTCTTCGACCTAAAAAATAGAGTCTCATCTATTTTTACCAACATGACCAATGCTCCAATAATCTAAAACTGGAATCCCCGAACCATGCTCCATATGTCTAAAAATAGACATAGTCTAAAAATAGACTTTGCGCCAGAATTTGCCTGTGGGCCCACTTGGTGAAGGCGACTTCATTTCACCAAGCTCCATCATCTTGCTGAATTCTCAACAGTTCTTAGTTTATATATGGTTGAAACAGCTGCTAGAATGGTGAGATCGACCCATAGAGGCATGGGGATGAGTTATGCTTGTCTATATCTTGTATTTTCTGATTCATTTTTAGGGTTGGACACTTGGGATTTCTTGGCACTTCATTGTACATTTCATCTTTGCAATTTTGGCAAAGGAGTAGACCAGGGTTTGCAGCACTCTTTGGGATCCATGTGGCTCTGTGTTTTGATGGTGTGTTTCTCTATGTGATTGTAAGTTCATTGATGTTTATGTGTATCATTTCCCTTCTCCTTTCTTCTTAAATTAAACAAACAAGTTATAAAGGTGGAATTCATTAGATTGCTTTTCTCTGCCTTCAATTTTGTTTAATTTTCCATGTTTTCATCAGTTTGAAGAGGATTCTTGAAAGCATCTTGCCCTCTTCAGTTCCTCAACGGTATTAAATATCCATTCATTCAATTCAAAGCATCAAAAAAATTTCCTTCCTTGCCCCATTCAGAACTCTGCAAAAACTAGGGCTCATCCTCGAACCCAAAATTGCCTTTCCCTTTGTTTCCAACAAAACCCCCAAAATCAAAATCAAACTCCTTTACTTATATACCTAACCTAAAATCAGCTTTTATTTCAAGTCATCTCAAGCCCCATCGATTATTTTTGTTGAGATTTACCCAGAGAGAGCCCTCTCCTATTCTGGTAGGGCTAGCTACCAGACTGAGCGTGGTTTGATGTTACCCTGAACTCTGCCTTTTTCAGCCTGAGGTAGATTTAGGCAATAACAGTAGGGATTTCCTTTTGTATCTTGCAGCAGCAAAATCTACCATTGATATGGTTTTGGTTCAGGAGGACGATGCTCTTGCAGAGCATGTTATATACTACCTTAGTTGAGGCTTGGTAGGACCTGAACTCTGGTATACTCTGATAGAAAAACTGGCTTTAGCAGCTGTCCATGCTGTAGAGCGACTCAGACATTATATTCTTCTACGAAAAAATTATTTTTTGGCAGCAATCAATCCATTTCAGTTTGTTCTCAGTAGGCAAGTGATTGGGGGCAAATACAATAGATGGATTGTGATTTTGTAGGAATTTGATCTTGAGTTTATGTCTGCCAAGTCCAAGAAATCATTGGTTTTTGCGGAATTAATCTCCGAGTTGCCCTGTGGAGAAGAGATCGTTTATGATGAATCCTTCCCGGATAAAAATTTGTTTCTTATCTCTGCACAGGATCCTTGGTATGGGGATATCATTGTGTATCTTCAGACTGCAAAGTTTCCCTCTACTTTTTCGAAAGATGAGCACTGTAAATTGCGTCACTTGGCTAAAAATTACTTAATTATTGGTGACGCTTTATACCGTCGAGGGGTTGATTCCATCCTGAGACGTTGCTTAACTCTCGAAGAAGCTAAGGCTGCGCTGAATGATTGCCATAGTGGAGCTTGTGGTGGTCATTTATCTGGGTTTGCTACAGCCCAAAAAATCTTGCGTGCTGGATACTTTGGGCCTTTGATTTTCAAAGATTGTGTGGAGTCAGTCAAAAAGTGTCATCCATGTCAAGTATATACTCGAAAAATGCGTGCTCATCCAGCTCCGCTTTTTCCAGTCATTACTGTCGATCCCTTTACAAAGTGGGGTATTGATTATACTACTTGTAACCCGCCTTCGGCTAAATGTCACAAGTACATTATTTTAGCAGTAGACTACTTTACGAAGTGGGTCGAGGCTATGCCTACTTTTGGGAATGATGGTGAGACAACAACTCTTTTTCTTTTCAACCAAGTTATTACTCATTTTGGTATTCCTAGAGAGATTTTCACTGATCATGGTAGTCATTTTCAGAATGGCATGATGGCCGAGTTGGCTCTAAAATTAGGTTTCCGGCAGGAGCATTCGTCTCCTTATTATCCTCAGGCCAATGGGCAAGTGGAAGTCGTGAACAAATCCTTGAAGACTATTCTTCAGAGGACGATTGATAAAGCTCGATCCAACTGGCATATCATGCTATATCCTGCACTTTGGGCATACCAGACGCCAGTAAAAACTGCAACTGGCTTTACTCCGTTTCAACTAGCTTACGGGATGGAATCCATATTCCCCATTGAATGTGAGATTCCTTCTCTAAATTTAGCTGTTGAGATTCTTCCTAACACTTCTAGTCTCGAAGAACGTCTCCTTCATCTAGAACATCTTGATGAGCAGCGTCGGGATGCTGCTACGATGAATGAGGCGCATAAGAAACGAGTCAAATTTCAGTACGATAAGGCGGTCAAACCTAGGGTTTTCTCGGAAGGTGGCCTCGTTTTGGTCTATGCCCAAGAGAAGGATGCCCTGGGCACAGGAAAGTTTAAATCTATGTGGTATGGCCCCTTCATTGTTAAGAAAGTCCTTAAAAAAGGAGCATATGCCTTGGTTGATTTTGAAGGAAATGAGTTGGCGGAGCCCAGAAATGGGCTCTATTTGAAAAGGTATTATGCCTAGGCTTCGGCCTAGAATTTTTCTTTTATATATAGTTAGTTTTGTTTTGTACATATCTAGTTTTTTGGTCTTTGATGTGATGGTGATGTTTTTGGTCTACTTTGGCAGTTTGTGTCGAATGTCATGAGTCATTATGGTTTCGCCGATGGTGCTAGTAGACACACCTGGAACTTGGCTTCTGCGGCTTGGGTTCTTCATCATCCATCCGGTCAGCTGTTAGTATCAAGAGGAGTCTGCATTGGTCTTGCTTCCAATAATGTAGCAGAGTACACTGCAGTTATTTATCTACTCTCAGAGGCCATATCTTTGGGTGTTGATTCATTGGTAGTTTTCTTGGACTCCCAGCTGGTGGTGTCACAGTTGAACAATGCTTATCAGGTTCGAGATCCATTATTACTCTGGTTGTTTTTTAGGGTACGTTTGTTACAACGATCATTTCAGTTTTTAAAATTCATTCATATTCCTCGTACAGACAATTGGATGGCAGACTCATTAGCTAATCAAGCAATTGATTGGAATATTAATCATTCAATACATTAAATTTAATCATCAAAAACATCATGCATTTTTTATACATTTGTCACATCGCATCATAAGCCGCTATATATATATATATCATCAGAGTGGTAAAAAACTATACAAAATTTTGGATCCATATGTCATAAAAAATCAGGGCTTATGCCCGATCATGTTCAGTATAAAAAATATACAGTCATCCAGTAATCATGTCTATCTACTCCTGTGGCCCCTGCCCAATATTTGTGTTCTTATAGAACACGATTGCAGTAGCAACATGGCGGAATAATCGCACCCAGTCATGTGGTACTCCCACTACCCGTCTCTGGATAGCCTCAGGTAAATCTTTTACTGCATCCATAGGCACTTGGCGAGTCAAACCCTCCAAGTTCCTCTATATAGCATGGAGGGTCCTGCCTGGGTCTTCAGTATTTGCCTCTCCTTTGCGACGCTTGTGCCGTGGGTAGCCCTCAGGACGGACTTGTCCAATATCTGTATCATGGTCATCATAATATTGTAAGTCATTTTGAATCCAATCAAAAAACATGTTTTGTTTTCACATTTTTTCATATATATTGAAAAAATAATCAAAAAATCATATAATTAAAAAATTGCAATCTCACTGATTGCACCCCATGCCGCGCCAGGTGGAAGGAAAAGGTCTGGATCACCGCGGAAATCCATCCTGGCATAGGGGTAGTCTTCCACTGTGATGACTTGTTTCTCCCACCATTGGAATAACTCGTCATCCCAGGTGGTTCGGGGAACTTCACTTCCCCCCAGTCTCTTCATATGATTAGCCCATCGGGGAATTCTTGGGTCTCTTGGGCTATTGATGGAGGAGATCACTTTGGGTCGAAGCCTAGGAATCTTCTCAAAGAAGAATGTCATCAAAATGGTTCCATACCCGAAATGCTTTGTTTTAGCTTTCCAGATGGAGGTCATTTGTTTCTTCATGTTGATTAACAGAGCTGTATACCAATCATACAGGTGAACTAGGCATTCCACAGCTATGCTCATCTGGGTCCTGGATGCCTGATGCAAGGAAGCAGATCCTGCTACCCTGCCAATGGTAAACAAGAGAATATTCATGTGCAGATCTCTCAAATATTTTATATCAATCTGATTCCCTACCTTTTTGTACCCCTCTACACAGTAGACGTGGACATAGTCATCCACCGTAAGCCCTCCCAAAGGCTTGTTGTGCAAATCTACTGGGTCTCCCCTCTATGAGAGTCCAGTAATGAAGTAGATGTCTTCCACCTCTATGTGTATAGGCATTTGGTCTATCACGAAGCAATATTCCTCCGGTTCCCAGTAATTTACCAGCATTTCAAGCAACCAGATGTTACTTTTCATGTTTGGCATTTTGAAGAATTTTAGCAATCCGCAATTTCGGAGGATGTCGAGCGATTGTTGATCTTGCATCACTTCATTATCAATTGCACTATGCTCACATTCCCTCCAAGTGATGGTCATCCTGAAAAAATTCATTTATTTGTTCATTAGATGCATTTTTTTATATCACGGACTACGCATACGCGACTTCCCTTGTAGACAGTCGCGTATCATACGTAGGTTCGTCCACACGAACCCACGTATGCGCAAAGCCCTAAATCAAAACAAATATTTTTTACGGTGAAATTTCCAAATTTTAACTCTATTAATGGACACAATTGATAATAATGATGGATTAAGAGCTTAACTGACTGATCCGACGAAGTTTGACCGCTGATTGCTCCTGTTTTGACGAAAGAGGGTTTTTCTCCAGAGCTATTTTTCCCAAATCAGCAAGTAATAATGAACCAAATATGAGGTAACATGTGTATTTATGCCCAGAAATTGAAAATTTTTGCAAAAAATTGTTATGCCTATTTTTTCAATCTATCTTAAGCTGCATAACCCGGATGCTTGTAAGTGTCAAGATTGGTATATTTTCAGGTACATTTTGATGAAGTTGAGATTTTTCCGGTTTTTTTGATCCATGAATGCTGACCTGTCATGGTAGGTATATGATCTTCACTGGCATATAGGTTAGGAAATCCATTTTCCGTTGCATTTTGCATACTAGCCTCCATTCTGATCACTTTCCATAGGGTCGATCCCATCAGGTAATGAGTATTTCACCCATTTCACTCGCCAATTATTTAGTCATGACTTGGTGGTAGAGCCTTCCTTTACATGGGCTTCCTAGTTAGTTCCTCGCTAGCACTTGTTGCCCATGCTGTGTTTCATGTAGGCTTGGGAGTCCTCTTTAGTCCCGCCATGACTTATGTGTTGAAGCCTCATTATTCTTCTTCTTCACTATCATTTTTTCTGGCTATTACCCTAGAGGCTCCCTGGTGTCGTTGACTTGTATTACTACATTGCATGTTGGCTACTTGTTTATCTTGGCCTTCAACCGGCTTCATTTGGACTCGATGTTTAAGCCATATTTTGACCTTGACTTTCTCTACAAGTTAACCATTGCATGCACTTAGCTATCGCGACTTGACAACCTTTTTACCCATGGATGGAACATTCCTTTGAGTATTGCTACCAGTTTCCGCCACCTTGCATTGAGCATAAGATCGTTCCTATCCCAGGAACTAGTGCATCTGTTTCTTGATACTCGTTCTATCCATTGTACTATAGCATTCTTTTATTCCTTTTCAGGCTTATTATATGAAAAAGAAAAAAAATTGAATATGACAAAAAGAGCGGGAACGGGATGTTACTTCATAATTTGATGGCAGTACAGTCTCAGTTTATCGCCCTTGAACAAAGCACATACAGTTATATATTTCCTTCATTTGGGATGCTTTTAGTTTTGACCTAGGTCAGCTTTTACCTTGTTTCACTGGTCAGTCCTCCTCCGGTTGGTTATCTCTTCCAATCATATGGAGAGTTTGTTTTTTCCTCTTGCAGAACAGACTTATACAGTGTCATTATTTACTGCCATGTTCATCACGAGTCATGCTTTTGTTCAAGGGAATTTCAACCAGAGTCGGCCATTCTGCGGTGTCTCTTGACTTATTATTCAGTCGGCCTTCCCGGTATTGTCAGTATCTTGTTCTATCACATCATATGTTTGGTATTTTCTCATGCTGGTTTGAGAAGGTCTCCATTAACTTCTTGCTAGCAGGTTTGTCTCTTATCGACTACGACATATTGCTCTGAGATTAAACCTAGAGCCACACCCTGGCCCTATTTCCATCATTGATAGGTGACCTTGTGCCCGGCATTTGATCATCATTATGGGTCTTTGACTGAGTGGTTTTCCTTGTGTTCGACGTCAGCATACATTATCACACTTGGGATTCGTGCAGTACCTTGATTTCCATTTGACCCTATCGGTGGATATCTCGCCTCTATGTCAGCTTTCATTATTGGTTGGTTCAGAGGGTTTCTTCCATGCACTAGCTTCATCTTGTGCATGTCAGAAATGTACTCCGGTTTGGTTCCATCACTCCGCTTCATCCGATTCCTTCCAAATCTTGGCCTGCAGGTTACACTCGCGCTGGACTAATGTGGGATGCATTAATGCCTTCCTTCCAACAGATCTTTTCCCATCGACTCTGACTCATTGCTCTGGGAATAAGATCTAGAGTCTTTTGTCAATACCTTAGGGTTTTTAGTCATCAGTGGCAAACTCTTCGCTATCGACAATGGGGATTCATTATTGCCTCCTGATTGGTAGATTCTTCCAAGTGTTCAACTTCAACTCATTCATTCACACTTGTTAGATTGTACTAGGGCACCTTGAAACTCATTATCATTATCGGTGGGTCATCTCGCATTTGTTAACGGTATACATTATTGACCGTTAATCAAACGATTTCTCACATGGTCGACTTCAGCTCATGCATTCCCATGGTGTAGAATTGTGCCATAGTGATCAGTGAAGACCTCGGGTTGCATCAGCATGTTTCGGTTCACTTTTGACAGTCCATTCAGTTTCTGCCAGTGATGTCATCCACCCTTATATGTTGGCTCCCAAGTTGCATGATTGTATCATGTGTTCAACCCCTTATGATTTGGTACCTGGAGATTTTGTTACTTTTGTGATCAGACATCTATTTTCAGCGTCATTGATCAGTTTTCTATATGTGATACTTGGACATTGATTTCGACTTGTACTTCTGGGCCATGCTCAGATGATTCATTGTGTACTTTCAGTTCAGTTATACTTGTATACATTCTGGATCTATTATGTACTTTCTATATGGATATATTTTTGACTGAGCATGGGTATGCCCGCCTTAGACATGAGCTGACTCTCTGTTTTCTTTCATTGGTTTTAGGCATGCTGAAATCTGGTGAAGTCCTCTCTTGTCCTCGCGACGTTCTTTCTATGCACATAATAAATTTCGGCCATCATGTACCCCTTCTAACCTCATATATTAGTCAGCATCTGTTATAGCATCATTTTTCACCCTCATGTGATTCATGATTGTCTTTTTGGCCTTGGGCACCCTTTCCCACAGACTTGAATAAAAGTTCATAAAAAACAGTGTTTCAAAACCCATACGCGGATATGCCCAGACTTTTCCACGTGTATACGTGAGTCCAGAGACACTTTTCCGCGTATGCCATTAAAATCATTAAAAAATATAAAAAAAACCCTATTTTCGAGGCTGGGTTGATGGTTATTCCTGTAATTCAACCACCCCAGCCCGTGGCCAACTGTTTCCAATTGATTGAAACTACTTTGAGGGAGTATAAAAGCCCCTCATATGCATGGCCTAAGGGGAGGGAGAAAAATTATAGACATTATACTCTGTTGGAGCCCAATTCAAGTCTGATTTCTCGTGCCTCCTGCACTTCCCAGGTATTTATAGGAAACCCTTGTTTCCTGGAGATGTTCATCAGATTATATGTCATCTCATGTGCACAAGTCTTGGAAGAATCCTAGCGAGGCAAGGGTAGGACGGATCCAGACGACGGTCTGTTCGAAGATCGTGGAAGGATTCAGGTGATCTCTCCACCTTTCTATTATTTTACATGTTGTTCGTAATGAAGAAGAACCATCTTGTTTCTGAATTCACATGTTAATATCTGCTTATATATGTGAAAAGACTGCTAATTAAACATTTATTATTGTTTATATGATGTTTCACATGGATTATACTGACATTCAGGAAAGATATATGTTGTACAACTAGATTTCCATGCACGTTTAGAGGAAGAAGAGTTGCTGGGGGTTTAGACCCCGCGGGATCTAAATCAAACGTAGGATCTACGGGTGAGTTCTACAACCAATAATATCTAGTTTTTAGCATTCAATTTTGGTTGTGTGAGTCCTTCTTGAATAGTATGCCCTGATCTATGGAGGTTTCTGACCCAACGATCTCTAGGGAGTTATTTCCTGAAACAGTAGCGATTGGAAATTGCGATTGCGATTAGAGCGACGATGCGATTATGCGATGACCGTTGGATCAAAAAGAAGATCGAAGGTGGAGATCTGATCGAAGGGGCAAAAGGAAAAGAGCGACGGGACGTGATGCAATAAGATCTAGGCCATTGATTTCCGAACAGATGAACGACTGTGATTTAGTCCGGAAATCGCAATCGGGGAGAACAAGTGTGACACATTACAAAAGTTCCGATTGCGATGGGGTGGGAAGTGTGATGGCCGTCGGATCGTGGATTAAATGGACGGTTGGGATTGGATCGGGATAATTGCAATCAAAAAGGACGAAAGGTGACTATGATTAAAAAATGCGATTGCGATTGGAGCAGGCAAGCGAGTGCCATAGGATCTGGAAGGGGATGGACGGCTGTGATTTGGTCGGGAGATCACAATCGCAAAGAACGGAGGGGTGGCACGACGAGAATTACGATTGCGATCAGAGCGGTATTGCGATTAGTGCCCAACCATCGGATCAAAAAATAAAATCGATGGTATAGAATACATCGTGGGTCTTCATAACATAACCCAATCGCATCGGCGAATTTCAATGTTACAAAGGGATCTGCTCGCCCGACAACTCTGATTGCGATTGGCACCCAAGACTTAAGCGCTTGGTCTTGGCGCTAGGGGCACATGGGGAAGTGGTTTGCGGGCTGGCAGAAAAGGGGCTAGGCCCTATTATAAGGTGAAAAGTTGGTTTTAGGGCCCTTTTTAATGAATTTTAAGATTGGGAAAGGGTAACGGTAAGGGAAAAAAAAGGGGAATTTGGCCAAACAAAGGGTAAGGGTAGAATTTAAAGGGGATTTTGTGGAGATTTAGGAGGACTAAGGGAGAAATTTTGGGATGGAAAGGGGACTTAGAAAAGAGGAAAAAAGGGGTGAAATGGGACATTCTACAGGGATACAAGGGAAAAATAAGGCCTTTTGGAGCACAATTGTTTATCATCAGTGAGGCTTATTTACTCAAGAACAACAGAGGGGAATAGTCAAAGGGCAGGGGACATGAAAAGGCTTCAAGGATTATGTGTTTCAAGGGAAATGCATTCCTTTAAGGCTGATAAAACTAATTAGCCCCTTGCTTGCTTGTCAAGGAATTTAAAGGGGGCTAACAGTGGCTGCACATGGGGATGGATTCTTCTTGAAGGCGTCAAGAATTCAAAAGATAGATCTTTGGTGTAGGCCAGAAGCCTGGTACTTGAGCCACCTTTTTCTTTGGTTTCAGCTACCACAATTGTGAA
The DNA here is from genome assembly GCA_034641835.2 of Pinus albicaulis. Taxonomy (NCBI): domain Eukaryota; kingdom Viridiplantae; phylum Streptophyta; class Pinopsida; order Pinales; family Pinaceae; genus Pinus; species Pinus albicaulis. Next base: position 909,201,528 of record CM076573.1, on the reverse strand, counting down.
GACATCAATTAGTAGAAACATCACCCAAACAATCTACCTACCCATCCTATAATCCTAGCATTTTTTCTTCTTTTAGGGTGCATTTGAACTAGCAGACCCTTTACATCATTTATTTTTATAAATAAAAAATAAAACTATTCTAAATCTACCCTTATCACTCCATGAGACCAGATTAGACTGTTGGTCCCATATGTTTCTCTACCTAATCTAATATCTACTGGGATTAAACTGTCCAACAGATTTCTTCTCTACATTCTACAACAGAAATTTAAAAACAGTCAAAATAGGATTTAGACAGTCTAGTTTGCTATGAATCCAAGGCATAAAGACAGTTGCACATGGACCGAAACTTGTAGAAAACTGAAAACAAAACTTTGAAGGCTTGAGATCTGAATTTTGAGGTATCCTTCTTTCCTTTGTGACTCAAGTTTTGAGCTTGTTAGAGTCACTTTCTTTTCTTCATTTCAGCTCTGATTTTGGGCTTGTTAGAGTTGATTCTTCTTTCTTCTTTGCTGGTCCAGGTTTTGGGCATATTTGACCAGCTATCTTTTACTTTCTTTGGCTCAGGTTTTGATCATTTTAGAGCCAATATTTTCACTTCAGAGGTCCATGTTTTGAGCATGTCTATACCTCTCCCCTTTCTTTGTTTTTTGGAACACTTTCTCTTTTTCTTGAAAACAAAACACTACAATGGTATGTACAATGGGAATGGAAACTAGAAATTGGAAATCAGCAGAAGTAGTGTTTGAGAATCCTGCCATTAACAAGACTTTTAAACAGCTCAGTATCATTTAACTCTTGTATAAAAAAGGCATTCGAACCCACAGTGGCCTGGATGATGTATGGAGCTTGCCACAAACTATCAAACTTGTCGTGCTTTCCTTTATCCTCTCTCCTTGAGTCCCACTTCAGAACTTTATCTCCAATTTTAAAATCAACAACTTTGGTTCTTTTGTCAAACATCCTCTTTATGTTCTCCTGAACTTTCACTGCTCTGTTATAGACCTCTTCCCTTGTTTGCTGGAGATGAATTGTCTGGTTTATCCTTCTCACCATACTGTCTTCTTCTGTTTGAATCTCTTGGACCAGCTTAATCACTGGTACCCCAAGGCTAGTAGGAAACACCGATTTTGTGCCATAAACAAGCTGATATGGTGACATGCCGATGGACTTCTTTGTTGTAAGCCTGTCAGCCCACAAGGTGTTGGAAAATACTGAGGGGGGGGGGGGTGAATCAGTGTTTAGAATTTACTTAGGATATTTTTACGTTTTCATTCTTTAATAACCCATATGCTACTTTACTGAACCAGACTCGTGTATATACGCGGATACCCTTTACTTAACTTGCGTATGCACAGAGATATTTATAAAAAACCAATTCTTCACTTAGATCCTTGCATGTATTCATTTATCAGATGTTTATATAGCATTAGACATGTGCAGTAATAACAGAATGAAACATCACACAAAAGCATCATACATGAACACCATGATTTTTAGGTGGAAACCCAAGTCGGGAGAAAACCACCGTTGCCGTTGTCTCAGCCTTCAATATTTTATTATAGAGAAAAACTTCTTACAATCATGTACTGGTGCAAACTTATACCAGTACGCAGGCACCCACCTGCAGAAGGCTACAACCTTCTCTCGTTTACCAGCCTCATCTGGAAGGGAGCTTCAACCCCCTGCTCTCGTTTACCAGTCTCACCTGGAAGGGAGCTACTACCCCCTGATATTAACACCAGCCTCTGCTAACAGAAAGCTTCTATTATCAAACTGAAGGCTTCAACCCTCAGATCCACTGCAGACCACGTTTCATCAATTTTCAAACTGGATCCAACAGCTCCAACACAACCCTTCACTCTTCAACAAACATACTTTGCCCAATGCTACAAACAGAACAGTGAACCTACTGAAACCAGAATATCAGAGTTAACCTAGACTTCAGAACAGACCTTCAGAAATACATTCAACTTTGAGCATTCATCAGTTTAGATATGATACGCGCTTTTCATTAGATGGATCCGCGTATATACGCGCTTTCACCGAAGACAACCTGTGTATGCATTCATGCAACTTTTCAAGAAAACCCTAACAGGTCATATGCGCCTTTGTTGAAATATATCCGCATATATACGCGCCTTCAGTGAACCAAACCTGCGTATAGATCTATAAAAGATAAACTTTGCAGAACAGACCAGATCTATGAACTTACCCAGATTTCTTCAACTTCTTTTAACAGATTTGCGCCAGGTCTTCATCACTTCTTTTCAGATCATCCAAGAGTCTTTCATTTCAAGATCTAAAGATCTTGAACCTTCATTATGTTCATAGATACATTCTAGAATCAGATCTATCAATTAAGAGGAAAGTTCCACCATGCAAATATACTTCAGAGTTAAGTATTCATTAAAGCCCAGACCCTTGCACCCCTTTGCACAATGAAATTCTTCTCCTTATATAGATTTAGCCTTTTTCAATACCATGAGTCAAAACCACATTACTTTCAATGGTATTCCTGGACGGGACCACATAGATAACCCAACGCTCAATACAATGGGTCAATACCATGGTAATGCCCCTTGGTATTCTAATTTTGGAGCGCAAAAGCCCATACGCGACTTGGAACGTACTTTTCCGCGTGCATACGCGACTTCCCTTAAGCTAACCCGCGTATTGCTTGTGACATACATTTTTTCATCATTCCTTTCATCATTACATCTGAGTTGCTCTGTCGGCACATCATATCACATAATTACATCTTTACCAAGTCCATCAAGTCAGGAATAACTTCATCAAGAAGGTTGCCATCCTCTTCATCAAGTGGGTTGCCATCAAGGACAACATATTGCATCATATTGCCAACAATCTCCCCCTTCGGACTTGATGGCAAACCATGATGGTGTTTGATCACCACAACAGAATCTCCCCTTATTCAAACATCAAACACCATGTCTCTCCCCCTTTGACATCAAGGGAAAAGGGTGGATCAAAACCATCACAAAGTAATTATCCTTTATCAAAGCGCTATAGATCTGAAGTGTACTGAAGTTATCATGCTCCCCCTGAAGTCATGCTGAAAGTTCAAACATATTTGTCAATAAAGTACATGACTCTATGACCTTCCTATGACCAAGGACTCATACTTACATCAAAGATCCAACCAAGTGGATTTACATATGAGACGCAAATACCCAACCGAGAGGGTTTACACATTTTGACTCAAGTTCTTACATGACTGAATATTACAAATTTACATCATAGGTCTCATTCATGACCTTTTCAACAAATTACAAATGTGATCTTTTATGACCAATACCAAAAAGGTCTCAAGAGAGAGATCATATTATAGAACCAACATAATACCAACAATGGATTATACTCATCAAGGCCAATGCTCCCCCTGAAAATGTGCATCCAAGCATCTTTTCTATATGACCAAGGCTCCCCCTTTGCTTGTGTATCCTGAATACTTTCAACAACAACAACTTCAGAGAATGAAACAGAAAATAAGAGCTGAAATATCAACAGTGACTCCAAACAGCATCAGAGATACCAAACAGCACTGCAGCTGAGCTGAATAATGCTGACCCCAAACAAAAAATGCCAGCAACCAAAAATACGCGGATTTATGTGATTAAACTCGCGTATATACACGACTTTGTTTCAGGAAACCCGCGTATACAATTTAATATTCTGAATTTAATCAGATCTGATCTTCTGAGAGGAAGAGACAACACCCAACTTATGTCTGAGATATTTGAATGCTTCCCTGGGTAGAGGTTTGGTAAAGATATCAGAAGCTTGTTCTTTGGAGGGAACATACTCCAACTTCACCTTTTTTTCAAGCACTTGTTCACGTAAGAAGTGATACTTGATGGGAATGTGCTTGGTCTTTGAATGCATAACAGGATTCTTTGAGATACTGATGGCATTTGTATTATCACACATAATGGAGATAGGAGAAGTACATTTGATTTGAAAATCTCCCAAGGTTTGCATCATCCAAAGGAGTTGAGTGCAACAAGATGCGGCAGCCACATATTCTGCTTCAGCAGTAGATAAGGCAATGGAACTTTGCTTCTTACTGAACCAAGATACCAACCGAGGCCCCATATAGAATGCACCACCACTTGTGCTTTTTCGATCATCAACATTTCCAGCCTAATCTGCATCAGAGTAAGCATGAAGAGTAAGATCAACATTTTTTGGATACCATAGTCCAAAGTCTTGAGTTCCTTGCAGATATTTGAATATTTTTTTGACATCCTGAACATGAGACTCTTTTGGATTAGCTTGGAATCGTCCAACAATCCCAACAACATGCATAATGTCCGGTCTAGTCCCGGTGAGATAAAGTAGACTTCCTATCATTGATCTGTATTCTGGTTGATTCACCATGGGAGAATCATCATGAGAACTGAGATTGCATCCGGTTATCATTGGTGTGCTTACAGGCTTGCATTCTTCCATCCCATACTTCTTCAAAATTTGCTTAATATATTTTGCTTGTGATAGGAACATGCCATCTGTAGTTTGATGCACTTGCAAGCCAAGAAAGAATGTTAGTTCCCCAAGTAAAGACATCTCAAATTCTTGCTGCATAACATAAGCAAATTTTTGACTCAAGGATTCTTCATTACTCCCAAAAATGATATCATCAACATATACAATCACAATCAAAAGTTTGTCATGTTCAATTTTTGTGTATAAGTTGCTATCAGCAGACCCTTTTGAAAATCCTTGTTGATGGAGATATTTGTCAAGACGATAGTACCATGCCCTTGGAGCTTGTTTGAGACCATATAGAGCCTTTTTGAGTTTACAAACAAGATTCTTATCATTTCCCAAAATGAATCCCTCTGGTTGTTCTATATAAAATTCTTCTTCAAGATCACCATTGAGGAAAGCAGATTTGACATCCATTTGATAGACTTTGATTTGTTGAGAACTTGAAAAAGCAAGAAACATTCTTATGGCTTCAAGTCTAGCTACAGGAGCAAAAGTTTCTTCAAAGTCTATACCTTCTTGTTGAGTGTACCCTTTGCAAACCAATTTGGATTTGTTTCTTATAACATCCCCATTTTCATTTAACTTGTTCTTGAATATCCATTTGGTTCCAATGACATTTTTATCATGTGGTCTTGGTACCAATTCCCAAGTGTGATTCTTTTCAATTTGATCAAGCTCTTCATTCATGGCTTGAATCCAACATTCATCTTTGCTAGCTTGATTGACATTTTGGGGTTCAATTGTGGACATGAATGCCAAATAGCTAGAAGATCCCACAAGAGTCCTCCTTGTTTGTACACCTGATTCCTTGTTTCCCAAAATTTGAGATTCAGGATGATTCTTTTGAACATATCTGGATGGAGCTTTTTCTGATAAATCATCTTCAAGTTCTTCATTGGATCCACTGTCTATATCATTTCCATTTGATGTAGAAGGACAAAAATCACCATCATCTTCTTCTGTTGCTTGTTTTTCTTCTTTAGGAGCTATAGGAGACTCATCAATGACAACATCAATACATTCAACAATCTTTCAAAGCCTTTTATTGTAACATTTTTATGCTCTGCTTGTAGATGAGTAACCAAGAAGTATCCCTTCATCTGATCTAGGTTCAAACTTGCCAAGCTTTTCATCATTATTTTTGATAAAGCATTTACTTCCAAAAATTCTAAAATGCTTTATAGAGGGAGAATTACCATACCAGAGTTCATATGGAGTTTTGTCTCTATTTACCCGAACATGTGCCTTGTTGAGAATATTTGCTGCTGTATGTGCTGCTTCTCCCCAAAATGTGTCAGGTGTTCTAGAATCATCAAGCATAGCTCTAGCCATTTGTTGAACTGTTCTATTCATTCTTTTTGCTACGCCATTTTGTTGTGGAGTGCCAGTTACAAAGAACTGTCCTTTTATGCCATGTTGTTCACAAAACTCAAAGAATTCATTTGATGTATATTCTCCTCCTCGATCAGATCTAAGACATTTGATTTTTAGATCCAATTCATTTTCAACCAGTGCTTTGAAGATCTGAAATTTCTCAAATGCTTCATCTTTGTGTTTAAGCAACCCACTCCAACACATTCTAGAGAAATCATCAATAAATAATATATAGTATTCTTCTCCACGTGGTGAATTTTTCCTCATAGGTCCACAAATGTCAGTATGAATAAGTTCAAGAGGCCTACTTGATGATCCTTCTTTGGCATTAAATTGTACTCTGGTCTGCTTACCAAATTGGCAGGATTTGCATATGATACTTTCTGGTAGAGTAATATTGGGAAGGCCATGAACAGCTTGAAGTCTGCTTGCTTTGTTGATTTGAGAGAAGCTTAGATGCCCCAACCTTCTATGCCATAGCCAATTTTCTGAAGATTTGCTCAAGTAACATTGATCTTTGCAATTCTTCAATACATATAGGTTGCTTGGAGTTCTTTTTCCTTTTATAATAGTTCTACCTGTATCTAGATCACGAACCACACATTCTTTTGAACTGAAGAAAAATTTTGTACCTTGATCACACATTTGACTTACACTTAGCAGGTTATGCCTTAATCCATCCACATACATGACATCATTAGCCTTCACCTTTTCTTTTAGAAACACAGACCCTTTTCCTTTAATTACAGCAGGATTATCATTTCCAAATGTAACTTTCTTTTCCTTTTCTAGAGCATTATATGAAAGAAGTTTGCTTCTGTCACCTGTCATGTGTCTTGATCACCCAATATCAATGTACCATTGATTTTCTTCACCTTCTGCAAATAACGCTATCCCACAATTTTCAACCTATGATTCCTTCTTTTTCCATACTTTGGAACTTGAAGGAAAATGTTGTTTTGGCTGGAATTTGCTCCTGCATTCAGATTCTTCATGGCCAAAGTTATTGCAATAAGCACATTCAACTTCGTTTTGAAGAGGAGAAAAGTTGTTATAGGTGTTCTTCTTTGGTTCAATATCCATCCTTTTCTTTCTTGCTTCTCTTGTCATGATGGTTTTATATGCAACATATTGAACAACTTTATGACCAAAATTGTGACATGAGAAACATTGTCCATTGAAGTAGAAATTTCTGCGATCATGAAATCTTCTATTTGAATTTACCTGTTGATTGTTGCTTCTTTGAGAGATATCCCTGTTAGTGTTCCTTGTATTGTGAAGATCATGCTTTACCTGTGAAGATTCTTTATTCCCTCGTTGAGTGGTTGAATGTAGTAAACCGGTTGTAGCTGCTTTTAGATAATTTGGTGCTGAAGCCTGAGAGGATTCTCCGGTATATCCAAGACCTGTCTTAATCTGAGGAGATCGTTGAACCTTGATAATCTCATCTAAGGTTTCAAATCCTTTAGCAAATCTAAGATTCAGAGTCTTTACTTTCTCAAGTTCTTTTCTTAGACTTACTACTTCACATTCTAATTTTTCATTATGTTTCTTTGCTTCTTCATTCTGCCTTTTCAGAGTCTCTATGATTATTTTACTTTCTTCCAAGCATATTTTGAGTTGATTGTTTTGATCAAGAAAATCATTGTCATGTAGAGCATCCATAAAAGCATCCTTATCGTCTCTAGAATTATTTTCAAATGCCATGAGAAGTCTAAGATCTTGTTCACAATCTTCCTCACTGTCAGATAACCCATCACTGTCTTCATTTGTATAATAGCTTTTCTTAGTGCTAGACCTGTTCTTATTTCTTCTTGCTACTTCTTTCTCTTCAGCAGATGTTTCTTTATAAGGACATTTTGCAGCATAATGACCAGCTTTTCCATAATTAAAACATTTGAAAGGAAGCTTACCTTTGAATCTTCCGGTTCCTAGTTGGAGTTTTCTCACAAAGTTTGCCTCATCTTCTTCTGAGATATATCCTGACCCTTCCGGTTTTTGAACTTCTTTCCCTTTTGTAGAAACTTTAAAAACAGCTTCTTTGACTTCAGATGGTCCTCCTCTCCTCATTTCGTATGCAGTCAATATGCCATGAAGTTGCACCATAGTAAGATTTTGAAGGTCCTGTTTTTCTTCAAGGGCAGAAACTTTTGACTCAAACTTGGCCGTTAGTGATCTCAAAATTTTCTCAACCAAAGTGGATTCGGTTATTGTTTCTCCCAGATTTCTCATATGGTTTACAACATCATCAACACGTAAAAAGAAACCAGCAATATTCTCATCACTATGCATTTTTAGATTTTCATACTCAATTTTGAGAGATTGAAGTTTTTCACTTTTTACCTTTGCATCACCTTCATAGATTAGGATGATTTTGTCCCATATCTCCTTTGTTGTATTTAGCTGCATGAATTTGACAAATTCTACTTCAGTTAGACTTCCAGTTATCGCATTGACCGCTTTTGCATTTGATTCATAATTCTTTCTTTCAGTTGGATCTGTTGGTGTAGCAGCTGGATATTGATATCCTTGTTCAACAATGGCCCATATATCTGCTCCCATAGACTGAAGATAGGATCTCATCCTAATTTTCCAGAAGATTAAATTGCTTCCGTTGAAGAGCGGAGGTTTGATAGATGTTGTTCCCTCGTGATTGCTCATCCTGCTTGATCTTCCTTCTAGCGGTTAAGCCTTTTCAGAAGGACCCGCTCTGATACCAATTGTTGGAAAAATACTGAGAGGGGGGGGTGAATCAGTATTTAGAATTTACTCAGGATCTTTTTACTTTTTCATTCTTTAATAACCCATACGCTACTTTACTGAACCAGACTCGCGTATATACGCGGATACCCTTTACTTAACTCGCGTATTCACAGAGATGTTAATAAACAACCAATTCTTCACTTAGATCCTTGCATGTATTCATTTATCAGATGTTTATATAGCATTAGACATGTGCAGTAATAACAGAATGAAACATCACACAAAAGCATCATACATGAACACCATGATTTTTTAGGTGGAAACCCAAGTCGGGAGAAAACCACCGCTGCCGTTGTCTCAGCCTTCAATATTTTATTATAGAGAAAAACTTCTTACAATCATGTACTGGAGCAGACTTATACCAGCACGCAGGGATCCACCTGCAGAAGGCTACAACCTTCTCTCGTTTACCAGCCTCACCTGGAAGGGAGCTTCAACCCCCTGCTCTCGTTTACCAGTCTCACCTGGAAGGGAGCTACTACCCCTTGATATTAGCACCAGCCTCTGCTAACAGAAAGCTTCTATTATCAGACTGAAGGCTTCAACCCTCAGATCCACTGCAGACCACGTTTCATCAATTTTCAAACTGGATCCAACAGCTCCAACACAACCCTTCATTCTTCAACAAACATACTTTTCCCAATGCTACAAACAGAACAGTGAACCTACTGAAACCAGAATATCAGAGTTAACCCAGACTTCAGAACAGACCTTCAGAAACACATTCAACTTTGAGCATTCATCAGTTTAGATATGATACGCGCTTTTTATTAGATGGATCCGCGTATATACGCGCTTTCAATGAAGACAACCCGCGTATTCATTCATGCAACTTTTCAAGAAAACCCTAACAGGTCATACGCGCCTTTGTTGAAATAGATCCGCGTATATATGCGCCTTCAGTGAACCAAACCTGCGTATAGATCTATAAAAGATAAACTTTGCAGAACAGACCAGATCTATGAACTTACCCAGATTTCTTCAACTTCTTTTAACAGATCTGCGCCAGGTCTTCATCACTTCTTTTCAGATCATCCAAGAGTCTTTCCATTTCAAGATCTAGAGATCTTGAACCTTCATTATGTTCATAGATACATTCTAGAATCAGATCTATCAATTAAGAGGAAAGTTCCACCATGCAGATATACTTCAGAGTTAAGTATTCATTAAAGCCCAGACCTTTGCACCTCTTTGTACAATGAAATTCTTCTCCTTCTATAGATTTAGCCTTTTTCAATACCATGAGTCAAAACCACATTACTTCCGATGGTATTCCTGGACGAGACCACATAGAGAACCCAACGCTCAATACAATGGGTCAATACCATGGTAATGCCCCTTGGTATTCTAATTTTGGAGCACAAAAGCCCATACGCGACTTGGAACGTATTTGTCCACGTGCATACGCGACTTCCCTTAAGCTAACCCGCGTATTACTTGTGACATACATTTTTTCATCATTCCTTTCATCATTACATCTGAGTTGCTCTGTAGGCACATCATATCACATAATTACATCTTTACCAAGTCCATCAAGTCAGGAATAACTTCATCAAGAAGGTTGCCATCCTCTTCATCAAGTGGGTTGCCATCAAGGACAACATATTGCATCATATTGCCAACACAAGGCATGCACTAACTTTTTATGCCATGACTTTTTGTTCTCTTCCAACAGCTTCTTGATGATAGTCGCCAGGCTTTTGTTTGATGATTCAGCTAAGCCATTACCTTGAGGATAATAGGCAGTTGAATGACCAAGTGTTATTTGATACCTATGAAAAAAATCAACCATTTTCTTGGATCCAAAAGTAGCAGCGTTATCAGTGATTATTTTTCTTGGACATCCAAACCAAGAGAGGATGTGATCTTCTAGGAACCTAATGATGACAGAATCTATGGCATTCCTAGCAGGAATGGCCTCTATCCACTTAGTGAAGTAGTATGTGGTTGTTAGGATCCATTTGTGTTGTGCAGAAGAAGCAGGGTGAATTCCTCCTATGAAATCTAGGCCCCATTGCATAAAGGGGCCTTCAACAGTGATGGGTTGTAGAGGTAAGGGGAGGAGCTTTCTTTTGCCTTAAAAAATCTGGCATTTGTGGTAGGAAATTACCATCTTATGGTTATCATTGAAGAGTGTGGGCCAATAGTAGCTAGCTCTGAGTATTCTGTTTGCATTGGCCTTCCAGCTCAGGTGGCCTCCACACTCTCCTGCATGGAATTCTTGTTTAATCTTCTCTGCCTCATTTTCAGGAAAACATTTAAGAAATAGGCCATTTGGATTTTTCCAGTATAAGCCTTCATTCATTATGCTATAGCTTCTGGCTTTTAGCTTTAAGAATCTGGCCTTGGTATTTGATAGTTCAGGAGGGGCATTGAGGTGTGTAAGCACATACAGAATGTCAAAATACCAAGGAGAGCTCTGAAACTTCTCTTCAATAGTGGGATCAGGAAATCCCTGCTGCTCATCCAAGGTATCTACCATGTTGATGTCAAGGGCTTGTAGATTTGATTCAGCCATTAGTCGAGCTAAGCCCTGACCTTTGATCAGTTTGGTGAGTTTTATCTCAAGGTAGTATTCTAAGATCATGGTAATCCATTTGCCCCTCTTCCCATCTACGTCTTGGGACAAGATATCTTTGACCACTATGCTAGGCACGTAGGCTATGGTGTGGGAATGCAGAATGTACACCCTAAAGTCTTTCAAGGCCTTGAATAAGGCATAGGCCTGTTTTTCCATTATGTTGTATTTCAAGGGTGCATCTCTCAGTGCTTTGCTGAAGAAGGAAATGGGTTGTTTCATTCCCTCTAGATTTTTCTGCAGCAGAACTGCAGCTACTATATGCTTAGAGGCAAATGAAAAGATGAGGAAATCCTTTGAGAAATCTGGGCTGATTAGGATAGGAGCCTGGGTGAGTGAAAGCTTAACTGACTCAAAATATTTCTTAGCCCCAACAGTCCACTTAACTCCTACACCTTTCTTTAGCATGTTAGTCATATTCCTAAGATGTTTAGCTAATTTGGGGATAAACCTCCTGAGGAAGTTGATCTTCCCAATGAAGGACTGTAATTCTTTGATGTTTCTCAGGTGTGTGATTTGTAGTATTCCCTCAACTCTTTGTGGGTCTATCCTAATCCCTTTCTCAGATATAATATGGCCCAAGAGTTTTCCTTCTTGCAGCCCAAATACAGTCTTTTTAGGATTCAATGATAGACCGAACCTTCTACATTTTTCAAAGAACTTTCTTGAATGTTTCAGGTGTTCTTCTTCAGTCTTTGAGTAGACCATTATGTCATCCAGATAGATGAAAATGAAGTGTCCTATCTCATCGGAAAAAGATATACCATCGCTCGTTGGAAGGTTGCACCAGCATTCATCAGCCCAAAAGGCATTTTAACATACATAAAGGTGCCCCATGGAGTGGTAAAGGCTGTTTTGAGTTGGTCTTCTGGGATTACTAAGACTTGGTTGTAGCCTGAAAACCCATCTAGTAGGGAGATCCTTTTTGTGCCTACTACCCTCTGAAGGATGTGTTCCATTTTTGGCAAAGGGTAATTGTCTTTGAGTGAGGCTCTATTTAGATTCTTGAAATCAATACACAACCTGATCTCCCCTGTTTTCTTTCTCACAACCACTAGGTTTGATACCCAATCATAAAACTTCACAGGAACTATTATGCCTGCCTCATACATTTTTTTAATCTCTTTTTCAACTGCAGGCAATTGCTTTGGGTTTATTCTGTGAAGATTTTGTCTAAAGGGCTTATGATTTTCTTTCAAAGGTATTTTGTGCTGTATAATGTTCATGTCATAGGCCTTTAAGTCTTCATAGCTCCAAGCAAACACGTCAATGAATTCCTTGAATAAGTCAATGTATTTCTTTTTCATGTTTGCTGGCAAAGACTTAGCCAATTTAATCATTTTGGGTTTATCTTCTGTGCCTATGTTGCATTATTCAACGTCAGATTCCGCGTGTTCTATGGTAGGCTTCTTTTCTACATCATTGAAGTCAAAAAGGTTCTCTAAAGGCGCCAGACCTCGAGGTATGTTCTTATCTTTGGTCTGCAGCACCTCAACTTCTTCATTTTTCGTGTTTTCACAATTTCCCTTTAGGTTTCCAATCTGTTCTTGCAAAGTGTTTATTTCTATGTTACAGGGTGGTTCTTCCTCATCTGAGGGTTCCTCGCTTAGGCAACTATCACTGGACTTAGAGTCTGGATCAAAAAATTTGAAATCATTCCTACCTATCAGGAAATCTTTAATCTGCTTATCGCCCTCGAACACCTGCCAATATTTTTCATTATCTAGCACTGCAGGTCTGTATCTGGTCTGTATTATGATTTTTTGGTCCCTTGGAGTCTTAGGGTATGAACTGGCTAGGCAATCTAATCCATTTGCAATAATGTTTTGACTCCTAGGAACAAACACTAATTCATATTCAACAAATGTTTTCAATATATCCACAACATCGTTCCTATATGCTCTCAACCTAGGGTGTTTGGCTGTGTATTCACCGTTCACCTATTTTATAACCAACTCAGAGTCTCCCTGCACGGCTATTCTACGGGCTCCTATTTTCTTCAACAGATTTAAACCTAGGATAAGGGCCTCATACTCTGCAATATTATTTGTACATTTGAAATGCAGGTTGCAGGAATGGCTCTCAGCGTAGTTGCTCTCTGTGTTATGTAGCCACACCCCAGCTCCGATGGTTCTCTTGGTGCATGACCCATCAAATTTCATTTCCCACAGGGGTTCATTTCTCGTTTTATCCTCGTTTCCCTCCCGGACATGGGTTTCACTGGTCTATTGTGTGATGGGTTCTGCGTGGTGTAGTGAGTTTTTTCATTCTTCGTGGAGTGTATGAGTTAGTGAGGGGTGACTAACTGGTTGTTTGCATTCCTTTTCTTGTTTGGTCCGAATCTGTGTTTCAGTGCACTGTCTAAGGGTTTCTTCTTCGTTTTCCTCTAAGTTGAGTGTAACCATTATGTTAAGGTTCGTAGTCTCAAAAACTCTGTTTGCATCTATGTCTTCTGGCTCTGGCCCTCCCAAAGATTCATCGTTGTAGAAGATAAAGGAGTCCAGGTCGGTGTGTACAGAGTATAAAGGTGCATTTTCAGGCTTTTCAGGGCTACTAACCAGGAACTTCATTTGTGCCTCCCTGTACAGTCTTCTAGGTTGGCTAAAGACTGGGATTGTGGCATATTCCCCATCCATCTGCATTGTATGTTGCAGCTTGGCTCCCCATGATCTTGATAATAACATGCCATACTTGGGTGGCACATCTTCCATGAAAACATCCATGACCATACACTTGGCTGGAATCTAGGTAAGGCTCACACACAGGTCTTTGATCAGGCCGAGACACTTTACCCTACTAGAGTCAAAAGAATATGGGTCTTTATAGGGACGGGTTATCTCTAGGCCTAATCTTTCCATTAATACTTTGGGAATCAAGTTGTGTGAGGCACCAGAGTCGTGCATTGCATTGTGGAGGATCTTATCATGGATATTAAGACTGATATAAAAAGGGGGCACTACCCCTTCCTGAAACTTTCCTTCTATCTTTGGACCAAACAAAAGGGCATGTTGATCATCACTCAGATTTACAGTGTCACTGTTCTCACCTAGATTTAATACTTTCAAAATTTGGCCTTTATATACATCCTGAGTGGCCAACTCAGAGAGTGGGACAAAGATTTTGATTCTTGCAATCTCACTTTCTAAATTGAAAGTGGACTGACTCTTTGGAATGCTCAACTCTGTTTTGTTAGCCACTACCTTAGTGGCTGAATCAGTGGGCTAGTTCTCACTGTGTATAGTGTTTGGAATTGTTTTATCAGGAGCGCTAACTGCAGTGCTAGTGCTGCTAGTTGGTTGACCCTGTTTATCAGTGTTTTGGTTGTATTTTTCCTTTTTCTTCTCAGAACTCTCGGCTACTGATTTTTTACTTTCTGCAGCTACTTTAGAAGTTTTCTCAGGCCTCTTTTTGATGGTAACCTTAGAATCTTTTGGTTTTGAAGTGTCTAACTTATTTTTTCTTCTAAGTTCATATTTTTCTCTGACTTGCATGATGGCATCCTCAAATCCTAACTTGTAATCCTCAGATTCTAACCATTCCTCATCTCAAAAGGAGGGTGAGGGTTGACCTTATTCTGTGGAATAGTTGTGGATTGAGTTTTCCATTTCAAACATGTTTATTATGTTTCCCTCAGACTCCTCTATGATTCCCTCATCTTCATCAAGAAAGTTCTCTTGGAATGGGGGAATAACTTGCTGATATGATTCTCTTTGTCTGTTGGGAGTGGTGTTGTTTCTTCTAAAGTTTTGGTTTTGGTTATGATTTTGATTTCTGCTTTAGTTACTGACTGTGACAACCATTTTTTCCATCATTTGTTGTAGCTTTTCCATGTTTTTGGATAAACGGTCATAATTGGGATCAGATGTGGAAGCTACAGTGTCATCTCTATATGTTACCCTCTTCTCAGCTCTCAATATTGATCTCTTCTCAATCAGATTAGCTTCTACACTCACTGCTCCTTTTTGCATGTCTTCCAACGTGTTTTACTCTCTCTCCCTAAGCTGGTAGGCCATGTCAGCATCAAAGCCTTCAGGATATTTCGCTAGATCCATACCTTGGGGAGGTTTCATGTGTGGAGGGAGGTCGTTATAAATGCTGTTGAACCTTGTAGTGTAGTCGTGGACACTCTCTCCTGCATTTCTTTTAAGGTTCATATATTCTGCTAGGATTTGGTGAGGGTTTTCCTTAACTTCCCATTTGTTTATGAAGGTCTGATATAAAGCAGGGAGGTCTTGGATACTATTAGGAGGTAGGCCTTTGAACCATTTCTTCACATCACCTCCTAAGCTCTGGGAAAAGATTCTCATTTTGACTGTATCATCATCTATCTCCATGTAGTCAAAAGAATCTTCCATCCTATCTACATGTTATTGTGCTGTGGTAGATTCTTTGGCAGTGAAGTGTGGGATTTTTTATTGATAATCATTGGGTAAAGGTACTAGAAGCTGGGGTAAAACCAAAGGTGCATACCAGTCTGCCATGATGATGTTCTGATGAGGTAAAGGGTTAACTTGAGCAACTGGTATATGGATGACAGGGATTCTAGGACCAGCAGAAGTCTGTTGAGTAGATTTAGGATGACTGAGCCCCAAGTTCTGAATAAAGTGAATGTCAGGGGGTGTGGATGGAGGGGTATCCTTGTCCCTAATGTGTTTATCACTATGAGGCGGTGAACTAGGGAACTCGAGGTTTGGCTGGTCTAGGACACTGAATGACCTAGTTCTTGGTAGTCTCTTTGGTATGTCTAGGTCAAAAAATGGGTCTGATAGAGCTGTAAAGTCTTCTGTTGTAGAATTAGATCTTTGGATGTGGCTGGTGGCTGGAAATAGTTGGTATTTTAGGTGTAGGAGATCTCTTGAGGATGCTCTCAGGGTTGTCAACTATTTCAGGTGGGTTTTGGTTAGGATAAGCTCTTGTGTGGATGGTTCTAGAAGCCAAAATGTTGTTTTCCAACTAAGCAACTTAACCCTACCTGTTCCTTCTATTATGGATGATGTTGTTATGGAGGCTGGTCTCCTAGTGGAGTCTTATGTGAACCAAGATAATCAGTAGGCCTACTGATCACCAATGGAGTCTTTGATCTTTAAGGTGCTATGGTGTCACCAGGTGGAAGGTTTAGGATTCTTCTGGGGGGTACACTGTCCACCACAGTGCTTATGAGATGTCCTTTTTCAAGGATATCTTTAAAACACAACAAACTCTAGCCAGAGATTGACTGGGAGGGCTTTTACCAGATATGTCACCTCTAAAGAGTGTGAGATCTGGAGGCTACCTGGCCCTTTTCTAGACTCTGTCTAAGAGTGTGGGAGAAACACAACAAATGGTAGAGAAGTTGTAATGCAAATGGAAGTGTTTCACTACCAACCTGCCCAGAGTTTATAGGTTTTCTGAGGATCTTGTGATGTAGTAGGATGGAAAATACTCATAATATCCCTAGTGGAGTCGCCATTATGTTGGGGTTCCCATGTTTTGGCAAGGTTGGCAATACCAAAAGATGAGACAACATCAAACCACTTTCAGATCTCAGGATCTAGCCCTCCTGGATCCAGAGAGGGATTTCTCTATGATTTTCAAAGGTATATGTCTTTGAAGCTCGATGTTAAGGTGTTAGGCTAGCTATAAGGCTTAGAGTTTGTTTGTTTAATTGTATGTTTGGTTTCTGAGAATCAGGAAAGAAGGGTTCAATATAAGACAAGGATGAGCAAAGAGGATTTTAGGCAAAGGAGAGATACTCCAGGGAACATTCAAGGCCATTGGGCAATGGAGTCAGGAAATGGTTTACTTGTTGTTCAATACGCAGGCTTTCAATTGGGCTAGTCATCTAAAGCATTGGATCTTAAAGATGATAGTGTGATAGGATAGGCAAGAGGGAAGGTGAGAGCAAGGAAACATTAAAGATTCAGAATACAAAGTTGAAAACCTCAGATCAGAGAGAGACTTTGAACTCTCAATGCTTCGGCCTCCAGCTTGAGGGATCTTAGAAAAGGTTAAATTAACTGAAAAAGGATCCTAGTGAGATAAGGACAGAGTTATAGACCTCCCAGTGTTCCCAATTAATTCAATTAAACCTCAACGAGAACATCTGAAACACTAACCTCAATAATTCATACATCAGCTAGCAGGCAATAACATCCACTACCCTGGTTAAATTAATTGAAATCAATCTTCAGATACACATATAGCAGAAAAACATTAAAGGAAAGGAGAGCAGAAACATAGGGTACCTAGCAAGGGTAAATTCTATGCCAAATTTTTGATGCGAGCCAGCAGAAATGTAATGAAATGAAATAAACACAGAGATAGAAAAACATCACCAGCTGCTTTAAATCAGGATCCAAAGAAATGTGCTTGTCATATTAAGAGCAACACCAGTCAAATACAACATTGGAAACAACATGAAAGTTCAGTCTGAATACATCTTCCTCAACCTATCTTACAACTTTACACAGAGAACATGTCTCAAAGGAAACAACTTGCAATTCTCTGATAATCAATGAACAACCTTTACAATGAGTTTCCTCTAGATTTTATAGCTGAAAGATGAGCGGAGGAGGTAGGTGAGACACTAAATGAAACATTAAAACTTAGAAAAGAAAGAAGGCCGAAGCCCATTCAGTTTTAAATTCTGTGCATTTATCTCTAGCATGCCTTGGACGAAAGAGCAATCTTCTTCAGGCTTCCATTTACTCCAGGTGTGGCTCTGATGCACTCTGGCTACAGTACTCTGTAGTACTTTGGTGAATAAACAAAAAGGAAAATAAATGACCGTGAAGGGTGCCACGCTGCATAACAAATGCTCTGATAGCTTAGGACTGCGGTCAAGGCTGAATGTTCTTCATGGACATGGTAAATAGAGGAAAAAATATGGGCGCTTTGTCCTTTCACAGGTGGGATGTTCTGCTGATGTAGCTACCTTGATGGCATATTTTTCTGTGCACTGGGCCTTATGAGAGATCCATGATTTCTTTGATCTGGTACACTGCTTTGAAATACTTGGATTAAGGCTCAAAATCTTCCATTATGGGCCTTAAACACTCTGTTTTCTCCACTGATACTCTTTTTCGCTTCCATGATTGCCTCTGACTGTGAAAACGACACTTTAATGGCTTTGGGGAAGTTTAACAGGTTTTGACCCTACTTATTTAATGAAAGTCTTATCGGTATACCTTCCCAGGCCCTTCTCCATAATTTCAGTTCTTGAAAATGGTCCTTCCCTGAGTTCTCTGTCACTGTAATAGAGACTGAATCATGGTGGTTTTTCGCCGCCTGATAACCCTGCAAAACAAAAAAACCTGTTATGAAATCCATGCATGGAGGTGTTGGATGTAGGGGAGTCAAGAGGATGGAGGCGCGACGGTGATAAAATGGTGAAGCAATGGTGAAAAATGCGTAAATGCGACGTAAATTGTGACTTGGTAGGGTTATGGTGGAGAAATGCGCGTGGACCGTTAGATCATGGTCTAGTGACAAAGATCGATGGCGGAGATTAATTCGTGGAATGGTGTATGAAGTTGGGCGTAACGGATATGAAACATTAAACTTTAATGGATATCACTAAATTTTGGATATAGGCGTAAATACAAAGAAATGGATTGAAATGCAATGAAAATGATCGTATGCAGTGGGACCCGGCATGGGTGGAGGGTGATTCATTTTGGACCGTTGATCTCGGATCAATGGACGGATGAGATTGGACTGGGGAATCACAATCGCAAAGGGAAAAGAGTGGTAGCGATTGGAAATCATGATTGCGATTAGAGAGACGATGCGATTATGCGATGACCGTTGGATCAACAAGGAGATTGACAGTGGAGATCTGATCGGAGGGGCGAAAGGGAAAGAGTGATGGGACACGATGCGATAAGATTTGGGCCATTGATTTCCGAACGGATGAACAACTATGATTTAGTTGGGAAATCGCAATCGGGGAGAACAAGTGTGACACATTACAAAAGTTCCGATTGCGATGGGGTGGGAAGTGTGATGGCCGTCAGATCATGGATTAAATGGACGGTCGGGATTGGATCGGGATAATCGCAATCACAAAGGACTGAAGGTGATTGCGATTAAAAAATGCGGTTGCGATTGGAGTGGGCGAGCGAGGGCCATAGGATCTGGAAGTGGATGGACGACTGTGATTTTGTCAGGAGATCACAATCACAAAGAACGGAGGGGTGGCACGGTGAGACTGGCGATTGCGATCAGAGCGGTATTACGATTAGTGCCCAACCATCGGATCGGAAAAGAAGATCAATGGTATAGAATACATCGCGGGTTTTCATAACATAACCCAATCGCATCGGTGAATTTCAATGTTACAAAGGGATCTGCCCGCCTGACAACTCTGATTGCGATTGGCACCCAAGACTTAAGCGCTTGGTCTTAGTGCTAGGGGCACATGGGGAAGTGGTTTGCAGGGCTGGCAAAAAAGGGGCCAGGCCCTATTATAAGGTGAAAAGTTGGTTTTAGGGCCCTTTTTAATGAATTTTAAGATTGGGAAAGGGTAACGGTAAGGGAAAAAAAAGGGGAATTTGGCCAAACAAAGGGTAAGGGTAGAATTTAAAGGGGATTTTGGGGAGATTTAGGAGGAATAAGGGAGAAATTTTGGGATGGAAAGGGGACTTCTAAAAGAGGAAAAAAGGGGTGAAATGGGACATTCTTCAAGGATACAAGGGGAAAATAAGGCCTTTTGGAGCACAAGTTTTTATCATCAGTGAGGCTTATTTACTCAAGAACAGCAGAGGGGAACAATCAAAGGGTAGGGGACATGAAAATGCTTCAAGGATGATGTGTTTCAAGGGAAATTCATTTCTTGAAGGCTCATAAAACTAATTAGCCCCTTGCTTGCTTGTCAAGGAATTTAAAGGGGGCTAACAGGATCCTCCATAGTAGTTTGGCACACTCACATGGAGAGAAATGAACCAAGTGTTGCCTACAAATCCTCTCCCTCATGCTTGGAAACCCAAGATAGGAAGAGTAAATCATAGTAATATATGTCCCCATCTACTACCTCATCTTCCTTACCTCCTCTTTTCCCATCAAGTGCATCAAGTGTGAAGTGATCCTGGGGATACTCCATCAATAAACCCCAACTCTAGAGTGGCAACGTTGTTGGCCTATGAAAATAGGCTCCACTCAATTCATGGCTCCAATCTTTGACATGTAGAATGTCAAAGGCATCTCCCATAATGCTGCTATATGTAAGAAGTCTCTCCCATGGGGAAAGTACCTCTTGGAAAAATAAGGCCAAGGAGTATCCCATTTGCACTGTGCTAGTGCCATCTTCTACTCCTGCAACATCATGAAAAATGTGAGAGAAAACCTGCCCTTGCTCTCCCAAGAACATCCCAAGCAACAAAATATTTTGCTGCCTCCTCATACTTCCATCATCCAAATCATGTAGTGAAAACATGGTGATTGACATGAAGAATGTTATGTCAACACAATGTGTCCATACTCCTTGCTGCCCCATGATGCAAGTATCCTGCCACATACCCTTGGAAAGAATATGATGACCAAATTCTTTCAAGAGTAACCAATGCAGCCATGCCTCCTGCTGCCCGGTATCATAGATCTGCAAGTAGATCACCAGCTTCTTGCTCTCCATCCACATCCACTCAACCCATTGTGGATGTCTCCTTCCATCCTCCATCTTGGTACTCCTCCCATGAAGGCTACCATCATCCCAAATCAAATTTCTGCTCTTGCATTTCACGGGATGTTGAAATGCAATCTTCTCAAGGATCAATTTGACCCCAGAAGGATCCAAATAGGTGGTAGGAAAAAACCTCCCATAATGATGTGGATGGCTCAAGAAGTGTCCAAAACACACATGAGAGATGTTATCCATCCGAAGATGTCCTCCATCATCTATATGTTCCTCCTTGAATCCATGAAGATCCAAGTGTGAGAAGGAAAGAGCCTCCTCAGACTGTTCAAGAACTTTGCAATCCATGAAATGTTGAAGTGCACCTTTCATGGGATCTCTTGATGAGACCTCCTCCTCATGCATGGCCTTACAAAACCAGTGAGGCCTTAGAACTGTTGGAGGTAGAATTTTCTCTTTGAGCTAGGGGGTACTCATTAAGAAAGTGTCATCTAGAAAGGAGAAAGGGTTTCTCACTTCAAGATGTCTACTATCTACCATTTCTTCCTCCTTTGCTTCATGAATGAAGCTATAATGTGAATGCTCCCATAAGGCATGGGTCCTATTTTCTTCATCACTGCCTTTGCACAGTGTAGTGCAACTCTGTTGCTCTATATTAGTAGCATGTAAAGATGTAGATCCCTCTTCCTCTAGCTGAATGAACTGAGGTAAAGCTAGAGACTCCTTGGAGGCTCTATATTTACCTTTTTATTCACTTAGAATATCATATTCCAAGTGTCGTTTATGTCTCTTGTCTTCTCCTCTCTAATAATAGGAAGTTCATGGCTCTTCCTCTTCTTGAAACCCTTTAGGAGTTTCACTGCAACTCTTCATCTACTTAACCTCTTGGGGGAGGTCCTTTCTGGATTTGAAAAATGATGAGAGAAATCTCATATTATTCATCATTCTGATCTTATTTTATCTTCTTGGGATGAGACTCACAAGCTGAGCCAAGAAAGATGCTTTGATACCACTGTAATATCCCCAAATTGGGATTGCTAGCAAGGCATGCCTGAAAAATGCATTATTCAAGAATGTATGCTACAGAAAACAAGATTAGCCATTTGATCTCTTAGATCAGATAATCTAAGATCCAAATCCAAGAGTAAATAAGAAACCAAGCAAACTAGGTGAGATAAACAAGCCTCTCACACCTAGAATGGCTGGAAAATGCCCAATAATGGGACTGCAACAATATGTGAACACAATTCCAGAGCTGAAGCAAGCTATTCATACATGGAATGTGTCAAGAAACACTTCAGCATCAATTTTATGTACATCAACAAGAATTATGATCCATTCTACCCACAAAAGATGGGGAAAAGCAGAAAATTAAGCCCTAAAAAGGTTAATTTCAGATATCTGCGTAAAAACAGAGGAAAATTATGGTTTTATCCCTTATAATATGTTATAGGGGACTCAAATATCAAATTTCAGCTAAAACAAGTCATTCTAGCTATGTTAAACAGGTCTCCCACTCCCGGTATGGCTAGAAAAGGCCCAATCCCCATGACTTGACTCAAATGAAATTAAATGAAGCTTTCATAGCATTATTTTCTGATATTTTTAGATATAATATTATGCAATGACATATATTGATTTTATTAAATCATAAAATGGAGGAAAATGGAGATCTAGCTCCTTTTATACATCACAGAGATAACCTGGCAAGGGTTTCATGAGATACAATGCATAGAAGTGCAGATCTAAAGATCTAGATATGAAAAATGAATTTTACTATAGCACTGAATAAATTATCTGAAATATACAAATTACAAAAGGAGAATAAGATACAAAGATTTCCGGGAGAAGGGTTGGCCCTACCTCCAAGGAAAAATCTCACAAGCAAGGATCTAACCCTACTACTATAGCACTCTAGAAAATGACGCAGTTTCTGAAGCTAAATACGTTGTAGATGGTGAGGAGTGCGTTGGTCACATGCCAAGATCTGAAATCTGAAGCTCAACAGCTAATACAGTCTTCCAGGAGGTTAAAAGACACACTCACTGAGAAGAGGCACTAGTACAATCTAGATCTGAGCAGATCTAGTCTCCACTTGCTGCAGCTCACTAAAACAAGTAAACCCCAACATGATTTACACTGTCTAAGGGAGATGGAGCTTGGCCATATGCCTGATAGTGGGAAAGAAGCACAATTCCCTCCAAGAGCTACTCCATGGAAGTAGAGAGAATCCCTAAATAGGAAATTCTCAAAATTCTCTGCTAAACAGCCAAGAGAATGAGATATTTCTAAACATAAAATATACTCTGAAAATATAATAACATCAACAACCTTCTCTTGAGCCTTTCCCTTTCTTTTATAAGATGAGAGCTTTGGCAAACCCTAAACCACCTTGATGAATTATCTCCTTTCACATGAGGGCCTCCTTCTAGAACTGCATTGTCCCTCCATGAGGTACATTGTATCTAGACAATACTATGATTTGGTCCTATTGACCCAGTCAATCCCCTCAACCATTGTTCACATGCAAGTGTATTTTATTGAAACAACCCTGATTTGCCTCTGTTCACATTGGGCATTGATTTATTTGGATGTTTTTAGGAGTTTTTATGTTCTCCTTTACATTTTATTCATCAATTAAGAAAATTAACACAAAATGAAATATTCCTATTAGCTTGGGCTAATTAGGAATATTACACCTGCGTAGTTGATGTATAAAAATAGGATGTTGCAGATCATAGTGTTGCTATTGTGTTTGTACTAAAAATGTATTGTTGTTGGTTCTAGCCAACTGAGGATATAATTGTTTCTAAACTCTTTGTCAAGTTTTGTTGAAAGACATATATGCAGCTAGAGCTTATGGAAAAACCCTAAGTTTACTTCTATTGAAAGAAGAAACACTGGCTTCTTGATTATGATGATGTGGAAAAGGTCGGTGATATGGATTCCTGATTGATATGATGTTGTGAATTCCTTGATGATGTGGACTTATTGATAATGGCGATGTGGAAAAGATTAACTCCTTACTGATTTGAACAAGATCAATTGGACCCAAGAAGACCAAGATCAAGAGGGAGCTAATACACTCTCAAGAGATAAGTATTTTTTGATTTACTATTATAAGTCTCTTATCTCTATATGTTTGGTTGTATTTGTTCTTCCATGGCATCCTAGTGATAATTTCATGTACTTGATGTAGTATGTCGAGATTTTGGAAATCATTGTAAAGATGGAAGACCAAAGTGATAAGAAGACTTGTGATTGGATGAGATTTGGACTTAGAGGGAGTAGAAAAGAAAAAATGGATTGAAGCATGTTTCGATCTA
This sequence comes from Pinus albicaulis, assembly GCA_034641835.2. Lineage (NCBI taxonomy): Eukaryota > Viridiplantae > Streptophyta > Pinopsida > Pinales > Pinaceae > Pinus > Pinus albicaulis. The sequence goes on along the minus strand of CM076573.1, from coordinate 909,177,368 downwards.
TAAAGAAATGAAGTCTATCGTGACTTCCAAGATAATGATGGCTATAAATTTTGAAGAGTGATGATGGTCTGAATCTGATGAAGATGAACCTACTATGTTTTGATGATATGTTTCTGGAAAGAGACGAGGACCTTTATGCTTAATGTAAGAGGGAGTTGAATGATGAATTGTGAAAGTGCGAACATTGTTTTTGAAGATTTTGGCATGATTTGAAACAAATGGACTCATTGAATTATCTTATGCATGGATTTGTTGACTTCAGAAATGGAAGAGAATTTTTGAGTGCTATGGTAGCCCAGATCACATGGATGTTTTTCTTGTATTGCTTACTTATGAAGAAATTGAAGCTGCTTGCTGGATTGTGTGATCTAGTACTAGAATCCATCATGGACTGAGGTATGTGTCTCTGGTGATGATATGATACTACATGGGTATACAGATGGAAATTTGAATGGGAGTTTTACAGAGAGAAAGAGCACATCAAGGTGCTAGTTTAGCTTGAGATCTTCCATGATTTCATAGAAGAGAAATAAGCAGAGATTTTTCATTCTAAATGCAGCTAAGGGATAGTAGGTTGTAGCTAGTATGACTAGTTATGAGCCAGTGGGGCTGCAAAATCTCCTTGCAGAGTTGTTTGATCATGTGCCAGATACGACCATGATATACTGAGACAATCAAAGTGGGATCAAAATTTCATAGAATCCATTGTTTCATGAAAGGTTGAAGCACATCAAGATCAGATACAACTACATCAGAGATATGGTACAAAGAGGAGTGTTAAGGCTCGAACACATCTTGACAGATGATTAGGTTGCAAAAATGTAGAAATTATACAACATGCATGTATATATTGGATTCACCCGATCTAACGATGTACTAAAGTTAAATATTGAATCGCTTCTACAAATATTTTGTGGAATTAAAAATACAATCGCTAATCACATGTAGTAAAGAATAATCAAATCACACACAACACAGATAATATACAGGGAAAGCTTGCTTCTCAAAACCCCACTATATTCTATTGTATATTCAACATGGATCATGAAACAATTACATACAAAACGCTTCTCACAAGAGCCCTCTAGTACTTAGCTATTTGTCTCACACTATCATACAAAAAATGACCAATATTTAGCCAATTTACTACATCTAGATAGCCTGCCTTGTTTGCACAATCCTTGATGAATGCAATCCATAAAAGATAGGAATTCTTGCCTTGACTGTGCAAGTATCATGGGCACTCAAATGGGTGTTTGGTTGCATGTGTGCAACCCAGTAATCCTACAACTGATAGTCAACTTCCTTTTCACCTAGATCTCAATTGGGTCTCCACTAGATCTAACATGCATGCGGCTACTAATAGTAAATCCTCAGTTGCATGTGAGATCATTGATTGTGAATTAATTAATATTTAATTAAATTGATCTCTCACTAGTGTATCTCAAGTTATAACTAGCACAATTGAGTTTAACTCACTTAATTGAGTTAAACTAATTACAACCTGCATTAACTTATGCACCACCACACTTTGAACTCTGTTACAACTAGAATTACTCTGCATGCCTCACAAACTAACTCTAACTCGAAATCCACTAGCTAACAAAGTTTATCACTCTCAGTTAACTATTACAAGTTATCATTGAGAATATATTACAGTTTATTCTCCATCTTAATTAAGGGATTACTAAAATAGACATGCACCCAAAAATAACACTATGAGCCCCACCCTAGTGTAGGTGCTTAATGCACTAGGCGTGGGTGCTGAAATTTTCTTGTTGAATATAAACACTGCCTCTCAACAAGAAAGAGATTACCATTCACCCCAATCATGTCTATATGGTATTCGAATTTTCTCCTAGTGAGCGTCTTCGTCAGAATATCTGCATCTTGATCTTCTGTGGAAATGTACTAAAGCAACATTATCCTTCTCTACACACAATCTCTGAGATGATGGTACCAGATATCCATATTCTTGGACCTATCTTGAAACACATGATTAATAGAGATTTTAATGAAACTTTGAATATCACAATGTATCACTGTCAGATCCATCTGAGAACCAAACAAACCAACCAATATCTTTCTCATCCAGATAGCCTCACATGTAGCTTGAATTGTTGCCATGTATTCTGCTTTCACTAAACTGAGTGCCACAGATCATTGTTTCCTACTGTACTAGGAAACTATTGTTGATCCTATGTTGAAGATCCCTCATGATGTGATCTTTCTGTCTAATGGACTACCTACCCAATCTGCATCCGTGAAGCCTTGAAGCTTCATTCCCTCTGTTCATGTAATGTTCCTAAATTAGCTTCAGCTAATAGGAACATTAATTTTTCCTTGTTTATTTTGCATTTAATTATTAATGAATAAATTGTAAAGGAGGACATGTAAAACTCCTGAAAACTAAGAATAAATCAATACCTATGTAAACAGAGACATATCTGGGCTATTTAAATAAACAACTGCAGGTGTGAATGGGTCTAAATCACAAGAGTGGGCCATCTTTGACCAAGTCAAACAACGTAGTCTAGATGCATTGAACCTCTTTGAGGGACATCGCAGTTCTAGAAAGAGGGTCTAATGTGAAAAGGGTTAAGTGAATCAAGGTGTTTTAGGGTTTGGCAAGGCTCCTATCTTATAAAAGGAAGAGGAGGGTAGCAAGGAGAGGTTGTTGAAGATTATCATTTCACAAGGAATTGTTTGCTAGACACCCCTTATTGGGCATTCCTGTTCAGGAATCCCACCTCCTTCCTTGAGAAGCTCTTGGAGAAGAATTGTTCCAACTTGTCCACTATCAAGCTTGGGCCAAGCTTCACCTTACATTTACAGAGCTACTCATGTTGAGGGTTGAGATTTCTTGTGAGTTGCAGCAAGTGGAAGACTAGATATGCTTAGATCTAGATGATACCAGTGGCTCTTCTCAGTGAGTGTGTCTTTTAACCTCCTGGAAGTGTTCATTTGCTGATTGTACTTCAGATCTACATCTTGGCATCAGGCCAAATCAATATCAAAAGCTACAGTGTTGCTCTTCTCCCTAAGACAACATTATTTGCAGATCTACAGTTGCAGGGTGTTTTGCTTGCTTTTTGGAGGAGAGATCTCCGGTGTTGGGATTCTTCCTTTCACTGTGGTGATCCATGGATTGGCCATCCAATCCATGTTTGTTTCAGATCTGATCTACTGTACCTTTGTATTATTCAGAAATTTCTGAATCATTCTACAGATCTGCAATCTTAGATCTCATATCTACTTCCTGTGCTTCATGTTTTGGGCAAAACCCCATGGGGGATGTATAGATCAGCCTTTCTTGTACATGTATTTGTATTGGATTTAAATTTTTATGTACAGATCTGATCTAGATCTGAATAATTAATAAAATGCTGCTTCAGCCCTAAAAATAACACTGTCATGGTTATACAGTCTTTTGTCATGGTTGTAGCACCTCATTTTTGAGGATTTCTCCTGTATTTTCTCATTCTTCTTCTGTAAAATGTATGAGTTATGCCACTAATATGATTTATGAATGTTTAGAAACTATTGCAGCTAAAACCTTTAGAATATCATGGTGCTTGCATAATGATTATAATCAATGTATCTATCTGTTGCGATGATCAAACACCATCATGGTTGCCATCAAGTCCAAAGGGGGAGATTGTTGGCAATATGATGTAGAGTGTTGTCCTTGATGGAAACCTACTAGATAAAGTTGATGGCAACCTATTTGATGAAATTGTTCTTGATGGAAACCTACTTGATGAGTTAAGGGGGAGATTGTTGGCAATGTGATACAATGTATTGACTTTGATGGAACCTGCTTGATGAAGTTGTCCTTGATGGAAATGATGTAAATCTGATGTATCTACAGATCTGTTCAGAAGTAGCAGGAGAAAGAAATTCAGAAAGTGCCATAATAATGTTGAACAAGGTATGTCACAAGGCATACGCATTTTTATTAAGGAGAAGTCGTGTATGTACGCAGAAATGAACGTGCCAAGTCGCGTATGCCAATTTGCACTCTATTTTTATAAAACCACTGGGCATTACCATGGTATTGGCCCAAAGTATTGAGAACTTGATTATATATTTGATCCCATCCAGGAATACCATCAGTGGTTGAGTGGTTTTGACTCATGGTATTGATAAAGGCCAAATCTATTTAAGGAGAAGAAAATCATAGTGCAAGGGGTGTGCAAGTGTCTGGGCATTAATGAATACTTCACTCTGAAGTATATATGCATGGTTGAACTCTGTTCTTAATTGATAGATCTGAATCTATGATGCACCTATGAATATGATGAAGGTTCAAGATCTCTAGATCTAGAAATGATGAATCTCTAGGATGATCTGAAAAGAAGTGATGAAGACTTGGCACAAATCTGATGAAGAAATTGAAGAAATCTGGGTAAGTTCATAGATCTGATCTATTCTGCAAAGTTTATCTTTTATATATCTATACGTAGGTTAATGTCATGAAAAGCGCGTGTATATGCGGATCTGATTCAATAAAAGCGCGTATGGGCAGTTAGGGTTTTCTAAAATATGCACAGATGTATACGTGGGTTCGTTTCATGAAAAGCGTGTGTATACGCGGGTTTGATTAAATTAAATCATGTATGGTATCTGAACTAATGATTGCTCAAGGTTGAATGTGTTTCTTCATATCTATTCTGAAGTCTGGGTTATCTCTGATATTCTGGTTACAGTGGTTTCACTGTTCTATTTGAAGCATTGGGCGAAGTATATTTGTTGATAAGTGAAGGGTTGTGTTGAAGCTATTTGATCCAGTTTGAAATTTGATGAAAGGTGGTCGGTAGTAGTGCTGAGGGTTGAAGCCTTCAGTAAGGGGGTAGTAGCTTCCTTCTAGTGGTAGCTGGTAAACAAGAGCAGGGGGTAGTAGCTCCCTTCCAGGAGAGGCTGGTAAACGATCTCAGGGGGTTGTAGCTCCCTTCCAGGAGAGGCGGGTAAACGAGTGAAGGTTGTAGCCTTCTGCAGGTGGGTGCCTGCGTGCTGGTATGAGTCTGTGCTAGTACACGATTGTAAGAAGTTTTCTTTATATAATGAATATTGAAGATTGAGACGACGATAGCAGTGGTTTTCTCCCGAATTGGGTTTCCACCTTAAATCCTGGTGTTCATGTGTGTTGCTTATGTATGGTGATTTATTATGTTCTTACTGCACCTGTTTACTGCTTACTAAACATCTGATGAATGAATGATGCAATGATCTAAGTTAAGAATTAAATTCATATTTAGATCTCTGAGCATACGCGAGTTTACTTAAGGATATCCGCGTGTATACACGAGCTGTGTTCATTAAAGTAGCGTATGGGTTTAAAATAAAGAAAAATTTAAAAAGTTTTTAGTCAGCACTAAATACTGATTCACCCCCCCTCTCAGTATTTTTCCCAACAATTGGTATCAGAGCAGGTCCTTCTGAAAAAGCTTAGCCGCTAGAAGGAAGATCAAGCAAGATGAGAAATCAAGATGGAACAACATCTAATCTATCAAGCCTCCGCTTCTTAATGAAAGCACGAATCTTCCTGAAAATAAGGATGAGATCCTATCTTCGGGCCTATGAGCAGAGGCGGGGCTATCAAGAACGAGGATATCAATATCCACTCTCTCCATTACGACTAAATTTAAAAGAAGAGTTTTAGAAACAAATGTGCTGGCAATGTAATGCTTACGCTCTAACAGGAATTCTAACCGATTCTGAATTTTTCAAAGCTATGCAGCTGAATACAGCAAAGGAGATATGGGACAAAATCATTCTAAGTTATGAAGGTGATGCAAAGGTAAAAAGTGCAAAACTTCAAACTCTCATAATTGAATATGAAAATTTAAGAATGCATAATGATGAGAATATTGCCAATTTCTTCCTACGTGTTGATGATGTTGTAAATCGTATGAGAAATCTGGGAGAAACAATAATTGAGTCTACTTTGGTTGAGAAAATTTTAAGATCGCTAACAGCAAAATTTGAGTCAAAATTTTCTGCTCTTGAAGAAAAACGGGATCTTCAAAATCTTACTGTGGTACAACTTCATGGCATACTAACCGCACATGAAATGAGAAGAGGAGGACCATATGAAGTCAAAGAGGCTGTCTTCAGAGCTTCTACAAAAGGGAAAGAAGTACAAGAAGCAGAAGGATCAGGATATATCTCAGAAGAATACGAGGCAAATTTTGTAAAGAAACTCCAACTTGGCACAGGACGGTTCAGAGGTAAGCTTCCTTTCAAATGTTTTGAGTGTGGAAGAGTTGGTCATTATGCTGCTAAGTGTCCTAAAAAAGAATCACCTGCAAAAGGGAAGGAAGTAGAAGGAAGGAATAAGAATCGGTTTAACACTAGAAAAAGTTACTATACTCATGAAGACAGTGATGGGTTATCTGATAGTGAGGAAGAATGTGAACAAGATCTTAGACTTCTCATGGCATTTGAATCTAGAGAAGAAAAGGATGCTTTTGTGGATGCTCTAGAGGACAATGATTTTCTTGAAGAAAACAATCAACTCAAAATACACTTAGAAGAAAGTAAAATACTCTTAGAAGAAATGAAAATAACCATAGAGACTTTGGAAAAGTAGGTTGAAGAAGCAAAGAAACACATTGAGAAATTAGAATGTGAAGTGGTAAGTCTAAGAAAATATTTTGAGAAAGTAAAGACTCTGAATCATAGATTTGCTAAAGGATATGAAACCTTAGATGAGATTATCAAGGTACAACGTTCTCCTCTTATAAAGACAGGTCTTGGATATACCGGAGAATCTTCTCAGGCTTCAGCACCAAATTATCTAAAAGTAGCTATAGCTGGTTTACAAAATTCTGCCACTCAGCAAGGGAATAAAAATCAGTACAGGTAAAGCATGATCGTCTCAATTCAAAGAACACTAAGAGGAATATCTCTCAAAGAAACACCAATCAACAAGTAAATTCAAGTAGAAGATTTCATGATCGCAGAAATTTCTTCTTCAATGGACAATGTTTCTCATGTCACAATTTTGGTCATAAAGCTGTTCAATGTGTTGCATATACAACCATCATGACTAGAGAAGCAAGAAAGAAAAGGATTGAATTTGAGAAAAATACCTATAAAAAATTTTCTCCTCTTCTAAATGAAGTTGAATGTGCTTATTACAATAACTTTGGGCATGAAGAATTTGAATGCAGGATCAAAGTTCAGCCAAAAGAGCATTTTCCTTCAAGTTCCAAAGTATGGAAAAAGAAAGAATTACAGGTTGAAAATTGTGGCATAGCGTTATAAGCGGAAGGTGAAGAAAATAAATGGTACATTGATAGTGGATTCTCAAGACACATGACAGGTGACAAAAACAAACTTCTTGCATATAGTGCTCTGGAAATGGAAAAGAAAGTTACATTTGGAAATGATACTCCTGCTGTAATTAAAGGAAAAGGGTCTGTGTTTCTAAAAGAAAAGGTGAAGGATAATGATGTCATGTATGTGGATGGTTTAAGGCATAACCTGTTAAGTGTAAGTCAAATGTGTGATCAAGGAACTGAAGTTGTCTTTAGTTCAAAAGAATGTGTGGTTCGTGATCTTGATACAGGTAAAACAATTATAAAAGGAAAAAGAACTCCAAGAAACCTGTATGTATTGAAGAACTGCAAAGAACAATGTTACTTGAGTAAATCTTTAGAAAACTGGCTATGGCATAGAAGGTTGGGGCATCTGAGCTTCTCTCAGATCAACAAATCAAGCAGACTTAAAGTTGTTCGTGATCTTCCCAATATTACTCTACCCGAAAATATCATATGCAAATCTTGCCAATTTGGTAAGCAAACCAGAGTACAGTTTAATGCCAAGGAAGGATCATCAAGTAAGCCTCTTGAACTCATTCATACTGACATATGTGGACCTGTGAAGAAAAAGTCACCACGTGGTGAACAATACTATATATTATTTATTGATGATTTCTCTAGAATGTGTTGGATTGGGTTGCTTAAACACAAAGATGAAGCATTTGAGAAATTTCAGATCTTCAAGGCTCTGGTTGAAAATGAATTAGATCTAAAACTCAAATGTCTTATATCTGATCGAGGAGGAGAATATACTTCAGATGAATTCCTTGAATTTTTTGAACAACATGGCATAAAAGGACAGTTCTTTGTAGCTGGCACTCCACAACAAAATGGCGTAGCAGAAAGAATGAATAGAACAGTTCAACAAATGGCTAGAGCTATGCTTGATGATTCTAGAACACCTGACACATTTTGGAGAGAAGCAACACATACAGTAGTAAACATTCTCAACAAGGCACATGTTCGTGTAAATAGTGACAAAAATCCATATGAACTTTGGTATGGTAATTCTCCCTCTGTGAAGCATTTTAGATTTTTTGGAAGTAAATGCTTTATCAAAAATAATGATGAAAAACTTGGCAAGTTTGAACCTAGAGCAGATGAAGGAATACTTCTTGGTTACTCCTCTACGAGTAGAGCATATAAATGTTACAATAAAAGACTTTGGAAGATTGTTGAATGTATTGATGTTGTTATTGATGAGTCTCCTGTAGCCCCAAAAGAAGAAAAACAAACAACAAATGAAGACGATGGTGACATATATCCTCCTACATCAAATAGCAATGATATAGACAGTGAACCCAATGAAGAACCTGAAGATGAGTTATCTGAAAAATCTCCATCCAGATATGTTCAAAAGAATCATCCAGAATCTCAAATTTTGGGAGATAAGGGATCAGGTGTACAAACAAGAAGGACTCTTGTGGGCTCTTCTAGCTATCTGGCATTTCTATCCACGATTGAACCACACAATGTCAATCAAGCTAGCAAAGATGAATGTTGGATTCAATCCATGAATGAAGAGCTTGATCAAATCGAAAAGAATCACACTTGGGAATTAGTACCAAGACCTCATGACAAAAATGTCATTGGAACCAAATGGATATTCAAAAACAAGTTAAATGAGAATGGGGAGGTTATAAGAAATAAAGCTAGACTTGTCTGCAACGGGTATGCTCAACAAGAAGGTATAGACTTTGAAGAAAATTTTTCTCCTGTAGCTAGACTTGAAGCCATAAGAATGTTTCTTGCTTTTTCAAGCTTCCAAAAAATCAAAGTTTATCACATGGATGTTAAATCTGCGTTTCTCAATGGTGATCTAGAAGAATAATTTTATATAGAACAACCAGAAGGATTCATTTTGGGAAATGATGAAAAAATTGTTTGCGGACTTAAAAATGCTCTATATGGTCTCAGACAAGCTCCAAGGGCATGGTATTATCGTCTTGACAAATATCTTCATCAACAAGGATTTTCAAAGGGGTCTGCTGATAGAAATTTATACACAAAAACTGAAAATGATAAACTATTGATTGTGGTTGTATATATTGATGATATCATTTTTGGAAGCAATGAAGAATCTATGAGTCAGAAATTTGCTTCTGCTATGCAACAAGAATTTGAAATGTCTTTAATTGGGGGACTAACATTATTTCTTGGCTTGCAAGTGCATCAAACTACAGATGGCATATTCTTATCACAAGCAAAATACCTTAAGCAAATTCTGAAGAAGTAGGGCATGGAAGAGTGCAAACCTGCAAGTACACCAATGATAACCAGATGTAATCTCAGTTCTCATGATGATTCTCCCACGGTGAATCAACCAGAATACAGATCTATGATAGGAAGTCTACTTTATCTCACTGGGACTAGACCAGACATTATGCATGCAGTTGGGATTGTTGTACGATTCCAAGCTAATCCAAAAGAGTCTCACCTTCAGGCTGTCAAAAGAATATTCAAATATCTACAAGGAACTCAAGACTTTGGACTCTGGTATCCAAAGAATACTGATCTCACTCTTCATGCTTACATTGATGCAGATTGGGCTGGAAATGTTGATGATCAGAAAAGAACTAGTGGTGGTGCATTCTATATGGGGCCTCGGTTAGTATCTTGGTTTAGCAAGAAGCAAAACTCTACTGCCTTATCTACAACAGAAGCAGAATATGTGGCTGTCGCATCATGTTTCACTCAACTTCTTTGGATGATGCAAACCTTACAGGAATTTCAAATAAAATGTTCACCTCCTATCTCTATTATGTGTGATAATACAAGTGCCATAAGTATCTCAAAGAATCATGTTATGCACTCCAAGACCAAGCACATTCCCATCAAGTATCACTTCTTACGTGAACAAGTGCTTGAACAAAAGGTGAAGTTGGAGTATGTTCCCTCCAAAGAACAAGTTGCTGATATACTGACCAAACCTCTGCCCAGGGAAGCATTCGAATATCTCAGACAAAAACTGGGAGTAGTCTCTGCCATGCAGAAAATCAGAACTGCTTAAATTCAGAAGATTAAATTGGATACGTAAGTTTCCTGAAACACAGTCGCGTATATACGCGAGTTTATACAAAGAAACCACGTATGGTTAGTTGCTGACAAATTTTACATGGGGTCAACATTCTTCAGCACAACTGCAGTGCTGTTTGGTATCTCTGATGATGTTTCAACTCTTATATTTCTATTTCATTCTCTGATATTGGGTAAATATGCCTTGATGATTGGCTGTTGAAATTGTTCAGGTTGCACAAGCTAAGGAGGAGTTTTGGTCATATGGAAAGGATGCATTGGATGCACAGTTTCAGGGGGAGCATTAGCCTTGTTGAATGTAATGCATTGTTGGCATTATGATGATTCTGAATTATGATCTCTCTTGAGGTCTTTTTGATATTGGTTATAACAAGTCATATGTGTAATTTGATGAAGAGGGTATGACCTATGCTGTAAATTGTAATATTTAGTCATGTAAAGGGCTCGGTCAAATTTGTAAACCCACTAGGTTGGGTACATGAGTCATATATGTAAATCCACTTGGTTGGATATTTGATGTAAGTATGAGTCCTTGGTTATAGAGTCATGTACTTCATTGAAAATTTTACTTGAAGATTCAGCATGAACTCAGGGGGAGCATGGTAACTTCAGTGCACATCAGATCTACAGAGCTCTTCTATTGGTTTTGATCTACCCTTTGCCCTTGATGTCAAAGGGGGAGAATAGTATCATGGTGTTTATCATGGTGTTTGAATTTTTTATCATGGTGTTTGAATAGGGGGAGAATATCATGGTGCTTGCATAATGATTATAATCAATGTATCTATCTGTTGCGATGATCAAACACCATCATGGTTGCCATCAAGTCCAAAGGGGGAGATTGTTGGCAATATGATGTAGAGTGTTGTCCTTGATGGCAACCTACTTGATAAAGTTGATGGCAACCTATTTGATGAAATTGTTCTTGATGGAAACCTATTGAACTTGATGGAAACCTACTTGATGAGTTAAGGGGGAGATTGTTGGTAATGTGATACAATGTATTGACTTTGATGGAACCTTCTTGATGAAGTTGTCCTTGATGGAAATGATGTAAATTTGATGCATCTACAGATCTATTCAGAAGTAGCATAAGAAAGGAATTCAGAAAGTGCCAGAATAATGTTGAACAAGGTATGTCACAAGGCATACGCGGTTTTATTAAGGAGAAGTCGCGTATGTACGCAGAAATGAAAGTGCTAAGTCACGTATGCCAATTTGCGCTCTATTTTTATAAAACCGGTGGGCATTACCATGGTATTGGCCCAAAGTATTGAGCGCTTGATTATCTATTTGATCCCGTCTAGGAATATCATCAGTGGTTGAGTGGTTTTGACTCATGGTATTGATAAAGGCCAAATCTATTTAAGGAGAAGAAAATCATACTGCAAGGGGTGTGCAAGTGTCTGGGCATTAATGAATACTTCACTCTGAAGTATATCTGCATGGTTGAACTCTGTTCTTAATTGATAGATCTGAATCTATGATGCACCTATGAATATGATGAAGGTTCAAGATCTCTAGATCTAGAAATGATGAATCTCTAGGATGATGTGAAAATAAGTGATGAAGACCTGGCACAAATCTGATGAAGAAATTGAAGAAATCTGGGTAAGTTCATAGATCTGATCTATTCTACAAAGTTTATCTTTTATAGATCTATACGCAGGTTTGTTTCATGAAAAGCGCGTGTATACACGGATCTGATTCAATAAAAGCACATATGGGCAGTTAGGGTTTTCTGAAAAATGCACAGATGTATATGCGGGTTCGTTTCATGAAAAGCGCGTGTATACGTGGGTCTAATTAAATAAAAGCGCATATGGTATCTGAACTAATGATTTCTCAAGGTTTTATATATTTCTGCATATCTATTCTGAAGTCTGGGTTATCTCTGATATTCTTGTTACAGTGGTTTCACTGTTCTGTTTGAAGCATTGGGCGACGTATATTTGTTGATAAGTTAAGGGTTGTGTTGAAGCTGTTTGATCTAGTTTGAAATTTGATGAAAGGTGGTCGGCAGTAGTGTTGAGGGTTGAAGCCTTCAGTAAGGGGGTAGTAGCTTCCTTCTAGTGGTAGCTGGTAAACGAGAGCAGGGGGTAGTAGCTCCCTTCCAGGAGAGGCTGGTAAACGAGCTCAGGGGGTTGTAGCTCCCTTCCAGGAGAGGCTGGTAAACGAGTGAAGGTTGTAGCCTTCTGCAGGTGGGTGCCTGTGTGCTGGTATGAGTCTGTGCCAGTACACGATTGTAAGAAGTTTTCTTTATATAATAAATATTGAGGATTGAGACGACGACAACGGTGGTTTTCTTTCAAATTGGGTTTCCACCTTAAATCCTGGTGTTCATGTGTGTTGCTTATGTATGGTGATTTATTCTGTTCTTACTGCACTTGTTTACTTCTTGCTAAACATCTGATGAATGAATGATGCAATGATCTAAGTTAATTTTAAATGCATATTTAGATCTCTGAGCATACGCGAGTTTACTTAAGGATATCCGCGTGTATACGCAAGTTGTGTTCATTAAAGTAGCGTATGGGTTTAAAATCAAGAAAAATTTAAAAAAATTTTAGTCAGCACTAAATACCGATTCACCCCCCCTCTTAGTATTTTTCCCAACAATTGGTATCAGAGCAGGTCCTTCTGAAAAAGCTTAGCCGCTAGAAGGAAGATCAAGCAAGATGAGAAATCAAGATGGAACAACATCTATCAAGCCTCCGCTCTTTAATGGAAGCAATTTAATCTTCTGAAAAATAATGATGAGATCCTATCTTTAGTCTATGGGAGCAGATGTATGGGCCATTGTTGAACGAGGATATCAATATCCAGCTGCAGTACCAATAGATCCGATTGAAAAGAAGAATTATGAAACAAATGCAAAGGCAGTCAATGTTGTAACAGGAAGTCTAAATGACTCTGAATTTTTCAAAGTTATGCAGCTGAATACAACAAAAGAGATATGGGACAAAATCATTCTAAGTTATGAAGGTGATGCAAAGGTAAAAAGTGCAAAACTTCAAACTCTCATAATTGAATATGAAAATTTAAGAATGCATAATGACGAGAATATTGCTAATTTCTTCCTACGTGTTGATGATGTTGTAAATCGTATGAGAAATTTGGGCGAAACAATAACCGAGTCTACTTTGGTTGAGAAATTTTTAAGATCGCTAACAGCAAAATTTGAGTCAAAAGTTTATGCTCTTGAAGAAAAACAGGATCTTCAAAATCTTACTGTGGTACAACTTCATGGCATACTAACCGCATATGAAATGAGAAGAGGAGGACCATATGAAGTCAAAGAGGTTGTCTTCAGAGCTTCTACAAAAGGGAAAGAAGTACAAGAAGCAGAAGGATCAGGATATATCTCAGAAGAAGATGAGGCAAATTTTGTAAAGAAACTCCAACTTGGCACAGGATGGTTCAGAGGTAAGCTTCCTTTCAAATGTTTTGAGTGTGGAAGAGTTGGTCATTATGCTGCTAAGTGTCCTAAAAAAGAATCACCTGCAAAAGGGAAGGAAGTAGCAAGAAGGAATAAGAATCGGTTTAACACTAGAAAAAGTTACTATACTCATGAATACAGTGATGGGTTATCTGATAGTGAGGAAGAATGTGAACAAGATCTTAGACTTCTCATGGAATTTGAATCTAGAGAAGAAAAGGATACTTTTGTGGATGCTCTAGAGGATAATGATTTTCTTGAAGAAAACAATCAACTCAAAATACACTTAGAAGAAAGTAAAATACTCTTAGAAGAAAGGAAAATAACCATAGAGACTCTGGAAAAGCAGGTTGAAGAAGCAAAGAAACACATTGAGAAATTAGAATGTGAAGTGGTAAGTCTAAGAAAATATTTTGAGAAAGTAAAGACTCTGAATCTTAGATTTTCTAAAGGATTTGAAACCTTAGATGAGATTATCAAGGTACAGCGTTCTCCTCTTATAAAGACAGGTCTTGGATATACCGAAGAATCTTCTTAGGCTTCAGCACCAAATTATCTAAAAGCAGCTACAGCTGGTTTACAAAATTCTGCCTCTCAGTAAGGGAATAAAGAATCATTGCAGGTAAAGCATGATCATCTCAATTCAAAGAACACTAACAGGAATATCTCTCAAAGAAACACCAATCAACAGATAAATTCAAGTAGAAGATTTCATGATCACTGAAATTTCTTCTTCAATGGACAATGTTTCTCATGTCACAATTTTGGTCATAAAGTTGTTCAATGTGTTGCATATAAAACCATCATGACTAGAGAAGCAAGAAAGAAAAGGATTGAATTTGAGAAGAATACCTATAACAACTTTTCTCCTCTTCTAAATGAAGTTGAGTGTTCTTATTGCAATAACTTTGGGCATGAAGAATCTGAATGCAGGAGCAAAGTTCAGCCAAAAGAGCATTTTCCTTCAAGTTCCAAAGTATGGAAAAAGAAGGAATTACAAGTTGAAAATTGTGGCATAGCGTTATTTGCAGAAGGTGAAGAAAATCAATGGTACATTGATAGTGGATGCTCAAGACACATGACAGGTGACAAAAACAAACTTCTTGCATATAGTGCTCTAGAAAAGGAAAAGAAAGTTACATTTGGAAATGATACTCCTGTTGTAATTAAAGGAAAAGGGTCTGTGTTTCTAAAAGAAAAGGTGAAGGTTAATGATGTCATGTATGTGGATGGATTAAGGCATAACCTGTTAAGTGTAAGTCAAATGTGTGATCAAGGAACTAAAGTTGTCTTTAGTTCAAAAGAATATGTGGTTCGTGATATTGATACAGGTAAAACAATTATAAAAGGAGAAAGAACTCCAAGCAACCTGTATGTATTGAAGAACTGCAAAGAACAATGTTACTTGAGTAAATCTTCAGAAAACTGGCTATGGCATAGAAGGTTGGGGCATCTAAGCTTCTCTCAAATCAACAAATCAAGCAGACTTAATGTTGTTCGTGGTCTTCCCTATATTACTCTACCTGAAAGTATCATATGCAAATCTTGCCAATTTGGCAAGTAGACCAGAGTGCAATTTAATGCCAAGGAAGGATCATCAAGTAGGCCTCTTGAACTCATTCATACTGACATATGTGGACCTATGAGGAAAAAGTCACCTCGTGGTGAACAATACTATATCTTATTTATTGATGATTTCTCTAGAATGTGTTGGATTGGGTTGCTTAAACACAAAGATGAAGCATTTGAGAAATTTCAGATCTTCAAAGCACTAGTTGAAAATGAATTAGATCTAAAACTCAAGTGTCTTAGATCTGATCGAGGAGGAGAATATACATCAGATGAATTCCTTGAATTTTGTGAACAACATGGTATAAAAAGACAGTTTTCGGTAGCAGGTACTCCACAACAAAATGGAGTAGCAGAAAGAATGAATAGAACAGTTCAAAAAATGGCTAGAGCTATGCTTGATGATTCCGGAACACCTGACACATTTTGGGGAGAAGCAGCACATACAGCGGTAAATATTCTTAACAAGGCACATGTTCGTATAAATAGTGACAAAACTCCATATGAACTCTGGTATGGTAATCCTCCCACTGTGAAGCATTTTAGAGTTTTTGGAAGCAGATGTTTTATCAAAAATAATGATGAAAAACTTGGCAAGTTTCAACCCAGAGCAGATGAAGGAATACTTCTTGGTTACTCCTCTAGGAGTAGAGCATATAAATGTTACAATAAAAGACTTCGGAAGATTGTTGAATGTATTGATGTTGTTATTGATGAGTCTCCTGCAGCCCCAAAAGAAGAAAAACAAACAAAAAATGAAGACGATGGTGACATATGTCCTTCTACATCAAATAGCAATGATATAGACAGTGAACCCAATGAAGAACCTGAAGATGATTTATCTGAAAAGGCTCCATCCAGATATGTTCAAAAAAATCATCCAGAATCTCAAATTTTGGGAGATAAGGGATCAGGTGTACAAACAAGAAGGACTCTTGTGGGATCTTCTAGCTATCTGGCATTTCTATCCACTATTGAACCACACAATGTCAATCAAGCTAGCAAAGATGAATTTTGGATTCAAGCCATGAATGAAGAGCTTGATCAAATCGAAAAGAATCACACTTGGGAATTAGTACCAAGACCTCATGACAAAAATGTCACTGGAACCAAATGGATATTAAAAAACAAGTTAAATGAGAATGGGGAGTTTATAAGAAATAAAGCTAGACTTGTCTGCAAGGGGTATGCTCAACAAGAAGGTATAGACTTTGAAGAAACTTTTGCTCCTGTAGCTAGACTTGAAGCCATGAGAATGTTTCTTGCCTTTTCAAGCTTCCAACAAATCAAAGTTTATCAAATGGATGTTAAATCTGTGTTTCTCAATGGTGATCTAGAAGAAGAAGTTTATATAGAACAACCAAAAGGATTCATTTTGGGAAATGATGAAAAACTTGTTTGTAGACTTAAAAAGGCTCTATATGGTCTCAAACAAGCTCCAAGGGCATGGTATTATCGTCTTGACAAATATCTTCACCAACAAGGATTTTCAAAGGGGTCTGTTGATAGCAATTTATACACAAAAACTGAAAATGATAAACTATTGATTGTGGTTGTATATATTGATGATATCATTTTTGGAAGTAATGAAGAATCTATGAGTCAGAAATTTGCTTCTGCTATGCAGCAAGAATTTGAAATGTCTTTACTTGGGGAACTAACATTCTTTCTTGGCTTGCAAGTGCATCAAACTACAGATGGCATATTCTTGTCACAAGAAAAATACCTTAAGAAAATTATGAAGAAGTATGGCATGGAAGAGTGCAAACCTGTAAGTACACCAATGATAACCGGATGTGATATCAGTTCTCATGATGATTCTCCCACGGTGAATCAACCAGAATACAAATCTATGATAGGAAGTCTACTTTATCTCACTAGGACTAGACCAGACATTATGCATGCAGTTGGGATTGTTGGACGATTCCAAGCTAATCCAAAAGAGTCTCACCTTCAGGCTGTCAAAAGAATATTCAAATATCTACAAGGAACTCAAGACTTTGGACTATGGTATCCAAAGAATTTTGATCTCACTCTTCATGCTTACATTGATGCAGATTGGGCTGGAAATGTTGATGATCAGAAAAGCACTAGTGGTGGTGCATTCTATATGGGGCCCCGGTTAGTATCTTGGTTTAGCAAGAAGAAAAACTCTATTGCCTTATCTACAGCAGAAGAAGAATATGTGGCTGCCGCATCATGTTGCACTCAAATTCTTTGGATGATGCAAACCTTACAGGACTTTCAAATCAAATGTTCACCTCCTATCTCCATTATGTGTGATAATACAAGTGCCATCAGTATCTCAAAGAATCCTGTTATGCACTCCAAGACCAAGCACATTCCCGTCAAGTATCACTTCTTACGTGAACAAGTTCTTGAACAAAAGGTGAAGTTGGAGTATGTTCCCTCCAAATAACAAGTTGCTAATATACTGACCAAACCTCTGCCTAGGGAAGCATTCGATTATCTCAGACAGAAGCTGGGAGTAGTCTCTACCATGCAAAAAATCAGAACTTCTTAAATTAAAAAGATTAAATTGGATACGCAGGTTTCCTAAAAGACAGTCGTGTATATACGCGAGTTTATACAAATAAAACCGTGTATGGTTAGTTGCTGACAAATTTTACTTGGGGTCAGCATTCTTCAGCACAGCTGCAGTTTTGTTTGGTATCTCTGATTATGTTTCAACTCTTATATTTCTATTTCATTCTCTGATATTGGGTAAAGATTCCTTGATGATTGGCTGTTGAAAGTGTTCAGGTTGCACAAGCTAAGGAGGAGTTTTGGTCATATGGAAAGGATGCATTGGATGCACAGTTTCAGGGGGAGCATTAGCCTTGCTGAATGTAATGCATTGTTGGCATTATGATGATTCTGAATTATGATCTCTCTTGAGGTCTTTTTGATATTGGTTATAAAAATTCATATGTGTAATTTGATGAAGAGGCTATGACCTATGATGTAAATTGTAATATTCAGTCATGTAAAGGGCTCGGTCAAATTTGTAAACCCACTAGGTTGGGTACATGAGTCATATATGTAAATCCACTTAGTTGCATCTTTGATGTAAGTATGAGTCCTTGGTTATAGAGTCATGTACTTCATTGAAAAATTTGTTTGAAGATTCAGCATGAACTTAGGGGGAGCATGGTAACTTCAGTGCACATCAGATCTACAGATCTATTCTTTTGGTTTTGATCTGCCCTTTGCCCTTGATGTCAAAGGGGGAGAATAGTATCATGGTTTTTATCATGGTGTTTGAATAGGGGGAGAATATCATGGTGCTTTCATAATTATTATAATCAATGTATCTATCTGCTGCGATGATCAAACACCATCATGGTTGCCATAAAGTCCAAAGGGGGAGATTGTTGGCAATATGATGCAGAGTGTTTTCCTTGATGGAAACCTACTTGATAAAGTTGATGGCAACCTATTTGATGAAATTTTTCTTGATGGAAACCTATTTAACTTGATGGAAACCTACTTGATGAGTTAAGGGGGAGATTGTTGGCAATGTGATACAATGTATTGACTTCGATGGAACCTGCTTGATGAAGTTGTCCTTGATGGAAATGATGTAAATCTGATGTATCTACAGATCCGTTCAGAAGTAGCAGAAGAAAGGAATTCAGAAAGTGCTAGAATAATGTTGAACAAGGTATGTCACAAGGCATACTCAGTTTTATTAAGGAGAAGTCGTGTATGTACGCGGAAATGAACGTGCTAAGTCGCATATGCCAATTTATGCTCTATTTTTATAAAACCGTGGGGCATTACCATGGTATTGGCCCAAGGTATTGAGCTTTTGATTAACTATTTGATCCCATCCAAGAATATCATCAGTGGTTGAGTAGTTTTGACTCATGGTATTGATAAAGGCCAAATCTATTTAAGGAGAAGAAAATCATAGTGCAAGGTGTGTGCAAGTGTCTGGGCATTAATGAATACTTCACTTTGAAGTCTATCTGCATGGTTGAACTCTATTCTTAATTGATAGATCTGAATCTATGATGCACCTATGAATATGATGAAGGTTCAAGATCTCTAGATCTAGAAATGATGAATCTCTAGGATGATCTGAAAAGAAGTGATGAAGACCTGGCACAAATATGATGAAGAAATTGAATAAATCTCGGTAAGTTCATAGATCTGATCTATTATGCAAAGTTTATATTTTATAGATCTATACGCGGGTTCGTTTCATGAAAAGCGCGTGTATACGCGGATTTGATTCAATAAAAGCGCGTATGGGCAGTTAGGGTTTTCTGAAAAATTCACAGATGTATATGCGGGTTCGTTTCATGAAAAGCGCGTGTATACGTGGGTCTGATTAAATAAAAGCGCGTATGGTATCTGAACTAATGATTGCTCAAGGTTGAATGTGTTTCTACATATCTATTCTGAAGTCTGGGTTATCTCTGATATTCTGGTTACAGTGGTTTCACTGTTCTGTTTGAAGCATTGGGCGAAGTATATTTGTTGATAAGTGAAGGGTTGTGTTGAAGCTGTTTGATCCAGTTTGAAATTTGATGAAACGTGGTTGGCAGTAGTGCTAAGGGTTGAAGCCTTCAGTAAGGGGGTAGCAGCTTCCTTCCAGTGGTAGCTGGTAAACGAGAGCAGGGGGTAGTAGCTCCCTTCCAGGAGAGGCTGGTAAACGAGCTTAGGGGGTTGTAGCTCCCTTCCAGGAGAGGCTGGTAAACGAGTGAAGGTTGTAGCCTTTTGTAGGTGGGTGCCTGTGTGTTGGTATGAGTCTGTGCCAGTACACGATTGTAAGAAGTTTTATTTATATAATAAATATTGAAGACTGAGACGACGATAGCGGTGGTTTTCTCCCGAATTGTGTTTCCACCTTAAATCCTGGTGTTCATGTGTGTTGCTTATGTATGGTGATTTATTCTGTTCTTACTGCACCTGTTTATTTCTTACTAAACATCTGATGAATGAATGATGCAATGATCTAAGTTAAGAATTAAATGCATATTTAGATCTCTGAGCATACGCGAGTTTACTTAAGGATATCCGCGTGTATACGCGAGTTGTGTTCATTAAAGTAGCGTATGGGTTTAAAAGCAAGATAAAGTTAAAAAAAATTTAGTCAGCACTAAATACTGATTCACCCCCCCCTCTCAGTATTTTTCCCAACACTTGGTATGACACATGAGCAGCATGTACCATCATTGTCAAATGATGAGATCTTGGAGATAGAAGAAAGAAAATAGGAGGAAGGGCATCACAAAGTGGAGAACATAGACCCTTCTCTACTTCAGAGCTTGGAAGCACAAAGAAGGCAAGAGGACCTATGCATTAAAGTTAGGGGCAAATCTGTCTACCGACATCCACATTCTACTCTATGCCTTGACACCTCTTTGGAAGGAGGTACTTTACCAGGAGCACCTCTTGATAGGAGGAAATCTAAAGTGTTCTCTCAACTATGGGCAGAATATACATACTTGGCTAAGGAGGTAGCCTTGGGAGGAGCTATCACAGTGCAGAGGATCTCTCATGAATTCAGGAGAGAGATGAGCAATTTCCTGAAAGGGGCATTGCAAACTCCCACTCAAAAATTTGCGCTGAGAAGGGAGAAATCAGAGATCTATGATGGCATGAGCATGAGGAAACATGGAAACTCCATATCTTTTGGGCAGCCTATGATCTCTTCATTCACAAAGGAGATTTCTGAAGATGGAAAAGGGATCTTAACCCTCTTGTATACATGGGCCAAAAGGAGGAGGTTTTGGAAAACAAGGACTTTCCGAGGGGAAGTTGATTTCCATGTGCTCCAATCTTATCTTGTGCAAGATCAACTGCAAATGGGGCAGCAAAGGGAAGATTATGATGCTCCAACATGTGCTTTTGATATCAAGAATGTCAAATATGGGAGCCATGAGAAGACAGGAGCTACATTTCAAACCTCTACAGTGTTGTCATTCTTGGAGAGCTTGGATCCTTATTGGGGTTCCCATCTCATGATGGAATACTGCAAGGACCTTTTCACATGGGGGGTTCTTGAAGGGGAAGTAAAGGATGAAAGGCTCAAGGTGGTTGATGGAGTTATCTATTTCTATAATCTCATTTTGTTGGTTAGTGACTCCAATCTCAAGGAGAAATTATTAGATGCCATATATAAGATCTTGCTTTCCAAACCCACTGGTTTTATCAAAGCATATCATACTCTCTTGGGTCGATTCATATGGGAAGGTTTCAAATAAGAGGTGCACTCTCACATGAAGATGTGCATGGATTAATTGGTAAAGGAGGAGCAGCATAGCTCTTGGGAAGAGCCATCATTCATATCTCCTTACCCATTGAGTGTGAGAGGGAACTCATCCATGAGTTACCCCATTAATGTAAAACAAGTATATAGAGAGGCTCATCCTCTTGAATATTATCATGTATCTCTTATATGCTTATATTTTTCTAACACTCATTTGCAGAACATTGCTCCAAAAGGGGGCACTATTCATGAGGGATTTCATGGGCTACTCAAGGCCATGAACCATGTTGATGCAGGTCATTCCTTGGAGGATCTTGGCAAGCTATTCTATTCTTCATGGTGTGATTCTTTTACACCAATTATGATGCATTTCCTCCAAGCATTCAGAAGAGATGATGCAGCAAACAAGTATTGGGGAAGGCACTTGTCATATCCTATTCTATGGAAATTAAGGATAAAACTGCGTTGGTTGCACATGAGGGAACATCTCCCTTCTCATCTATCATACATGGCAGCTAGCATGATTCTAATAATGATCCCACAAGCTGAAGATGTCCTTATGTTTGTTGGGGGCATAGTTAGAGGAGAGGCACACTTGTTGGATGTGCCCTTGGGGAAAGGAGTTTCCCATTCTTTTTGCATTGCATGCTTCAAGGGGAGCATGAGATTTTGTATGGCCACTATGATAGATCACTTGTCCCTTTGTAGAGTGAGCCATATGTTTGTTGGTAATATGCCTCTCATATGTATTGGGGAGGAGTTATTCTATGGATTGCCAAGCTTGGAGGTGATCCACTACATTTGGATGATAGCATGGAGATGGGAGTCTTTCATGGATCATAAAAATCCCCATGATTTTCATCACTTATATCTTGAGGAGGTCATGGATCAGCAAGAAGGTTTCCACAACAACCTTCCATTTCTTCATGATGAGAACCCTTGGGTTTATTCACCAAAGGCCAACTTGCATATTGAGGAAGGATCATTGGAAGACAAAACTATTGCAGGAAATTCAGAGAAATGGTCGAGACTATTGGATGAGAAGGCCACAAGAGAAGAAGGGGAAGTTTTGCAGCACCCTTGCAGTTTCTTGAGGACAAGAAAAATTTGGGAGGGGGAGACTGTAATGTTCCTAAATTAGATTCATCTAATAGGAACATTAATTTTTCCATGTTTATTTTGCATTTCATGATTAATGAATAAATTGTAAAGGAGGACATGTAAAACTCTTGAAAACTAAGAATAAATCAATGCATATGTGAACAAAGACATATCTGGGCTATTTAAATAAACTCCTGCAGGTGTGAATGGGTCTAAATCACAAGAGTGGGCCATCTTTGACCAAGTCAAACAGTGCAGTCTAGATGCATTGAACCTCTTTGAGGGACAACACAGTTATAGAAGGAGGGTCTAATGTGAAAAGGGTTAAGTGACTCAAAGTGGTTTAGGGTTTGGCAAGGCTCCTATCTTATAAAAGGAAGAGGAGGGCAGCAAGGAGAGGTTGTTGAAGATTATCATTTCACAAGGAATTGTTTGCTAGACATCCCTTGTTGGGCATTCCTGTTCAGGAATCCCACCTCCTTCGTTGAGAAGCTCTTGGAGAAGAATTGTTCCAACTTGTCCACTATCAGGCTTGGGCCAAGCTTCACCTTACATTTACAGAGCTACTCATGTTGAGGGTTGAGATGTCTTGTGAGCTGCAGCAAGTGGAAGACTAGATCTGCTTAGATCTAGATGATACCAGTGGCTCTTCTCAGTGAGTGTGTCTTTTAACCTCCTGGAAGTGTTCATTTGCTGATTATACTTCAGATCTACATCTTGGAATCAGGCCAATTCAATCTCAAAATCTACAGTGTTGTTCTTCTCCCTAAGACAACGTTATTTGCAGATCTACAGTTGCAGGGTGTTTTGCTTTCTTTTTGGAGGAGAGATCTCCGGTGTTGGGATTCTTCCTTTCACTGTGGTGATCCATGGATTGGCCATCCAATCCATGTTTGTTTCAGATCTGATCTACTGTACCTTTTTATTATTCAGAAATTTCTGAATCATTCTACAGATCTGCAATCTTAGATCTCAGATCTACTTCATGTGCTTCATGTTTTGGGCAAAACCCCATGGGGGATGTATAGATCAGCCTTTCTTGTACATTTATTTGTATTGGATCTAAATTTTTATGTAAAGATCTGATATAGATCTGAATAATTAATAAAATACTGCTTCAGCCCTAAAAAGAACGCTATCATGGTTATACAGTCTTTTGTCATGGTTGTAGCACCTCATTTCTGAGGATTTCTCCTGTATTTTCTCATTCTTCTTCTGTAAAATGTATGATTTATGCCACTGATATGATTTATGAATGTTAAGAACCTATTTCAGCTAAAACCTTCAGAAAATTATGCTCTTTTTCTTCAGTAAATTTATGCATACTCCAGGCCATGGGAAATCAGGGTTTTCTAGCCTAGTTAGGAAAGGAGGAACTGTTTAACATATCAAAACTCATTTTTTTTGCTGAAATTTGACATGGGAGTCCCTCATAACCCTAGCTATCAGATCCAACCACTTTCCCATCTTATTTTTACTCATATCTCTGAATACATACGTTTTAGGGCTTAAATCATCACTTTTCCCCATCTTTTGGTCTATAAAACACTGTATAAAGTTGCTGCTGCATATTTTATTGAAGGATAAGTCATTGGAAATCTGTTCTAAGGCCTATTGATATATCTACAACTCTTTAATACCTTTCAGTATTCTCATTGATGTAGAAATTCCAGTCTTGGAACATTACAGTTCATCTGTACCATAGACCATACTCTAATGTGCTCCTCGGGTATCTCATGACATGATTCCCCACCTTCCAAAAGATCTTGGTAGGCTTAACCATAGCTTGAATCAGCTGGTTAAATACGTAGCAAATGTCTGTTCTAGTGTTCACTAGATACATCAGTGAACAAACTAACTACATGTAGACTGTAGCATCCACTACCTCTCTAGAAGTAGCATCCTCTTTCCTCCAATTTCATAGAAGATGAGTATCCATGGGTTTGCATCTCTCCATTTGAAAATTACCCAGTATCTCCTTTGCATACTTTCCTTGAGACACAAAATTTTCATCATCCCACTGCCATATTTCCAATCCAAGGAAATAATGAAGGAGTCCCATGCCCTTCATTTCGAACTCCCTTGCAAGATCCTGCTTGCATGAGTGGATCGGCTACTCATCACCAGTCAAAATTAGATCATGAATATAAAGAACAATAATCAAAGTCTTACCCTTAACCACAATCTGGTACAGGTTTGCATCTTCTTCACTTTTGGTGAAGCTCAGTTCGATGAAATAGCTGTCTATCTGAGTTTACCAAGCACAGGGTGCTAGCTTTAGCCCATACACTACTCTTTTGAGTATGCACACATGCGACTCACTATTGAAGATTTTGAAACCTTCAGGCTACTCTATGTACACCTCTTCCTCATTGATCCCATTGAGAAACCTAGTTTTCACATCCATCTGATTAATGCGCTAGCCCATCTATGCTGAGAGTGCAAGGATGGATCTTATGGAAGAGTAACTTGCAACAGGTGCAAAAGTATCATCATAATCTATCCCCTCGATCTATGAGAAACCCCAGGCCAAAAATCTGGCCTTTTATTTCTCCACACTCCCATCAACAGCTTTATTTACCTTGTATATCCATCTCAATCCAAACACTGATTCATCGACTGGTCTTGGGACAATCTCCCATGCATTTTTCTTAACAATGGAGTCATACTCCTCCACCATTGCATCAACCCAAGTTGGTTGCTGCACTGCTTCCTGAAAGGAAGATGGTTCAGTCACAATACATTTTCTCATGAGAGCCATGTATCCAGTAAATTGGTTAGGAGACTATCTTTGTCTGTGCTGTGAAGTAGGGGCTCCTACATTCTCTACAGCATCAAGTCTCAATCTATCAGCTTCCATGGTGTGCCTTCTGCCATTTTTTATGGATGGCTCTGCATGAGTGTTTTCCTCCACTCCATGAACCTTCTCATGTAGTTGATCCACATCTTGAGGCTCATCCTTTGGAACCAACAATTCCTCCTCTACATGCATGTCCAGATCCCTCTCAAGGGACAACTGTATGAATTAATCATCAAATTTTATATCCCGTCGCACAATAGTCATTCTGATGTTTGGAAAATACACACGATAATTATGGGGTGTTTCAGTGTACCCCACAAAAATATCGATCTTAGTTGTCCGTTCTAGCTTCTTCCTGGCTCCTTGGTTACATGCACATAAACATATGAGCCAAAAATCTTAAAGTGTGAAACATCAGGCTTCTTACTAGTGAAAGCCTCTTCAAGTGTACTCATGCCAAGTATCCTATGAGGACAATAGTTTTGTACAAATACCACAGTTTTGCATGCTTCCACCCACAAATGCATCGGTAGGCCTTGATCATGAAACATCTCTCTTGTTTCACCCACAATAGTTATATTCTTTCTTTCCGCGACCCCATTTTGCTGTGGGTTATGAGGTGTTTCCATTTCTCTTCAAATTCCTTCTTTGCTGCAGAAGTTTTTGAATTCGTTAGAGACGTATTCACCACCATTATCGCTCTTGAGAGACTTCACTTGCTTCCCCAACTCTTTCTCCACTAGTGCCTTAAACTCCAAGAACTTAGATAATTTCTGATATTTCTTCTGCATGAAGAAGATCCAACACTTATGATAAAATTCATCAACAAATATTACATAATACTTATGTTTTGGTGTCGAAGCAACAGAGAATGGTCCACACACATCTGTGTGAACTCTCTCAAGGATCCCTGAAGCTTGGTTTTCCTTCTCATGGAAGGTGGCCTTTACATATTTTCCCATATTACATCCCTTGCATGTGTCTGACTGCGCAAGTGTACCCCTAGGAAGACCAGTATAAATGTGTTGCATGACTTTCAAGGCTCCATGGTGAAGATGGACTAATATCCTGTGCCATAATTTAACCTCATCCTGGCTCACCACTTGATCTGCCTTGCCCATAATTTTTGTGCAACCATCTACCTCTAGCTTGTAGATATTCTTAACTTGAATCCCCATCCTCTTGGATTTTCCTATTGTTTTATGTCACATGAAAGATTTTCCTTCACTAAAAACAACATCATAGCCTCTATCCTCCAACATTGCGACTGAGACTAAATTTTTATTCAAACCTAGTACATGCATTACATATTTTAATTGAAATGGTTTACCAAAATTACTCTAGAAGGTAATGGTACCAATCCCAGTTGCACTGTACCACTCATCACCACCCATTTCAATATGCATCTGGAGATCCTTCTCCTCCAAGTCACTGAAAAGTTCCTTGTCTCCCATCATGTGAAAGGAAGCACCACTATCCAAATACCACATAAATCCCAATGCACTTGACACCATGCATGTGATCAATGAGAATTAAAGCTCAAATTGCAAGGCAAGAACCTCACTAGCCACACATCCTCCAGCCTTATTGTTCTTCTTCTTTTGTAGACAATTAGTAGCAAAATTCCCATGCTCGTGATATTGAAAACACTTCACCTTGGACATGTCCTGCTTCTTGCCATTCTTGGACTCATATTTGGAATGGAATTTCTTATCCTTCCCCTTCTTCACCTTGGAAGCCAAAGCACAATCCTCTTCATCTTCATTCTTAGATGAAGATCCATCTCTAGTGTTCTGTCTGAACTCCTCCTACACCAAATCTGACCATAGTCATTCCTGTAGAAATTATACAACATGCATGTATATCTTGGATTCACCCGATCTAAAAATGTACTAAATTTAAATACTGAATCTCTTCTACAAATATTTTTCGAAATTAAAAACACAATCACTAATCACATGAAAATGAAGAAGAATCAAATCACACACAACACAAATAATTTCCCGGGGAAATATTACAGCTAAAAACCCCACTATCTTCTATTGTATATTCATCATGGATCATGAATCAATTACATACAAAACTCTTCTCACAAGAGCCCTCCAGTACTCAGCTAATTTTCTCACACTGTCATACAGAAACTGACCAATACTTAGTGAATTTACTACCTCCAAATAGCCTGCCTTGCTTGTGAAATCCATAAAAGATAGGAATTTTGGCCTTCCTTGATTGCACAAGTATCATGGGCACTCAAATGGGTGTTCGGTTGCATTTGTGCAACCCAATAATCCTACAACTGAGAGTCAACTTCCCTTTCACCTAGAACTCAACTGAGCCTCCACTGGATTTGACATGCATGGAGCTAATAATAGTAAATCCTCAGTTGCATGTGAGATCACTGATTGTGAATTAATTAATATTTAATTCACTTGATCTCTCACTAGTTTATCTTTAGTTAAAACTAGCACAACTGAGTTAAACTGATTACAACCTGCATTAACTAATGCACCACTACACTTTGAACTGTTTCAACTAGAATTACTCTGCATGCCTCACCAACTACCTCTAACTCGAAATGCACTAGATAACTGATTTTATCACTCTCAGTTAACTATTTCAAGTCATCATTGAGAATAGATTGCAGTTTATTTTCCATATTAATTAAGGGATAGTTAAGATAGACATTCACCCAAAAATAGCACTGTGGGACCCACCCTAGTGTAGATGCTTAATGCAACTAGGCGTGGGTGCTGAAATTTTCTTATTGAATCTCAACAAAAAATTCTCAACAAGCCTCAAATACCAACTTGGAGTACACGAGAATGTGTCTCGCGTTCAGAGGGAACATTTTTTATTAAGAAAATTGATCATATTATCTTCCCCCAATATTTCAACTAGCCATGGACTTGGTGGGTGCCGGGGGGGGGGGTGGGCGGGGGATGAGAAATAAGGCTCCTAGGTGTGAGGGTACTCCTTGAAGCCACATAATTGGCTAAGTACATGCCTCAATATGTATGCTATCTTCAATTCACCTTGGAGTCATTATTGACCAAGGGCCATATTGAGAAGGTTAAGCTAGTTGGTATTGCCACCTATCTAGCTAGTGGGTGAGGAGACTTAGGTGTGTGTGATATTTACTAAAGTTAGATGTGATTTGCATGGAATTTATTGTGGTAAAAATTGATCTCCCCTAAGTTTTGGACGAAATTTTTCTACCACTTGATCGTTAAGGATCAAGTTGGGTGAGGATTAGTTAGTGGACCATTAGAGAATTTTTGAGGTGAAAAATGGGCCTCAATTTTTTATGCCGAATTTAATTTCTCATCCCAAGAGTACCAATGTTCCATACTTTTGATGGACCCTGGTACATGAAAAATGATAAATACATGAAAAATGTGATTGCAATCACGTTTTTCTTGTATTTCTCATTTTTCATGTAGTAGGGTCCGTCAAAAGTATACAACATGGGTACTCCTAGGATGAAGAATTAAATTATGCATCCAACAAGTTCTCCCACTCAAAATGTGAGTAAAATCATAGGGAGATAAGTTGAAAATACGAGTTAAAAAGGTAGGTTTTTTTTTTTTCCTATAAAACTTGATGATGTGATCTGATATTATTTTATTATGTCGAATATTATTTTATATTATTACTTAGGAGACCCATTTTATACCTCAAAATTTCTCTAATGATAGGGTGTGTGATCTTTACCAAGGTCATATATGATTGCCATGGACTTGGTTGTGGTAAATCGATCTCCCCTATTATCAGTAGTGGATCATTCTTCCAAGATGAGATGAGATATATGGTGTAGCAAAAATAATACCTCCTTGGTTGAGAGGGAGTTTTGAAATTGGATTGTGATGTTATCTTCATTCCTTATGATGAGACAAGTACATCTGAGATGAGATCTATGATATAATCCTTTAGGTCATGGAGCTTGACTTGGATACCATTAGGGTGTGTGTGATCCTTACCAAGGTCAGATAAGACTGTCATGGACTTGGTTATTGTAAATTGATCTCCCCTATCATTAGTTTTGGATCAACACATAGATGAGATCTATGGTGAAATTGGAAGTATAGCTCCATAGCTAAGAGGGAGTGTTTAAAATTGTAGCCATGACCAATATTTCCATCTATGAAAATAAGAGAAAGAAATTGGAAAATTTATATTTATGTTTTTCCCTCAAAAATTGTTCAAGTCGGCCTCATGTTTTTTATGTCAATTGAGACCCAAGAGGCACCCATTAGATCCCACTTTGGAAGTTCATATAAAGGATAGGTTTCCTCCTCATTTGACACATCAATTTTTTTCTTGATGATCTTTGATTCAACGAATTTCAGAAGAAGATAAGGACGTCATAAATCTGAAGGAGGGTCATGGGACTTGGGTTGGAATTTATCTTATTCTTGGGCACTAGTTTGATTATTATCTTGATGGTGTTTCTAATTTAATGATGAATCTTGAACTCTCTCTCTCTCTCTCTCACAAGAAAGATTTTTCTAGGTTTTTCCTAGCCTCAGGCCTAATTTTTGTGTCTCTTGTCTTTTGTTTCTACTGTGATTGTTGGGTGTGAAGCTTGATTATCTTGTTTATTTTGTATCACATTTTTGGACCCATGCACCTTAATGGGAAGACAATTTTTCTTGTAATTAAACGCTACTTGGGGGGTCCCGGGGGGGCAACTGCGACTTTATGGAGCCCCCACCTGGCGGGGGGTTTTGGGGGTAACGCCCCCAAACTAAAAACAGATGTAAAATTGCCTTGTAAAAGTATAGTAATTTCTAGTCAATCTGGGTTGTTCATTAGGCGGATGATCTGACAGTAGAAGTTATGTTTAGTTTAGGGTTTTTTGTCCTAGAAGGCAACCCCTCTTTTGTATGAGGGTATTGTATTACAGCTGTGTATTATATGTGTATTCTCTAAGCGAGAAACAAATGGGGAGACTGTGAGAGAGAACAAAGGATATTACAACGGATTTGCTATAGGTTGTTTCTCTTCATTTTGTTGGATAATAGAAAGGAAGGACTGGGTTCTCGGGGTGGACGTAGCCAAAACTGGGTGAACCACATATATCTGTGTCTCTCTATTTTTATGTGTTTCTTGTGTTTATGTTTCCGCATATATTTTATTTTTTCCATTGCTCTGTAATATATAATTTTCTAACAGTGATGTGCTACTACTCTTTTATGTTGAATGAGCTAAATTTACTTATACTTATTGATGAATTAAATGCTACATGAAATATAATGCTAATGATTATTATTTTAAGTTGTTACATGCATAAGAAAAAAATGTTTTAGCATTTCCCTAGTAAATTCAACATTAGACACCCTCTGATCTCTAGTTGTGAAATACTAACGTGTTTCTCACGAATGGCTTGACCACCTTGGAAATAATTCACATCGATTGCGCCTCAACCAATACATGTTTTAAAATTTCTTAGAAAATTTATATAGTGGGATCTAAAACACTATCTAAAACCCAAGTGTATCTTTGTCGTCTACTTAACTTCCACACACATGTGCATTCACAAGTCAATTTGTAGAATCAACCACGTCACAATGTTATCGTATTAACATCATTGATTTCATGTGTAACTAACATTAATTCAACAATGACTATGTATACACATCATATACACACATAAATTACATTGCAACATTCAAAGGGAGTGGTATGTGGCCTTACTAAAAAAGTATTTTATATTTGCTACAAAATTTACAAAGCTTACAAGGTTTAAGTTGGGACCCCACCTGATTCCACCCAACCAGATCACAATAACAACACCACCACCTGCAATTTGGGTCAATATGACCTGTTCTACAGCTTGCATGGTCGTGATTCAACTCGAGTTGGTAAAATTGGCCCATCGTTCCACCTCACAACCAAGTGGCCAGAAGAATGACCGATTTTCCAAAGTGAATAAACTCTTTCCTCATCTTGTGTTGCATTTCCATTCATCCTCCTTATTCTTGTGAACTAACTATGTCGTTTGGTTTTTTCCTTGTGTGTGTGTTTGGAGGTTTCTTCCATTTTATTTTCCTCCACACACACACACACATTAATATATGTGAGAAAAGGGAATGCTAAAGTATGTGACCCTTAGCATTTCACTACACGTTGTGTCCCCTCTATGACTGGGTTGAACCCACACTTGGTTATATGTTTCTCATCTTGGTTCAAGCCAACTTGTCCCATCATTTTGCTATGGCGCAACCAACCCATCGATCATTTTTTCTTGTCGTCCTGTCACATGGTTGGGGTGTGCATTGCATTCCATGCAGCTCATTTTTGTCATACGCTATTGCTGAGAAATATAGGGGCACAAAGTGTAGGTGATCTCTCTTAATTTTATTACTGGTTGTGATATATTTTTACTTAATTTGATGAACTTATTCTTTCACTTGATTATTATTAGTGTTCTTCTATCATAAAAAAACTACCAAACAGTAAAATTAATGAGACAATATGACACGAGATGTAGGCGATCAACCAGGGACAAAACCTCTCGAACTTGAGAGGAAAACCCACTAGAATTATTTATCTTCTTATAGACCTTCAATTAACAAATTCCGAGATCAAGACCCTCCAAGACCAAGTCACACCTTACTTCCAACAAATTCTGTAAATTTGACTTTCAACAACTTCTTTTGCAACTTCGACCTGCCCAACAACTTCTTCTACAATTTCATTCTTCCTAGAATCTTATTTTGCCTCTTCAACCTGTCCAACAACTTCTTCTTCAACTTTGAACTCCCCACCAACTACTTCTGTAATTTCGACATGTCCAACAGATTCTTATGCAAAAACCCTACCCCTTGCACGTGTGAGAAACATGTATAAATTACACCAATGGATTCAATTCGGTCATGCAACATAGTAAAAAAATATACTGAATCCTTATACAATATT
Organism: Pinus albicaulis; assembly: GCA_034641835.2. Lineage (NCBI taxonomy): Eukaryota > Viridiplantae > Streptophyta > Pinopsida > Pinales > Pinaceae > Pinus > Pinus albicaulis. The sequence continues at coordinate 909,144,960 of CM076573.1, read as the reverse complement.
TGCAGAATATAAATCACAATCACTCAATCACATGCAAGTAAGAGAAAGAAGTAAATCAATCACACAAAACAAGATTTTCCCAAGGAAAGAAACTGCTCAAAACCCCTCCATCTTTATTGCATAATCAACCAATGAATCATGAAACAATAAAATGCATGTGTGCTCACCACAACCTCATACACTCTACCAATTGTCTCACACTGATCTAGGAAAAATTGGACCAATACATAGCCAATTTCCTACCCACCTTCAGCCTGCCTTGATCACACAATCCCTGGGAAAATTAATTCCTATTAAATAGGAATTTCAAACTTCCTTGATTGCGCAATCCATCATGGGATTCTTGTGGATTTATAACTACACCTAGGAAGTTCGCTAAAAATACAACTGATAGTTTACTTGCCTTTAACCTTTGTCTCAACTGGGTCTTCATCAAAATTGACATACATGAAACTATTAATAGTGAATCATGAGTTAATTGGTTGATCACTACTTGTGAATTAAATCTATTTTCATTCAATTGATCTTCCACTATCTCATCAATCAGTTAGAACTAGTTAAATTGATTTTAACTCAATTAATTTGAGTTAACTGATTACACTTACACCACAATAGTGCTACAACTGCAGCTAGACCCTATAAATAATTGAATCACTCTACATGCCTATCCTTTGAACCTCAACTTGAAATTCTTGAGCTAACTAAGTCTATCACACTTAGTTAACTATTACAATTTTTTATGAGATAAGATTACAATTTATTTTCCAATTTATTTAAAAATTGGTCGCCCACATTAGCACTAATGTGTCACTAAATTGCTCACTCATGTGTGACCTGGAATCCCACACTAGTATGTGGTGCATTTTCTTGTTGAATTTCAACATTCCCTCTCAATAAGACATGAATTATCAACTACCCTGATCCTGCCTCTGTGGTATTCGAATTTTCTCTTCACAAGCGCCTTCGTCAAGATATCTACATCCTGATCCTCGTGGGAATGTACTGCAACAACATAATGTGCCTCTAAACATAATCTCCAAGATGGTGGTACTGGATGTCAATATGCTTGGACCTGTCATGGAATACTAGTTTAACCGAGAGTTTTATGCAACTCTGGTTATCACAATGTATCATCATTGGATCCATCTGATGACCAAAAAAACCAACAAGTATCTTCCTCATCCATATGACCTCACATGAAGCCTGACTAGCTTCGATATACCCTGCCTTGGCTGAACTCAGTGCAGTTGATCTCTGCTTCCTGCTGTACCAAGAAACTGATGTTGATCCTATCGTGAAGATGCCCCCTAATGTGTTCTTCTTGCTTGATGGACTACCTACCCAATCTGCATCCGTGAAGCCTTGAAGCTTCACTCCCTCTGTCCTTTTCTACCATGATCCATACTTTGTAGTGCCCCTGACTCATATCTCAACACATACTTCCTCGCCTTCCAAAAGAGCTTGGTAGTCTTAACCATAGTTTGACTAAGCTGGTTAACCGTGTAGCATATGTCTGTTTGTGTGTTCACCAAATACATAAGTGAACCCACAAGATTCCTGTAAATAGTAACATCCACTACCTCACCTGAAGTAACATCCTCCTTCCTCTAGTTACATGCAAGAGGAGTCTCCATGGGTTTGTTTCCCTCCATGTGGAACTTCATCATAATCTCCTTGGCATATTTTCCCTGAGATACAAATAGCTCCCCATCTCTTTTCCATATTTCCAAGCCAAGAAAATAATGCAAGAGCCCCATGTCCTTCATCTCAAACTCTTTTGCAAGATCCTCTTTGCAAGAATTTATGAGTTTCTCATCACCTGTCAGTATAAGATCATCAACATAAACTACAACAATCAAAGCTTACCATCAACCACAATATGATATAGGTTCACATCCACTTCACTCTTTATGAAGCCCAACCCGGTGAAATATTTGTCGATCATGGTGTACCAAGCATGAGGTTCTTGCTTCAGCTTATACAGTGCACTCTTGAGTTTGCACACATGTGACTCCCTTTCAAAGGTCTCAAAAAATTCTGGCTACTCAATGTACACTTATTCCTCAATAACCCCATTGAGAAAGGTTTTCTTTACATCCATCTGATGTATCTGCCACCCTATCTGCACTAAGAGTGCAAGGATAGATCTAATCAATGATTACATTGCAACCGGTGAAAAATTATCCTTATAGTCAATCCCCTCTACCTGTGAGAATCATCAGGCCAAAAATATAACTTTATATTTGTCCACACTCCCATCTGTTTCGTGCTTCACCTTGTAGATCCACCTGGATTCAACCACTGACTTCCCCACTGGTCTTGGGACTACTTCCCATGCACTGTTTCTGATAATGGATTCATACTCCTCAACCATGGCATCAACCCATGTTGGTTTTTGCACTGCTTCCTCAAAATAGGATGCTTCTATCCCAATAAACTCGCTCATAAGAGCCATGTATCCAGTATACCTGTCTGGGAACCTTCTCTGCCTGCGTTGTGATGCAGGTGCACCTATATTCTCTGTCACATCTAGCATGAATTTGTCAGCCTATATGGCATGCTTCCTACCATTTCTAGTGGATGGATCTGCATGAGTGGTTTGTTCCACTCCATGATCCTCTGCTTGTGGTTGCTCCACATCCTGAGGTTCATCCTTTGGAACTAATTGTTCCTCATCTGCATGCAAGTCAAGCTCCCTCTCAAGGAAAAATCACATGGCTTTCTCCTCATCAAATTTAACATATCTTCTGACAATTTTCATCCCATTAGCTGGAAAATACATCTGATAGTTGTGGGGAGTATCAGTGTACCCCAAAAATATCCCAACCTCTTTCGTTGGTTCTAGAATCTTCCTAACATCTTTGGTCACATGGAAATAGACAAATGAGCCAAGAATTTTAAAATATGAAACATCTGGTTTCTTACCTAAAAACGCCTCCTTTGGTGTACTCATGCCAAGTATTCGATGAGGACTATTGTTCTACACAAATACCGTATGTTGCATGCCTCGTCTCACAGATGCAATGGTAGGCCCTAACATGTAACATAGCTCGTGCTACTCCCACAATTATTTTTTTCTTTCTTTTTGCAAGCTCATTTTGTTGTGGGTTATGAGGTTCAATAAATTCTCTATGAATTCCTTCTTTGGCATAGAATTTCTTGAATTCATTAGAAATATACTCACCACCATTGTCACTCCTTAGAGCCTTCACCTTCTTCCCTGTATATTTATCTACCAGTGCTTTTAACTCACAAAACTTGGAGAACGTCTGATCTTTTTTCTACAGAAATAAGATCCAACACTTTCTAGAAAAATCATCAACAAAAATTACATAATACCTGTGCTTTTCTATGGAAGCTATAGAGAATGGTCCACACACATCTGAGTTAACTCTCTCAAGGATTTCCGCTGCTCGGTTCTCCTTCTCATGAAAAGTGGCTTTAGTATACTTCCCCATGGTACATCCCTTGCATGTGTCTATTTATGCAAGAGTACCCTTTTGAAGATCTTTAAAAATATGTTGCATGATCCTCAGAGAATTGTGGTCTAGATGGCCCAATCTCCCATGCCATAACTCACCACTTCCCTGCTTTACCGGCTCACCACCTTCCCTACTTTACTGCTCAATGGTGCGCAACCATCTACATCAAGTTTGTAGAGGTTCTTCAAATGAACCAAAATATTCTTTACCTGTCTTGTGGCTTTGTGATGAAGGAACGCCTTTCCTTCACTGAAAGCCACATCATATCCAAGATCCTCCAACATAGCAACTGAAACTAAATTCTTTTTCAAGCCTGGTACATGAATGACATATTTTAATATGAAAGGTTTACCTGACTATTTCTGGAAAGTAACTGTACCAATCCTGTTAGCGCTATACCTCCCATCATCACCCATCTCAATGTGCATCTGAAGATCCTTCTCCTCCAAGCTAATAAAGAGTTCTTTGTTTCCCATCATGTGGAAATATTATCCACTATCTAAGTAACACATAGATCCCATCATAGTTTACACCATGCATGCGATGACAGAGAAGTCCAGATCAAACTGTGAGGCCAAAGCTTCACCCATTACAGCTCCCGAAGCATTCTTGTTTTTCTTCTTCTTTTGTGGAAAATTTGTGGCATAGTTTCTATGATCATGATAGTGAAAACATTTCACCTTTGACATGCCACGCTTCTTGCCTTATTTTTTGGTCTCAGCTTTGGAATATGACTTCTTCCCCTTCCTCTTCTTTGCCTTACCAGCCAAGGCACAATTTTCCTCATCATTAGTCTTGGATGAGGATCCATCCTTGGTATTCAACTGAAACTATTATTGTACCAAATCTGACCATAGTCGCTCCCAATTTGCTAGCTTCTCCATCCCATTCACAGATTCCTGGTAGCTATGCCAGCTCTTGGGAAGGCCTAGAAGTGCTAGGCTCACCAAGTCATCATCAGTTACAGTAATCCCAACACTTCCAAGCTCATATCGACATTGAGTGAACTTGGTCAAGTATTTCTGGATTGTGTTGCCCTTCACCATTTTGATTTTCCCGAGCTTGTCCTTGAGTGCCAATTTTATGTGGTTACTGCTGCTTTGAAACAGATATGTCAAGGCCTTCCACATAGCATACGGAGTTTCCTTTCGATGGATACTCAAGACAATATGATCTTTAACTCCCTTTAATAAGATCCTCCTTGTCTTTTCTACCTTCTTCTGCCATGTATCAAGAAGTTGGGAATCTGCTGTTGTGGGCTTGGGAATATCATTATCTATGAATTCCTTCAACCCATTGTCCTCCAACACGGCTTCCATCATGTCCTTCCATGAAATATAATTCGAACTACCCTTGAGTGCATATTTGAGTCTCAATCCATTGACAGACATCTTGATCTACTTCTAGCTCCAAAGAAAGCATCTGCAAATTTGAATACTGTTAAACACAAACTCAATTTCTTCTCCACTATTGTGATTCCTAGTGCTCTTATACCATGTAGAAATTACACCAATGGATTCAATCCGATAATTCAATTTACTAAAACAAGACAATGAATACTTCTACAATGTTTGCAGAATATAAATCATGATCGCTCAATCACATGCAAGTAAGAGAAAGAAGTAAATCAATCACACAACACAAGATTTTCATAGGGAAAGAAAATTCTCAAAACCCCTCCATATTCATTGTATAAACAACCAAGGAATCATGAAACAATACAATGCATGTGTCCTCACCACAACCTCATACACTCTAACAATTGTCTCGCACTGATCTATAAAAAATTGGACCAATACATAGCCAATTTTCTGCCCACCTTCAGGCTGCCTTGATCACGCAATCCATAGGAAAAATAATTCCTATTAAATAGGAATTACAGCCTTGCTTGACTGTGCAATCCATCATGGGCTTCCCGTGGCTTTATAATTGCACATGGGCAGGTCGCTAAAAATACAAGTGATAGTTTACTTGCATTTAACCTTTGTCTCAACTAGGTCATCATCAGAATTTACATGCATGCAACTATTAATAGTGAATCACCAGTTACTTGGTATATCACTACTTTTGAATTAAATCTATTTTAATTCACTTAATCTTCCACTAGTTCATCAATCAGTTAGAAGTAGTTAAACTGATCTTAACTCAATTAATTTGAGTTAACTGATTACACTCACACCACACTAGTGCTACAACTGCAACTAGACCCTGTAAATAATAGAAGCACTCTAAATGCCTATCCTTTGACCCTAAACTCAAAATTATTGAGCTAACTAAGTCTATCACACCTAGTTAACTATTACAAGTTGTTATGAGATAATATTACAATTTGTTTTCCAATTTATTTAAAATTGGTTACCCACATTAGCACTAATGTGTCACTAAATTCCTCACTCATGTGTGACCTGAAATCCCACTAGTATGTTGTGCATTTTCTTGTTGAATTTCAAAAAAACAATGTTGTATTCATGCACCTCTCTTCTTCACTTGAATAGATTCTCTCTCCTAGATAATTCAATTCCTAGAATAGTTCTCCTTGATGACCTATCTTCACTTCTACAACTTGGATTTACTACAAAAATATGTTCCCTAATTCTTTTGCATGTGTGGAGAGGATTAGCCCAAAAACAAATCCAAAATAGCTTGACTTCTCCTCCTTCATTTTTATTCCTCTTATTCACACTTCTTCTTGTCCTTTTGATTGAACTTGAGTGAGTGAAGTGTGTGTCTCCAAGTGAGGTCAAAGTATCCTTTATACAGGCTTCTGATAGGGTCATATTGCTTATTTTAGGCCGACTTTTCTCTTCATGTAGGACGACTTGATCTTTGTGACATGTTGAGGACTTGGAGGGTATTTTGACTCTATTTTGACTCAATAAATTTTCCTTTACAATATATAACCTGCCCAAATGGGTCTTCAATACATGAAAATGACTCAATTGAATTTATGAAAAAACTACAAGCACTCAATGGGTGCTTGACCTATAAAATAAATTTCCTTGAGCATGAAATCCATGCCTCAAGAACAAAAATAAATTTATTTTTAATTTTACATTTAAATACATAAAATCATGATTACACGTGTCATTATGAAGACTGAACGTAGTTACATATTTCAACGGTCTTTTAGCTAGGGAGGTATTCACAATCCAAACAAGGTACTTGGACATTTTCAATATGAATAATTCTCATAAGAAGAGTCTAATTAGTAACCATTTTGTTTAGCAACATAAATCCAACATTGTCACATATTAAGGCCTTGAATAATAGCTTTATATCTCCACATTATCCATTTACATGGTTGGCGAGACCAATGATTTATATACACCATCATCATTATCTCTCAAGGAACATACCACACCCTGGTGTTCACAGGGTATGTCCTTCTAGGACTATTCTTATCTTGGATTCCAAGTTCTCAAAGAATATCGGTCCTCTACAACTACTCTTACCTTGGATGCCCTACCATATCCTCAAAGTGTAGAATATGCCATATTTTTACTCAATCCTCCATTCTTTATTCCCAAGTGAATACACGAATGATGTTCTTATTTTTCCCTCTCAACTAGGGAGGATATACACATTCCTATGAAGGAATGTACCTATTCCCATAAAAATAATGTATCCAAGATCCCTCTCAACTAGGGACTTTTCCAAGCTCCCCCTTAGCTAGGAACTTGCTTCCAAGTTCCATATTAATCAGAAACTTGCTTCCAGTCTCCCTCTTACCTGTGGACCTGTTTCTAGCAGCATCTATCTCTTCTTAGGAGGAGATCATGGAACCTTCATCTTCTTGTATAACTCCTCTATTCGATTTCATGAATTTCATCTTCATCTTTATGGAGCCTTCATATTTTGGGACTTATTCATAGGGAATTAGCCATCCATCACTTTCCTTCATGAGTCATGTCATTTATGTCATCCTTATCTTCATTGGAAAATGATATTTTGGTCCACATATGGCTCTTCTTCATACAACTACCTCTTCCACATCATGTTTCCTTTGGGATATTCCATCCAACCACATGACTACTTAGTTGTAGATGAAATCTACAACTCTCTTCCTTTAGCTTTGTATCAATCCATCCAGATGTTGTTCAATCAATAAAAAATGAACATCAAATAAAAGTTACCTTTTGTGATGTCCTTTCATCATGACATATTGCTTGCAATATCAACATCTTCCACATTCATAAGCACATCTCCAATAATTTCAATGTCAAGGGTCTCCTTTCTTTATATACCTTATCAAGGTCTTCATGCCTTCTCTATGGAGATGTCATGACCAATTCTTCTAGTCAACGGATGTTGATATCCTTTTCTATGTGACCATAGTTACATCTTTCACGATATTTTCTTTCTTTCTTTCACATATTTCTCTCCAAGAACTTCCATCCATAGTTCCTTCATATTTTTCAACCAGCGGATATTCGATATGAGGACATATTATTTGAACCATGCCTTCATGCATATTTTAAAAGGAGGATATCCCTTTTCTTTGATCATGCTCATGAGATAGATAATTTACCTATGCAACCATATGACGACATAACTCAATTAAATACATGCATAAGTTGGTAATTTATTTGATCTTAAATTACTTCATAAATTATCAACTAGGACTTGTAAACAGATGAAGTATATGTGCACCATTTGTGCTAGGATTCCTTATCATGTGAGTAATTTTGAAATTGAATTAGGATATTTTTATGAACATGTTTGATCAAAAAATCACACAAAGTAAAAGATTGTCATTCTTGCAGGAAAGGAAAGTTTCACACTAAAAAATAGATAAAACTAATTTTAAGTTCACAAAATCAAATCTAAATCTACTTCATGCTGACAGAAAATGAAACTAATCTCTAAAGTGTAGAAATAAGTATCACACTAATTAAACTTAAATCTACTTCACACTTAATAGGAAAGGAAACTAATCTTGAATAACACATAAGAAAAATTAAATGTAAATCTTCTCCACACTGAAAAAAGTAAAACCTTGAAATAAATTGTAATTTTAATTGCAAATATTGAAATCAAATGATTCTACTTCTATCTCTTATTAAAAATCTACATGTGCATAATAAATCACTTTAATTATTTTCTTCGTCCTTCACACATGAAGATTGAATCTATGAAAGTCTTCACACAACGAAATTATATATGTGAAAGAAATTGTACAACATATTCTATTATAAAATCTATAATTAATTCTATCTTAATTGTCACAAGCGCTCTCTGAAAATAAAAATTACAGTCACTGTGATAACTAAAACAGAAAACAAAACCAAATAAAGTAAAACCTTACAGCTCCCAGGGGGGCTTTATAACCTCATTCATTAAACCGTTTGGAGATTTCTAGGCCTATCTACTTCGATAAAATGTCTTAAAATAACATGATTTAAATGAAATAAAAATTTTCCATGATTTGTTATCGAAGAAGCAAATCATGAGGAAAAATATCAGCTTCAATCCTTTTATTGATTGCTTGATTTGTCTTCAAGATCCTTTTTGGTTGGTTTTACTTTCATGTTGACCTACTTATACAGGTGTCCTTATCACTTGCTAGACCAGAGGAGCATGTGGATATCATTGTGCTAGCTTACAACCACATTTTCATATGCTTCGTTCCTCCAATTATGTCTCGGAACCTATAGATTCTTCAAGTAAGCCGAAGAAATGGTGCAATTCGGTAGCTTGTGCAAATATTAAATTGAATAATAAAGGAAAATCAAAATATGAATAAAAGATGAATAAATACATGTTTTTCCAATAACCTTGCAATCTAACACTTAATTAGGATTACTATGGTAAAAAAGGAGAAGAATGGAGTTTAAGGATAATGTCAAGAAGGAACAATTTTGGTCTTCAACATTCCCCCACATAAAATATATTGCATGTCCTCATGCACAAAATTTAAAAAAATTGTAACCCACTTTGTCATTAAGCTATATCTAAGGCCTAAGAAAGAACATCTAAATGAGCATTCCTTGCTTTTCTGGTATTGGCTTCCATCCTTGATTTCTTCATTAAGATCCTACACTACAAACTTCTGACCTTGCTCTTGAGAAATTTACTTTTAGCTTTCAACTTCTTTTATCTTGTACCGATGTAAAAGTTGTAGGATAATATTATCATTTTGAGTCTTTTGAACGTCATTTTGTACTTTCATTTCTTCATGTTGCTGCTTCATATACTTATTCAACACTTCCAGTTCATAAATTTCCTATTTAAGAGTATCTTCAATCCTAGGTTCTTCTGGAGGAATGAAATTAACTTCTTCATTCAAAATTTCTTCCTGATTTGATGATGACTCAACAATTTTCCTTTAGCTTTATTTTCAGGAGATTCTATATAATCATAGATTTCCTATTGGATAGTGTCAATTTTTGGGGTTTTCCTCACTGGATTTGCAATTGGTGATGGTTCTCTTGGTTCTTCTTCTCATTCGAAATCAATAAACCCTCGAGACAATTTAGATTGTTCACTAGTTGGTTTCTTAAGTCCTACACTTCTTCTTACATTTGTTGGTGACTTTTCAATAGAGAGGGAACAATTTTTCTTACTGAATTTTTCTTGCTATTTTTTTCCTTTAGATGGGCCTTCATATTTACTGATGGATTTATTATTTCTAGCATTTTTTTTAAGGTTTTCAAAAACATTTTCAAGAGGGGTTTCATCATCAGAATACTTATCTTGTTGTGTTTCCTGTTCACTTGAATATTTGTTTTGAAGATTAGGGTTTGAGGAAAATTTTCTTCGACTCTTCTTTGTTTTGGAGTTGGGTTCATCTCACTCAACCTATTTGAAATGATTTCGAACTAAAAAATCCTTCCAACTATCCCCTTTACTCATTAAATGTGCTTCAATCAAAATATTTACTAACCCATGATGATACAGAGAATTATTAATAAATTGTCTTTTCCTTTGATATTAGCAACCATTTTTGTTAAACTATAAAATAGGAGGTATGGTAAATTGATTTCACTTCCATTAGTGAAATGCATCAACAACCGAGCATGATAAAATAACAGGTTCCCAAACCTACCCTCAAATTTTATAAAAATTTTAATGATCAACAACAAATTTCTCCATTTACTTTTTAGAGATGTTACTGGAATTCCTTTCTTGAAAATAGAGATGTCCATACCTAGGTTTTACAGGAATACCTCCCACTATTTTTCCTTGATTTTCGATTTTTTAAACCAACTTTTCCCATTTCTCGGTAATCCTATAGCTTCTGCCATGAACGATTCTATCAAAACCAACTTGATATCCCCAATTTCTGCTTCTATCCCATCATAGGCCCGAGAAAATGATTTAGTTACATCCTTCTTGTACCCATCAAAATTCTCAAAGAACTGTAACCATTGTGCCTGCTGCAATTGTTGCTTCACCTGTGGGTAGGCTTAAAGAAACTTGGTACCATTTCACTCATAATACACAATAAATCCCATGTTGAGGAAGTTTGGGTCCCTAATTTCCCTTTTCGATGGGATTATGGAGTTTTTATGGAAAAAGAGAGATTTGGGTAGCGATTGAGATGTTTACAACGAAGAAGAAGGAAATGGAGTTGAAGGAAGTGGGATATGATGCGAAGAAAATGTGATGGGATGTAAAAGAAATGGGATGATATACGGAGGAAGTGGAGTGGATTCAAATGATGGCAAGGGTTTTAATAATTTTTTTATACCCTACTGATAATACATGTAGATATTTCGTAAATTAGATCATGATAACTAATGTCATATCATAATAAGGGAAATTATTATTTTATATGGTGGAGGAAACGATTATAATCATCAATTTATATCATAACTCAATTTTTTGTTTTAATATTTGACTAATATTTACATACCTTTTACACTGCCTTACTGATTTGTTATGTTGTATATTTTTTCTTCTGTAGGTTGCTCGGGTTACTCTGGGTATGATATCTCCATTCATGTTTCTTTGGCTATAATATGTAAAGTCAACTGTGAAATTTCATGAGAGCTACAAGTTATTGACAATTCTGTAGTTTTTTTTTAATTTTTGCAAAAGAGGAATAAAATAAATGGGACAAGAATAGGAAAGTTAAAGAAAATATAAGATGCCAAATTATTGGTTTTAAACTTAGATTTTTTGTATAAACATGGAAACAATGTTGGTTTTCATGGTTATACAATTTTTTTTCTCTCTCTTTTTTTTTTCATTATTTTTTTAAGAAAATATAAAGAAATTTGCAATCTAAGTTGGAGAGGGAGAGGAATCTTCCATGACCAACTTCAAATCAATATTATATTGCACATTTCTAATGAACTCTTCCTTTGTCAATGGTTTATGATATATTCATAATCTATAGCCTTTTACAAGTAAATTCACGTTTTCTTCATCAATGGTTTTAATTATGATTGCTCCATTGTCAAAGACAGTTTCAACCTCATAAGGACCAAGTCAATGAGTTTGAAATATTCCTTGAAAATATTTAAATTTAGAATAAAAAATTAATGCCCAATCACCCAGCTGGAACTTCTTGTCTTTGATAAAATTATCATGCCATCTAGACCATTTTTGTTGAACTATGTTGGTTCTGTGAATAACATCTTGTCTTATCTCATCAAGTTCATTCAATTGCTCCATTCTTTGTTTTTTGGCTTCCGATAAATCAAGAATCAATTTGAATATTGTTTTGAAGGTCTTTATTTGGAACTCAATAGGAAACATGACTTGCTTCCCATAAACAAGTTCATAAGAAGTATGCCTTTTTATGTTTCACCATGTGGTACGATATTCCCATAAAGCTTCTGGAAGCTTTTCTTCCCAATCCTTTCTATGTAGATGAAAAGTTTTGGTAAGAATTGATTCAAGTACTTTATTAGTTGCTTCAACTTGTTCATTTACTTAGGGATGTGTTGGTGGATAAATATGTCTTGTGGAAAAGACCGATCTCCCTAGTACTAAAAGTATCTAGCAAAAAACATCCAAATAGACTAACCTTTCTCTAAGTATATATGATCTATGAAAAGCTCTATAGACGTGTTAAGGACTTACCATTTGTCCATTGCTTGTTTGAAGTCGTTATTGTCCCTCGCGCGCTTGAAGGAGTTTTTCTCGTAAACCTGCAGTCACAAACAAGAAAAATATTTCATAGCACATGTATAGAAATCATCATAAACCATGCTTATCATAGTGATCAAGTAATCTATGAAATAAACCATTGATTGAAAGCTTATTGAGAAAAATGAGTATATTTGTATTAATTTCAACAGAAGAAAATCCTTACAACCTGAGCCTTGATGTTATACAGGACTTTCCGGGGTCTGAAGTAGGAATCTCCTTTACTTTGATAAGCTCTGCACTCCTCCAACCAAGATGAATAGAGGTATGTAATATTTCCTCACAAAAGTCTTAATTAACTGAGTCTGAATCTCAACAGCACTTAACTTCAAATATTCTAAAGCTTCAACTCCCCTTGAGGCTACCCAATGCCTCTTTTTATAGTAGAATAGAGGAGGTTTCTTGTTCCAACTATGAAGGGATAGAATCCTCCTTCAAAGGGATAAGCTCCTCACATCAAGGGGTTAGCTCCATAACGTAAGGGATACATGCACCTCATAAGAGCGGTTCTATCACCGCAAGATATTTTCTGGAAGCTTCTAGAATTCACTTTTATTGAGCTTTTCGGAAATTACTTGCGCCTTTTTCGTCTTACAGGGGTCCACACTTTTACCACAGATAAAGTGCGTTCTGATATGCAGGAAAGCTGAACATTAGGTGCGGGACCGTAGGCAAGATAGAGATAAAGTGCGACACCAAAGTTTAGGAGATTTTTAGGAACTTTTCTCTAATTTTCAAGGCTTGATATGAGGAACTGATATGTTAGACTTGCAAAGGGAGGAGTATGGGTAATAATGAGCTCATACACATAGAAAAATGTCAGGATGACAATTTTTAGTGTAACAAATTGCCCCCTAAAGTGAAAAGTCTGGAATAGATGATGCCGAAGTCTGTCATATATGAAGAGTGCAGTACTTTATCATTTCAAGGATCATCCTGTGGTCACCCCAGTCGGAACCTGTAAAAAAATTCAATGCAATATATATATATATATATTATCGCTGAGGTAGGCATTCTTATGCTCAAATCAAAACTTAACTAATTCAAACTATTCTGATACAGGAATGATTTTGAGTACATCACAGTATAGACATGTGTAGACACAATATGGACGCAGCCATATGTTTGTAAATAGTCTACTGTAAGATAAAAAAATTCCTCGCAACCTGGATGGTAGAAACTAGATCTAGGTCTTCATTTCCGCATCTCGAACTAGTATGATTCTATCCATGTGAATGAATGTGTCGAAGTCGAACATGGTAGAAACCACTTGATTACCAGTGAAAGATGTAAACTGTTAACAAGTGTGAGAGTAGCCACCAGTAATGTCAATGGCTCTCAAAGTACCCAGTACAATCCATGAGATGTGAATGAATGAGCTGAAGTCGAACATATCACAGAATCATTCGATCGAAGGTCAATGATGCAACCTGTTGTTGAAAGTGAGAAACCTGCCATTGAGGCATGCAAATTTCAAGGTACTGATGATTTCTAGATCAACTTCCTAGATAATGAGTTGTCGTCGATAGAGAGTGATCCATTGTAGGCAAGGCCACAACACGAAATCATAGATAAAGTTTTGAAAATATATTGGCAAGGACTGACTCAAGGATGGTAAAAAATGGATGACAGATATTTTGTATATGAATGGTTTATTTGAACTGTCCTCTTGAACACATAACGACACTGCAGCTGGCTTGGTAGCAATTGACCCAGAGCTAATACCTAGAAACCGGATGAAGACTTTCAAATGAGGTTTGATTAACTGTTAGGCAAAGGATTTCCCAACCCAGGTGATCGAAAGTGTCGTGTTCAAGAGTGGTTAACTAGATTTTCGAAAAATCAAAATACAACAAATAAGTCATTTTTTTGTCTTTTCCCCCACCATTTCTGGCAAGTACCTCTTTATTTTTTGACAAGCTTGAGGTGGATAACATTTTCTTGTTTATAAGCTCATCCTTCGGATGATTCCAACTTAGTTTAAGATTCGAACCCTAAGAAGGAGTGGTTCGTTCCTGTTGAAAATTAAACAGGTCCTTTACTGTTGAATTTTAGCAAGTCCAGTATAGGAGGAACTCGGTGTTTTTCATTTTTAGGGAGTTAGAAGAAAAACTTAAGAAAACTCCATGGGTGTAATTTTTCGCAAGTTTAGACTCTCGAGCCCAAAAAAGGATAAAATAATGCGGGAGAGAACTCTATTGACCGTAATTAGTCAACGTATACCTTTCTCGTAAATAGTCCATTTCAGTCCATAAAAGGGGTAAACTTATACTGAAGGGACGATTATTCATTTACTTTAACGAGTTCGAACAAGCAAGTACTCGGCAATATTTTCATGTTTAGAGAGTCTGAAAAGGGGCTTAAAAGAGAACTCCAATGTTTCGTTTTTTCGTGAATTTTTTTAAAGAGTCCGAAAAAGTGATAAAAGTATACTCTTTGTTGAAAAATGATCAATTCTCCTGATAAATCCAATTTCTGCACAAAAACTTGAAACATTACACATACCTGTTTAAAATAAGTAAAAATGCTTTCAAAATACCCTTTTTAAAGTGAAAAGTAAACAAATTAAAATTCATCTATTCGAAAAAACTTATAAAAAGGAATTTTTCAACTTCATTTTTACCGTTCAAGTTTAGAGTGAAAAGTAGAAGCTTTTGGGTAAAAACGTTCCTGTGAAGATTCCAGAAGATCCATTCGACTAAATCGAGAACCGTCAGTCCCAGGTAATCCACAACCTCTTAATCTTGCTTTTCGTCCATTTACAATTCTTTTAGGCTTTAGTTTTTATCTTTTTAAGGGAAAAATATGTTTAAGAAATCACCCATGGGGGTCCGCAGGCACAACACACAGGACCTGCGGACCGTAACCTTTTTCTATGTAGAAAAAGGTCATGGGTCCACACTTTTTATATAGAACGCGTGCGTTCCAATGCACTGTGTACGAAGGAAAAGTGCGGTCCCTGCGCAATTGAATTTCAAAATCAAAATTTTCATTTCCCGCCCAAAAATTTTCAAATTAGATTGTTCTAACTTATCTTTTTATGCATTGTAGGATTAGCAAGATGTTGATTTGGAGAGAACATGAGCATGAGGATGTGGATGACGCCGCGATGCTCCATTTTCCTACAATGTAGGCTTTAAGAGCATGTGGTTTGTATAAATTTTGGGCCATTCAGGGCATGAGGGCACAGGTAGACCTCCTGACATGGCTGGTAAACAGGTGGAACATGCAGGACCAGTGTTTCATTATTGGCGGCCACCGGCTCGAAACTGAGCTGGAGGATATTTATTTTCTAACTAGTTTGTCCAAGAGGGGAAAAAAACTTTCCTTGTTTGGGGCTAGGCTAGGTGGCCAAACTGTCACTAGTCTTCAACAAGAGTTCTGTAATGATGAAGCAGACCCCAGGGACAAACGGATTGATATAAAAACTATCATCCGTCCCGAGCTGAAAGTAATTGCATTTACTATTACCAGACTGTGTGGGAGTGCCGCACTGCATGTGGCTACCGGTTCCCAGATGCGTATTGCTGTGGACTATTTTCGAGGCACCATTTTCAACTGGTGCGAAGCTGTGTTGGCCAATGTAAAAGGCCAACTGACTAGAGCGAAAAATGGAAAACTAAATAACTTTGGATATGGATCCATCGTGGTCACTTTTTCTCTAGAGAGGGTACCCATGCTAGCTCCGCAAAGTATTCATGTTGATGCTGGTCGACCCCGAGAACCTAGGATGGTTCGTTGGGTTGCATTGATGGCCCGTCACGGTATTGAGGGCGCTGAGATTGTTCGATTTCCTCCTTCATATTTCCGTTGGCTAGACTGCCAAATTTTTGTCATTGAGGATTTTCCATACGCTGGGATAGATTTCCACGACGACCGAGAGATGACTCTCCCAGCAGGGGAACAGTGGGATGAATCAGGTAAAATCATTTTCAACGAATTCTGAGTTCTAAGTTTTTTATTTTTTATCGTATTTTCAATTAATAACTAAAAATTTTTCATGAATGCAGATGTGGGTCCATGGCAACCAGCCCATCTCCAGCCCTATGACAGAAGACAACCAGTTGCAGCCGCACTAGCCCCAGTAGGCCAATCAGCGAAATTTTTTTCTGATTTAGAGCATCATCTAGAGCGTCTGACTCTAGACATTCCAGAGACAGACATCGATGAGATCCCACTCAGATTGCAGAGATACGTGATTGGTGTTCCAGGACCTTTTAGAAGGTTCCTGTGTAGGGTGGCTCGGGCAGTGGTTTCTTATCATGATGACCATCAGTGATGGGATGATCATGTTGTAAACTCATATTTTTGACTTTTTGTGTTATCATTTTGCCGATCATAAGGTGTTTCCAACCTATGATCGAAGACGATGTATATTTTTTGAAAAACATTCTATACTATGATATATCACTATTTACCGGCTATCTGTGTTCATATTATGGATGTTGTTTTTTTTACTGTTTTGATCATTGCAAATGTCGATTTATCATACTAGAAGCAACTGTGTCTGCTAATGTATTTAAATGTCTTGGAATATGTTGATATTAAATGTAATCAAATTCACGTTCCAAGAGATGAACTCTTAAAAATAACCGTAATAACACCGGATTTCTAATGGCATAAACCTTGTTTAATTGTAATAGAACAAGTTCAGAATCCAACCTAACAATCAAACTCCGAATTCCAAATGATATGGATTCAGATAATAACTCAATCACTGCACTATACTCGGCAATGTTATTCGTTGTTTGACCAAAGCTTACCCCATGCATGGATACTAACTCATCAGAGGGTGAATAGATAACCCAAGTTGTGGAAGAAATGTTCCGTGTACTACGACAAGCACCATCAGCAAGACCAATGTAGGTTTGAAGAGACGTCGACATTTGCAATATCAAGAGTAAAACTCAGATAGGCAGGAATAGTGGTAAACACACTTCTAAACTAAGCACGCTTTTCTAATCTAAAACACACCAGCAGAAAAGAAATCTAATCTAATAAAAAATCTCCATACCAAGTTTTAAGCATAGTATCACTTTAGATAAAGTCCTTTTCTAGTTTTATCTAAAGGGACACCGTCAAAATCTATCAGCTCATAGGCCCCTTTCGCTAAATTTCACTTGAAAATGAAAGGGCCATGCTACATGGGCACGAATTTCCCAGCTCCTAGCTTATCGTTGGCTTGATCATAAACTAAGACTAGGTCTCCTTCTGAAAAACTTCGAGGGGTAACACTTCTATCATACTAAGCTTTTATTCGTTTAACATGAGCCTCGTTTGCTATTGCAGCATTTCGTCGATTCTCATCCAGCTGAGCTAAGTACAAGAAACGTTTCTCCTCCTCAGACGTAGCTGGGAGTAATTTTATGGCTAATTTCAGTGACAGAATTTCGCATTCAATCGGCAACACAGCTTCTAGACCGTAAACGAGTTGAAAGGGAGTGAAACTAGTTGATGTTTTTACTGAGGTTCGATATGCCCAAAGTGCTGAAAACAACATGGAATGCCAATTAGTTTTGTGAATACCAATAATTCATCTAATCATGGTGACTAAAACTTTATTTATAGCTTCGACCAAACCATTGGCTTGCAGATAATACAGAGTGGAACTATCATGGCGCAGGCCAAGTTGATCTGTCAGTTCTGTCATCATGAAATTTCGAAAATGACTTCCATGATCTGTAATAATGGCTTGAGGAACACCGAACCTAGCAATTATGTGATTAAATACGAAAGTTGTAGCAGTTTTGCCGTCGGCCGAAATGTAGGCATCACCTCGGCCCACTTAGTAAAATAATCTACTGCTAAGATAATATATGCATGCCCCCCGGCCGAGTGAGGGTTACATGTAATAAAATCGATACCCCATTTTGCGAAAGGACCAACAAAAATTATGGGATGAAGAGGAGCGGGTGGTGCGCGCATCTTACGATCAAAAAGTTGACAATTGTGGCATTTCCGGACTACATAAATGCAATCTTTGAATAACGACGGCCAGAAATAGCCAGCGCGCAATATATTTTGGGTTGTGCCATACCCAGACATATGACCGCCACATGCTCCAGAATGGTAGTCATTTAAAACTTTTTCAGCTTCTTCATGAACAAGACAGCGTCGGAAAACCGAATCCGCTCCACGACGATAAAGTGTATCACCAATGATATTATACTATTGGGATTGGAAGCGTATTTTCCATCACTGAGATCGTGAGATTTCAGGCCGAAAATATTGGGTTTGGAGATAAACAATAATATCTCCATACCATGGATCGAGAGTACTGACAAGAAACAGATATTCGTCCAGAATGGGCTCTTCTACCACAGTTTCAGTATCAGTAGAGGGAAAATCACACATCAGTTCCGCAAATACCAAAGATTTCTTTGCCTTGGATTTCTCAAACTCCAAATAAAATTCCTGTAGGATGACTATCCATTTGGAATACTTTCCCCCTAGCAATTGTTTGGTCAAAATATACATCATAGGGTTGCAATCAGAAATTACCGTGGTTTTATGTAACAAGATGTAGTGCCTAAATCTCTGGACAGCTTGGACAACTGCCAATGCCAATTTCTCCACATGTGTGTATTTGATCTCGGTTGGATGCAGATTCCGACTAAGATAGTAAATCACATGTTCAGTATGAGGTTCGTCTTCCTGAACTAACACCATCCCAATGGTGGAATGAGAAGCAACGAGGTACAAAATGTAATCCTAGTTATAGTTGGGAGGATGCAATAACGATGCATGGGTTAACGCGTGTTTAAGTGCATCAAAAGATCAATCAATGATCTCATCCCAAAAGAATGGAATATTTTGTTTCAACAACCGGGTGAAACCCTTTGTAAGCTCGGCATAGTTAGGAATGAACCGACGTAAAAATTTTTCTTTCCCCTGCAAACTTTGGAGTTGGCGTAAAGTTGAAGGAGGAGGTAATTTAACAATAGCTTTGACCTTCGACGGATCAACTCGAATGCCTGATTTAGAGACAACAAAGCCCAGTAAATGACCCGAATCTACAAAAAAAACACATTTGTGTGGATTCAACCTAATTTTATAATGTTGACACCTCATAAAGATAGCTCATAAGTGTGTGAGATGGTCGGCCCTGCATGATGAATGAGCAGGTAAATCATCGAGATACGGCTGCACAATGTGCTTAATGTCATGAAACGCATAAGACATTGCCCTTTGAAAAGTTTCTCCAGCATTCTTCAATCCAAAGGGTAGCTTGTGATAAGCAAACGTCCCCCATGGACAAATAAAAGTTGTTTTTGACTGATCAGCAGGGAGTATGTTTATTTGATTATACCCGGAAAAGCCATCCATAATGGAAAACATTTTGTTACCGGCACAATCATCAATTATTTGATCGATATAGGGAGTTGGATAATTGTCTTTGGGACAAGCTCGATTAATATCCATATAATCGATACATACTCGTATCGTTCCTTATTTTTTAGTTACAGGAACAATATTTGATACCCAATCCGTTAAGGGAATTGGATAAATGAAACCTGCACGCAGTAATTTTTCAACTTCTGCTTTAATAGCAGTAGCTTTTCTAGGATGTATCTGACGTAAACGTTGATGAACATGTTTGGCATCCGAGTAAGTCTTGATTTCATGTACGACGATTGATGGATCAATTCCTGGAATTTCTTCATAGGACCAGGAAAACACATCATGGAATTCTTGAAATAGGGCTTTATAAGCTTTAATTTCATCTTCAGTACAGCAAGCACCTATATGAATGTTTTCAATTATTCCTGGTTTTACTGAAATGTCAATTGGAACCGTTCGAGAAATATTTTCCAAATTTAATTCAGAATCAGGATTTTACAATGGATTTTGGGGTTCTTTGACATATTCAACGGTAAAAATTGAAGCGAAATCATCTTCAAAATGATCTAGTTCAGGTAAAAACGAAGATCGGTGATGCAGATCTTCCCATGGTAAATCATCAATGGACAAAAATTCATGAATGTGCTCATCCGTATGAACAACATCAGGAAATGTCGTTGTGGTTGAACTAGATATAGAAAGTGATTCCTCACGAATTCCATTCATTGGATCATTTTCGGTTGAAAAGGGGTCGGAAAGTGACTGTACAGCCTGATATGAAATTTCAAATGGACTCAAAGGCATCATGCCATCAATTGAATCTAACTCGGAATCAGAAGGAATGATCCAAGGATCATCAAACATAATAGTATCTGACGAAATCATGTGAATAGTTGCAACAACAGGTGATACATTAGGAGGAGGAAAGGAAAAAGTTCCTAGTAAACCATAATCTTTAACCAATCCTACTCCAACATCCTTATAAGGGATATCCACTTTACCAATGTGCTGGATTGTTTCTGTAGAGGCTGGGTCAGAAGAGAAATAAGTTAACTGATCTATTGTGACGATATTTTCTTGATATGGAAATTTTATGAGTCGAAAGACCGAAGAAACAATAGCAGTCATAGCATAAGACCAACTACAACCCAGGAGAAGGTTGTAATCTAGAGGGGCATCAACCACTTCCACATCTAGATTTACGGTTTTACCTTCGACCCCTATGGGTAAATCTTGCAAAATACCAAAAGAGTGGAAACCTCGACCATCAAAAGCCTTAAGAATCATCAAATATTGGTTGAGTGTAGGAGAACCAAGCGATTTCCAACACTGAATCGACATAATACATGTTAAATCTCCCTCATCAATCACAGTCCGATAGATCGGTATATTTTTTACTAACATTGGTATCTGGAAAGCCATTTGATGAGGTAGACGAGGTGTACTATTTTCTAAATAAAAGATTATAAGATTAGAATCCTGAACATCTACAGCTCCTATAGCAGAAAAAAGCAATTTACGTTGTGCTGGGCATGATTGCAGCACTTCCAAAGCTGACATTGCTGAAGGGGAAATAGCTAAGTCTTCAACAATGTTGTAATTCTAAGCAGCTCTCGCATGTGGATTGAAAGCTGATTTACGAAGAACACCTTTAGCAGGCGGTTTGATTATTAAGTCTGGATTTTGTTTCTCGATGTGTAGTGGACCAGAAACAGGAGGAGGCGTAGTTGACGTATTTGCATTAGAAGATTCTGCTTCTTTACCATCAACAGGACTCTTATTACCATAATCTTGTGATCGCGTCGCAATCCTTACATGAGACATCATCAAAATAGGTTCTTCTGAAGTAGTCGAAGTAGAACCAACCATTTTGCTATCTTGAGTCGGAAAAGGATCCTTCAAGACAGCAGGTTGTTGTGAACCTTTAATGAATTTTGCAACCTCTGCTCGATGTGGGCATTCCTTAGTAAAATGATCTTTGTCAAAAATATAAAAAGGATAACGAGGTTTGTGTTTTTCGTCATTGGATTCATTTTTATCAGTTTTCTCTTTTGAATTCTTTTTATTTTTATTCTTCCCTTTATTTTTACCATCGGATTTAGATTTAGTCGTAGAAGTATCTACGACATGAATGTCTGCAGAAATTTCAGGGGAAGATTCTCCTTTCGGGGAAACTGGTAAAGTTAAAATAGGAGAATAATTATTTGAAGATTTCTTCTTACTTTTTGTATTGACTATACCAATCATACCATCAGCAGCATGAGACCCTGAAGGAGCAGCAGCTATTTGACCTTGTTTTCGAAGGTCAGGGATTTTTTCGTGTAAAGTACCTGACTGCGTATAAACGAGGTCAAGGTACTGAGCTTGAGCAATCACTTGCTCTTCAGTAACAACACCAGCCTTAGCTACGTCTTCAGTAATCTTGGGTAACAATGATTTAACAAACCATTTTTCCAAAATTTGATCTGGAATATAAACTTTCACCAAACCTCTTCTACGTCGCCATTCATGAATATGATTAGAAATATACGTAGACGTGGATTGTTTTAGTGAAGTTAAAAATTTCGTGCCATTGTTGTATCTGACAGGCAACTGAAAATGAGTCAAGAAGGTAGTTGCTAACTGATTGAAGTTATTAAACAAGCCTCGTGGTAACTCAATGTACCATTTGGCTGCAAGACCAATAAGAGTTCTTTGGAAAAGACGTAAGCGAATCGAATCATCAATGATTGAATTAGACGCACACCAGAGGTGATAGGTCATGACGTGATTTGATGGATCCTCTCTTGACTTACCTTCGAATTTGGGTATATCACTGGGAAACTTATGCGGCATTGGCGGTCAGTACGGATAATAGAAAATCGGATCATTCGTAAGGCACATCAAATCAGGTAAATCCAAAGTTGCAATAAGTGGTAACTGATGGTTAGGGTCACGAAAACCTTGAGTAGCCAAAGCAGTTCTAGGAGGTGGATAGCCAGGATAAATGGGAATCGGATTTGCGTTAGGAATCGTGTAACCTCTTGGAAAACCAAGATTAACTGGACCAAAATGGGGTTGTTGAGGCTTCTGATAAGTATAGCCAGGGTACGGTTGATACTGATAACTTGGATTTTGTGAAACGGGACCATATTGAGGATATCCCTGGTACGATTGATACGTGAATTGTGGTTGACTTGTGACAACTGTACTTGTACCGACTTGTCCTGTAGGCATCTAAACTGAAGATCCTAACTGGGGTACAGAGACTTGAGGGATTTGCACGGATACAGGGGTAGCCAAACTTGGAGTTACAGATACTCCAAAAATAGGTGTTATAGGTTGAACAGATGTTGCAGCAGTTTGAGGCGGAGTCTAAGGTGAACTATGCCCAGCCTGCTGAACAGAACTAGGTGCAGAAGTTTGAATAGTTGGCTGGACAGGTTGCAGGGTTAAACCAGAAACCAAAGGCTGTCCAGGTTGATAAGGCAGCTGCACGTTAGGCTGCATAGGCTGTTGATACTGGGATGGATCCCACACTATATTCATTCCGAGGTACTGTCCCGCAGAAGGTTGAATGTAGGGACCATAACCTGGTTGAACGTAGGGTTGATAAGTAAGTGGTAAATTTCCAGCTCCTTGAACAAATGACTGACCATAAGGCTGTTGGTAACCTTGAGTTGGGTACTAACCTTGAGGTTGATAACCCTGAGGCGCGTACTAAAGCTGGGGTTGATAAGGACCCTAAGGAGCATATTGAGCTTGGGTTTGACCCTGGGGTGTGTACTGTCCTGAAGGTTGATATCCTTGAGGTATGTACTGTCCTTGGGGTTGTCCCCCAAAATAATATGATTCCATAGTTTGTCCTGGGAAAAAGCTACCTTGAGGTTGAACCCCAGGTGGTAACTGACTCCCTGAAAGTTGCCCCCCAAGCGGTAACTGACTACCTTGAGGTTTCCCCCCAGGAGATAACGGATTTCCCTGAGATTTCCCTTCAGGCGGTAACTGACTGCCTTGAGGTTGTCGATTCGGAATATTACCAGAAATCATAAAGATTTGCTCTGCGTTTAACGTTTCAGTTTTAATTCCACTTAAACCAGATGATAACACTTTTTCTATTGGTTGAGGAGCTGCTCCAGAGAAAGTACCAGACAGAGCCTGATATCCGGAAGGAACATAAGGACCACCATGTAAAAATGTTTCCAGTGTCTGGGAAAACATGGATGACTCTCCTGCCATAATGGCTGACGGATAGTAACCTCTGGGTGTTGGATGAAATGGAACTCGAGGTGGAGAAAAAGCAAGACCCGGATTCTCTAAAAAATTCGTTAAGGATAAATACCAAGCAGTAGTTCGAATAGGGCTGTAGAAAATTGATTCACGTTCCCTAAGATTTAACAACTGAGGGGAATTGGGAAGAGATAACTCTTCGTCTGGATTAGTAAGTTCTTCAATAGAAATTAGTCCAGATGGAAGATCATCAGTGATAATATTTCTTACCCTAGGTGAACCAGGATTGCTAGAAGTTGGAGTGATAAATCCTGAAGATGTTTCCAAAACAGAAGGTTCAGTCTCAGGTTCAGAGATTTCAAGTTCGTCAGCCAGTTCACTAGTAGGAGAAATACTACCAGTAACTTTAGAAACTGAAATCGGCTCTTGAATGTGTTCTGTTATGGGTGTTTGATAACCAGGATGAACTACTATAGATGAAGTTCCAACTTCTGTTGATTTAATACTACCGCTACTAGATGATACCAGAGCGTGAAGCCCTTCAAGATGACTTGGTGAATATTCAGGGGGTTTCCCTTGTAATCTCTGGGTTTGTCTCGGCAATTCCGCCATGATTAAATATTTAACTAATCACACGCAAACAAAGAAAATTTCAATGAAAACACCTAAAGTCTCTAAGAAACAAACAATTGAATCACACGCTTAAAAATCTAAGAGTTCAAACCACACACAAACAGTAACTTCCCGTACTAAAAACACTAGTTGGTGATGAAATCCAACTTAGTAGAAATTTAATACAGAAAGGGCGGTTGGAACAGTTACCCCGACAACCTGCTTAATGAAACAGACTGGCACAAGTTTCCTCACAAAACCATCTCGTGTGAAGAGAACCCCCCAAAGAGTCCAAGTGAGTCTAGTCGACGTCTGCTCCAGGTACAGTGAGATCTTTTCTTCACCGTCACCTTAGAAAATAATCTTAAGTTTTGGACACTAAGGTTACCAATAGTAACAAATATAACTGGGGGAACAGTCTACGATCCGATCCCATGCGCAAGGGCAGAGTAACAAAGCTCAATCCCCTTGAAGGCTCCTTGACATGGTTAATCCGAGGTTTACCAACAAGTGACCCCAGGCTCCTTGACAATGGTTAATCCGAGGTTTACCGTTTGTAATGCGCACAAAATATTCTATCTTTCCCAATGAAATAGAATTGATTGTCTCAAAGGTTCGGACATGATCTCGTGATTGAATTCTTTAAGAGAAGCTTCCCAGATTATACAAATTACAATTGGATTTATTTCCTACTGCAAGATTCGTCTACTTGTTTGTTTTACTACCTTGGAGAGTTAATTACTCCCTACTCCAAGATACTAGCCTAAGCTATGTTGGTGATAAGAGCCCTAGAAAATAAAAAAATTCATTAGGGGAATTTTGAGGTCTAAAATGGGCCTCCTAAGGAAACTATAAAATAATAGTGGAAAGAATCAAATAAGATTTGATGACATCATCAAATTTTAGAGGGAAAAATGAAAAAACTATTTTTTCAACTCATATTTTCAACTTATCTCCCAAATTTTTTACTCAAATTTCGAGTGAGAGTACTTGTTGGATGCGAAATTTAATTCCTCATCCAAGGAGTACCCATGTTGCATACTTTCGATGGGTCCTACTACACAAAAAATGAGAAATACATGAAAAACGTGATTGTAATCACGTTTTTTTTTATGTATTTCTCATTTTTCATGTAGCAAGGTTCATTGAAAGTATGCAACATGGGTACTCCTTGGATGAGGAATTAAATTTTGCATCCAACGAGTACTCCCACTTGAAATTTGAGTAAAAATTTTGGGAGATAAGTTCAAAATACGAGTTGAAAAAGTAGTTTTATTATTTTATTATTTTTTAATATTTTTACCCTTTTATTTAAAAAATGGTAAATCATCCCCCATGGTTGACATCATCATCTTGAATCCTATTGGTTGTTATAAAGTTTATTTTTGTTTTACAATATTTTTCTTAGGAGGCCCATTTTAGACCTCAAAATTCCCCTAATGGCTAGATGAATTTTAATTAAGCGTTACTTTTAGGAGTTGTTTCTTAAGTCAATGGGTGCGGAAGTGAAACTCTGATGGTGTGAAGACTCGACTTCCAAAAAAACACTAAAAATGCACCTAAAAATGATAATCATATCGTTTCCTTTCATTGAAATTCTAATTAAGGAAGAGTTAGAGAATGCAATTCCTTTAATGAACAATTCCTTCTTTAAACATAAAGAACAATTGAAAGAAAATATTTTTGTCTTTTCAGCAATAACTCCAAATGAAACAAAATATCAAAGCTCATAAGAAAATCCTTTCACTTTCAAAAACTTGAAGCTATAAAACAAATTTCCTTCAAAAGAGATCTACAAACTTTTATAAAAAATACTCAAAACTATAAAACTAATTCTGAGATCTACAAATTTTAATAACCTATTTGAATAAAAGCCTTAAAACTTTTTTGAAGAATGTTTTACTTAGTTATTCAGCAAACTAAGGATCTATTTTTTCAGAATAACAAACAGATCAAAAAGACTTAATTATGTTTTTATAAAAAATGAAATTCAAAAACCAATAACAAAGTTTCTTTTTGAAGATTTGCAAAGAAACAGGCAACTCTATTTCTCAATAAAGGATGATTTCACAATCAGGTCGGATTCAGCAAAAGACAAAAGACCAATGTAATCTCAGGTATTTCAAACAATCAATGCTTCGAATCGCTACAAAGACCAAGTGAAAGACAATCCAAAATGCAAAACTTCTAGAAAATCATCAAAACATCAATACTGCTAAGATTCATTCATAGAAAGCTTTTGACAGAAACAATCATCAATCTGGGCAGAAATCAAAAAATCTAAATTAAAATAAAGATAAACTAAAGAAAGAAATCTAAAGGTTTTTCAAAATTTTAACAGGGTCTGCAGGCTTGCAGAAGGAACATGTGTGGTACCGCACTGTTTACTAAAGCAAAAATGTGAAACTTCCCGCACTGTGCAAATAAGGAAAAGTGCGGTCCCAAGAATAATTAGAGAAAAACATAAAAGATCTCAAAATTTTCAAAAACAGAGAAAACCTAAGCTACCCAGGTAGATGTCTATCAATCAAAAACTAGGAAAAATGTTTCCTCAAATCAAAATAAAAGAGAACCAAAAACAACAAGTTCTTTCCCCAGTGGAGTCGCCAATTTGTTGGTGGATAAATCCATCTTGCGGACAAGACCGATCTCCCTATTATTAAAAGTATCTAGCAACAAACAGCCAAATAGACTAACCTTTCTCTAAGCATATATGATCTATGAAAATCTCTATAGAGGTGTTAAGGACTTACGGTTTGTCTAGTGCTTTTTTGAAGTCGTTATTGTCCCTCGTGCGCTTGAAGGAGTTTTCCTCGTAAACCTGCAGTCACAAACAAGAAAAGTGTTACATAGCACCTGCATAGAAATCATCATAAACCATGCTTATCATAGTGATCAAGGAATCTATGAAATAAACCATTGATTGAAAGCTTATTGAGAAAAATGAGTATATTTGTATTAATTTCAACAGAAGAAAATCCTTACAACCTGAGCCTTGATGTTGCACAGGACTTTCCGGGGTCCGAAGCAGGAATCTCCTTTACTTTGATAAGCTCTGCACTCCTCCAACCAAGACGAATAGAGGTATGTAATCTTTCCTCACAAAAGTCTTAATTAACTGAGTCTGAATCTCAACAGCACTTAACTTCAAATATTCTAAAGCTTCAACTTCCTTTGAGGCTACCCAATACCTATTTTTATAGTAGAATAGAGGAGGTTTTCTGTTCCAACTATGAAGGGATAGAATCCTCCTTCAAAGGGATAAGCTCCTCACATCAAGGGGTTAGCTCCATAAGGTAAGGGATACATGCACCTCATAAGAGCGGTTCTATCACCGCAAGATATTTTCTGGAAGCTTTTAGAATTCAATTTTATTGAGCTTTTCGGAAATTACTTGCGCCTTTTTGATCTTACAGGGGTCCACACTTTTACCACAGATAAAGTGCGTTATGATACGCAGGAAAGCTAAACATTAGGTGTGGGACATTAGGAAAGATAGAGATAAAGTGCGACACCAAAGTTTAGGAGATTTTTAGGAACTTTTCTCTAATTTTCAAGGCTTGACATGAGGAACTGATATGTTAGACTTGCAAAGGGAGGAGTATGAGTAATAATGAGCTCATACACATAGCAGAATGTCAGGATGACAATTTTTAGTGTAACAGGATGTTATGGAGTGGATTTCTGATGTTTTATTTTGTATTCCTCCATTATCTTTTGCACCAACTTGGATATAAATTGAGTACCTTGATCTTTAACAATTTCCCTTGGGACATCAAAATGAGTGAAGATATCCTAAAAAAATAAATGAAACTACAACATTTTCAGTAGAAAATGGAAGTGATTTAGCTTCTACCCATTTCATGACATAATTTGTACAAACAAGAATGTACTTTTTTTATCTTGATGGTGGATTGATTAGTCCAAAAAAAATCCAAATCCCACTTTTCAAAAGGTTCAATAAGTACCTGGGGTTGTAGATGCATCTCATTTGAAGGAACACACTTTCCTATTCTCTAAAAACTATCAAATCTCTTAACTTATTCTTTAACATCTCTCAAAAGAGAAGGCCAATAATATCCTAAGAGAAGGATTTTATAGGTAGTCCTTTTGTTAGCAAAATGTCCTCCACATGGTTCATCATGACAAGCCTTTAATATTTCTGGTACTTCATCCTCTCTGACACATCTTCGAATGATTAAATTAGGTCTTTTTTTGTACAATTCTCCATTTATCCATGAATACAATGCCTTGGTTTTAATAACTTTCCTTTTCTCTCGAGGAGACAAATATGAAGGTAACTTCCCTGTGGAAAAATAGTTAGCAATATATACAAACCAAGGAGATTTAATAGATACTGCAAAAATATATTCATCTGGAAAATTTTGTTTTATGGGAACATCCTTATTATCATTTTGGATTTTAGAGAGAAAATCAACAACTACATTCTCCTTTCTAGGTATACCCAAAATAGTAATATTGAATTATTGTAATAATAATAACCATATTGTAAATCTATCATTAGTAATTAATTTATTCATTAAGTATCTAATTGCAGAGTGATATGTCAATCTTCTAAAAAATAATTGGTGATCCCCTGAAGATGGACTCACATAGAAGTTTGAAATGTTGGGTTTAACAAAATTTTTTGAACAAGTCATTCTACTCTCTCTCAAATTAACTCACATGTATGGATTCTCTTTTCAAAATAATAAAACATTTTTCATGGCTTAATGATAGGTTTGTTTCTTTACATCTAAAGATAATTTTTTCCAAATTTTCAAGAGCTTCCTCAAAAGAATTCCTATAGATAGTAAACTCATCCATATAAACTTCCACACAAGCATGAATCAAATCATAAAAAATTCCTAGAATTGCCCTTTGGAATGTTGCAGGTGCACTACATAATCCAAAAGGAAGTAATCTATAAGCATAAGTTCCCCATGGACAGGTGAAATTTGTTTTGTCTTGATATTCCGGAGCTACTTAGATTTGGTTATATCCACTAAAACCATCCAAGAATGAAAAATAATTTTTCCTTGCCAATGTATCAAGGACTTTATTAGTAAACGTTAGCGGAAAATGATCTTTCAAGGTGGATTTATTCAATTCCATATAATCTATGCATACTCTCCATTTTCCATTTTTCTTTGGAAAAATAACTAATAGTGAGACCCACTGACTATCTGATATTGGATAAATTAAATTCACATTCAAAAGTTTTTGTAACTCTTATTTAATAATTTTCCTTCGATTTGGATTCATCCTCTTCTGATGTTGTCGAATTGGTCTGGAATTTTCTTCAATATAGATATGATGCATACAAGTGTTAGTCAATTCCTTTAATATCATTGTATTCCCATGCATAAGAAAAGGAATGTTCTTGCTACATCTTTATCAATTCTTTCTTTTGAGATTGTTCTAGATTATTATTAATATTCAAAGTTTTCTCTGGAAAGATTTCTATTGAAGAATTCCTAATTTTTTCCATAAAATGTAAAGCCATTTGATGAGATGATAAATATTCAACATTTGCATTGTTCTTGAAATCCTTGATCTTGTTCACAATGTGAGGATGAATATTTATTATTCATCAAATTTAAAATCTGATCTTCTTCATATTTTTGTGAAGTAGCAAATATTGGTTTTATATCAAAGTGTTCGTTATCATCATCTATCCAAACTTCGTTTTCTACTTCCATTTTTGTTTTTTTAGGGGGGTGTAGTGTGAATTTCTCAGTAGATATTCCATCAGAGGTAAAATTGTAACTTAGTAGATATCCCTTTATAGCTTGTAATTGAGGAATTTTGATGCGAAAATTTTTCAGTTAACACATAATTCATTAAATTTGGAAGTTTTCCGTCGATCTAGAATTTAGAACTTTAACTAGATTAAGTTTTTTCAAAATGTGGAATTATAAAATCACTTAGTTTACTAATTTTAATGTAGATATTCACCGTTTTTGGTGAAAAAAATATAATGGTAAACTATATAAAACAAATTTATATAAAATTACAAAAGCAAATCTTTCACATCTTAATCTTGGATTCCTTACATTATCTCTTTAGGTATTTTTTATGGTTTGTACTAAAAGCTAAGTTTGTTAAGGTTATCTTATGAAAATAATGTTGTGTATGTTACTAAATTACTACTATTAACTTTATGAAAATAATATTGTGTATGTTACTATTATCAACCCATTTAATTATAACTTGATATAGTAAATATCATGTATGTGTTAAGTTACGATTATTACTAAGACAAGGTTGCTAGTAACAATTTAAAAGTCTATCACCTTTGCAACACTAGTAATATGGTTGAAGATGAAAAACACCTCTAAAATCATCCAATTTATACTCATATTGGATTTAAATTTCAAAATATTTGTGGCGCTACCAACCTTCTTGATCTTTTAACTAAACAAAATTATGATGATCTTTAAACACTTCTTTTCATGCTTTTTGAGCATAACAATATAATTCTAAAGAATTTTGAGTAATATATTTATGGATTCTTATATACCATATTTGGTCTTAGTGGATGATAATCATCATTATCACCATCATAATTACATACATTTTTTTTACTTCTAATTACTTTACAACATATTCATTTTTTCTTTAATTATAGTCGATATTATTTTTCTAGAACATATTTTTTATTTTTTATTTTTAATTTAAAAGGGAAAAGAACTGCCAAACTTACATATCCCCTCATACTAGGTTGTAGAATGAATCTGCCTCTCAGCTCAATTACTAATCATTTTAATTATCAAAATCAATCATGAATTAAAATAGTAACAAAGTAATACAATTTGATTATTGTCAAGTACAAGAGGAAAGAGAGAAAATTGAATAAACTATTTATTACAAATGTTTAGTTTTTATTCGTGGAGTGTTTAAGGATATTATATTGAAAAGAACATATTGAAATTCATCTAAAACTTAGATTCCTTACATTATTTCTATTATCATGAATATTTATATTTATGAATTAAATTTGACTCGTGAATAATAGATTTTGTAAAAAAGATCTTACCTGGTATAAAGTCCTTTAACAATATATTAATATTGTGTTTGTTACTATAATTGACCATTTTAAATTGACACTAACTACTTTTCCTATGTTGAGTACAAATTTATTATACTAGTAAAATGTTGGCACAACTTCAAAATCTATAAGAGGAAATATTTTATAAGTCTAGTTGTGTTGTTCAATGATCAAAATCATTTTTTTATAAATTAGAGTGCAACAAAACAACAAATTTGATTTATATCAATTATAATAAGTAACATTAAGGAAAACTCACTTCAGAAATTATTACAAATGTCTAAAAATTTTTCATTAAGTGTTTAAATGGTTTATATTAAATAGAATACTAATTAGTTACTCCAGTATTGTTTTAATAGACCAATTTTAGAAGATGTGGTTTTTAAGTGCATTATTGAATTTGATTATGCATATTTGATATGGTGAGAAGTCATGTTGGTCAAACAAAGCTTTGAAAACTTAAATATTTTATGGCACTGTCATGTCATTTGTATCACCACATGATTACATTGAAATACTAAATAATATAAAACTTCTCCAAAAATAATATGAAGAGAATATTTGATATACAACAAATATTGAAAAGTGTGTCAAAATGTATATGAATAGATCCTTCAAAAAAAAATTACATTCATGAATCATATAAGCCTAATCTTAAGATATTCACTCAACTATGTGAAGAACAACTTCTACACCATATTTATTTATCTTGGTCTTCTTGCAATGTTCTTTCTTTGGCATCCATTCCCACACTATGGTATTAATTGGAATAGAGCCAAGTTCCATGTCATCAGGATTTGGTATCCAATATTGCTCTAAAAATTTTCCATTGTATTTCCCTGAAATAGGCTTCCACCAATCAACCTTTACGTGAAGATTCTCACTTTCATTGTTCCTAAAGATTTTTGAGATGGATTTTTCCATCCAAATCATCTCTCATGCATCCTCATTTCCTAATATAACTAGCAACATCTTTGCTTTCTCAACATCAATCATTGGATTGAATGTTGGCTTTGGCTTGTTTCATTTGGGTCCAACATATATTGGTTCATCTATTGAATTATCAAAATATCCATCCATAATACTTGAGATTACATGGAGTGCATTACGATCAACATCAACAATGTGCCTTGTCTTGGGCCATAAATCCTTAGAAGATGAATAATTTCCATCTATTATTCTATGGTCATTATAGATTCCATCTAATGTATCAAGAACTCTTTCCCGGTACACTACTTTATTTTTCCATTCCTTTGTAACAATTGGTGAATCCTCATTACTGATAGTGTCTTTCCACATTTTTATGTATGATTTTATCTCTTCCTTTAGTTCTTTTAAATAGGCATCATTCTTTTTGGAAGCTAATAAATATGGGCTATGGAAATTATAGGTCAACCTTCGTCATCTATATTCCATAACTCAACTGATTCTGAGCACTCAATATCTCTAATGGATTCTTTGTACCTTAGTACTGGAATATCATTGAGTACAATAAATTGGAAGTATTTAACATTAAGATGTCTAACTAGTGCATTTTCCCCTCCTTGATGTATCCATTAAGGAAAATTTTGAAGTCATAGACCTTGTCAATAAGTGTAGGTGGAAACACTCGATTTTCTTCAATTATGCGATGTGTATCCATCATTTCAGGTAAAGAATATATATCTTTACTTTTGGGTTGGAAGACATTCTTCTGTAGGTTCCATCTATGTCTTCATGGGTGTGCCCCACAGGAAGGAATCCAACCTCAATAGTGATTAAGACACCAAGTGCAGTTAAAAGTGATAGAAACATGAAAAGATATTATTCTTATTATCACGTGTTGCATTGTCCAACTATAACAACAAATATGGAGGAAGAGGTTTAAAATCAACATTTTTACTCTTTGATCTTCCATGAGATATAAAATAATCCTTGTACACTTGAAATTTTGAGTAAATAGAAGTGTCAAGTAATGCATTTGTGAGTGGGTTTCTTGAACTTCCACTCTCATAAAGTAGATCACCATACATATCAATTTGTGGGTCTTCAAGGTCCCTTAAGCACTTTTCAAGGGATGTAATAGTAAATTGTGATCCCATATGTACAAATGGTAGTGATAAATGACCAAAACCTCCTATATTATGCTCATGTGTTAGCATACTTGTCAATGAAAAACCTAAATTTGTTCCTACGAAGATTTTTATTTGACACATAGCCTTGGGATTGAAGTCTTTGTTTTATCCATTTTATCATGGATAATGCTCAAATACTCCTTTGGAAACCGCTCTGACATAATTCTATGGGAATAGTAGCAATATCTTCCACACATAACAATCTTGTTATGTTTGTCCAACCTACCTCGTGCCCTTTCTTCCAACTCTTTTGTAGTCATTGACTTCATCTGTGCTTTCAACACAATACATTCATTGCATTTACTGAAGTTGGTGTTCTTTGAAAATGACACATATCGAAACTTAGTATTATAGATCTTGCTCATAGTTTACTGTGATATTGATGGGTAATTGAGATTTTGAAGAGCCTCATTGATCTCTTTTAACAAAGAATTTTGTGTAAGTCGAAGGAAGCAATCTGAAAGGAGCAGATGTTCCATCTTCTTCAACTTGATGTTTTTGGTTTGGTGAAAAATCTGAATTATCCATTACAATTTTGTGCAATATTTATATGGCTGCCACAGTGTGTGCTCGTGCTTTGCATGTGTTGGTGTTACCATGAATAGCTTTGAGGAATATTATGTATCTTATACCATGCTTTCTTACAAATAATATTCCCATTAAATCTCATGTCCTTTACATTTCTAGCAATAGGTGGTAGGGCATGGCCATGGCTGCTTGACATAATTGTGTTTGACATGAGTTAATTTGAGCCAAATTCCCTAATACCATTTTTATTTATTTGTATCATACCCCTTCTAGCACCTGCAATGGCCTTCCTATCCACATGTCGAAGATAATCTTTTCCACAAAATACATCTGCTGCCAAAAGTCAAATTTCTTTCTTTTCATCTATTTTTGTTTGACATTTTGCAATTTTTGTTGTAGCCATAACTCATTTAATCCTTTTATATTGCCTTGTTACATGCATATCAATTGATTTTCTATATTTTTTATTACAAAGAGACTGTTTAATCCTTTTATATGGCCTTCTTACATGCATATCAGTTGATTTTCTATATTTTTCATTACAAAGAGGCCTGTCCCATTTGTTTAAGAGATTTGTGTCCTCTATAACATCCCATACCACCATTTCCTTGGGTGGCTCCTTGAAATTTTCCTTAATCCTTAATATTGTTGAGATTGCAACAAGATTATGAGCTTAGTGGAAAGGAGTCGCCTTCACTAAGTGGGCCCGCAGGCTATTTTTGGCGCAAAGTCTATTTTTAGACTATGTCTATTTTTAGACATATGGATCATGTTCTATGAGTTGCAAGATGCTATTTATGGATGGTTGGTAAAGTCGGAAAAAATAGATGGACTTCTGTTTTTAGACATACTGGGCGGAATCTATTTTTAGATTGCCAGTCTAAAAATAGATATGTCGAATATTATTAGCTCTTAATAATATTTGGACTATAAACATTATCTTATTCTCTTGGAGCACTTCAGTTAAGTGCAGAGATGTGGCACAGGAGCTGACAGAAGGAATTATGCTATTCCTGAGGGTTAAGTGGAGCTATTGCATGGAGACTTCAGTTAGAACTCATGTGACATAGTTTGGTGGAGTTATTGAGAAATTAGTGGGAGTTGTATTCAATTTAGCAACAATCTGCACCAGTTGAATATTTGTATTTGGTTTAACCTAATTTCATTACAATTATTTGTCCAAAGGTGGTGTCAGTTAATTATTAATTAATTTCACTAATTATAAACTCATAAATCAACTAAAGAATGCATCAGTTAACTCCAGTGCATGGACAGTTTCAGTGGAGACTAGTGTAAAAATAGGTGAAAGAGCAGGTTAACTATCAGTTGGTACACTGATACAGTTGCTATTTGCAACACACAGATAGGTGGAGTAGCCCATGAGGATTGCGCAGTTCAAGCCAGGTGGTTTATCTATTTAATGAAGCCATCCCATAGCATTAATTACGCAATAGAGGTTGGCTATCAGTAGTTGACATGTGTTTTGATAGATCTAGCTTGATAGTGTGTAGCAATAAGAGGTTGTGCTGAGAGCTTGTGAGGAGCTTTGTACAATGATTTTTACATGATCTCCATGACATATAATATACAGATAGTTGGGGTTTTCAGCTTTAAGCTTTCCCATTAAATACTGTGTTCATATGTGTGATTGTTTGTGATTTTAATGTATGCATGCAATTGATTTTATTTCCGCATGTGGTGATGGTGTTTGAAGAAGTGTATCATTATTTACATGACTAAAATAGTGTTGTTCAGGAGAATCCTGGGTGAATAATGTCCTGAGTTATTCAAGTTGGGGCTAAGATATCCAGCGATCTTGAATCAAGTAACCGATGCCAAAAGCAGTGAGGCGTTGGGATTTTGTGTGATGAATTCAAATTTGCGGTAGTGTTTTTCTTGGTGTCCAGGGTTAGGATATCTTTCAATGGATTATGATATTGGGTATGCCCTTGAGAAACTCACAATTATATTGCCTGAAGAGACGGATGGGAAGCGTCTTTGGTCAAATGGTTTGGAAATTGGAAGGAGTTGCAGATGCTAGATGCAGAAATTCCAAAACCTACTTCTAGTGATGCTGCCATACTTGACGCATGGCAAAAGAAGACAACAAAGTGTCGAAGGATTCTGTTGGAAGGTGTGAAGGATCACATAGTATCCAACCTTCATGGTAAGGCTTCTCCATTCTTGATGTGGAAAGCTTTGACATATTTATTTCAAAGCAAGAGCGACCAGAGGAAGTTGGCGCTCAAGGATAAACTCAGGAACATAAAAATGGAGAAAGGCGACAGTATGCCCAAGTACCTCACGAAGTTCATGCAATGCAGGGATGAGCTGGGAAGTGTGGGGGTGACTGTAGATGATGAGGACTTGGTGAGCTTGGCTCTCCTTGGGCTTCTGAAGAGTTGGCATTCCTATCAGGACTCTGTTAATGGTCGGGAGAAATTGCCAGGATGGGAGCGACTTTAGTCAGGATCTGTCAAGAAGATAAGCGAAGATGCAGGATGAGATCTTCATAAAAAGAACTACAGTGAAAGGAGTGCGTAACGCAAAGAAAACTAGAAGAAAAAACACATATTAGGTGAAAGGCAAAAAACTTGGGACAAGTCAGGTGAAGTCACTTTCTTTGCCACCAACCTGGAACATTCTTCAATTATTCACGAGAAGAAAAGAAAAATGCTAAAGCAAAAGGCTGGGACTCAAGTGAGAGAGGTATAGCCTCTGATTTGAAGCTAGATTTTGCTGATCTGTACTTACGTCTCAGTGTGATGGTTGGTCGTTTCTGTGATGGTGCATCTTTTTCACATAATGAGAGGTAGGGTGTTTGCTAATCTGGATGAAAGAATCTGTAGAGGTACACATGGATGAGGCATTATTGTGAATACTATCTGCAGCAGAAATATCGGTACCATTTCCTTTGAGAGGGAGTCTGGTAAACCCTTTTTATTGAAGGAAGTGATGCATGTTCCAGGATTGAAGAAGAATCTTATCTCTATGGCGATGTTAGAAGGTAGGGGATATGATGTTTTCATTAGCGAAGGAAAGGCTTTCCTGCATAGTAAGGCAACTGGTGAGATCCGGAGGATAGGGGTTCGAGTTAAGAACCTTTATCAATTGTAGGTAGATGGATGCGCAGCAATGGCAGGCAAGGCAGAAGGAGTGGTGAGCCGAGATGATGGCGAGTTGTGGCACCGGAGATTGGGCCACCTTCACCATGGAGATTTGAAGATACTGCACAGATTTCCACTGGGCTTCCTAAAGGCACTCTTGTGCAGTTAGATCAGTGCAAGGGGTGTACCTTGGGAAAATTTTTGAAAGCCACCTTTCACGAGAAGGATAGTCGCGCCACGACGATCCTTGAGAGAATTCACACAGACGTGTGTGGACCTTTCTCAAAAGCTTCGATAGTAAAGCACAGATATTATGTGATATTTATTGATGATTTTTCTCGTAAGTGATGGATCTTCTTCATGTATAAGAAGAGCGAGACATACTCAAAGTTCTGTGATTTCAAGGCACTGGTTGAGAAAGAATCGAGGAAGCAGGTGAAGGCTCTTAGGAGGCGGCCAGTGCACACCAACCTGTAAGGACTCTGAAAGTATGAACATTAAAAGAGCTCACAACACCTCACAGCACTGTGAGCAGGGTTATTTGGCTGAAAGAGTGTGATCATTGGGTGCTGCAGGCGATGTTGCATGATCGGGGCCTTCCCACACACTTTGGGCTGGGGCGCTGTCTTTATGATATATGTGCAAAACCGTTGTCCTCCACGGGGATCTTGGCATGAGTACACCCGAGGAGGCGTTTTTTGGTACGAATCCTGATATTTCCCATTTGAGGATTTTTGGTTCACTTGTTAACATTCATATAATGAAGGATGCCAGGAAGAAGCTGAAGTCGGCCGTATAGGTTGGGATATTTTTAGGGTACACTGATACACCCCACAACTATCGTGTGTATTTTCCAGGCAGTCACAAGACTGTTGTGCGATGGGATATCAAATTTCATGATGAGAAATCCATGAAGTGTTCGCTTGAGAGGGAGCTACACTTGCATGCAGATGAGGAGCTATTAGTTCCTAAGGATGAGCTTTAGGATGTGGATCAGCCACAAGATGAAGTTCATGGATTGGAAGAGACCACTCAAGCGAGCGCTTCAACCATGGAGACGACACTACGGACGAAGCGAGCGGCTCGAGATACGAAGAAGGTGGCAGGCACACTAAATGCAGCGCAGTGAGAGATAGTCACGACCCGGTATCTTGGATACATGGATCTTATGAGCAAGTGTGTCATGACAGAGCCATCTTCTTTTGAAGAAGCAGCGCAGGAGCCCACATGGGTAGATGCCATGGTGAAGGAGTATGAATGTTGGGCTGAGTCATGGGAGGTGTCCAAAGAGCGGAGTGATGGTGGGTTCGAGATTGATCTACAAAGTCAAGCAGGCGGCTGATGGGAGTGTGGAGAAGTATAAGGCAAGATTTCTTGCCTGAGGCTTTTCACAGATTGAGGGGATCAATTATGAGGAGACCTTTGCACCTGTCACAAGGTATTCTTCCATACAGACGATTCTTTCTCTCTCGGCGCAGATGGGGTGGCACATTCATCAGATGGATGTGAAGACTGCATTCCTTAACGGAGTCATTGAGGAGGAGGTGTACATAGAGCAGCCTAAAGGTTTTAAGATATCTTCGTGCCCAGTCGCATGTGTGCGGCTCAAAACGTCATATGGGTTGAAGCATTTGGATCTTGGTACTGAGATGAAGATACCACCGGACTTGGATTCTCCAAGAGTGAGGCGGATCCGAACCTATACCATATTGTGGTGGAGGGTAAGTTTCTGATCATTGTACTTTATGTAGATGATTTGATTTTGACGGGTGATGAACTGTTGATACACTCATGCAAGGTTGATCTTGCAAAGGAGTTTGAGATGAAGGACTTGGGCCTCCTTCATTATTTCCTGGGATTGGAAATTTGGTAGTGCAGTGGTGGACTGTTTGTTTCTCAGGGTAAGTATGCCCGGGAGATACTAGAGAATTTCAACATGCATGGCTGAAAGCCTGTTGATACTCCTCTTCCTGGTGGTTGGAAGAAGGAGGATGCTACTTCCGCGGATGTAGTGGATGCCACTGTTTATCGATAGTTGGTGGGGTCGCTTATGTATCTGGTCAATACACGACCTGACATATGCTATGTTGTTAACTAGCTTTCACAAGCTATGGTTAAGCCAACCAAGCTCTTCTGGAAGGCAAGCAAGCATGTATTGAGATATCTCATAGGCACATATCTCAGAGGCACATCGAGATATGGATCATGGTACAGACAGGAGGATGAGTTGAGGCGGCATGGCTTCACGGAGCGGTATCATCATATCAGAGATTGTGTGCAGCGGAAGGTCATGTTACTTTCATACATTCCCACGGAGGATCAGGATGTTGATATCTTGACGAAATCGCTCACGAGGAGCAAATTCAAATACCACAGAGGCAGGATAGGGGTGGTAGATAATCCTTATCTTGTTGAGAGGGAGTGTTGAGATTACAACAAGATGATGAGCTTAGTGGAAAGGAGTCGCCTTCACTAAGTGGGCAAGCAGGCTATTTTTGGCGCAAAGTCTATTTTTAGACTATGTCTATTTTTAGACATATGGATCATGTTCTATGAGTTGCAGGATGCTATTTGTGAATGGTTGGTCAAGTCAGAAAAAATAGATGGACTTCTATTTTTAGACATATTGGGCGGAATCTATTTTTAGATTACCAGTCTAAAAATAGATATGTTGAATATTATTAGCTCTTAATAATATTTGGACTATAAACATTATCTTATTCTCTTGAAGCACTTTATTTAAGTGCACAGATGTGGCACAGGAGATGACAGAAGGAATTACGCTATTCCTGAGGGTTATGTGGAGTTGTTGCATGAAGACTTCAGTTAGAACTCATGTGACAGAGTTTGGTGGAGTTGATTGAGGAAGTTAGTGGAGTTGTATTCAGTTTAACTAATCTAAACATAGTTGAGCTATTTGTATTTAGTTTAACTAATTGATACAATTAGTGAGATGGTGTGAATTAATTATTAGTTAATTCACTAATTATAAACTCATTAATCAACTAAATAATGCATCGGTTAA
Organism: Pinus albicaulis; assembly: GCA_034641835.2. Lineage (NCBI taxonomy): Eukaryota > Viridiplantae > Streptophyta > Pinopsida > Pinales > Pinaceae > Pinus > Pinus albicaulis. The sequence goes on along the minus strand of CM076573.1, from coordinate 909,104,395 downwards.
CTTTAGTGCATGGACAGTTTTAGTGGAGACCAGTGTAGAAATAGGTGAAAGAGAAGGTTAACTATCATTTGTGACTATACAGTTGCTATTTGCAACACACAGATAGGTGGAGAAGCCCATGAGGATTGCGCAGTACAAGCCATGTGGTTTATCTATTTAATGAAGCCATCCCATAGCATTGAAAACGCAATAGAGGCTGGCTATCAAGTGGCAAAATATTGGAGCATGTGTTTTGCTAGATACAGCTTGATGATGTGTAGCAATTTGGGAGTTGTCTTGAGCTTGTACATGTATGCAATGGACACATGATCTCATGACACTCAATATCTGAGATAGTTGGGATAAACAGCTTTAAGCTTTCCCATTAAATCTTGTGTTCATATGTGTGATTGTTTGTGATTTTAATGTATGCATGCAATTGATTTTATTTCCGCATGTGATGATCAATGGTAGAAGAGATTATGTATTATGCATGAAGCTAAAATAGTGTGTGATCAGGAGAATCTAGGTGAATAATATATCAGTTATTCAAATTTCTACAAATATCACACCTTTGTTGTCCACCAACCTATTTATTGGCCATCTAACCAAACAATGTATAGACTTATCCCCAATTCTGCATATTTCACAATTTCCATCTATCTCTTCCAAAAAAACACCAAATTCCATTTCACCTAGTGTTTAACCTTCAACAATGTCATCCTCGCGGACATTAACTAGCATTTGTCAATGCACATGCTTGTTCCCATGCATTCATGTGTAAGAGAAACCTTTGTACATATGAATATAACCCTATCTTGGGGAATATTTATGGCATCATCATGACAATGGGGTTGCAAATATGATTATGGCCAAATCTCATAAGATTCCAATGCACCCCCTAGTGGATGCTCAAATCATGTTGGATGTGGTAGAGCAGCATCATGTTTTAACACCTTCTCAATTTTAACCACTATGCATCCTTTCTTTACCATATTTCCATTCACTTTATGCCCAAGCTCTATATTGAATATGGAGCCCTTGCCCACCTTCACTCCATGTTGTAGAAGATCTACCTTGTCTCCAATAGAAAATGTAGAAGAAACATTTGCACCTATAAACGAATGTAAATAAGATTAGCATTTACTCAAAAAATGAGCATTATACTATCAATAATATTTGAACACATGCTTCAATATTTTTATTTACCTATGTTGTGCCTCAAATCCATGATCTTACATGGATGTATGTCCCCTTCATCAACATCCTCAATCAAATATGGTTGAGTGACATCAATTATCAAAATTGTAGCATAACATGCATTAACACTTTCTACAGCATAATAAGTTCTAGACTCTGTAGATTCGACCCTTCCTAGCCCAAAGACTTGATAATTAATAAGGAGATCAACAAAGTCCCCTTTTTCCAAAATTATATTTTCCATTCTAGCTTGTACCAATTTTGTAACAACAATTAAATCATAAATTTTAATTAAAAGGTTGAACCATGTAATGTGTGATTTTATATTTTCACAAAAACACACAACTTTCAAAAAAGTAATATAGATGCAATAATTTAAATAGTATGGTAGTCATTGTTCCCCACCCTCTAGTGCCTACTACCAAAAATTACTTTACATGTAAATTACGCAAAAAACATATCTGAAGACCATGCAATTATAAATACAGATAGTATCATAGAAGGACAAATATCAACTCATATCAAACCACCAAGTTCCTATTTAACTTCAGAAATGACACTTGTAGTCTCAATGCATGTGTATGAATAATGATCATAAGAAATTTGTAGAAGTTGAAGAACCAAAACATGGTCCATTGGAAAATCTAAGAAACTCCAAGATTGATGCTACATAAGATGTCTAAAAGCCCCATGAAAAAGAGAAATTATATTTTCACTTAGTGAGGATGTTTGATGTACATATGAATCTAACCGTATCTTGGGGAATATTTATGGCATGATCATGATAGTGAGGTTGCAAATCTGATTCTAGCCAAATCTCATAATATTCCAATGCAACCCCTAGCATATGCTCAAATCCTGTTGGATCTGGTAGAGCAACATCATGTTTTAACACCTTCTCAATTTTAACCACTATGCATCCTTTCTTTACCATATTTCCATGCACTTTATGTCCAAGCTATGTATTGAATATGGATCCCTCACCCACCTTCACTCCATGTTGTAGAAGATCTACCTTGTCTCCAATAGAAAAAGTAGAAGAAACATTTGCACCTATAAACGAATATAAATAAGGTTAGTATTTACTCAAAAAAAGTATTATACTATCAATAATATTTGAACACATGCTTCAATATTTTGATTTACCTATGTTGTGCCTCAAATCCATGACCTTCCATGGATGTATGTCCCCTTCATCAACATCCTCAATCAAATGTGGTTAAGTGATATCACTTATCAAAATTGCAACATAACATGCATTAACCCTTTCTCTGGCATAATAAGTTCCAAACTCTGTAGATTCGACCCTTCTTAGCCCAAAGACTTGATCATTAATAAGGAGATCAACATAGTCCCCTTTTGCCAAAATTATATTTTCCATTCTAGGTTGTACCTATTCTATAACAACAATTAAATCATACATTGTAATTAAAAGGTTGAACCATGTAAAGTGTGATTTTATATTTTCGCAAAAACACACAACTTTCAAAAAAGTAATATAGATGCAATAATTTAAGTAGTATTGTATTCATATTGTATGTAATGAAATGTTGTTCCCCACCATCTAGTGCCAACTACCAAAAAGTACTTTACATGCAAATTACACAAAACATATATGAAGACCATCCAATTAGAGATGTAGATAGTATCATAGAATGACAAATAGCAGCTCATATCAAACCACAAAGTTCTTATTTAACTTTAGAAATAACACTTGTAGCCTTAATGATGTGTATGAATAATGATCATAAGAAATTTGTATAATTTGAAGAACCAAAACATGGTCCATTGGAAAATCTAAGAAATTCCAATATTGATGCTACATAAGATGTATAAAAGCCCCATGAAAAGGAGAAATTGTATTTTCACTTAGTGAGGATGTTTGATGTTTGAACTTGATAATCAAAAGCCAAACTAGAGGTTTTCCTCCAAATAAAATTTTTGAATGAAAAATATCAGCTCATCAAACCACCAAGTTCATATTTAACTTCAGAAATGACACTTGCAGTCTTAATGCATGTGTATGAATAATGATCAAAATAAATTTGCATAATTTGAAGAACCAAAACATGGTCCTTTGGAAAATCTAAGAAATTCCAAGATTGATGCTGCATAAGATGTCTAAAAGCCCCACAAAAAGGAGAAATTATATTTTCACTTAGTGAGGATGTTTGATGTTTGAACTTGATAATCAAAAGCCAAACTAGAGGTTTTCCTCCAAATAAAATTTTTGAATGACAAATATCAGCTGTTAGGTCCCTATATTACTAGTATATTCCCTTATTTTTGTTAGTGTAACCCCCTTATTGTTATTATTGTACCCTTGTAACCCCCATATTGTTATTATTTTTCCCTTAAATTATTATTTTTAGGTCGGCTAGGATTACATTGTGGCCCCATGGACTCCTATATATAGAAAGGAGGTTTTGTAATTTGAATCATCCAAGAATTTTTAATTTATGTAATGTATTGGAGGTTTCCCCCTCGAAGTGGCTTATTTCTAAGGCGTTGATATCTCTTTTCTTCTATTTTTGGAGCTGGTTCACAACATTTGGTATCAGAGTTTTGAGATTCTAGGGTTTCGCTACTCCAAACAGGTCATCATGGAATTTTCGTTATAACTTTTTTCCTACGAAGGTTCAGAATCTGAAATTTTTATAGTGCGAGTCCAAAATCCTGAGGAACATCATCGCAAAATTTCAGAGCTTGGTTCACAATATTTTCGGAGATATGATCTGTGCAAGTTAGGTCATTTTGCAGGCTCCTAAATTTAACCTAAACAGGTCATCGTGGTATTTTCGTAATAACGTTTTTCCTAGGAAGGTTCAGAAGCTGAAATTTTTAGAGTGTGAAGTCACAATCCGGAGGAACATCATCGCAAAATTTCAGATATTGGTTCGCAATATTTTCGGAGATATGATCTGTGGAAGTTAGGGCTTTTTGAGGCTTCTGAATTTCATCTCAAAGAGGTGATCGTGGGAAAATGTTCATAGCTCTCTCTCTCTGAGCATTGGATTGAAATTATGTGAAACTTTTCCGCAAGTACATGGACTGTAGTTTTTGGTCTCTCAATTTTAGATCCAAAGGAGGAAACAGTGACACGTGGCAAGTCGTACAAGTTCACTCTATTGAACTAGTCCAAAATTGGGTCATTGTGGGATATTGGACATAACTTTTCCTTGAAGAATCCAAATCAGATTAGACCTGTGGCATTTGAAAGAAGCTTCAGAGTGCTACTATAGGGCTAAATTTTAGATATTGAGGATCTACAATTATCGAGATAATTCAATTTCAATTTCGAGCTTCTCAAAAGCAAGTAAAAGGTCTGTATTTTTTTTTTCCGAATTGCATAAGTCTTGTTTGAAGAATCAAGTTGAATTGATTCCAAGGGCATATTGTAGAATAGATATCAGTATTGGATTTTAAAATGGCCCCTAAAAATAATTCAACACCCATTAAGCCTTTAGAAAGTTCTACTATGGCTCATGAAGACAAAGAATGACAACATGACATATCAAAATTACAAGAGCAAGTGAAAAAAAAATTCTCTCGCAAAGAGCAACAAAAAAATGACATGGAATTTTTGAAGAAAGGTGTGGAAACTAATATCGATGGTTTGAAGAAAGGCGTGGAATCTAAGATGGATGGTTCGAATAATGGCATGGAATCTAAGATAGATGGCATGGAAGCTGGCATGAAATCTAAGATGGATGACATGGAAGCTAAGATGGAAAACATGAAGAATGATCTAAAAGCATAAATGGAAGGTTTGACAAAGTTGATACGAGAAATGTTTCCTAATGGTGAAAAGATAGTAGAGGAAAGTCATGATGAAAACAAAAAAGATATTAATCGTGATTTCATAAAATCTAATGTTGGTGGGAAGAACCACCATATTCCGAAAATGGATATGAGGAAGTTTGATGTAAAGGATCCTGTAACATGGATACTACAGATGGAGCAATATTTTGATCTCCATAATGTGAAAAACACACAAAAGGTACGCATTGCAAATTTACATTTAGAACAAAATACATTTGTATGGTATCGATGGCTTTGGTCCCGTAAAAAAATTGTCACTTGGTCAATTTTTATAGAGGAAATGATAGCACATTATGAGGATACAAAGAGCAACACCTTCTTTAGCCAATTGATAAAACTCAAACAAAAGGGTTTAATGGGGGAGCACATTGAGGACTTCCAAAAATTGAATATAAGGGTAACTGATATTCCAGAGGAACACAGGATTGATCTCTTCATAGGCACTTTAAAGGATAACATCCAACATGAATTTCACGTTTTGGAACCTGATTCATTGGAGAAGGCATTCAGGTTGGCAAGAAAAATTGAATGTAAAATTATGGTGACAAGGAAGCCTACCACTCACTTCTATAAAGAGGGACGTGTTGCTACTCCTATATTTCCACAAACTACAAGGTTGACACCACAACAATTGGAAGAAAAAAGAGCAAAAGGGCTTTGCTACAGTTGTGATAGAAAATACACTAAAGGTCATAAGTGTGCTGAGAAGAAATTATTTTACATAGATTGTGAAGAGGAAGAAGAAAATGAACAAGAAGATGATATAAACCAGGAGCCAACCCAAGAAGAGGAAGAAATGAGTCTGACCATATCATGTAATGCATTGGCGGGAATTACCACTTCTCAAACTCTCAAGATAAAAGGACATATCAAGAAGAAAAAGGTAATAGTGTTGATTGATTCAGGTAGTACCCATAATTTTATTCATTGTAAAATAGCCAAGGAATTGATGTTTCCTATACCTAGCACCAGAATGTTAAGTGATGGTTGCAAATGGAGGAACTATAAATTGCTCTGGAAAATGCCATAATATCAAGCTAACCATGGGGGAATATGTATTGAATAGTCCAATGCTTTCAATTTCTATGGGAGGTGTTGATGTTGTACTAGAAGTACAATGGTTACAATCTTTGGGGACGGTAGCTTTTAATTTTCAAGAAATTTTCTTGAAATTTTTTTCAGAAGGAAAGGAAGTTGAATTACGGGATATTGCAGGGAAGTTGGGAAAGATAATAAGCTCTAATGTCATGAAAAAGCTTCTAAAGAAAGAACAATGAGGCATAATTACACAATTATGCTCACTAGAAGTTCCAACATCAAAATCATCTATTTCTGCAGATCTCCAAAAAGTCTTGGACAATCATTCCAAGGTTTTTGAAACTCCAAAAGGAATCCCACCTATTCGTGATCATGATCATGCTATTCATTTGATTCCAGGAAGTGTTCCTCCAAACATCAGGCCTTATAGATATCCTTATGTCCAAAAGAGCCAAATTGAACGTATGATTGCAGAAATGTTAGAGGCGGGTATAATTCAACCTAGTCAAAGTTCTTTCTCTGCTCCTGTAGTATTGGTACACAAGAAGGATGGATCATGGAAAATGTGTCCGGATTATAGGGAGTTCAATAAGCTCACCATTAAAGATAAATTTACCATTCCTATGATCGATGAATTATTGGATGAATTACATGGAGAAATTTATTTTACCAAGTTGGATCTTCGTTCAGGATATCATCAAATTAGAATGAAGACTGAAGATATTCCAAAAACAACATTTCGAACTCATGAGGGTCATTATGAATTTTTGGTCATGCCTTTTGGCTTTACCAATGCACCTTCTACATTTCAAGGGTTGATGAATTCCATTTTCAAACCCTTCCTTAGAAAATTTGTGCTAGTATTTTTTGATGATAGACTAATCTATAGCAGGTCTTGGAAGGATCATGTTCAACATGTTGATAGGGTGCTCAAACTATTGCAGGAGAAACAATTATATGCAAAATCATCCAAATGTTTATTTGGAGTACAAGAGGTGGAATATCTAGGTCATATTGTATCCCACGAGGGTGTTAGTAGACCCTAACAAAATTAAATCCATTAAGGAATGGAAAGTCCCCACAACTATAAAGAAATTGTGAGGATTTCTCAGCTTAACAGGGTATCATCTCAAGTTTTTTAAGAATTATGGGAGAATAGCAGCACCTCTAACAACATTATTAAAGAAAGATGGATTTTCATGGACTCCTGAAGCAACTAAGGCCTTTGAACATCTTAAAGAGGCAATGTGCCTAGCACCGGTCTTAGCTACGCCAGACTTCACAAAAACCTTTATTGTGGAATGTGATGCCTCAGGAAATGGAATTGGTGCAGTTTTAATGCAGGAAGGAAGACCCATTGGTTTTGAAAGTCGTCCAATCAAAGGAAAGTATTTACAGAAACCTATTTATGAGAAGGAAATGTTAGCAATACTGCATGCACTAAAGAAATGGATAACTTACCTAATGGGAAGACACTTCAAGGTAAAAACTGATCATGATAGTCTTAAACACTTTTTGGAACAAAGACTATCTTTAGAAGAGCAGCAAAAATGGGTCACAAAGATGTTGGGTTATGACTTTGAAATAATCTACAAAAAAGGGAAGCTAAATTTTGTTGCAAATGCACTCTCAAGAAAGAATGAAGAGGTGGAAGCATTGCTTTGTGCCATTTCTATTATCCAACCAGATTGGATAACTAAAGCAAGAGATGAATGGAAGAAGGACAAAGAAGTGTGGACACTCATTCAAAAGTTGCAGCAAGATCCTAGTACATCTGATACATTTATTTGGAAAAATGATTCCTTATGGTACAAAGATCGCTTATATCTTTGTAAGAATTCCCAACTAAAACAAAAGATTCTTCTGGAATTGCACACTTCTCCTTTAGAAGGACACTCAGGATTTTTAAAAACTTACCACAGGGTGAAGAAAGAATTTTTTTGGGATGGCCTTAAATCTGATATTCAAAAGTTTGTGGCGGAATGTTTGGTTTTCCAGCAGAATAAAGTGGAGACAATTAAGACCCCAGGACTTCTACAACCTTTATCCATTCCAAGTCAACGTTGCGAGGAGATTTCAATGGATTTTATCATAGGTTTACCTAAGTCCGAAGGAAAGAATGTCATCATGGTGGTAGTTGATAGACTTACCAAGTATGCACACTTTTGTGCATTATTTCATCCATTTAAAGCAAGTACAGTTGCTACTACATTTATGGACAAAATTCAAAAGTTACATGGAAGCCCAAGGGTTATTGTGAGCGACAGAGATCCCATTTTTACTGGAAATTTTTGGACGGAGTTATTTTCTTGTTTGGGTACTCAATTAGCTCATATGTCATCTTATCATCCTCAATCTGATGGTCAAACTGAGATAGTAAATAAATGTTTGGAAGGATATCTTCGTTGTTTTGTATCTGATAAACAAACACAATGGGTCAAGTGGTTACCTCTTGCTGAATGGTTGTATAACACTTCCTTCCATACTGCAGCAAAAATGACCCCATTTATGGCACTTTATGGATATCATCCACCATCCATCACATCCTCTTTAAGGGAAAATTTGAAGGTTCAAGCAGTGGAAGATCACATCGAGCATCAGCAAGAAGTTCTCCAACTCTTAAAGGATAACCTGAATTTGGCACAAAATCGAATGAAACAACAGGTAGATCAACATCACATCGAGAGAAGTTTTGATGTAGGAGATTGGGCATTTTTACGGCTACAACCATACAAACAAATGTCCCTCAAGCAAGCTAAGAAGGATAATAAATTATCACCAAAGTACTATGGTCCTTACAAGGTGTTGCAAAAGATTGGTACTATGGCATACAAATTGGAGCTTCCTGCTTCTTCACGAGTGCATCCAATTTTCCATGTTTCATGCTTAAACAAGGTTATAGGTGAAAATCTTCCAGTTCAAACAATATTGCCAGAACTTGATGAGGAAGGAAAAATCATATTGGAACCTGAAGTAGTCATGGAAACAAGAACTCGACAGCTACGGAATCGATCAATTTCAAAGTATCTCATCAAGTGGAAGAACTTACCCACTGAAGATTCTACATGGGAGGATGAGAATTTTATACAGAAGCACCCAAAGCTACTCAAGCGTTGAGGACAACACTCTTTTGAAGGAGAGGGGCATGTTAGGTCCCTATATTACTAGTATAGTCCCTTATTGTTGTTAGTGTAACCCCCTTATTGTTATTATTGTACCCTTGTAACCCCCATATTGTTATTATTGTGCCCTTAAATTATTATTGTTAGTTCGGCTAGGATTACATTGTGGCCCCATGGACTCCTATATATAGAAAGGAGGTTTTGTAATTTGTATCATCCAAGAATTTTTCATTCATGTAATGTATTGGAGGTTTCCCCCTCGAAGTGGCTTATTTCTAAGGCGTTGATATCTCTTTTCTTCTATTTTTGGAGCTGGTTCACAACATCAGCTCATCAAACCACCAAGTTCCTATTTAACTTCAAAAATTACACTTGTAGTCTTAATCCATGTGTATGAATAATGATCATAATAAATTTGTAGAAGTTGAAGAACCAAAACATGGTCCTTTGGAAAATCTAAGAAATTCCAAGATTGATGCTACATAAGATGTCTAAAAGCCTCATGAAAAGGAGAAATTATATTTTCACTTAGTGAGGATGTTTGATGTTTGAACTTGATAATCAAAAGTCAAAATAGAGTTTTTCTTTAGTTCAAAAGAAAATAAATTTCATTTTACAAATATTTAGTTCCAATGTTATCACTCCCTACCTATAAACATCTAAAGACATACTATTTAGGATGGATACAAAGGGATGTTAACTTTAGGTACTCGAAAAGTGTAGATTTGAGTTTTCCTACATTTTTATGTTGATGAGGGAGAGTCTTATCTTATGCCTCCAAACATTAGTGAAATTGTTTTTGGAAGTTCATAACTATACAACAAAATAGGGAGAAAAACAATACATGCTAAAAAATTGTTCTTGTTACTTTGAAGTTGCATACATGTGCATTGGAAGCAAAAAATAGTATACCTCAATAATACATTTATTCATAAACCTCAAAATTATACAAAGATCACATTATTATCCATGGATCAAATAATTATGATTGGATTATTGTGTTTGTGCCAAAAGGAAAGATATACCATTATCTTTCCTTCCAACTCAAGCACAAATGTAGTGCCAACAACAACATATATCTATTTACAATTCATTTGCACTATCATTGATCTCCATAAATTGTTCCAAATTCAATAAAAGGGCACATCAAAATCTATAACTCTAACCATTGTGATTATTGAGACAATGTCACCCCTAGAGCATTGGTTGCATAAGTGTAATGGTGTCTAGAATAAAACTAGTAATCACTAGGTATCCTTATTACATAATCACAAATGCACTGCCAAGAACAATATTAGAGCACTAACCTTGGTGAGGGTGAAATCTTGATAGTTTTCCTTTTGGAAAAAGAACAAATAAATCTAGTGCATTCTATAATTCCTTCTAACACAAATACAAGCACATTTCCAACTATAATGTTGCATTGCGAAAAAAAACTAACAGATGCAAGATTTACTTCTATCACAAATACAAACACATTTTCAACAATAAAATTGCAAGATGAAGGAAATTTAACACATTATAACCTTCCTTCTAGCATAACAACAAACATATTTCTAATAACAACATTACATTATGAAGGAAATATAATGTGTTCTAGCTTTCCTTCTATCACAAGTAGAAGCCCATTTCAAACAACAAAAATGCACCTCAAATGAAAGCTAACAATCAATATCATTCCTTCTGCTACAAACATAAGCATATTGCTAGAAGCAACGTTACATGGTCAAATAAATCTAGCACATGCTAGATTTCCTTCTAGCACAAACATAAGCACATTGCCAACAACAATAGTCTAAGGTGAATGAAATCCACTACATGCTAAATCTCCTTCTAGCGTAAATAGAAGCATGTTACTCACAAAAAAATTGAAAAGTAAAAGAAATATTACACATTCTAGAGTTTCTTATAGCAAAAACACAATCACATTGCCAAAAACAACATTGCAGGGTGGAATATATGTAACCTATTCTTGATTTACTTCTGGCACATTGCCAACAATCATAATATCCAATGTAGGTTATATTTCATTCTAACACAAATACAAGAACATTTCCAACAACAATATTGCATTGTGAAACAAATATATTGCATACTAGATTTTATCCTAGTACAAACACAAGCATGTTGCTAACACCAATATTGCATTGCAAAATAAATTTAGTGCATGCTAGAATTCCTCCCACCATACAAAAACATATTGGCAAAATCAATATTGTAGGGTAAAAGAAATCTATATCATGCTAGATTTTCTTCTATCACAAACATAAACATATTTATAATCACAATATTGCAAGGTGGATTAGATCTAGAATGTTATTTGTACTTATATCTCAAACACAAACATGTCACCAATAACAACATTGCAAGATGAATGAAATCTAACACATGCTAGATTTCCTTCTGTCGCAAACACAAGCACATAACAATATTGTAGGGTGAAATAAACATACCACATATTAGATTTGGTTCTAGCACAAACAAGCATATTGTCAAAAACACCTTATGCAAAACAAAAGAAATCTGGTATGTGGTAGATTTCCTTCTAGCGCAAACACAAACACACAACATTGTAGGGGTTAAGAATCTAGCGCATGCCATATTTTGTTATAGCATGAACATAAACATATTACCAACAAAATTCTAGGGCAAAAGAATCTAGCACATGCTAGATTTCCTTTAAGCACATTTCCAATAACATCACTGTCATGAAGGAAATATGGCACATACTAGATTTCCTTCTAGCACAAACAATTGAATTGCCAACAACATTGCAATGCAAAAGAAATCTAGTGCACACTAGATTTCCTTCTAACGCATATACAACCACATTGTCAATAAACTCATAGAAGGGTGAAAGAAATCTAATGTATGCTAGATTTCGTTCTAGCACAAACACAAACACATTACAACATTTCTAGATAAAAGAAATCTAACACATGGTATATTTACTTCTAGCACAAACAAAAGAATATTGTCAACAACCATATTGCAGTGAAAAAGAAATCTAGTGCATGATAGATTTCTTTCAAAAAAAATTGAAGCATGTTGCCAACAACAAAATTGCATGGAAAAAGATATCTAGAACAACTTCTATCACAAACACAAGCACATTTCCAATAACAACATTGCAAGGTAAAATAAATTTAACACATGTTAGCTTTGCATGTAGCATAAATACAAGCATACTACCAACAACAACATTTCATGCCAAAATAAACCTAGTGCATGCTATATTTCCTTCTAAAATAAACACAAGCACATTTCCAAGGTGAAGGAAATTTAACTCGTGCTAGATTTCCCTCTATAATAAACAACCAAATTGACAACGAAAATATTGTAGAGCAAAAGAAATCTAGCACAACTTCTAGCCCAAACAAGCATATTTCCAGTAACATTTCCAAGTTGAATGAAATATAACACGTGCTAGATTTCATTCTATCATAAACAACCAAATAGACAACAACAATATTGCAGAGTAAAAGAAATCTCACATGTGCTAGATTTACACATAGCACAAACAAAAACACAAAACAACATTGTGGGGTGAAAGAAATCTAGCGTGTTAGATTTTCTTCCAACATAAACAAAAGCATATTTCCAACAACAACATTGCATGGAAAAATATATCTAGAACAACTTCTATCACAAACACAAGCACATTTCCAATAAAAACATCACAAGGTAAAATAAATTTAATGCATGTTAGCTTTACATGTAGCACAAATACAAGCATACTACCAACAACAACATTTCATGCCAAAAGAAACCTAGTGCATGCTATATTTCCTTCTAACAGAAACACAAGCACATTACCAAGGTGAAGGAAATCTAACACGTGCTAGATTTCCTTCTATAATAAACAACCAAATTGACAACAACAATATTGTAAAGCAAAAGAAATCTAGCACAACTTCTAGCCCAAAGACAAGCACATTTCCAATAACATTGTCAAGGTGAAGGAAATCTAACACATGCTAGATTTCCTTCTATCATAAACAACCAAATAGACAACAACAATATTTTAGAGCAAAAGAAATCTCACACATGCTATATTTACACATAGAACAAACACAAACACACAACAACATTGTAGGGTGAAAGAAATCTAGCATGTTAGATTTGCAACCAGCATAAACAAAAGCATATTGCCAACAACAACATTGCATGGAAAAAGATATCTAGAACAACTTCTATCGCAAACACAAGCACATTTCCAATAACAACCTCGCAAGGTAAAATAAATTTAATGCGTGTTAGCTTTACCTGTAGCACAAATACAAGCATACTACCAACAACAATATTTCATGCCAAAAGAAACCTAGCGCATGCTATATTTCCTTCTAACAAAAACACAAGCACATTTCCAAGGTGAAGGAAATCTAATACGTGCTAGATTTCACTATATAATAAACAACCAAATTGACAACAACAATGTTGTAGAGCAAAATAAATCTAGCACAACTTATAGCCTGTTAGTGTCCCGTGATTTCGCTGATTGGCAAGCCAAATGACAGTGTAACATCAAACCAATCTTTGGAGTCCAAGGACTTAGCCTTCCTGGACTCAGAGAGGGCTCTCTCTATTTGTGTAAGGGATATTTGTGTGTTTGCTTATTGTGTTCTTGATTTTAGGCTAGTTATGAAGTAGGTTTTTGGTTTTGGTTTTTAGGGTGTGAGGGATGAACTAATCAAAGACTAAGATAGGTAAAAATATGTCGGATCAACTGGGCTATGGGGTCAAAAAGGTCAAGAAAGCTTTCAGATGGTGATACAAGGTTGCTGAAGGGACGATTTGATTCGAGGTAAAATGGATCTTTGGGTAAAATGAAGTGAGATGGACATTAAACTTGTGAAGAACAAAGGATTTCAAACATAAATAGTTTAATAGCTGACATAGACATGGTAGGGAAAACCATTAATCATGATAAATGTAACTATAAATTGATCAATGCATAGAAATAAACATTTAAGCCATGTATAGAGATATGTGACTCTCTAACTTTAGGAAATGGCTATCAGAATTTGGGGAAATACATTTAAGACAAACAAACAACTTAAATCACTATGAAGGAATGCCTAAGCATAGTATTTCAAGCTATTGGGCACTTTGAAGCAAGATTGCATAGTTTTAGGTAAAGGGCAAGATCAGTACAAGACCTCCTTGGTTCAACAAATGACAATCTAATCAATCAAAGAAAGGTTTCAGAGGTGGAGCTATGACTAGCCATGAGTAAGCAGGGCATACCATGAATCATACTTAGCATGCATAAAACCATAAATGAAACAAGCAAACAATTTTTTCAGTTATCAAAGAGCAATCAAGGATTCTTTGTTATGACTAAGAAGCACAAAACATAGAAGCTATAAAGAAACAGGAAACTTGAGGTGCCTCCAAGGGAATGTCTCAAATATATTCTCTACTGTCTTATAGCAAGCAAGAACATGGAATTATGAATGAAAACTAAGAAGCATAACAGAGAGGGACACTATATCATTTTACCAAGTCAAGGAATCCAACAACAGACCTCCTTCATCATCCAAAAACATTCAAGAAACTATCCAATGCATGAGAAAAGTGTTTCTTCCAAGCTTGTATAATCATATATTGCTTCTATTCATCAAGTTCAGCCCTGTTTACAATGAAAGCCTTTGGAATATATAGGCCAAAGTGAAGAAAACCTCCTAGTTCAACTTGCAATCTCATTGGCCTATCCAAAATATCTGATTTTGTCCTTGAGGCTTTGCAAAGCCCAAGGAACAAAATATCTAATAAAATATCTCAAAAATGCTAAAAAAGGAAAAAATATTGACTTTTCCTAACTAATCATGCACAAAAATAGCTAAATGCACATGAGGAAAAGTCACTTTAGAAAGGTTCATTTTTTACAAAAATACTTAAGAAATATATCAGTAGAAAGTCCTCTGACTTGCCGACAACTTTTGGAGGCCTTCCTGATGTCGAAACAAGGCTTGTGATGGCTCGTTGGAAATAAATGAATGTCTATATTCTGAAAATGCTTAGTTTTCTCCAAAATGTCCACTGGAAGTCTATCAAAAACTGACCTGTGTGTAAAAACCCAAAAAAATAGACCTTGCTGATAAACGGGGCAGAGTGTAGAAAAAGTGAGTGTTTTTCGGCATTTTTGGGGAGAAAATCATCTTCAATTGATCTGAAAATCGCTGAGTATATGCCCCTGAAATTATGGCATCCAATGATACCATTTTCATCCTTTGAGGATGCCCTAAACAGAAATGGCGATGCCCATGAGTTTTAGCCAAAAACCCAAAAATGACAAAAAACCAAAACTTGTTGAATTTCACCCAAATTTGGCGAGCATGACCCTTAAGGGTTTTCAAAAACATGCTGTGAAGCTGAGGCCAAAATTTGGAGCTTTGAGGTGTCTTTCTTCAATTTTGGTGCCGGGCGCCTCCTTTGTGCTTCCTTGAGTTTTTCCTGTGTGGCCTTCAATTTCCGCCGAGCAAACTGATTAAGCTTCTTATAGTGCCCGTTCAACCTCTGTTGAAGGTCCAAATCTCTATTGGCCTTCTCCAACTTATTTTACAAGTTATCATTTACCCTCTCAAGCCATGCTTCTCGATTGTTCTCTATCTCTTGGGTGAACAATGTAGTGAGAGGAGTAGATTGGAGAAGGGCAGCTTCTTCCTCCTTTTGTTTCTCAAGGGCTCTTTTGAGTCCCATGGTCCTTGGCCTCTTTCTCCTGGGCTGATCTTCATCTTCGCTATCATTGAACTCACCCATGATTTCTTCCAATTTAACTTGCACCTTGGAGGCCTCCTTTTTTTATTTGATGGCCCGGGTCTCATGTACCGCCATGAGGACACTCATCTGTTTATTTTGAATTTGCAAAAAGTGATTGAAGTTTCTAGCCCTCTCTAGATCAGTCCTCAAAGCATCAATTTGGCTTTCTCTATTGATCAAGAGAGTTTCTAGGATTCGGGCCTCATTTTTGCTATCATCACTTTGAATTTGAATTATGTCGAAGTCCCTCTCCTTTTCATGGCTATTTTCTTCTTTCTCCTTTCCCTTGCTTTGGGTGGCTCTCTTGGTTTTACTCCTCTTGGGCAATTCGACAATGGGCTTCTTAGGAAATTTCCCCTTGCTTCGGAGGGCCCTAGTAACATTTGGATTTATAGTTTTAGGCACCCTTTTCCTTGATGTCCAGGGCTTGGCCACTTTTGGAGAAGAGAGCATGGCCCCTTTCCTAGGAGAGGCAGCTAGCACATGCTCTATTGGCTCTTTTCCCTTGTTACTTTCCTCATCATTCTTGCCACTTCTTTGAGTTTGTTCATGGCGCTGCTCTTCATCACTGTGTTGTATATCATCACTGTGTTTTTCTTCATGAGGCTACCTTTCCTTACTGTGCTACACCTCTTCATCATGTTGATGTTCTTCTTCATGAGGCTGCCTTTCCTTACTGTGATGCACCTCTTCATCATGGTGTTGTTCTTCCTCATGAGGCTGCCTTTCCTCACTGTGCTACACCTGTTCATCATGCTGCCCCTCCTTATCTTGTTGTTGTTCATCATCATGTTGATGCCCTTCTTCAGCATGTTGTTCCTCCCCTTGCTGCCCTGTTTCATCATGATATTGTTCATCTTGCTCTTCCTCCTCTTGCTCATGCTTTTCTTCCTCATCATGCTCTTCTTCTTTTTCAATGGGAAATTTGGTTTCTTGGGAATGGGCTTGCTTGAATAAGGCGAAGGATGGTGAGTGGAAGGTGAAGGATATGTATGAAATGAAGGGATAGTGGCGAAATCCGAATGTGTAATGAAATTATCCCAAGAGATTTCCTTCTTCTCAAGCTGATGAAGAATGATAACCTTGATGAGGGAATGATGGAAGAGGCAGGCTTTCTGTTGAGAAGGAGGTTTTTTCTGAACAGTGGAGGCCATTTTTTCAATACTTCTATGCAGGAAGAAAGGGAGATTTAACAATTTGGCTCTTGTGAAATGCATGAGCAATTGGACATGGTAAGCATAGACTCGGGAGAATATTCCCTCGCAAGTGAAGTATTTCATTGTTATCTTCATGAGGGGGGCATAACTAGTCAAAAGATATGAGAAGGGAAAAATGGATGGACATGTGTCTCTATGCTCAGGCTTCAAAAAAGGTTTGTGTTGTTCTGAGTCTAGGTGGCTTTGTTTAAACCACTTCTCTCTGACATAGGGATTTTGGTTGCCTTGGAAATGGATCTAGGAGAAAATTTGAAATCCAAGCCTGCCAGCTGAAAGTGTTTCCCTTGAAATCTCAAAGCAAAAAGATGTGTCAAAGGGGAATACATTTTCACCTACACCCTTTGAAAAAACTCTAGACACCCAACCTCATGAAAGTTAAACAGGACTGATGGATGATCATTTACCTCTTCAGTGGAAATAGGCTCAAACCTCCTGTGAAGGCCACTTCTACTGTCTTTCCTGGGAGGCATTTTGTTTTGAATACTCCTTTCCGACTGAATTTTTTTTTTTTGTCTCAAATGGTCCTTGAAATGGCTTCTCAAGCGCACACCCTGTCCTCCTTATCAGTCACTGTTTGTCCTCTTTTATGCCAAACAACAAGTATTTGTCAAATGAAACAAACTCAATATTATCACTATGTTTGGGTAAAGTCTTTTGAAAAGAGATGGTTGTGGTTTGTTATTTGAACAAGGATCCTTTGTGTTTTTACAGAAACAAAACAACATTTCCCTCAAACAATACTCTTCTGCTGCTCACTGGTTTCTATACAAAGGTAGGAAAAAAACCCTTGAGTTATCTACAGAAAACCTTTCAATCATAGACTTTGATTTTTGGATTATGGAGGCTGCACAAAGTTTGCTTTTTTACCATACAGAGAGGTCACTTTTTAAACTGACAAAACTTTCACATCATGATCACTATTTTCACCTTACAAACACTTTTTTCACCTTACAAACACTGCTTTCACCTTATAAACACTATTTTCACCTTATAAACACTGTTTCACCTTAGATTTTGTAGACAGGGGTTAATTTTTTTTAATCACTATTAGGACACCTTACAGCCACTTGAAACCTCTACCACTGTGTTTTTCTGTTTTGTAATTTGTACAAGGTTTATCACTTTGCTTGAAGGCATTTTTAGGCCCTTTGAAACTGATACAAACACGCCATACTTATACTGTAACGATCTTTGGAAACATAGTAACAAACAACCTTGATTTTCTACCAAGAACTCCGCTCTCCAATCACTGTTTTAGTCTTAGAAAAACATGGTATCAATACCCCTTTATAATTTCAAATGCACCAAGGGGCAGTGAAAAATACCTTGAAGATGGCTTATGGCCCTTGTTTGATGAATTGAGTAGGTCCCAAGACTCTTTGAAGGAATTTTGGATGTTTAAACAGGCGCAGCACGTTCATAGGCAAAAACGCCGCGCAGTGGAGGGGTGTCAGGTCGGCCTTCGGGCAGTTGGTGACTGGCGCTATAGGCGCACCGCGCAACAATAGAAAGCCTGTGTATTTTCTCTCCCAGGCGCGCCGTGCAAGATTTAAGCCTTAAAAACTCTGAAAATTTCTCGAAGCTCCTCGTTTCTCCAGTGGGCAGCCAAGGGATTGTTGTTTGGTTGCTTTGAATTTCGCAAGTGAGACTTTGCAATGGTCAATTACTCCCTTTAAAGTCGAAAAATCCAACCACCTTTTGAAACTAATTTATGAGGGTTTTGGATGCTACGAAGGCCCTTTTTGTCTTAAAACAACATAAATCACTGTATTTATGCTTGTGAAGATCTTTTTGCTCTTTTAAAACAAAAATTTGCTTTGAAACTTCATAAAATACCTTTCACCTGAGAATACTCATTAACATAAGGCTATTGCTTAACCTTTGAAACTATTTGTAAAAACTCTGTTCACATGAAATGGAAGGAGTGTTAAGACTTCAAAATTGGACTGTTGTTTATAGAGGAGTCTATTAACAAAACAACTTGTAGCTCCTTCAAAACAGCCCTTCAGACATATTATGAGATCTTTTATCTTTATCAGCTAATGAAGGCCCTTTGATATGAATATAAAACTTGTTCGATCATCGCTTTAACCATTTGTATAAAGTGATTTGTATGGTGAAAGCCTCAGGAGAACTGACCCTCTGCCTTTTGTGAGGGAGGCCATTTTCAAGTTGAAAAACCAACCTTTATGGTGTTCGATGGTTGATCATGCCCATTGTATAGGCTCAACAGCAAGTGTTTATAAAATTTCTCTTTAGGCGTCAAAAACAAAAACATCCACAGAGGCTTATGTGTGCCAACTACACAAATTTCAATCTTGAGAACCTGCCCATCTTGAGCTTCACAAGTGCAGCAATAAAAATATTCTTGGTCCATATCAATAACTTGCAAGGCTGGTATTTAGAATGGGTAATTAATCTCTTTTATTTGAAACCCCATTTGAAACTCCAAGTGAAAAGCTCTGCTATAAATAGTCTCCAACAGCATTCAAATGACTAACCTTGGATTGCCAAAGTAATCTAATCTTCAACTTTTACGAAGATATATCAGGGGATGATGAGCTGAAGTTGAATTGTAAACATTGGAAAGCTGTCCCTTTGTTCCTCTGTGAAGGAGGTCTGTAAGAATAGTGAATTTTCATTCATTTTACCATTTTTGACAGTAGTCCCTTTTGAAATCTCTGCCACACTGAAATAAATGCTCTTTATCCTCAAACAATGGTGAGCCTTCTACTTGTTCATGAAGGAGGCCTATGTTTGACAACTTCCTGGGCTCTTTTCAACCCTTGTTTTAACCAAATGAAGAATGTCCATGAACAAAATTTTAGTGGTTCTCTTTTTATTTATTAGTAGAAGTCAGTTTAAAACCAAGATTGTTTTACTTCCTTGGCTATTTAGATGAGGCTGTCTTTAGTCAAAACTCCACCTCCAGATTCTTCTTTGAAGGAGACTCTTATAAACATAAGAACCGAGGTTTTTATCACCATTGTATTGACCATCTTTTTTCTTAAACACCATTTGAAATCTGCTAATGTATCTTTTGCTCATCCTTTGGAAGGAAGGTGACTCATCATTTCCGAAGTCATCTAAAAACACCTTAAATTTATACTTTTAAATGAGGTTACATCTCTGTTCCTGACCCTCTGCTTGTAAAATGAAGGAGGTTTTCAACCAATGACCTGACCATCTACTCATATTTGGAGGATTTTTTACACAGTCATTCAACCCTCTGCTCATGCTTGGAGGAGTTTTTACACAGTGATGCCATCTCATTTGCTTTCAAGGAGTTCCATCTTTCCTTTTAATGCCTATTCATAGTTAAGCAAATAAAAGTGACAAATTGACAATATGCCATGAGGGGCATTACTCTAAGACATGTAATCCTGCTGTTAAAATACCTTTATGCATATTTAGACATCAGAAGCAACCTAACCAGTATCTGCAGAGTATTACTTGTTATTCATAAGTCACTAACCTTTTGACTGTGTTTGCAGGAGCTTATTGAAATAAATCGTTGTCATGTACTGTATTCCAGGCTCAAAACCACATGAGAAGAAGCTATCTTCGCATGTTAAGTTTAATAATGTATTCTGGAACACTGGTACACTTCTACTCTTGAAAAAGACATTGAAACACTGTAAGTCCACCTAATATTAGTTTGACCTATGGCATATGCACTATTGAGACATGAAGGTTTGTCAGTGGCGTGACTTAAGGGTGTATCAAGCTTTATTTGCAGAGTAGGAGGGTTATCTATGAGTGGTTGATATTAGACAGAGGTTCTTTTTTCTTTAGGATAGTTTTCCAAGGGAGGATCGCCTAAAGCACCACTACCTAACTTAGGGGAGATTTTTTGGACAACTTTGGAGTATTCTCTTTGGAGCTGATGGACAAGTTTGTATGACTGAGACTAGATAGGGCTTGAAAATTAGGTTTTATCTCATCATGGGTTGATTTTAAAAGTTAAGAGGGAAAAAAAAATTATGGGTGTTTTCCAGCTGGCAAATTTGACAAATTTGAGATTAGCTGCTAGAAAACTTGGCTTTAAAAACTAGTCATCATCAACAAGTGAAAAATACTGATGACTAACATAGCCCAAAAACAAGCACATTTCCAATAACATTTCCAAGGTGAAGGAAATCTAGCACGTGTTAGATTTCTTTCTATCATAAACAACCAAATAGAAAACAACAATATTTCAGAGCAAAATAAATTTAGCATAGTTTCTAGCCCAAAAACAAGCATATTTCCAATAACAAAATTGCAATGTGAAATAAATGGCAGGCTGCAATAATCCTAGTAGCATGCACTGGTGGAGTGGATTGTTGGAATTGGTAGATGAGAGAATGATAAGTTATGTTATTGTAAAACTACTTAGAGAATATTTTTCTACCCTTCTACATCCCCTCAACTTTGCCTATACAAAGGCCCAAAGCATGAAGATTAATTCACCTTAGCTGCTTGTGGAAGAGGAAAGAAAACATGCTTAGCTTGACAAGGTCTTCATGCTTGCCAAGTGTATTATGATCTACTATTTAGATGGAATCTTGTTGCAAAATCCTGCTTTTTAACCTCACTAATAAGAATAAGTCAACTCATTACTGGTTTGGGGAGTTATTCAGTCCATTTGCCTTGTTGTTCACTCCTCTTGTAGTTGCTTTCAAGGCATATCATGTAGTTGCTTCCATACGATAATATTCAAGGAAATGTCAACCACATGCATGTATGCTTTCAACAGTCAGTTTACAACCAATTAAATCTCCAAATAAAGCAAACAATGTGAATTCTCTAAATGGGGAAACCTCCCATGTTATGAGATTCATGAAAAGATCTTAAGGACCAAAAATAGAAAGAAAATAGATGGAATATAATTGGAAAATTCCATGCCTATCATGACACTCTCTCATCTGACCACCAATAAAGTTGACGTGTAGGTTAGCATAACCATTTTCATGCTTTCCTGATTAAAATCTTCTTGAGTGCATACCCTATTTTTTTTTTGTCAGGACATGGTCTCAAACTTCCTTTGTCTTTAAAAACCAGATTTGTTACATTACCATAACCTTGTCACTTGTATTTATGATGAGGTTCATGTTTATAGTTTTTCATTGTTTTCCATCATACTTGTTTGAGATCATTAAATTTTGATGAACCTATTCAAGGAACTGCTTATCATTTCACATCATAACTTTGAATACATTGTAGAAGAATGGTAGACTTTCTTATATCTATTTGTCATTGCCTTTGGGTTTTTCCATTGGCTTTGATGGTGATTATGGAATGGTAAATCAGCTAACACAATTTCTCTCTATTGGTATTTTCCATTGATTATTTTACATGACTATATGTCTCTTTACATTTGGTTGAATGCATGAGTAAATTTTCCATGACCAATACAAAACTTTAATATCCCAAATGGGGATTAACAGTAATAAAAGTGCAAATAGACAATAAAAAATGAAAACACCATTAAAATGCTCAAACTGGAGCCAAAATCACTGCTAAGCCATTTTATTAATATATTGGGAAAGAGTACAATTGAGGTGTTGGAAATTTTGCACATGGGCCTTCTCAAGGCAGGCTTGAAGAACAACTCAAACGCAAGCAAAAAATCTGGCTGAAAGTGCTACTATGTGGCTCAATCTCTGCGCCGCCTAGCCCATAAATTTTTTTCTTGACTAACTTCAGACTGTTGGTTGGGTTGCTTCCTCCGCTCATAAAATTCCAGGCTTTTAACCCCGAACTCTACTCACCAAACCCAAAAAAACCACAAGGAATTGCCCAGATGTTAACCCCAGAATTTTGGCCCAATTTCCTCTCGCTCCTCTAATTGTTGGTGGCATTAGGATCTTTGTTTGAAGCCTCAAACCTACCTAAAAAATTATGCCAAATTAATCTTGCCTTCTCCTCAATAAACCCAGAAAAACCTATAAAGGGTTCGCCCAAAGCTTGACTTCAAAATCTGGCCCTCTTGGGCTTGGCTCACTGCGTTGCTGGGTAAATCGAACCTCTGGATGAATTTGTTGGAAAATTCCTCTGGAGCACTACCAAAATCCTCGGCACAAGGTGGCTAATCTCCCCTCCATATCTCCTATTGAAACTTCATTTCTCTCCACACTCCTGACACCCATACCAAACTGAACTACGTAATCACTATGTAGCCTACTCTACCTTTGCGCAGTCTTGAAGGGGCTACACTCTCCCTGTTGCTACTGTTGTGTAATTCCCCCCACCAAAACGCAGAACTCCTCTCCTAAGTGGGCACTCGAAGTCCCCTAAGGTAGAGGTTGAGATCTCCGCTTGAAGATCTCGTGTGCTAAATAGCACTGGAGACTTGGTTGCCTGGATCAAGCGTGCTTCAGTCAAAATGACCAAGAGTAAGAAGATGAATGAATGAATGCCAAATGAGCCTTCCCTTCTTCCTTTTATCCATTGAGGCTCAACGTATGCCTTAGGTCCAACCTTGGGCTACATTTCCTCTCCTTGACTCATCATGTGTTGCCTTCCTTTAGCCAATCCCACGTTGTCCTTTTCGTGCCTCTTCTATGCTGCCACCTAAGGCTAATTCGACCCCACCACTAGAACCGCAATTTTCCCTTAGGGACTTTAAGGAAAGAATTTATTTGGCTTAATTATTAATTGTGGATCCCCTACCCACTTTATTTTCATCCAACATTAGGAAATGCAAAAATAAATCAAAATTAATATTCCAATTAGCTGCCTACTAATTTGGAATATTGCAGTCCTCCCTCTAAAAATTATTTGTCCTCGAGAAATTCCTGAAAAGGCATCCTCTCCAGTTGACGCTCCCCCATGGTCACTGGAAAATTTCCTAGTGTCCCAGATGGGCCACTGAATCATCTCTGATCTCTACATTTCCTTGAAATGAAGAGATCCCTCAATACCAGGATCCCAAGCCATCCTGTCCAACATAAAGATCCCCCTGCTCCAATCACCATCCTTCCAGGCATAAGTAACAAAATCCCTCTGCACACCATCAATGAGTAGGGAATCATGATGATACGGCACTATGCCCCACTCCTCATGAAGTTTCCCTACCAAGTATTTCATCCCTTGCACTCCAAGAGTAGACCCTCGAAGATACCACCTAATCCCTACAGAGATAGCTTCGTCATATATCATGTTGCTGGCCCACCTGCCAAGTTATTGAGGTTCCCCATGCCATTGGGGAATTAATAATGACCAATGGAAGATCTGTAGGATCTCCCCCTATGGTAGCTAGCTCATCCCTAAGGGGTATTGAGCTGTAAAGAGCGGGGATGATCAGGTCCCCTACTGAACTCATAGTGGTGCCACCGTGCTGATGCTGCGCTACTCTGATTATGGCATACTCCCCACCGTGTGTAGATTGTATCCTCCTCTCTTGAGGCCTAGTGGTGGAAGGTCAGTGAGAGCCAAGTTCATCCTACCCAGGCATCACCTTGATGCCAATATCTACCCCTCCACATCTAACTCTGATCCTATGTAGCAACAAAGAAATTTGACCTCACCATCCAATGGAGGCCTCTGAGTGCCAACCCAATAATGAGATAGATCACTCTCGGTCCTGAGTCTAACCATCACGAGAAAAAATGGTTTATCAATCAGCTGAATCTTTGCCTCCCATGGTCAGACCTGCTGCACCATAGCTTTGAAAATCGCAGGAATCCTTTTGTGCCTCATCTCTAGTCCCTGCATGTGACCAATATAGAGGGTGCATATATCATGGGAAAATCTAATGCATGTTAACCTGCCATGTGCCTGCCACTGTGTAGTACCGATGACTATTGGAAGCCACATGTGACAAATAGCCACCCCTTGAATGGAACCAATAGATGGATATCTGATACTAGCAATCGACTCAAGATATGTGGATCCCTCTTGTTCCTGCCAACCATCTCCACTGGATCTGCCATCCACCCTCTCAATAATGTGTCGATACATTTTCTGGAGCCCAGACACATACTGGGATGCTACCTCGATTGTACCCAGTATCTTCTGCTCATGCATGGTCTCGAAATGCCCTGCAAAAAGAGTGACGCATGTCTCCCTTGCGACCCGCTCCCCAGGCATAGGCTCAGTGATGACTAATATGCCACCCCTGCAGATGACCATCTCATCCCCAAACCTGTGGTTGTTAACTAGTATACAGGCTTAATTCAATTGCTGAGAAGATCTCTCCCCTAGTGTGCTAAGTGTCATCCAAATATCTTGGGTGAGCCTCGCGTACCCCGCTGCTCATGCCCATAGTGTCAAAGGACAACAACAAAATCGACTGTGCCCGTGAGTGATGTAGAAGAGGGTCAAGCGTGTGACTCTCCACAAATATCATCAAGCATCGCTCATCTGTCTCCCTGTCGATCCTGGGTGAATTACCCCCAAAGGTATGTCTGATGTCTTTGTCCATGAATATTCTTGGAGGCAATACTCTAAGATCCCATTTTGCAACACCATACACCCCTGCATACCACTGTTCATCCATGTACTCCTCGACATGCCATTGCACACTACGGCATAACACTATACACCACTGGATACCCCTTGTTACTGTTGTACCACCATGTACTGTCTTGTGCCTTGTCTGTGTCAAGGCACCAACAGGGAAAATTTTAAGAACCCCCTAAATTTATATGTATAATAAATGGGCGAATCCCCATGATACATAGGAAAAATGGAAGGAAATTTTATTAATAATATAATATGTATATATAATTTTTTTGGAAAATGTCTCACGAGATTAGATTATCTTGTAAAATCATGGCGAATCACCAGTACAAATGGCGAATCACTAGTAAAAAACGGTGAATCGTTGTCTAGTGGAGTTCGAAGTGTTGGTTCCAATGAAGATATGGTAGTTGACCCAGGAGTTGAAGGAAGTGAACCACCGAGACCAAGCATGGAACAGGGTGACTCGTGAGGGAAGTAGTTCTCGTGCAGTTTGGAAAACACGTTCTTCTAGTTTTGCTAAGTGTAGTGTTGTTGCTCGTGCTACTACTAGCACTGATATTGAGGTTGGAGAGGAGTTTGAGGAGTCCTCGAACTCTGAGCCAAATGATGTTTATGTAGCTCCTAGTGATGATCCCATGTGTAGTAGTGGTGATGAGTTTGATTAGTGATCATGAAGGTAGCAGAATATTCAAATTTAAACACACCCATTACACAAAATCCATGAGGAGAAAAATCTAGCAAAAATATTGTCATTCAAATCTAGATTCTACAGCATTATTAGAACTCCTTGCTACTCTACAAATAGATCCATGAGATGAATAATATGGTAAAAAAAATGGGAATGGATATGTTTTATGGGAAGGAAAATTATTCTTGTTCAAATTATTTCAAATGTAGAGACTTGATAGTATTCAGTGAAGGAAATCTTTCTGAGCTTAGGGATTTCTCAGAACCTTTTTTAGAGAGAGCACCACAATGTATGAATTTATATTAGAATTTTATGGGTTATATGTGTTGAGCCCTAGAATTGCCTTCTATTTTACAAACCTTCACTTCATTTCATCATTATTTTATCACTTCATAAGCCTAAAATCAATGAAGAATGATTAGGATTGCTTAAAGGTTACATAAAATCGATTAGCATATTGCATTTTCATGATTTTTGAAGTTTTAATAATTTTCTGCAAAATAGCTACAGAATACAGGCGTTCTGTAGCTGATCACGCGTTCCGCAGCTGTTTTAGTGTTTGAATGGGTTCCAAGTGTCGTATGAAGGAAAAACGCATATGGGCAGATTCCTTACCTCATCCACATCATTCGTTGCTCTCCACGAAGTTTGAGTGGAATTCTGTAAGTGGTTATGCACGTGGGACACCCAAACTAAGAAGCAGTTTCCTATCAAAAAATGGACTCTACAGATGTCCGCAATAAGCACAAGACTGTTAATAAGAGTTTCAACTTGATTAGAAGTGGGAAAGACACTTATCCCCATTTTTCTCAAACAGTATTTATGTAATTTCATTATAAAAATAACTCGAGAGACCAAGATCCGTCTAGCTGGTGGCTGTTTGGTTGTTAAGTTGTCCAAGACTATAATACGCTGTTTTTGAAGATTTTCTCCTTTAATGAAAGAAACAGCATTTCCTTGAACGTGTTGAGTCAATCTTGAACTAGATTTCGTGCTACTCTGGTGGTAGAGGGCCCCTGCCTCCTGAGCAACTTTTTTTTATAGTTAGATAAGTATTTTAATTTCGTTTTCATTTCTATCCTAGACCAGTTTTCTGAAGTTTATGTTCATAGTTAATTTCATTAATCATTACAGCTATACTTGTTCTAATAAACTCTTCCAAAATATCATTACGATGAATAAGAAATGGCTGTAGTGTTATAGATTTTATTTGCAATTCCTTTCGTTCATTATCACAGTTAAACTTACTCTAGTAAACTCTTCCAAGATATCATTATGATGATTAAGGCATAACTGTGATATTGTAGGTTTTAGTTGCTTGTTTACACTAAGTAGCATAGCTAATCTTACTCTTAAAAATCTCTTCCAAAACATCATAACAATGAGTAGGAAATAGTTGTGATGTCTTAGCTTTTAATTGTATTTTCTTTCAGTTTTTATGTTTGTATTCAATTGCATTTAATTGTACAGCCAGGATTGTTCTAACGAGCTCTTCCAAAATACCATTCATGATGAATGAAATAGGCTGTAGAATCCCATAGATTAATTGCATGATAACTTAGTTAGAGCACTCTGGAGGAAAATTGCAGTTAGTTCAAACTCTGTTATTTTGCTTCAAGTTTGATAATGGTTTTTTAGTTTAGCACTGTTCACTATAGACTAGTAGCACCCTAGTTTAGTTCTAGCTTAGCTCATTGTATTTACATTCTAAGTTTAGTTTCCATCCATTGCATTTTTAAATTGTTTTAGTTGTTAAGTTTAAATACCACGGTCTTCATTATTTACAAAACTTCTTTTGTTCCAAATTCATACTAATACATCATTATTTGGACAGAAGGTAGTATTATTCTAAGGCCTGGAGTATTTTGCAACCTTTTACCATTCCACAAACAAGCCTTTTCTCAAAGACTACTCTAAAAGAAATCTATAACTTTTGAGTGGGGCCTAGTGATGTTAAACTGAGTTGCAGAATAGAATTAGAAGCTAGTTTAGAGTAGAAATCTTATGATGTTATAAATGTTCTTTTCCAAATATGTTTCAATAAATCTTTAACCATGGATGAGATGTTGTAACATTGTAAGTTGATTGATTGATTGAGTATTTAAGTAGAACTTCATTTTTTACTTAACTTGTCTATTTCTCAAAGCTCAAGTTCAAGTTCATGTTGTGATTTGTTTCTTTTCAATAGTCATTATCAAGCTTTGCACTTGTTGTTTACCATCTATAGTATAACCAGCACTTAGTCCTTTCCCTTTAGGCTTTACTCTGTTTTTTTTAGCATAACCATCCATTCCTCTTTTACAACATTCAGCTCTTTTCCTTTTGAACAAAAATCTATAAAACCAAAAACATCATAAAACACTAAATACAATGCAGTAAGAAACAAATACCTAGGCACATATAATGCACCACACTTCAGCAGTTTACCAACCCTGGTTGACAATTAATGAACTCAATTTAGGAGACTAGGTTGAGCACAAACATTTTGGCGCCGTTGCCGGGGAAGTGTAACTAGGTAACCTTATTTTTTACATTAAAAAAAAAAACAAAAAAAAAACAAAAAAACAAAAAATTCAATCACCTACCACACCCATTATATCATGTGGTGTAGTAAGAGCCACACATCCATATCATGAATTCATATTTTTGCAGGTAGAAGAAGAGGTGAAAAAGTAGGTTGAATAAATGGATGGAGATGATGACAATGAGGAAGATCCTTTTGGATTTCCCATTCAAGAAACTGATATCAACATTCAAATGAAGAACATCCATCCATCTATACTTCCTAACTTCAATGGTATGAGATCAAAAGACCCGGAAACCTTTCTTTTTGAATTTGAAATTATTTGTAGATCTTATGGATACTCATTGCACATGCAAAAATTGAATTTGTTTCCGGCAACATTGAAGGATAGAGCTCGTAGATGGTTCATGACTTTAGGAACAAATTCTATAAGGACATGGGATGATATGAAAAGATTATTTTTGGAAAAATATAAAGGTTATTGCATGCACCATGACCTTAGAAATGAAGTCTTTAAGATGAACCAAAAAGAGGATGAAAGCCTAGAAGATTTAGTGGAGAGATTTACTTATAATATCAAAAGATCTAAATTGCATAATTTAGGATCCGATGCATTAAAAACTCTCCTACTAAATGCTATAAATGATGAATGGATTGATCTTCTTAATCTTGTGGGAAAAGGATATGTTTATCGATTGTCATTTCAAGAAATTTGTGAACTATGCAATAACATATCAAGAGGAAAAGCAAAGTGTGTAAGATCCCCTCAAGATCCATTTATGGCAAGAGTAAGTAAGTCAGCATCAAGATTGGTAAGTCAAACTGAACCTAAAAATTTGCTAAACATTCTTGGTAATTTAAATGAACAAACTGACATGCTAAGAATGCAAAACAAGCAAAAAGTTGCTTCATTTATATTTTTCCCTAAATGTAGAAAGAAACATGCTTTGCATGAATGTCCACTTGATAACATTCAAATGTGTAAAATTTGTGCAGGATCACATACTATTGAAGATTTCCCATCATTACCAGGGTTGAAGGCAATTTACCAGAAGGATAATGGAGCAAATCAAGCACAAGATCAACTTTGTTATGTAGCTCCAAGAGGGCTATGTCAGCCTCATCAACCCAATATGATGCAATATCCTTATGCACAGTTTCAAGGTTATGCACAACAACCTCAAGATAATTGGAGAACACCCTTGCCTTGGCAACCTTGGCCATCTCAATCCCAACCTCAAAACCAACCTTGGAAACCTTTTCCATCTCAATCCCAACTTCAAAACCAATCTTGGAAACCTTGGCCATCTCAATCCCAAACTCAAAACCAATCTTGGCAACAAAGTTGGCAAAGGCCCTATAAAGGAAATCCACCATATCCTCAATCTTTCCCTCTCTATCCTCAATACCATGATCAATGTTATCCATACCATTTACCTCCACTAAAACATCAATATCACCCTTATTTGACCTCAATTCAACCTTTCCCATTATCATCCACACAAACACCTCAAAGATTCCCCACTCCATTACCTCCACAACCATTTCATATTTCCAACAAGAAAACACCTCAATCAACTTACAATTTTGAGGTATTGCAAAATGATTCACCAACTATCATTGAAGAACAACAACCAGAAGAAGAAGAGTCAGATAAGGTCCAAGAATCATAGATGTCTATTGATAAAGAGGAGATATTGGAACCAGAGATTGAAAAGTCTCATGCATGCCTATCACTAGATTCTATGAATGAAGATCACATCTCTGAAGACTTGCATTTCATGATAGAGGAAAGACAAGGAAGACAAGATTACATTGAATCTTGGTTCAATTCAGTCATCGGATCCCAATGCTCAATTATTCAATATCTTCTGACATCATCTAAATCAAGACAGTTGGCATCTCATATACAGGTACATGTCAAAGAATATCTTTCAAATCTGCATATGAGTTTATCTATCATCTTGTTATAGACATGGTTCCACTGGAAGTATTCATATACTTGAACAAGATTTTATTTTTCAAGTAGAGTAGGACATAAAAAAAAAGAGAAAAAAAAAAGAGTAAAAAAATAATAATAAGTCCTATTGTGAAAACCAGCTTGCTGGCGCAATTGGACATGAGCTTTGCTTGAAAACCAGGCAACTGGTGAGCAAAGTTCACAATAAATTTCTGCAATTTCGTGATGGTTTCAATCTTTCATGGTTCTTCAAATCATTCTTGGTTCTATGCTCGAGTTGGATGATGTGGAATTCCTTAAGGTCCACCTTCCAACAGATCTTGTCCCATCGACCTCAACACTTTATCTGGGATCAAGATTAGAGATTATTTGAAGTGCCTTGGAGCTTGCATTCATCAATGGCAAGCCTCCTCGTTGATAACAATGGGAATACAACAATGTCTATTGATTGTCAAATCTTGCAGGCGACTCAACTTCGACACATTCATTCGTCCCTGTCAAGATGCACTGAGGTACCTTGACACTCATTTACATTATCGGTGAGTTGTCTCGCATTGGTTAATGATTTTAATTATTGATCGATAATCTAATGATTTCTTCCCATGCTCGACTTCGACACATTTATTCGCATGGTAAGAATTGTACCATGAATGTTGGCTTTGATGAAGACTAATGGTTTTATGGAATCAACAACAACTTGCAGCAGTACATTTTATTAGTTTCTTGTAGCAGCATGTTCATATTTTTTTCAATTCAATAACAGCTGCGGAAAGTGGCAGTTTCTGCAGCTATTGTTGTAGCAGCCTGTTCTTGTTTTTTTGCAACTTTTTCCAGAGGCAGTTTTGGCGCAAGTATTGCAAGAGATTGGAGCAGAAATAAAAAATTCTGAGCTTCTGGATTTTCTCAGAATATGATAAATTGAGTAAGATGTGAATAGAATTTGGAAAAAAGAAATTTTTAAGGGCATTTCAGATGGGTTTTTCAGGCAGATTTTCATTTTTCAGCGTTATGGACAGATTAGGACAGATTTCAGTATTTTTGCATAGCAGCGCCTTTTCTTCATCAAAATGAAATTCTGGAAGCATGTGGCAGTAGAGAAGGTAAAAATACATAGTTTCCCTTTTGAATCACTCAATTCGGCCTTAAAATGAGTTCGTGGCGTACTTTTTTGTTGCAACATTGGGCAAAATGAAGGGTGAAACAGGGCAGAAGTTGATTTTATCATAACTTTCAAATTGTGCATCCATTGGTCCTGAAATTTTTATGGTAAATGCATTGAGGTAGGGTGAATAAACACAGAAAATTTCAGAAAATTTCAGTGTGTATTTTTCAAGAATTTGGCCACTTTCACCTACAGCCATTTCTCATTTTTCGGGAGATCCGTGCAACCAATGGCAGATATTTTTCGTCGGAAGATGCATAATAATATTGGTAACAACCTTAGAAAATTTTAGGGAATTCTGATGTACCATTTGAGAGAAATTGCAAAATTCATTTCATTTTACAATTCCACTCCATCCCACTCCACTTTCACTCCATCTCACTCCACTTTCACTCCATCTCACACCATTTTCATTCCATTTCACAAGTCATATTTCACTTTCACTCCATTATATTTCACATTCATATTCCATAGCCATACATCATTTCTTTTTACAGATTGCATGTTGTAGCCACATCTTATTCAACAATTCTGACTCAATTGTATAGCCTACAAAGAGATGATGATTACAGGAAATTGAAGGATTCTGTTTTGAAGACCAACAAGCTAAAAGAGGACCAAAGGAACAACATCAAGCATAGTAATTAACAAGGTCAAAATTTTGAGGTAAATTGTGAAAAATATTTTAATAGAAAAAAGTTGAAACATGAAATAGATACAATTTGTATAATCATATGTTTCCTAAAACAACCTATCATTCGAATTCATTAGCATATCTTGGCCATATCCCTTATCCAACATTCCAACCTACTATTTCACATCTCCTTAAGATTGTATCATTCACTTATTTCACCACAATTTCATCATAAATTCTCCATCAGATCCATAGCCACTTCATTTTCCCTTATAGCTTAATTACCTCCATCCATTCACCTCCATTACACTTTGCAGCCAATCCATCTCTAAGTGCAGAAAGGTAATTCTGAGGGTGAAGCATCATTCTTAAACTAATCCATCTTCAGACACAGAGATACAGTTTCAAAAATAAAGCATTAGACTCTGTAGTCAATCTAGCTTCAAGCATAGAAAAGTAATTCTAAAAGGAAGATAATCTGCATAGAGGAGGAATGTGGCTAATTTTCAGGACAGAATCAGTTGAAATCAAGTATTTGGAAGGATATCCATAAGTCAAGGAGCTACTACAACAAGCAGGGAGGCTAAATTTTATAGAGAAATTTGATGGCTTCCATAAGGAGATTACAAAATCTTTTGCCAAATATTTTGATGGAGCAGAAGAAGAAAAACTGACATGGTTATTGAAAATAAACTTGACACTCCACTACAAGAGGAAGATGAAGAACTAATTTCTGAAAAGCTAACAGAGATTAGAAAATAGATTAGGGCCAAAAGAAGCAGAAAGATAAAGTTGGATGTTTTAACAGAGGTTTCAGAGCACATGGAATAAGTTTTGATGAAATTGCATGAGGACATGCAATAGTCTTGCAGTGGGGATATGTTGAGCCCTAGAATTGCCTTCTCTTTTACAAACCTTCACTTCATTTCATCATTATTTTATCACTTCATAAGCCTAAAATCAATGAAGAATGATTAGGATTGCTTAAAGGTTACATGAAATCGATTAACATATTGTATTTTCATGATTTTTGTTGTTTTAATAATTTTCTGCAAAATAGCTACAGAATACAGGCGTTCCGTAGCTGATCACGCGTTCCGTAGCTGATCATGCATTCCGCAGCTGTTTTAGTGTTTGAATGGGTTCCAGGTGTCGTATGAAGGAAAAACGCATATGGGCAGATTCCTTACCTCATCCACATCATTCGTTGCTCTCCACGAAGTTTGAACGGAATTTTGTAGGTGGTTATGCACGTGGGACACCCAAACTAAGAAGCAGTTTCCTATCAAAACACAGACTCTACAGATGTCCGCAGTAAGCACAAGACTGTTAATAAGAGTTTCAATTTGATTAGAAGTGGGAAAGACACTTATCCCCGTTTTTCTCAAAGAGTAGTTATGTAATTTCATTATAAAAATAACTTGAGAGACCAAGATCCGTCTAGCTGGTGGTTGTTTGGTTGTTAAGATGTCCAAGACTATAATACACTGTTTTTGAAGATTTTATCCTTTAATGAAAGAAGCAGCATTTCCTTGAACGTGTTGAGTCAATCTTGAACTATATTTCGTGCTACTCTGGTGGTAGAGGGCCCCTGCCTCCTGAGCAGCTTTGTTTTTACAGTTAGATAAGTATTTTAATTTCGTTTTCATTTCTATCCTAGACCAGTTTTCTGAAGTTTATGTTCATAGTTAATTTCATTAATCATTACAGCTATACTTGTTCTAATAAACTATTCCAAAAGATCATTACGATGAATAAGAAATGGCTGTAGTGTTATAGATTCTATTTGCAATTCCTTTCGTTCATTATCACAGTTAAACTTACTCTAGTAAACTCTTCCAAGATATCATTATGATGATTAAGGCATAACTGTGATACTGTAGGTTTTAGTTGCTTGTTTACACTAAGTAGCATAGCTAATCTTACTCTTAAAAAGCTCTTCCAAAACATCATAACAATGAGTAGGAAATAGCTGTGATGTCTTAGCTTTTAATTGTATTTGCTTTCAGTTTTTATGTTTGTATTCAATTTCATTGAATTGTACAGCCAGGATTGTTCTAACGAGCTCTTCCAAAATACCATTCATGATGAACGAAATAGGCTGTAGAATCCCATAGATTAATTGCATGATAACTTAGTTAGAGCACTCCGGAGGAAAATTACACTTAGTTCAAACTCTGTTATTTTGTTTCAAGTTTGATAATGGTTTTTTAGTTTAGCACTGTTCACTGTAGACTAGTAGCACCCTATTTTAGTTCTAGCTTAGCTCATTGTATTTACATTCTAAGTTTAGTTGCCATCCATTGCATTTTTAAATTGTTTTAGTTGTTAAGTTTAAATACCACGGTCTTCATTATTTACAAAACTTCTTTTGTTCCAAATTTATACTAATACATCATTATTTGGACAGAAGGTAGTATCAGTCTAAGGCCTGGAGTATTTTGCAACCTTTTACCATTCCACAAACAAGCCTTTTCTCAAAGACTACTCTAAAATAAATCTATAACTTTTGAGTGGGGCCTAGTGATGTTAAACTTAGTTGCAGAATAGAATTAGAAGCTAGTTTAGAGTAGAAATCTTATGATGTTATAAATATTCTTTTCCAAATATGTTTCAATAAATCTTTAACCATGGATGAGATGTTGTAACATTGTAAGTTGATTGATTGATTGAGTATTTAAGTAGAAATTCATTTTTTACTTAACTTGTCTATTTCTCAAATCTCAAGTTCAAGTTCATGTTGTGATTTGTTTCTTTTCAATAGAGTAATTATCAAGCTTTGCACTTGTTGTTTACCATCTATAGTATAACCAGCACTTAGTCCTTTCCCTTTAGGCTTTAATATGTTTTTTTTAGCATAACCATCCATTCCTCTTTTACAACATTCAGCTCTTTTCCTTTTGAACAAAAATCTATAAAACCAAAAACATCATAAAACATTAAATACAACGCAGTAAGAAACAAATACCTAGGCACATATAGTGCACCACACTTCAGCAATTTACCAACCCTGGTTGACAATTAATGAACTCAATTTAGGAGACTAGGTTGAGCACAAACAATATGCATTGTAGATGTCGATGTTAGAAGTGGAAGAAAACACTTCAAACATTAGCAAAAGATATCACTACAAATTTTTGCATTGTACAAAGGTTTTATCTAATATGCAGGAAAAAAAGGCTTCCTTATATGACTTCAACAATAATATCACTTGCAACAATAGATTTTATGTTATGTTGAATAAAGAAGCCTTGATGCTATAAATTCATCTAGTCATGGCACAATTCAACTTGTCAGATTTTCCACCCACAACAGACTCAAATGGAGGAGCCTTAGAATAACTCCCATCAATCCACACAACAGGATGATCACCTCCATCCTTTGTAGAGCTCACACACAGAAGCAATAAGTTACAGGTAGAGAGCAATGCCACCTTAGTATGAAGATTCATGAGATATTGAGGAGACCCCTTACCTCCACCCATGAGACCCTTACAATAGTGTCTTTGTCTAGGCCCTTTTTACAATCACATAAGACACCCTCCTTCCCACTGATCCAGGTCTCTACAAAGAGAAACCTATATGCACAATATCGAATCTTCCAATTTATCCAAATTTCTCCATCAGGGGATTATTCACTTTAGCTTTAGATGGTAGGAGATATTCACCCACTGGTAATATAGTTTTAGAGGCCAACAGTTTCTCCTAGTCCTCCCTAATTAGTAGGTGATAGATCCTCCAAACATTGATCGCTTTCTTCAGGAAACCTTCAATCAAGATATTTGTCTTGATTCTCAAGTTCTTCAGAGGGACCCTCTCTTCTCTAGGACTCTCAAATTTGTAACAATTTATATCTTAGATGAAGAATTTGACCCTTTAGGCATTTTAACTCAGAAGTTAGGCATGCCTTTTATAGGAGCTGCACTCATGCTCCCACTAAATAATATTTATGATGTACCTTGCCATCCATTGGACCTATTTGTGTTTATTTTATTTTTGAAGCTCTATGTTGCATCCCTCCACTTGTAACTCTCTAGGGAGCTTGGGCAGAGGCAACATAGAGCTTGAGAAAAGGTTGGATTCCAACCTGAGCACTAGACTATTAATCACATCTTTACACTCTAGACCACAATTGAGGAAGCCCAACATTTCTCCTAGAGAGTTTACTGTTGTTTCATAGACTTTCAAAAAGGCTTTTGACTCTATCCCCATAGATCCTTTATTCCACATACTCAGAGATATTTCCATACTAATAGATATTGGCTTCAGTCTTATTGTCTTCTTGTTTATAATTTCAATGAATTATTGTATTAAAAATATATTTTGTTATAATTTACTTAGTCTCCAACATGTGGATGAAAAGTAAAATATTATTTGAGAGAGAGCTTGAACTAGCTATTATATATTTGTTACAAAGTAAATTATAAAAGGCTATCCTCTCCTCTCTTTCAAGTTGTTGTTGAACTGTGAGATCACTCTACACCATACTAGAACATTTATTTTGCAAACACTTTAAATACATTGTGTGGCTTGGCATTCTCTATTTTATCCTTTCTTGGTTTATGTTGTAAAGGGTTTTAATAAGATAATACAAAGAAACCCCCTTTACCAAAGGTTCAATTCTAGAATAACTTATTTTTTTGGTAAATATATTAAAATTTCACTCATTTGGGCTAATTATAACTATACTCTTCAGGGAATTACAACCTCAATTATAGCTTTTAGAGTTAGATTATGTAACCCTAACAACTAATGGGGACTAATTAATAACCCATTAATGGTGTATAATAAATGACATTAATGACCACTAAGGGATCACTAAGTCAAAATTAACCACCATAACTCTAACCTAGGGAAACATTACAAGAAATAATATGTTTCTAAAATAGAAAATAACACAAAACTATTACGAGTTAGATTAAGGTTTTGTTATCACCCAAAATTGTGAAGCTCAAATGTAATGTTTCTAAAGTATGTGGGTGCTTAATACTTCTTTCTTTTGCTTCTGCTTGATTCATGCCCACTTGAGGAAGGGGTGGAGGGGATGCTTGGGAAAAAATTTTCAAGCTCAGAAGAGGTTTTTTGGTCCTGTTTGAGACTGCAATGAAAAAAATGTAGGGAAGTGAGACCTCTTTCTCTATAATAGCAGATTTTGACTTTTAGGATCTGTTGAATAAATTTAAAACTTAGAACAGAGATAATACAATAAAATCAGGTGCCTCATGAGGGGGTAAAGAGTTGAATAAAGAAGAAAACCAGTTAGAGGAATGTATTGAAACTAACTAGCTAAGTTGACAACCTGATTTCAATTGGAAAACAAGAAAAGAAATAGAGAAAATTGAGCCTTCACACACACACATGAACATGAATCCACCACTAAAAGAGTTCAAGTATTTCAATTGATGAAAATAATTGTAGAGAAATGTCTAGTCAATATAAATTATACAGTTATACTATAATAAAGCTTGAAATCAGTTTTCTATATCAAAGTGATCTATAAGCATAGCCACAATATTCAGATTTACCTACAGTGTGGGATCAGTATCATGCAACAATAAACATAAAAACAGAATGCCAAAGATAGAATTATGAGAAAATATGGGAAGAGGGATGAAAAATGCTAAAGCTCCTTCCAATGATCAAACCTGTTATAGTCTTTACAAGCACATTGTTCATTGGGATTTGGGATCAACACCATTCTCAAGCTTAGAAGAGTATGAGTAACTCCCTGGAGTCAGCCCCACATGCTGCCATAAAAAAATCCTGCGATGAATTATTGTAACTCCTTATTGAGAACCTTTGTTACGTAATAACCTATGCATGTTCCATCCTTGGGATAACACAACCTTACAAACAAATGCACCTCCCTTAGAATAGTTGCTACAACTTCCAGTTTAACGCTGCTCAGGAATCTCATCAGACTTGTATTCTGTAACTCCCACTTGAGCACCCTCATGCAAGTATTAAGTGCTTGATGTGACTGCCACTCGGCATGATATAAATACACCCTTGCTCCACTAGAAATAGCTCCTTTATTGCCATCAAAATAGGTCTGCAGATGGTAGCACTCTTCTATGCTATCATAACAATAATTGCAATCCCCAAAACAACTTTCATAAATCCTAACTGTTATGCTCATCTTCACCATGAATAGGATGTGTAATCACTGACACATTTAATATCAATTTGGAGATTCCCTACAGGTGTCAATCTCATGTGTAAAACAGAGCCTTCAACAGTCATAAAAGTCTCCTGAACAGAGCTCGCTATGCCTACTTCACTTCCTCAAAAGTGTGCATTTTCTAGTTAAATGAATAGCACAGTTGCACATCTCAGGTTTGGATATGAACTAATCACAAGGAAAACCAAGTATAAATAGTTGGTTGAATGGTAGTGTTATCACTGTATATACCCTCCATTGTCTATCCAGTATCGAGTTATCATTAACAGTGTAGGCAACATCATTGTATGCTATGTGCCGTAACTCCATCTTCGGGGATTGCATCTATATATGTACATATGACTATGACTTGAATAAAAGCTTTAATGAAATTTCCTATCATGCCATCACTGTTGGGATTTTTCAATCTTTTTCTCTTATTTATTTATCATGTGGCACATATTGTTTATTTGTTGACTCTAACTCGCTTTCATTTCCAAGCTTGTAACTTTCAATGTATTCATATTGAAACATTTGGTATAATCACGAGTCTAAAATTCTATAAGTGTTACACCATTTTTGGGTCATATAACCTATTATCATTAGATGGACCCAAGTACACCATGTAAGACCAATTTTACCCTAAGTAAAATTGCTTTCATTATGAAAACAACTTAGTAAACCACGTTTATTAAGTTGTTTATGGTCTAAATAGGAAACCCCATGA
Organism: Pinus albicaulis; assembly: GCA_034641835.2. NCBI lineage: Eukaryota > Viridiplantae > Streptophyta > Pinopsida > Pinales > Pinaceae > Pinus > Pinus albicaulis. The sequence goes on along the minus strand of CM076573.1, from coordinate 909,064,953 downwards.
GGAAATATTAAATAAATATACATTTGTTTGATTTTTCTCAAGGAATAATTAGTTAAACAATAGTTTAATTAATATTCCTGGTTATATTTAACCCAAAACAAGGAAATTAATTAGATAAATCATTATTTATCTTATTATTTTCTAAGAATGATTATTTAAACCCTATTTGAATAATATTCTTTGTTAAATATGACTTAATCACCCTTAAATAATTAAATAAATCATTATTTATTTGATTATTACTCAACCACATCCTTAAAATGATAAATAAATCATTTATTTATTTATTATTTACAAATAAAGGGATTTGACCCAAGTCAAATTCTTTTTTCCTCCAACAAATATAATAAAATATTCCATAAAAGTTGGATCTTGATTTGGTTAATAATATTTTAATTATGCACCAATATCTAGACTAACTCAATATTTTGTTATAAATAGAAGGGTTTTCCCATTCATTTACACCTTTTGTTTCCTAAAGATCACTCTAGATATATACTTTTGGTGTGACTATTGATCCACCATCATAGTCGTATTTTGCTATCATTTTTTGTCTGGGTTTTCTACACCATCAATAGAGAGGAATTTTAGATCTGAAGTGTTGAGGACTTACAAGAACCTATCCCATTGAGGAGAATAGGGAACACCCTTTTGTGTTTTCCTCCCAGGTGCCATTAATACAAAATTCATTCAACATATTCTTGTCTTGTCTATTGGATGCATGGAGTAAATATTGTTTTTTTCTACTGCTTAATGTCTTCTAATGCATAGATCTATATTTTTGCAGCATTTATCTTGATCACCTAACTACAGATCTGAGGATATTAGTAGCCATATTTTATATTAGGGTTGTTTGTTATGCGCAGCTAAAGTGGTCTTTTTTCGTACGCTTGGAATCAAGATTCATACTAACAACTGGCGACTCCACACGGGTTTACGATTACGATTACTGTTGTTTTTCTGATCCTTGCATATCCATCTGCTTCAAACCCTAGGATTTCTCTTCAGCCCCTTGTTTTTTCTTTCCTTGATGTTGTTTTTAACCTATAAAACCCTAAAACGATAAAAATTCTGACTTCCGTGTGTTTTCGGACCTATTGCGCCGATGACAGACATCAGCCGCAGCTGAGACGACAATTTTTTCTGAAATTTTCCGCCGAGAGTACCGGAAGTGTAGGTCGCACTTTTTGGCCCAAAACCTGTGACCTGGACCCTCAGGACACACCTTTAAATCCAAAAACTACGACCTCTGCTGAAAACAGGTCAGAAATTGCGACCTGGACTTTTTGCAGAGATTTTTCTGAAATTTTTCTGGGTTTGTTTGAGCCTCTGTTCAGGGTTGTCCGACCTCCGTCTCTGCCCATCTTGGACTTGTAATTGTTCTGTTTTTCTCAAATAAGTGGGAACCTAGGCCCCTAGGGCTTCAGTACCCTCCACTTTTCGTGGAAGAGTTTTTACTGTTGCAGGTTGTCTAAAATTTCAGAGTCTTCAGCCATTTTTTCAAATCTGATACCTCACCTTTGGATCCGCTTCAGATCTGCTTGTTATCCATCCAAATCACCTCATCTAGTTTTTTTTTGGTTTTCCTCTAGGGTTCACTCTGTTTCCCTTCAGGAGATAGCCTTTTTCCACTTTTTTTACAGCAATTTTTCCTCTGATTTGTTGTTGTTTTCTGCACCACTTTCCAGCAGATTTTGTATTTTAGATCCCTATCCCTCTTGACCTTAGATCTATTGGATTTTTTAGTGTTTTTTTATTAGTTTTTACTCACCTATAGACTAGTTGTTGAGAGACCCACCTCCTTGGGTTTAGATTATTGCATTATTAGTTATTTTTTATCTATTTTTGCAGGCCTATATATTGTCATTTGCAGGTTTATTTACAATTATAAAACACACTTTTTCTTTTTCTCTACAAACGTCTGGGTTTAAAAATTAAAATTTACACACACACCCTAAGCGAAAAAGGGCGTTAACACCGCCAAGAAAAGAATCTAAAAACATTGAAATCAATTGATCCTGTACCTCCCTGCCCTTGTTTCAACATTGTAATTAGTTGATCATGCACCTCCCTCCCCTTGTCGATCTCTTTTTCCTTTGTGTTGTGTTTGTGTTGTCATCATTTCTCAACTTCCCATGGGCTCTAGTTTTCCTCAGGGGGGGGGAAACACCTCCTACATTTTCCCCCTCTCAGTAACACGTTTCTAGGATACAGCATGCCTCCTCTTTTTTCCCAACCTCCTATTTACCACACTATTATCCAACCTCCTTGTTATCCATATCCACAGCCTGGTGCTCTAGCTCCCCTAGCATTAGCACCTCCTCCTCCTTTTCCTTCTCAACCCCCACAACAGCAACCACCACCCCCTTGGGGGCAGGTACATGCACATCAGGGTGCGACTTATAATCTTCCCTCAAAAACAAAGAGGAAAGGCACTCAAAATCAAGTTTTCCGTGGTAATCTTGGACCTAATCAAGGTAATTCTCCTAACACTACGAACCAGCAATAGGGCACTCAACCCAAGCAGGATAGGATTTTTCGCACGAACAAGCCTTGTTCTTGTTGTAGTGTTCATGGCCATTACACGCATGATTTTCCTCTTTTTCCATAGATGTGACAACTATGGGAGTCTCAAGAAACATTGCAAGGACAACAAGCCTCCCCTTCCATCCCTCCCATTGCTGCACCTAGCCAACCGATTGTGCTTACTAATCCTTTCCCTTAGCAAGGATTTATGGCTACCCAACCACCTAAAGGTCAGGTGGCCACTCAACCTCTTCTTTCTGGTACCCCAGAATACCAGATCCTCATGATGAACTCTGATCAACCTTCAACCGTAGACATTAATCTTTAGAGTCGGTCCTGTTAGTACAACAAGCCTCCCGCTACGTCTGTTCCCAAGCCAACTCCTTCAGTCTCTACAGAGCCTCTTTTGACACCTAAGGGTCCCTTGTAGATCCCTCGGCCTAGGGCGGAGGTTCATACCAATATCCCTAAGGGACCACTGCGTCGAAATGCTGCTTCTGGAAAAGCAGCCCATTCGTACAGCATAGTCGATGATTTGGCACAATCCCCTACTACCATTTCAATGCTAGAAGTCCTCCAGTGATGCCCTTCACAACGAAAAATCTCTACTATCTACCATGGGTGCTATAGATCCTTCTAATGATCAATTGATTATCTTTGATGTTGACCGGTTAGAACATCCTCCTCTCCCTGCTTCCGTTGCCTTCCAAATCCCATTTAAGATCCAGAATGCTAACATTTCCTGATGCATTATTGATGAGGGGGCATCCACCTGCGTGATGTCCGCTTCGGTTTGGAAGCAACTCGGATCACCTGAGTTGGCTCCTTCCATGGTCACTCTCCGAGCATGGGATGGCCATGCCTCCAAGCCCATTGGCTTATTTTGCAATTGTCCCATTACTCTTGTAGGCAAAATTGTTTGCATTGACATAGAAGTAATAGATGCCCCCTTAGATTACAACATTCTATTTCGTCGTAGCTACACTTATGTGATGTCTGTTGTCCCTTCCACAGTCCACTGCAAGATTTCCTTCCCTCATAATAGAAATATAGTCACCATTGACCAGTTGACATATTACGAACCAAAGTCTCAAACCTCCCTTGATTCCACTATCTCTTCGATGGCCAACAAGAAAACCATCTATCCTTTGACCAGTGTTTCACCCAGAGTCTACAAAGATTCCTCACTGCTTGGTACATTCCCTAGTCTTCCTCCTCTTGTCTCTGATCCCAGCTCATCGAATGTTTTCATGATGCAATCGTCTCGGACTACCCTCAAGCAGCCCGCCTCGACTGGTCAGCAGCCTTCTCGCCCTCCGTAACCTTCTCCTAGCCCTTCGATTTAGCCTTCTGGACCTCCTCCTCTTAGCCCTTTAGCTGGTACTCATGAGCCTCTTTACCCTCTTGGAATGGTTCCTCCAGGCCTTAACCATTTAGGAGATGTCCCGCCTGGCCATTACCTCTCTGGTAAGATACCATTCCTAGCTCCCCCACCAGGAGTCTATACAGCACCTGTCATGGCCACCCTCTCTCTTCCTAACTTAACCCTTGGGATTCCCATCTGGTACCTTGATCCTCCAGCTGCTACCCCGCCAACTCAACCCAAACCTTACCTTGATTTGACCCTGGTTCAACCGGTCCCCATGACTTCTCCCTTTGCAATAGTGTCTCAACCACCTTAATAGGAACCCCCTCCTGTTGCGACTATTCCAGGTAAGAAGTGAAAATCTCGCAAGAGGGCCTCCAAGAACAAGGTTGCCCCAATAGACCCTGCACCTCCCCCACCCGCAAAGCCATGTGCTTTGTGTGATGTCATCGACCATGCCACCCATAACTATCCTGAACTACCCCGTATCAAGCCCATGGTTAAATTTGCGTTCCCTAAGTCTATGGTCCCTAAAGCCCCTATTTCTTCCTTGACTGTAGCTAAGAATCTTAAAACTATTCACACTAACCAACCTTGTGCTTTGTGTGATCTCAATGGCCATTATTCTCACCATTTTCCCCACCTTAAGCGTTACCACGCCTCGTTAGAGGTAGTTCAGGAGTACAAGATTGAACAAAACCAATCCGCCTCTCTCGTACTTGCGCAATATGTTGTAGGTAGACTTAGGATTTACTCGCTCCCATTGACATTCCTCCCCCTGAGGTCGAGATGAAGGAGCTTGCAACCACCATCCTCTACCTTTCATCATCTATGAGACCTTGGGTGGAAGCTCCCTTCGAATCTTCCCTTATTGTTTCACTTGACCTCCCTTCAGCGAACACCCTGGGCTCAACATCAGTAGATCCCTTATCTGCTTGTTCTTCCGTCATCCCCCGTGATGATGTGCATGTGAACCTTTCTTCTCATGATGATGAGTCAGGTAGATTCGCCACGTCATGTGGTATCACTTCCTCCAGTCACTCCATCTTCTATTGCGATGATGACATCATGGAAGCCATGTCCACCCCTGACTTCATCTTTCCCGCTAATCAACGAGATAGAACCACCCATGCCTATAGTAACTTTCATGATCTCAGCACAAGCTACACCTCCGATAGCTCCCACACTCCACCTCACCATCATCGTGTGAGTAGTAGAAATCTTACCCAGATCACTCCCTCTCATGGAGTGCGTTCGATTTCTACTTTGCGCTCAGGTTGCCAGCATTGTTCATCATCCTTCCATTTATTTTCTTGTGGCACCTTTCATATGGACCTTCCGTCCACACCTTATATCAGTTTTGCTGATGGTGCAAGTCGCTACTCCAAGAATATAGCCTCGATAGGTTGGGCCATTTTTACCCCCTTGTACTCCCTTGTTCTCTCAAACGGGGCATGCATTGGTACTGTTACCAATAACTAGGTCGAATATGATGCAATACGAGGTTTATTAGCCAATTCCCTTTCAAATCGCATCATTCACCTTCATGTTCGTTTAGATTCCCTGCTTCTTGTCATGCAATTGAATGGTGTCTATTGTGTGCATAATCCTATCCTTTTTAGAAGATATTTATGAGTGAAGCTTTTGATGCGTGAATCTAAAATCATTACATTCAGTCATGTACCTAGAGCACAAAATCACTATGTAGATAGCATTGAAAACAACATTCTAGATTTGAATTTAGCACACACATTTAACACAATACAATAACATAAAAATATCAAAACGACGTATATCCATAATATGTGTCATATAAAATGTTTTAGATTCCATCCACTCTGATACATATGACATGCCCATAGCATGTTACAAAACTCAAAACTGGGGGCACCACCTGCCCCTACACACTAATCACTATCTGGAGGATCCCGAGCCAATGGCTCTGCTCCCATAGCTCGTATATCACGCATACCCTATCCGGCCATCGCCATGCATTGCATGACCTCTCGCCACTCCGAGGGTAGACCAATACATGGCTCTATGTACTAGTCATCTAAGCCCTACCAGACCCGCTCTGAAACACCGGTCAGAAGTCTCTCACATCTATGATGGATATCCTCTAGGAGGGCTATTGCATCCTCATTTTTTTGCGCCCTAGCTCCACTAGGTCCTGAGGTCCCCAATATTGCAAGTCATCCCATATATCTGGCCGATTTTACTGGTGTTGTATCTGCATACCAAAAGTGAAAGAATTAGTATCACACACAGTATTCTAGATCTTTACATGCACATAAAATATTAGCAATTTTTCACTTACCATTAGGCCCCCATATTCGACCAGGCGGCAGTGGGAATTCCAGGTCCCCACAATAACTCATCCCACTATAGGGATAGTCATCTGTATACAGTGTCGTCTAATCCCAATGAGCAAAGAACTCGGGTCGGAACACCCGTCCAACCGCCCCACCTCTTCCTTTGCATAGTAATTTCCCCCACCAGCGCATCCTAGGCTCTCTTAGGCCCCCATCTTGGAGTTGTATGCGAGGTCGAAGTGTCGGGATCTTCTCAAAGAAGAACAAGCACAAAACTGTACCATATGCATAGTCATGGTTCACTTTCTGCTTGCATAGCGACAACTATCATTTCAACAATGACAACATCATCTGGGCCCACCCATAGTAGGTGCCACTCAAAACACTGTCTACAAGCATCATCTTCCCTCAAGTGATGTAATGGAGTGCCTGGTTGCCCAAGACCTGCAGCACCGCTACGGTCATAGCACGGGTCTCTAATCTCTGCAAGTCCCCGATGGGTATCCGAGTCACCTTGACTTGGAGACCTGGTCGACAATGGCACTCTACAAACTCTATGATATTCTTCCCCCACGGTAATACTGGCTGAGTATTCCCTACCATCCCAAGTGGTGGGAGACTAGTCAAGAAATATATATCCTAGACCATCAACTCGATCCGGTGCCCCTGCACTATAAAGACCTCATGGTCCGGGTCCCAATAGCTAAAAATTTGGGACAATAAGGGCTCTCCAGCTCTCATCAAAGGGTTATCCAAAAACTTTAGAACCCCAAATCTGGCCAGTGCACTGCGGACACCCTGATCCTCCCCGATCTCTGACCGTAATGCGCCCAGATCTCTTTCTCTCCAATTGATCCATAATTCTGCCATATCTGCACAAAACCATCATATTTGTTAGAATAAATATAGGAAAGATTGTATCTCATCATAAAAACCCAGTACTTAGCCAAAAAACAGCACCGAAAAACCCCTCCCTGACAGGTCGCACTTTTCAGGCACAAACCTGGGACAGGTCACAATTTTTTGCTCAAAACCTACTACCCAAGTCATAATTTTTGCCTCAAAAAGTATGACTCGGCTGTGAGGAGGAGAAGGGGTCTGTTCCTGAGCCCTGGGAACCTAATATGAACTTTTAATCCACTAAAAAGAAAGAGTAGGGTTAGGCCTCTTACCTACAACTGACAGATCTCGATTCCAATGGTCGGTTTGTCCGCTATGATCGCTGCAAGATTTAGGGCCTTCTCTCCTCTCTACATTCACCGCAGCTCCACATGAAAATGAGTGAATTTGGAGGGAAAACACCTTATTAAAAGAGAAGACTCCTACTATGGTTGATGATGAAAAAATCAAATCTGGTTGGTGATGGTAATTGAGGAGAGTCAAACTAAATGAGGAAGTGAAGGCATGATGAAGATGTGTGTTTGATGGATTTTGGACCTAACGAGATGAGTCACCTCCAAAGATAAGTAATACAGTTACCTAAACCAATATTGAGTGCATGTGATGTAGAGGTTATTAGGGGACACCAAACATGGTTGCATAGCATAGTGATCATTCAAGTTTATTAAAATGATGGTTTTAAATTTTAATGGTCATGTTTATTTGCTGATTGTATCTCTAGGTACGATTAATATGGCAAGGAAGAAGTCCCAATGAGACAAGAAGTCGAGCAGTGTATTATTAACACTAGATTTCAAAAACAAGCACAAAGAAATGAAACAAAGTAGTGCTTGCATTCATAGGATGAAAACGTTTTTCCCCATTGGATACATCAAAATATATACTAAGCCTAGTAACAGACCAATGGCCTTCCAACTACTTGAATCCTTGATATTTCCTCAACCAACTCTCTATTGGTATGGGTATTTAGTCATCTGAAACAATGTTTTATAGACTATAAAACATGTATGCATGAGACGTATGCATGTTAAGATACTTTTTTCATAAATTAAGGAAAATTCAACCTCATATAAACTGTCCAGAGTCCTGAAAATTGGTTGGTCTACATTCAACATTAGGCCAATAGGACGAGAACTAAAAAATTTTCCCAGAACAAACTTGTCAGTTTTGCTGCTTGCCCCATTTACTAGACATGACCCTTAAAGAGGCTAGAAATCTTGTTGATATGTATCAATCTTAAAATTTCCTCACCAAGATATCATTGCCACAAGTTTTAAACTGATTAAAATGCTCACCAGTCATTACATATTCTGGAGCAGCATAACCATATGTTCCCATAGCTTGAGTTGAAACATGGGTGTTGTCTCCCTCAGCTCCATCTTTTTCTAGTCCAAAATCTGACAGCTTCGCATTTTATTCCTGCACCAAGTACATATCTCTCCATAAAAACTTAAGAGAATCCAAAGTGTAACACTGATCCATCTCATAATTTTTAATTTGTAGGTACAAACCGAATCCAATAGAAGATTGGATGTTTTAAAATCCTGATAAATCACTAGTCTTTCAGCCCCTCCATGAAGAAATGCCATACCTTTTGCTGCACCCAATGCAATTTTCATCCTGATAGACCAGGGGAGTGGTGGGGACCCTTTTGAATGCATAAGGGAAGTGCCATTGGACATCAAAGATATAAATATATTTTCAAAACACAAATTTACAAATTGGGATTAAGACTCTATAGAAGGAATTACAAATTGGGATTAAAACATTCCAAAGAGTTATTTTTTGAAGGGATTAAGGATAATCAAAAGATATGTAAGGTGTGAAATCCGAGTTTTGAGGTGATAATTTTGGTGCTACAATTTAAGACCATAGTTAGCTTGCTTATCCAATAAGACCATTTATGTATGATGACTCTTCGAAGGTGAAAAATCCAGAAAGCAATAATTGATGGCAAAACACTACATATATACAATGATCTAGAGTTGGAGGCCTTTTTCTTGCTGCAAAGGGAAAAAATTTGACATGTAATGTCTCTAAGACAATGCCTATGCATGACTACTCAAATTACTTTCTCTGAGCTAGGCCATAAGAACTATCTGTGGGTTAAGCTTGAAAAGACAAACTACTAAGAAGAGTATAATACTATACATCCAACAGGAGTAGATCTCTCCTCAAGAGAACCTCACATACCTCAGATGAGCAGAAATAAACAGGAACAAAAGTAAGAACGAGGTTTTTGTCTTTGTCTTTTTTTATATTGTTTTAGCACAGGTTAGAGGAAAAGCATCTGAGTTGAGAGCCTAATAGTTGGACCAAGAAGTTAAGTTTGTATCTCTGATATGAAATGATGAAAATTATCATAAGACCAAGTTTTTAGGCCATCCTTATCTCTGTTCCTTAAATAAATTTAGGTCTGAAAGTCTAGATAATGGCTTAGAAGGTAAAATTATAAGCATATCCAAGTGATATTAATGGAGGAGATGACCCAAAAGAAACCAAACTCCTATTCAACGTAATAAGTTAGTGCTAAACCTGAAACCTCCCAAATAGAGGAGGTATGGCCAGTATACATTCCATAAATTTTCTCAGTGTAAAGCAAAACAGGAGGGCTAACTATGAGGTGGCCAAATAAAATATTCACGAAATAATAAATTACAAATTTATAATCCACCAAAATATATTATTAATTCTCACGAGATCCATCAAGTACTATAGAAATAACTAAACCCAATCAAATAGCCAATGAATTGGACAGCAGAGAAAAACCGAGAGAGTTGTTGAAAAGGAACATGAGAGTTTTCAAAGGCAAACAGGATGGAGAAAAAAGAAGGGGCACATGGGTCAGAAACATAAACATTTAGCATCTTCTAGAGGAGGCAGAAAAATAATTCCGTCCTAGGGAGTTCACAGATGTATATTATGTAAGAACAAGAAACAAAACACAAAGTAGCAAACTTTTACTTAAGAGTATTTTTTTGGGTTAAAATATCATGTGTATAATCATTGGTGTGTATGCTTTAGCAGCTTGTAATTGAGCTGTCTGATACAGATTTATTATATAGACAACATGGCTCCATTTCTATATCACCCAGAAGACACAAAATATTTAAATTAGTAACAAAGGAGGTCAATAAAAAATCTTTGTAACACAATTAATTGTGTAAAATGAAGAATTGAAAATCGTATCATAACTCCAATTTTTGGAATATGTAAGGAAACAGTTTGATCATAATAAACAGAAAGAAATAAAGGTTGAATAAAATATCTTGCTACTAGCTATTATCATATGTGGATAAATTGCCTAAGTACACAGGAACAAAGTGATGGGGTCCCTAGACGTAGGGTGGCACATAGAAGGCATCATAGGATGGCACATACCTGACCTCTTGAGGGTTGGGGGGATATAACCAGTGACCTAACTTGAGGACATCATCTAGAAGTGGTCAAGATAATCGATGATGTTGACCTCCTGAGGGGCATCTCAGACTTGAGCACTGACCTAACTTGTATGGGGGTAATGGCCTAATCCTATAATAATGGGAAGGGGGTATAAACCCCTAAAGTGTGCCCTTTGTTCCTGTGTACTTTAGGATAACATAGCATCCAGAGTAAATAATATTCATATTGATCATAAAGACATGATACACAACACCTTTACAGTGAAAAAATAACAATGATTTGATTCAAAGAAAATAGCATTAGAGAAGTCTAGATTATCATAAAATTATAGAAGTAGGTTAGGCTTATATTACTGTGAGGTCATCCCCAAGGTTTCTGAATTTCTTTCCCCTTAATACTCTTTCTTTATTTTTTCTTGTTTTCACTTTTTGCTGTTTAACTCCTATGCTCAGTTACTGCATCTAGAGATGTTCAACAGAGGCATCCTAGGGCGATATATCAAATTTGATTTATCCATATATTTAGCATAAATTTTTACATTCATAACAGGTATTAGGCTCAAAATATTCTTCAAAATAAAATCAGATTACATCTATTATAGCTTCAGGCAGAGCCTTTTTTCTCTATTTTGACACATCGAACTACCTAAATGACGATTTATTAATGCATTTGATTCATCTGATCTTATATTCAAATGGAAACGGAAACCACTCATAAGATAAATTATATCAATCAAGCGAGAATGAATAGAGATTATATAAATAAACTGTATATCCCATTCAAGCTACAATCTTATATTGCATGCTGAAACTAATTCTCTTCCTCTTAGTCTGAAGAGAAACTACCTTGAGGAACAAGCGTAAAGTAATTAGACAATGCAATCTCCCCATATACAACTTTAAACAGTGCATGCCCAAACCAATACCAATGGTTGTCAAATATCACAACAACACTAGGCTTAGAGGTTGACTTGGAGTGTATAGCATAAAACCCATTTCCGAGCACCTCATGCAAAAGAAATAATCACAACTCAAATAATAGAGAAAATCAATTAACACAACTGAATATAGAGGAAAAGTTTCTAAAGTGTGGAACAACACCTCTTAAGATTAGTACTTGGAAAACATGGCTTTTACCGGTATTAGAATTAACCAAAGCTCTAGTTAGGAACTCAATGGCAGTAGAACCCACTTTCATAACTCTCCACAATATATTCTCTCATTGCCCTTCTTTGTACCAGAAAGCTAGAGGACCATCCATGTAGTATAAGGTTGGCTAATGCTTGTGTGAAGCTTAACACTATTGAGGAGGTGTTGTGCTATACAACAACCCCCCCATTTATTTTTATAAATAGGGACCCTTTAAAAATAAAATAGGAAATTATTTTTATTTCCTAAAAATAAAAAACTTAGAAATAAAATTTATATTTTTCTTTAAAAAGCGCATCGCATTTTACATGTATTATTTCAAAAAGAAATTGGAAAACATAAGATATGCGAACTACGAACTGCGCTCTAACCCTTTTTAAAGTAAATAATTAAAAAACCATGTAAAATATCAAAATCACTGTTTCATCCTTCCTTTTTCGCATCGCATTTTAATTAATCAAAAAAGCCATAAGAAGAAAATGATATAATTCATGATACCTGCGGACCCGACATATAGATAAACCAGGTAATATAAAACCTTTCACGACCACATCCACTTTAATTTTTTCTCATTTCGCATCATGCGCAACTTATAATGTACATCCAAAACGTTATCTTATAAAAGTTACGATCTGCAATTTGCGTAGATCGCATTTCGCAACCTTTAAAGATTAATTATCGTGAAATATTATAACAAATAATTGTGAAATGCGTATTAAATGAATTCAGCGTGTGAAAACAAATTATGTCATTTCAAATGAAATTTAAAACCTTAACGGCTTTAAAATGATTGATATATCTTACGTGCGAGGCCATGTGATATATTAAATTAGGAATTATGAAAGATGATTGATAGATTAGCATCTTCTCGCGTGCATTAGAAATAAATGATTGATTTACTCTTATGAGACTCCTTATATGCTAAATTTTCTCTGCTCTAAAGAAATCAATTATTTGGTCGAAGAAGTTTAGAATGAGCAAAAGAGGCAAGGAAATTTCTCAAACATCTTCCACAGAAGACGCAGATATGTCTTCATTATTCTTAGACATCGTCTACAATAAATACTATGGTAGTTCGTCATGGGAGGCAATGTACAAACTCTTCGAAGATGAAGGACCAAGGGTGATAGACAAATTTTCTGCTATAGACACTGATTCGACCTCTGATGCAACCCTTTTTGATGTTGCATGCTCGCACATTCACAGAATAGCAGCGATACCAAAGATTCTTCCTTATACAGACATGGTTAAGTGGGAAATTGACCACTTAAACATCGAAGATAGAATTTTCAAGAATTCAAGAGGAGAGATTATGGGTTCTTTCAAAGCAGAGGATTTAGCAGCAATGTATCATCTACCAACCCCGCAGTAGAAATATGACAATAAGTATGTGCAGACTTTCAAAGCAAAACATCTAGATCTTATCAAAGTCATCCATGAATGGAAGGAAAATGAAGGGAAATTGAAACAAGACAAGTTTGGTACGTACCCAATTGCATAAATTCCCAATCCTTATTGTTATGCCGCTGGTATTTTGTGTAGAATATTTTTCAAGCTTGATAGTACTATATTTTCAAGAGATTGGGTTCCCTTAATTGACGCAATCGTTAATTCCTCTATCCTAAATTGGGAAAACATTCTATCCAATTTCCTAGCCAAGCATATCAGTAAATATAGGAATAAAAGAAGTGTTTCTCTCAGAGAAATACCTCTGTTTTATATGTCTACTTATGTTACGGATGCCATTTTTTTTACTTCTAATTTTCCTACCATGGGTTGGAAATGGATGACCAAAAACCCTACCCCGATTCATATCTACCATAGTGAACTATGGGATTCCTAGTTCCACTTACACTTCTATAAAATTTGCTACGAATTATTTTGCCCATGCATCAAATGATTTTCAACAAAAAGGCTCCAAGGGTTTCTAAAGAAGCCAATGTAGATATTCTTCCCGTAGAAAGATGGTTTACTGAAGAAAATTTCACATATATTAGAGTATTTTGGAGTTATGCTTCTCCCCATGTTTTACCTTACTATGTTCCAGACAAATTTCTTACAAAAGAAATAGCATATCAGCTTGTCAACAGTATCACAAAACAGTTGAAAGATGGTGAAAAGGCTATTTGGCCTACTTTCCCTCTACAGTGTGGCACCTTTGCTCTGGCTAATATTGGCCATACATACAAAGAAGTTCCTAAGATTCAGCTTTTGAGATTGGCATTTATGCCAGGAAGATTATATGATCCCAATGATGTCATTAAAAATTACATCACAGAGCTAAAAATGAAGCCTTTTGTAAAGGAAGAAGATAAATTTGATGATTTCTTCCAAGGCATGGAAAATTTTTCTGATGTTATCAAATATGTTTCTAGTCAATTAAGTTAAGAAGATGCTGAAGCTTTTCAAACATATAGAAACAAAAGACTAGAAAAGATTCATTTAAATTTGTTAACTATTGGAGATGAAAAAAACACTCCGAGTGTTAGTATAGATGATGAAATGAAAGAGGTATCTGAAAATGAATCAGGTCAATAACAACCAGCAGTCTAATAATTCAGATCAATCTAAGGAATCTGAATCTAAGAAAGAAAATTTAGAAATTGACCAAATTCTTCAAGATCTAGAAGTGCTAGAGAAAACAAACAACAATGGGAAAAAATAAAATTTGGAAACAGTTCAACATACTCATAACATGTTGGATCAATCCAAGCCCTCTCAAGTGAGAAACCTGGTGAATGAATGGGAAGAATTTTCTCAAGAAATAAAGACTTCAAAAGAAAATCCGAATATTGATCAGACATCAAGTGTTCAAACACCAGAACCTTCACAGAAAATAGTTGAAACTGTTAATCCGTTACAAAGAGTTCCAGTAGCGCATGACAAAGAAATCATATCGGCCTACCCTACAGATCAGATAGTTCTGCAGATTGAAGATATTCCATCATTAGACATTTTCTATAGTCCTAGCCACAAATTTGTGGTTAAAAGGAATAAAAGAAGAAGGATTGATGAAAAAAATCCAAAACCAACAAATGAATCAGTTTATGTACTTTGGAAGGATTCCTTAGATGATTCCACTGAACATCTAACCAAGTTATCACAATATACAGGGGCATATTCTACCGCTACTGTTGATAAAGCTACTTAGAATATTGTTGAAACAAAAGGAAGCCAAAGTACAAGAATTAGAACAATTACTAAACGAAGAGAAAGCCAAGTCCATTGAGCAGATCAAAATAAGCATAGCTCAATTTCATAAAGATATTGAAAACCTCAAATTGAAGTCTCAGACAGAATTTAATGAAAAGCAAGAACATCTAGAAAAAGCAATGGCTAAATTATAGAATTAACCACAGTTAGAAAAATTAATCAAAGAAGCACTTGATGTAAATACTATGTTAAAGAAAGAACAAGAAAATTTTTGTCACCAAGATTCCATGATTGATTCTTATTGTGATTCCAATAAGATAATGATTCAGCAAATAGCAATTCATAAATTGGAGTGTGAAAGACTTGAAAAGAAAATCGAAGAACACATTCAGTGGCAAATTTCAGACACAAGAAAACAAGCTAATCTACCACAAATAGATAAGCTACACAAAGAATTGTTATTCACATAATGGAGAGCACAAATTAATCAAGTAGAGAAAGAAGCAACCAAGACATCTAAGAAATCAAATGAGATTATTTAGTCTATATGTGATCAATTATTTAAAACAGAAATTCTTAAAGAAAACACGTTTGATGTGTTTTTAGGAACAAAGGAAGTAGAATTAAAGTGGAGACAGAGAGCAGATACACAAGAGGAATTGATCAAAAAAGTTGATAATTTTGATCAGGAAAATTACTGGAATTTTCTGATCAAACCTTACCATCAACATCAAACTCTTCAGTCTCTTACAGATTCAACAATAAGATCTCAGTCAGTAATTTCAAATGCTATTTTCATGGAACAAATTCAGTCACAGATATCACATCCAGCTCATCTTAAAGAAATGCTAGATATTTGTCAACTTCATGATCACACTCAGAAGGAAAGGAAGGATTCATAAAGTTAGGATTGTTAGTTCAAAGTTCCTAGATTATTGTTTAAGTTGAGTTTTTAGAGGAAGGTTGTTTGAAACCTCCTCTACATTTTTGTAATAATTTAATTTTATTTTGTAGCTAGTTTAGTATTTAAACCCTTCTCATGCATTTAGAGAAGGGTCCAGAATTTTATTGAGAACATTTGAAAAGAATGCTTAATTGTAAGTAAGTTTGTGAATGCCTTGATAAAGTAATGGAACACAGCCTTTTCAGTTATATATATCATTTGGTTGGTCAATGTTGATGCACTTTTGTATTCTTTGAAATACTTATTGGTAGAAGAGTTGAATGTGGCCTATTATCACTGGTCAGAAAAATAGAGCAGTACACGTCTGGTACTATTATCATGTATACTAAATTTTTTTTTTGAATATTAGTGTTGAATTTAGCTTTCATGAATTATATATGAAATTTATTGTTTTTTATCTGAAATATTAGTTGCACTATTGTACGATATAAAGGTAGAAATCGAAATGTTTTTAATATGATCATCAGATATATGCGATATATTTCTCATTTTCTTTTGATTAACTAATTTTTCAAAAGAATCATCTTACAAAGTAATAATTCTATTAAATCTATGATGATCTTCATCATCACAGATTAAATAGATATCATTTTAGATCTCATCAAACTAGTATTATCCCGGGTTAGATTAAATTAGGCTTAAATTTAAGATTTTTCATTTTAGAATAAATTTGTTTTAGTTTTTAGTAATTCTTCATGCAAAATCTTTTAAGAGAAACCCAACAATCAAACAAAAAACCCAAATCTAGGAAACTGGTCCCATTATATCTAGTCGGAGCCACTATTCCAAACGGAAAAGGAGTTCTCTTAAGGTTCGGACCGGGTGGTTATCCCCCTTGTTGTTGCCACAGATTTCTGAGGCCTCAACATTTTTGGCACTAGAAGGAGGGAAAACTATGAATGGCACATAAATCTAAACCTCAAAATAGAAGCCCTCATAAGATTCGATCTCCCCAAAATCATCCTACAACTTTCCGATCAAATTCTAAATCACCAACTCAGAAAACTAAAATAGTAGAAATGTTTCCATCATCTTGAAGTATCTCGAAAGTCATCTTTTTCAGAATTCACTCCCGACTCTCCCGAATTTCAGTCTTTAATTTAGAATTTAGAAGGAATATCTATTTCTGTTGAAAATCCTGTTAACCCAGAATCTTCTGAGGAAAGTGTTACTTCTCTATTTCGAGAAACTGGTATATTAACTAGATCTAGAAGTGAGAAACTTGGAATTCCACCTTTTGAATTTCCAATTGAATCATTTCACAAAAAAATTCCTATAACCATATCTAAGTCAGATACAAGTGAAGTTACATCAAATTTTCCTTCAGTCACTTATTCATGTCCTCTTAACCACTCTGCATCTTCTCAGTCTTCCATTTCCTCTACTCAAATAATTAGTGCTATTACAAGTAGTACTATTCCAGTTGTAAGTTCTTTATTCATTCCCCCTACTTCTGGATCTACTTCAGTATCTTCGCAAACTTCTAATCCAATTATGGCCACTCAACCTTGGACAAATCCTGGTGTTGTATTGATACAAATCCAAATCCTCTACCAGATCATTCAGAAAAATGGTTACCTAAACATAATCCTGATGATGGTCTTCCTGTTGAAGAACACATCAATAATTTTATGTTGGCCATGAATTTTAATGGAGTTTTTCATGAAGATATTGTTGTTAGATTGTTTCCTTATACTTTACAAGGATTTGTAGGATCCTGGTATTTTTCACTTCCAGCAGGATCTATCACCGATTGGGAAACTTTCGAGCAAGTTTTCCTTGCAAAATTTGGAGACGATAGAACTATTTCATCCTTGATTAATGCTCTTTCCAATCTTAAAACAAATTTAGGGGAAAGAATCAAAGATTTCAACTCCAGATTTAACAAGTTATTAAACAAAATTCCAATGACTTCTAAACCTGTTGTTGATGTACAAATAGAGTGGTATATTTCTTCTTTACCTTCTAATATAGCTATTTTTGTAGATAGAGTTGGTAAAGCTACCCTTTTAGATAACATGAAAGAAGCTCTTGCTGTAGAGAAAATAATTTTAGCATTATAAATACATTTAGAAATAGAAGATAGGAAATCTAAGAAAGTGACATTTAGTCAAGATTCTATAAAGAAAGTCTCGAAAGATCCATTTGATCTTGAAGGTCTTCAAAAAGTATTAAAGACTATGTCAAATGATATGATTGAAATAAAGCAATTCGTTGAAACCTCAACCCCTAAAAAATCATTTCGCCCATTTAAGAGAAATCCTTCTTCAACATCTCAACCTCCAAACATAATTTTGAATGCTGAATCCGATCAAGATACTGAAGATCCCTCACCATCTGAACAAGAGTTAGAATCTGAGGAAGAAGTTGAATTAAATGGTTTATGAGATTTCATTCTTCCCACAGAGGAAGAAAGTGAAGCTATTCCCGTCTCTAAAAGAAGTAAATATTCTTCTGATTCAATTGTATCAAATCAAAAGCAAAAATCTCTCCCCACCAAGGAGAAAACAACAGTTAGAAAATCTAAAACTGTTCAGACAGATCCTATTCCACCAGATCCCAATACAACTTCAAAAACTTTGATAGTTTCAAATACAGTGGAATATAATATAATTGAATATATGAAAAAGGCTAAAGCAAATATTTCATTACACGAAATGACCAAACTCAAGAAACAACAGAAAATTTTGCTTATAGAACTCAAGGCAATCTCCGTAGAACCTATACAACCACCAATTATAGCACAAGCTTCTAAAGATATAGGGAAACCTCCATCATCTGCAAACAAGGTAAATCCCAATGATCTGGTTTTAATTGGTGATAGATCTATTTCACACACTCCTCCTTTACTTTTGACTTATGAGATTTTCAACAAAAAAGTTCATAATTGTCTTATTGATTCAGGAGCTTCTTCAAACATTATGCCAAGAATGATATGTACAAAATTGAATATTATTCCTCAAAAATCAGATGTACATATAGTTCAATTGGATAGAACAAAAGTAGAATTCATTAGAGAAATGTTGTCAGTATCCATTAGATTATCATCCAATCCAAAGGTACTACAAGTAATTGATATCTTGGTCGCAGATATCCCTTAATTTTATGGTCTTATTTTAAGCAGGGATTGGTCTAAAAAGTTACATGTATATTTTGCTATCGATTGGTCACACATGTGGTTACCATACAATGGAAAACAAAATCAAATCAGAATTGAACGTGAAAAATTCATGAAACATACAGTTACTGAATTAGAAGAAGTAAATGAACCTATAGCCTTCACCAATAATATCATATGAAATTATTCAGCTGAATCATTTCTTGGATCATTCAATGCTCAGGTTTCACCTTTTTCAATAAACACTGCTATTTCTCAAATTGAAAACTTTTCTCAAACAAATACTTCTAGATGTGTCAATCTTAGTAATCAAATTCCAAAACAATCCTTATTTTGGACTATGTACTTTGATGGTTCAAAATAAGAAGATGGTGCAAGAGCAAGTTTCATTTTAATTGATCCACAAGGAGAGAAGACTATGCTAGCTTGTAGACTTGAGTTTCAGTGTACAAATAATATTGTTGAATATGAAGCATTAATACAAGGTCTGTATAAAGCTATAGAATTGAATGTTAAATATTTTCAAGTATATGGAGATTCTGAAATAATTGTTAAACAAGTTAGAAATATGATTTAGTGTGTTTTGGGACATTTAAAACATTATCAAACCTTAGCTCATAATCTTACTTCTCATTTTACCGCATTCAATATCTCTACAGTTCCTAGATTACAGAATGAAAGTGTTGATTTACTTGATAATGTAGCATCTAGACTCATACCAGCTGAAGAATTTAGCCCAGATAGATTTTTGATTGAGTTAATTTTTAGGCCTTCCATTCCTGAAAATATAACAAATTGGAGAGTATTTAATAATGATGTAGATATAGTAGACTTTCTTACATCTGACAAAGCTTATGAAGGTCAGATCATAGATGAACATGAACATAATTTAAAAATTGAAGATAAATCAAATACTAATTCAATTCCCAAATCTGTCGTCAAAATGGAAGATCTCTATGATCTAAAAGATAGGTTTAAGAAGGTAAGCAATTCAAAAACTCAAAGTTCTACTTTAAATTTTGAATTGATTAATCTTGGTACACCAGAAAAACCTCAAAATATCAACTTGGGTTTTGGTTTAAAGCCTGAAGAAAGGATGTCATTCATTAAATTGCTGAAAACATATAAAGATATCTTTGCATGGGATTATTTAGATCTTAAGACATATGATACTTCCATAATTCAGCATACCATACCTATGATCTCAGATGATGAGCTTGTTCAACAAAAACTAAGAAAAATCTATCCCAATTTAGAAAGTCAAATTAAATCTAAATTAAACAAAATGCTCAAAGTCAAAGTCATTTTTCCTGTTAGACATTCGAAATGGGTGTCAAACATGGTTCCAGTTAGAAAAAAGAATGGAGACATTGAGATTTGCATAGACTTTAGAAACTTAAATAAAGCCTGTCAGAAAGATAATTTTCCCTTACCCACCATGGAACATATATTACAATCAGTGGCAGGATCTGAGTTGATGTCTTTTCTCGACAGATTTTTAGGATACAATCAGATCATGGTACACCCAGATGATAGATTAAAGACAACATTCAGAACAAAGTGGGGAACATATGCATATCAAAAAATGCCTTTTGGACTGATTAATGTTGGTGCTACATTTCAACATGCTATGGATATAGATTTCAGAGGATTAATCAATAGCTCAGTTGTTATATACTTATATGACATTACTGTTTATTCTAAGCATATAAATAATCACATTAATCACCTAAAAAACATTTTTGAAAGATGTAGAAAATACAGTATTTCCTTGAATCCAAAGAAATGTTATTTCGGCTTATCAAAAGGTAAATTATTGGGATTCATCGTTTCTAAACAAGGAATCCATGTCGATCCTGATAGGATTCAAGAAATTAAAAATATTCCTTTACCACAAAATAAAAAAATGATGCAGTCATTTTTAGGACAAATTAATTTTGTAAAGAGGTTTGTTCCAGATTTTTCCCAGATCATCTTACCACTACAATCAATGATCAAGAAAAATTCAATTTTTAGATGGGGAAAAGAAGAAAGAAATTCCTTTGAGTTGATTAAAAAAGCCATCATTGAAGCTCCCTCCTTAAACACTCCTGATTTTCTTAAAACATTTGTATTATATACATTTTCTTCTGATACATCATACGCAACAGTTTTGACACAGTTAAATAATCAAAACAATGAAGCACCGATTGCGTTTTTTAGTTCTAACCTTCAAGGTGTTGAGTTAAATTATTCAGTTGTGGAAAAATAAGCTTATGATGTATTTAAAGCTTTGAAAAATTTCAGATCTTTTCTCCTAAAAACACATACTAAAATAATAGTACCTTACTTAGTAGTAAGGCAATTATTAGTGCAACGGGAAGTAGGAGGAAAAAGAGAAAATTGGGTTATATCACTCCAAGAATATGATGTAGAGATACATCCAGCTAAAATTGTTAAAGGACAAGGTCTTTACAGGATGTTAACTAGAGCCTCTCATCTACCAACAGAAGAATATCAATCGAATGAAATACAACTGTCTGAGGTAAGCCTAAATGATTCACAATCACAATATGTTGATTTTAATTTTTTCTTAAAAAATGGATATGCTCCATTTTATCTCAAATATACACAAAGTGTGCTCTGAAACTTAAATAAAATCAATATCAACTCATAGATGATGTGTTATTTAGGAGAAATTATGATTCTGTATTATTGAGATGATTAGAAAAAACTGAAGCTGAAAAAGTAATGCAGGAATTACATGATGGACCAGCTGGAGGTCATTTCGGAGGAAACACTATAGCTCATAAAATACTGCATGCTGGTTATTATTGGCCAAATCTATTTAAATATGCACATGAATATGCGAGAAAATGTAAAGTATGTCAAACTGCAGCAAGAAGAG
Organism: Pinus albicaulis; assembly: GCA_034641835.2. NCBI lineage: Eukaryota > Viridiplantae > Streptophyta > Pinopsida > Pinales > Pinaceae > Pinus > Pinus albicaulis. The sequence continues at coordinate 909,043,177 of CM076573.1, read as the reverse complement.
AAAGGAAAGAAGCATTTCCATTACAACTAGTAAATATCCAACAACCATTTGAACAATGGGGGTTAGATATTATAGGTGAAATAACTCCTAACTCTTCAAAACAACACAGGTATATTCTAACCGCAACTGATTACTTCACAAAATGGGTAGAAGCTATCCCATTAAAGGTGGTTAATACACAAAGTATTACAAATTTTATTGATAAGTTTATAATCACCAGGTGTGGTCTCCCATCAGCTTTAATATTTGATAATGCATCTTACTTTTCTGGAAATGCCATGATATAATTTGATTTGAAAAGAGGTTTTAAACTAAAATACTCAGCTAACTATTACCCGCAAGATAATGGATTAGCTGAATCTACAAATAAAAACCTTATCAGAATTATTAAACGAACTATAGAACAAAATCATAAAAATTGGCATAAAGCACTATTATTTTCTCTTTGGGGAGATAGAATCTGTTAGGGTCCCGTGATTTGGCCGATTGGCTAGCAAAATGACGATGTAACATCAAACCAAGCTTTGGAGCCCAAGGACCTAGCCTTCCTGGACTCAGAGAGGGCTCTCTCTATATGTGTAGAAGATGTCGGTGTGTTTACTTGCGATGTTCTGATATTAGGCTAGTTATGAAGTGTGTTTTTGGTTTTTTTAGTTTTTAAGTTTGCGAGGGATGAAACTGATCAAATACATAAACTGGATAACAAGATGGTGAAAGACAAGGGATTTCAAGCGTAACTAGTTAATAGCAGACATGAACATGTAATAGCAAGCCATTAATCATGCTAAGTATAACTATAAGCTAATTAATACATAGAAATCAAACATTCCAGCCATACATAGAGGTATAAGACCCTCTAACTTCGGGAAAAGGCTATCAGACTTTGGGGAAAACACACAAGACAAACTAACAACTCATCAACTACGACGGAACGCCTAAACATAGTCTCTAAGTCATTGGGCACTTGGACAAATAAGTTTTCATAGTTTTAGGCAAAGGGCTAGATCGGGACTAGGCCTCCTTGGTTCAACAAGATGATCAACAAATCAGTCAAAGAGAAAGTTTTATGGACAGAACTATGGGCAGCTTGTAGGTAGGTAGGGCAAACCATACATCCTACTTAACATACATAGAACCGATGAACAAAACTTAGCAACAATACCTTAGGTTACTAAAGAGCAGCTAAGAATTCTTTAGCATAACTAAGGGAGAAGAAAACATCAAGCTATGAAGATTCAGGGATTTTGAGGTGCCTCCATGGGAATATCTCAAAATCAATCTCTACTGATCTATAGCAGCAAGAAAAATGGATTATGAATGAAAACTAGAAGACAAAACACATTAAGAAGCACTATACCATTCTACCATGACAAGGAATCCATCAACAAGCCTTCACCATTCCTCAAAAGCATCCAAGAGGCAGTCCAGAAATCATAACTCAAGTGTATTCTTCAAAGCTCATATGACCAATGTATTAATTCTTCTCTCAAGTTCAGCCTCTGATTTACAATGAGAACGATGGAATAAATAGGCTTGAGGGAGGAAAACCTCATGGAGCAACTAGCTATCCCATTGGCCAAGTCAAAATATCTAAACTTGTCCTTGAGGCTTTGCAAAGCCCAAGGCACAAAATATCCCATAAAATATCTAAAAAACTGCTAAAAACGGAAATTATATTGACTTTACATGATTTTCCCATGATAAAAATAGGCTAACGCACATTTGGGAAAAGCAGATTTTTGGAGTTCAAAAATTGCAAAAATACTTCATATTTATGCCTGAAAAAGGTCCCCTGACTTGCTGGATGCAAATGGCAGCCTTCCTGATGTCGAAACGAGGCTCATGATGGCCCGTTGGAAAGCTCTCTGTGTCTGCTTTCCGGCGCAAGTGAAATCACCTCAATCTGATCTCGGGAAGTCCCTCAAAACTATACCTGTGTGCAAAAACCCAGAAAATAGCAGGCTGCTGATATGGCGGGCAGAATGTGCAAAAAGAGGGTGTTTTTCGCCAATTTGAGGGGGCGAATGATCTTCAAATGCCCTGAAAATCGCTGGAGGCCTGCTCATGGAATTATGGCATCCATTGGTATCATCCTCCTCCCTTGAAAACTCATCAAACTGAAATGGCGAAATTATGAGTTTTCGGCCAAAAACCCAAAAAATGCCAAAAAACAAAAAGTTGCCGAAACAGGCCCAAAATTGGCATGCATGACCCTAAAGGGTCCATAGAAACATGCTCCGAAGTTGAGGCCAGAATGTCAAGCGCTGATGTGCTTTTCTTCTCTTTTCGTGCCGGGCGCTTCCTTTTAGCCTTCTTTTCCATTACTGTTTTGAGTTTCTTCATGGCGCTGCTCTTTATCATTGCGCTGCATATCATCAATGTGTTCTCCTTTACCTTGCTGCGCTGCCTCACTGTGCTCCTCTTCAAAACACTGCCCTTTCTCTTTGTGTGCCACTTAATCCAATAAACTCAACAATATGAACACGGTCAACCTTAGTGTATTTACACAGTCAGATTTTACTGCTCATAGGACAAGTTGGCAGAGTTTAAAAAGTTTTTGAGGTGGTAGCAAAGTTCTTGCAACAGTTATAAAACTAATGGACTTTTCTTTGAGCAAAGCACTACCCTCTTGTACACAGCCCATCCAATATATTTAACAATGTAAACACAATTAATCAAAAGATATCTACATAGTCAAAGCCACTGTGTTTAATAAGTGACAGAGTTCATTTTGCTTTTGATTGGCCATATAGAATCCAGGAGCATTCAACAACGATAAACCCTTTCTTGAACAAAAAATACTGCCTTCACTGCATGCAAAATGCCCTTCTGGATTGAAACTGTGGCAATATGTTGTTTGGACAGATAGACAATGTGGTTAGGATAGATTGCAACAATGTTTCTTTGAATAAACAACCTCTGCTCTCCTTAAAACCAGCCCTTCACCTCTGGATGCACTTCAGCCAGGCAAACTTTTTAAATAGGGTACCATGTGTAAAGATGGGACAAACTATTGTGTAGATTCCCTATGCACAGTTTTGAAAAATCACTTTTCCTTGTGGATTTGTTAGAGGCCAATCAACACTTGTATTGGTGTCTTCAAAGCAAAACTCAAATATTAAAACCCTGCTCTTCAGAAATGGTCTTCCTCTTGAAAAATATCACAGTCAACAGCTCTTCAAAATGATACAATGTAGTGAAAAGAAGGGCATACCTAGGTTAGGTGAAATATCAGTGTACAGTGTTTTATGAAGAACACCTTTCACTTGTGAAGTTAAGAAATCAACCACCACCTTTGTACCTCTGTCTCCAATGTTAAAATTCAATCATCAACAACCTGTCCTTTAGAAATTGGTCCTGCACCTTTTAAAAAATATCTCAGTCAACACTTTTCAGTAGGAAATAATACAGTGAAAGAAGGGCAGTCTGCTAAAAGAGTGTGCTGTGAGAAAATGCTAAAATCACTCTGTTTTTTGAAGTCTTAGATGTCAACTAATACACCTAGCTCCTTGCTCAAGGAGGCTTTCAGTCATTAACAACTCTGCCCTGTACAAGTGTGCCCACTTTCCACTGATCTTTCATCTCTTGCAAACCACCATACATATGCTTAGACTGTCCATACACCGGATTGGAGTAAAAATGACAGAGTTTTTTTAGAAGACCACACATTTTTTTTGGAAAAAACTATGTGAGTTCTCTCTTCTCAAAGCAAATATGTCAAAATCCTTTTCACTGGTTGCATTTCACTGTTTTAATAATGTGGAAATGCTTTGATGACAGTGTGAAAAGTTTCTTTTCAGATCTAACCCTGTCTCTCTACAACAAAATCTTTCTCTGCAGCTTGAAACTGTAAACCTCTGCCCGACCAAGAAACTTTTCTCTTATTAAGCTTCACTATTCTCTTATATATATGTCACTTTGTTTCAACAGGCTCACTAAGTTTCAATCTTGGTGTGAGTATATAGGCAATTTCATTTTTAAAACAGAGGTGGAAGATTTTAGGACATCTTCAAAAGCTTTGAGCAAAGGCCGTAATAGTTTGCTCTTTTCCACAATAATCAAGGGCCTTTTCAATGTGGAAAATCAGTTATCTTTAGGGAGAAAACCTTCAACTATGCATGTTGTTTCAACGTATATGCCCATGCAAAAAACTGACCTTTATCATTTATCAATCTTGGAAATGTGGATGAAGTTTTGAAATACCTCTTGAAATCGTTGAAAACAACCTTGGAGGAGAGTTGGATCAGCTCTGGAGGCCATTCAACCCGCGCGGCACTCTTTCAAGACCCTATGTTTCTTCTTCCAATATTGTTTGAGGGCAGCTCAAAACATGATGCCAATCTTTGCTTGAGAGTTGGAGACACTTTGAAATGAGTTTTTTAAGGTTTTCAGGTAATTTTCTTGACCATTTCTACAGGAGTGCCGCAGGCTGCTACAGGCACGTCGCGCCTTAGTTATGGCCCTTTGTATTTTTCGCTCCAGGCACGTCGCGCACTTTTCTAGGCAAGTCGCGCAAGTTTTCAGTTCATTTTGAAGGCCTTCCTGGTGTCGGAATTGGGCGCGAGATGGCTCGTTGGAAAGATGTGGAAGTCTACTTTCCAGAACAACTTTAATTTTGTCATTTGGTGTCCATTTGATCCTTCAAAAATTTATTTTCCCAACACTGGTCAAAACTGGTAAATCCTGGTGCAGAAATGCATCGAGCTGTTTGTAGACCATTTTTGAATGCCTTCCCGGTGTCGGAATTGGACACGAGATGGCTCGTTGGAAAGATGTGGAAGTCTTCTTTCCAGAAAAACTTGAATTTTTTCATTTGGTGTCCATTTGAGCCTTCAAAAACTGACTGTCCCATCACTGGTCAAAAATGGTGTATGCTGGTGCAGAAAAACATAGCGTTTATTGCAGGCTACTTTTGGATGCCTTCCTTTTGTCGGAATTTGGCCCGAGATGGCTCATCGGAAATATATGGAAGTCTATTTTCCATAGAAACTTGAAATTTTTCATTTGGATTCCAATTGAGCCTTCAAAAACTGACTGTCCCATCACTGGTCAAAAATGGTGTATCCTAGTGCAGAAGTTCTCCCGTGACATCTGTATTTTTCATGTTCCTCACAAACCATGATACCTGTGCAGAAACTGAAGGAGGTTTTTATTTTTGAACCTATGAGGGACAAAAACCTCTCTCAATTTTGTAAATTTCATCTCTGTTTGATCAGAAAATCATTTTTAAACAAACTGCCCGGGTGCTCCTTAACCCTAATTTCACTGTGGCAGAGGTATGATGATTCAACAGCCAAGAAAATTTTACTATCCTTTGGTATTTTTTGAGATGAAATATTTGAGCCTCTTTTTGACTGTGGGTACACTACTTCAGTGCCATTCACTTAAACTCTTTCATCCTCTGTCTATACTCGAGGGCGCTTTTTCTAACACTTTTCCTCTGCTCAAAATATACCAGCAAGGTATCTTTGACTTTGTTATAGGAGCAGACTTGCTTTGGAAAACCAACTGTACTTTGCTTTCTTTTCCACTGTGATGATTTGTTTGAAGGCATTCTCTTATGAGCAGGAGGATGAGTGTCCTTTACTTTGTTTAGGAAGGATGGCCTTTTTGACAAATGCTTGGCTTCCTTTTGACCAATCAGTTTTCAACAACACTAAATGCCTTGGCCATCTGCTCATAAATGGAGGAGGCTCTTCATCAGGTAAGGTATCTGAAGGTTTTTTGACAAATATGTCTGACACAGCCTTTCTCTGAATGTGGTGGTAAGTAAACCACTTGAAAAACACCAATCTTAGCATCTTTACTTGCAAGCATCACTGTGTTTTAGAAGAAACCCTAGCCACAGTGACACTGTTCTAAGGGTGACTGAGATATTTATCATTTGGCTTGTTCATCTCATGACCTGTTACTTGACAAAAAATCTTTGTGACTATGAAGGTCAGTGCTTTTTGAAAAACCAAGGGCTTTCCTTCTGCCTGTGTAATGGCATTGGTTAACAACATCTATTCCATTTGATCTTGGACAAAACAGGCTTCTTATGATTGGGATGTTTACTGATGACAGGCCTTCTAAAGCTTCAACAATTCATATGATTTGCAAGTTTGAAATGAGCTCCTTTATCAGACCAAACTCCCCTTTCCTTTGAGCTAGCATATTTCAAACTCTGTTCCTGTTATGACCATAACTTAAATTCATAAAACCTGGACATATGTTTCACTGTTCAATACAAAGCAAACCTGGACTTTTGCAATCTTCCAAGTCAATATTGGCTAGCGCCCTCTGCTTGTGGATGAAGGAGGCGCCCTAACCCTCTGCTTGTAAATGAAGGAGGTTCTGGGCCTTGACAATTTACCAGTTTGCTGAGACAGTGGTGTCCCTTTCTTATTGTGATTTTCATGCTGGAAAGAGCTGTAAAGTTCAGATGAGTAGCTTTCTATTTTGCAGACATATCTCAGGCTTAAGTTACATTTAGAAGCAGTTGTTCCTCTAACTGTAAACTCAAACATTTACTCCATGAGATGAAATATATTTCCTGCCTTTGTAGAAACCATAGAACACTGTGAAAAACCTAATAGTCAGCTTGAGATTGGATTTTATGCAGTGCTGAGATATAGGGGATGTGAGTGGCGTGACTTAAGGCTGCTTGTCAATTTCATTTGCAAAGTAAGGGATCATTCATGGCAGGTCTTTTGCAGATGGAGGCTTTTTGGCTTTTTGAGGATTGCCAAAGGTGAAATGTCCTAAAACGCCACTTCCTAACATAGGGGAGACTTTTGAAACAGATGTGGACTTGCCTTTTAAAGCTGATGGGCAGGTCAATAAGGCTGAAGCTAGATAGGATTGTGATATGAGGTTTTGATTTCGACATGGGTGAACTGAAAAGGTAGAAAGGTGAAAAAAGTTTTAGGAGGGTTTTCTGGATGACATATTGACATAAGGAAATCAGTTTCTAGAAAACTCAGCTGTAGATATAGTCATCACTAACATGTAAAAAAAAAATACTGATGGCTAACAGAATCACTCACAAAGCTTCAATAGGTACTTCTCCATTTGTATTATTTTATGGGAAAGAAGCAATTTTACCCACAAACATAACAATACTATCATTAGCTTTAATACAGTTTATTGAAGAGAATCCTTCCTCTTCCCTTCAACTTAGACAAGATCAAATTCTTAAATTGGAATAAGAAAGAGAAAAAGCCAAACAAACTCATATACATCATCAACAAATAATAAAAGCTTCATTTAATTTAACTTTTGTCAGTCTAAAGAATTTCCAAATTGGTGATTTGGTATTGAAGTGGGACAAAATGCATGAGGAAAAGGGTAAACACACAAAGTTTCAAAAAATTTGGCTCGGTCCATTTCAAATAATTAAAGAAATAGGCCCATCAACATTTCTGTTGCAAGATTTAGCATGCAAAAAGGATTTTTTTCCTGTTAATGGGCAAATTTTGAAAAAATATTTCTCGTAGGAGGTAACCCCTTCTATCTCTATGTATTAAATCTTTTGTTTTTCTTGCAAAAATAAAATCTTGATTAGTATTGATAGTTGGCCTTTCAAAACAAGCCTCAGATAACTTTCTTTTCATTTTTCTTTTTACTTATAAAAAATAAAAATGTTAAAGAAGCAAAATCGAAAGATTTAGAGAAAAAGATTGCTTCTATCTTTCTAAAAAATGGAATTTCAATAAAACACTTATTTTTTTTTATGAAATCTCATTTTTATATAGCGTGAATATTCTTTTATCAATCTAGAAAATAAAATTTAATATAGTAAGAAACCTTCTTGCAAAAAGGCAATTTAAAAGTCAATATTATCATCCAATATCTTAAAAGGACCTATGATTCATCCCATCTAGAAAATCTTATAAGTTTTCAAAAGGAATTCAAAATAAAATAAAAAGAGATGATTTGAAGAAAAGCTTAAAAGATAATAAGTCTCATCACAAGCTTGTTTACCATGTTCATAAAGAAATAGTTAAACTGACATTACTATTATTGTCTACCAAAACAGTGTAATGACTTGAGATCATATCATATAGACAAGGGGTCTCATCAAGAGCCAACTTGATCAATTTAATTACTATTTGTGAATGACATTGTCATTACTTTGTTACCAAGCCAAGACAATGACTTTTAAGCATATATATATATATATATATATATTAGAATTTACTTATGAAAATTATAAGAAATATTGGATGGAAAGATGGATCATAGCTGGGTAAAAGGTAACCCTTCCAAAAGCTTAAAATTTCCTATTAGAACAGAGGCTCTATCTGTGATAGAAAGAGTAAATTTATATAAAGCTGATTTGCAAAGGTTATTTACTTTATCCTTTTAAAACTAAGTAAGGATTGATATATATTTTCATACTTATATCTTTATAGAGGAATTCTCATGAATAGTGAATAAAAGAAATTTTCATTTTTTGGCAAAGATATTATTTATTTGAAATTTCCTTCCTTTAACTATTTTGTTTTCAAAAAGGTTCAGAATTTTCAAAAATTTTATCAGAGACATCTGGTTCATCCAAGTGAATTGCCAATTGTTGTGCTATACAACAACTCCCCCATTTATTTTTATAAATAGGGACCCTTTAAAAATAAAATAGGAAATTCTTTTTATTTCCTAAAAGTAAAAAACCTAGAAAATAAAATTTATGTTTTTCTTTAAAAAGTGCATTGCATTTTACATATCTTATTTCAAAAATAATTGTAAAACATAAGATATGCGAACTGCGAACTGTGCTCGAACCCTTTTTAAAGTAAATAATTAAAAAATCGTGTAAAATATCAAAATCATTGTTTCATCCTTCCTTTTTCGCATTGCATTTTAATTAATCAACAAAGCCATAAGAAGTAAATGATATAAGTCTTGATACCCGCGGACCCGACATACAGATAAACCAGGTAATATAAAACCTTTCGCGACCGCATCCACTTTAATTTTTTCACATTTCGTATCACGCGCAACTTATAATATACATCCAAAACGTTATCTTATAAAAATTGCGATCTGCGATTTGCGCAGATCGCATTTCGCAACCTTTAAAGATTAAGTATCGCGAAATATTATAAGAATTAATTGTGAAATGCATATTAAATGAATTCAGCGTGTGAAAACAACTTATGTCATTTAAAATGAAATTTAGATCTTAACGGCTTTAAAACGATTGATAGATCTTGTGTGAGAGGCCATGTGATATATTAAATTAAGAATTATGAAAGATGATTGATAGATTGACATCTTCTTGCCTGCATTAGAAATAAATGATTGATTTACTCTTACGAGACTCCTTATATGCTAAATTTGCTCTGCTCTCAAGAAATCAATTATTTGGTTGAATAAGTTCAGAATGAGCAAAAGAGGCAAGGAAATTTCTCAAACATCTTCCACAAAGACGCAGATATGTCTTCATTATTCTCAAACACCGTCTGCAACAAAGACTGTGGTAGTTCTTCATGGGAGGCAATGTACAAACTCTTCGAAGATGAAAAACCAAGGGTGATAGATAAATTTTCTGCTACATGCACTGATTCGACCTCTGATGCAACCCTTTTCAATGTTGCATGCTCGCACATACACAGAATAGCAGCGAGACCAAAGATTCTTCCTTATACAGAAATGGTTAAGTGGGCAATTGGCCACTTAAAAATTGAAGATATAATTTTCAATAATTCAGGAAGACAAATTATGGGTTCTTTCAAAGAAGAGGATTTAACAGCAATGTATCATCTACCAACCCCGCAGCAGAAATACGACAATAAGTATGTGCATACTTTCAAAGAAAAACATCCAGATCTTATCAAAGTCATGCATGAATGGAAGGAAAATGAAGGGAAATTGAAACAAGACAAGTCTGGTACATACCAAATTGCACAAATTTTTCTAATCATTTTTATTGTTGAGTGAAGCGAGATCTCTTGTTCACATGGACAAATCATAGGTTTACATAGATCGGTAACATAGCTTTACATTTTAGTTATATAGAAAAGATTTTAATTTCCATATATCATCTTTCTTTCTGTCAAGAGTAGATTCATTTGCAGTGTGATTTAAATTCAAGCAAGTGTGATTTCATTTTAAAGAAAGTGTCATTTCAATTTAAGCAAGTGTGATTTCATTTTAAAGAAAGTGTGATTTTATTTCAAGAAAGTGTGATTTTATTTTTAAGCAAGAGTGGTGTGATTTCATTCGAAGCAAGGTGTGTGTGTGTGTGATTTCATTTAAAAGCAAAAGAGTTTGTTTGATTTAATTTTGAGTAAAGCATGAACAAGTGTGTTATTCATTTCAAGAAGAGTGTAATATTTATTTCAAGCTAGAGCAATAGAAAAAAATTCATTTATTTACATAACTATTGTAGAAACATGTGCATTTCAATATCTCAAATTAACTTAGGAATTGTTTGAGTGGAAAATACTTCTAGCACATACAGTGCACATACATTTCATCAGTTTACTAGCTCTAGTCGATAATTTATGTAAGTAATTTAACTCCAATTAAATTACCAAACAAGTATGCTAATGAATTAATTATCATGTTTAATACAAGGATAGTTTAGTTGGATTCATAGCCTTATGTTCTTCTAAGCTAATTTGAGCAAGTATTTTTCTTAGAGGTTTTAGGTAAAGCGGGTTGGTCATATGTTGTTAGATATGGTCTAATAGGAAGGCTTCTAAAGTATAATCTAATGGAAGAAGATGACATTGAATAAGAAGATGATGAAGATCTATAGCAATTAGAGGTGGTGGACAAAGAAGATGAATCTTTCGAGCTAGATGTAGACAAAAATATTCTCGATGATGACATTAATGATGAAATTATTGAAACTAAGATTAATGATGATGTTTCTATGGTCAATCCTTTCAACATTTATTATTAGATGGATGATATAGATGTGGAGTTGGATGAATAAGAATATCAATGATATTAAATTGTTGAAATGTAGGAGCTATGTGATTATATAATTTCCATGATTCATTATCTTTAAATAATTTTCTTATGTGGGTTAATTATGTGTTGTTAATTTTTATTCCATTTTGTATGTATCATTGATTGGTTAGAAGTCATTGACCATGATTTCTCTCATAACCCACCAACCTATAACCTCCTAAACCATATTGAGCATGTGATTTAGTGGTTAGAGGTTTATATATAACTATATATCACATAATATATACAAATATAAATATAAAATATATTAAAAACAAATAAAAATAAAAAATAAACAAAAAATAAAATATGAACAACACTTGAAAATCATAATTTAAACACATAACACTTTGGTGCCAAACCTCCCAACCAAAAAAACCCACTCCCAAACCTGTTGACCTCTACATTGATCGATCCCACCTACCAGTGAGGAGAGTGTGCAGAGCAACAACCCACTGAAATTTTCATTGGATCGACCCCACCTATTAGTAACGAGAGTGTGTAGCGGAGCAATCCATGGACATTTTCATTTGATTTACTTAGCACTTGTCAATATGGATAGTGCACAAGCGAGTAGACTTTTCTAAGGAAACACCAACCCCAAGTGCATGTTCAAAGAGGGATCAACTTAACAACACATTTGATATGTCTCTAAGGTTTTATTTACATAAAATCTCTATTATTTAGTTGCCATGAATTTTTCTTGTTTATATTATTCTTCTTGTGAATATCTATTTCAATTTTGCGAATGAAATCTATTTCCAGTCTTGAATTTGAGGGCCTAGTTTAATAACATATAAATGGGGTCATTTCATCACTATGGCCTTAAGAATGGGAAAAAATATTGTAGTAACCTTATATTTGAAGGGTTCGTTCATTGTTTTCTTCAAGAACATGGCAAACAATATTAATCTCCACAACCCTAGCTAAGGCTACACTTCCAATTTTGTTGGTCCATCTAGGATACAAGAACAGATTGGAGGTAACTGGTACCCTATAGGAAAATTCATATATTTTCCCAACAATAAACAATATAATGGTTTAAACACTATGGCTATATTATGGTTTAAAATTATTAAAAGTGAATTTAAAATACAAAAAGGGTGAATTCTATGCACCAAGGTTGTAGAGAACACATATAAAACTATGTTACAGTATGGTATGAAACATGTACCATTGTATTATAGTTTTAGAGAAGTTCTAAAACCCAAAAACATAAAAATCCAATTCCTATAACCCAGGAATGATATGATTCAGATGTGGGTTATCAAATGGTGCATTTATTGAGATGATATTTGTATGCCTTAAGGATAAAATTCATACTCACAATTGGAATTATGTGTTTTCTAAATGAAAATAGGGCATGTTTTAAAATGAATGCCCTAGAGTGAAAATGGAAGCCTTGTGTTAGGATTTGCATGATAACTTCTTGGAAACATAATGTTATGGAAAATATATGTCTTTAGACAAATTATGCACATATGAATCTTGTTCATATATAATAAGTTGAATGAAAATGAATGCTGATACATTGAATAAGATGGATGTTGACACCATAACTTCACATAACCTATATTGAATGACTCTTATTTTATTGTATTTAGAATTAATTTTAATATTTAATACTTCTTATATTATAAGATAACATTTTAATATGTCATCCACGGGTGGTAGCACAAATGGAAAACAATCATGTTGGAAATCCCTTGTGTATCCAAGTGATTGAAAGTTCAAACCCCCAAAAATATCTCAGCGGACGAGCTTAAAAATAAATAAATAAAATTTAATATGTCATGTTTCTTATATTTTGGTAAGGTAATCACGAGAAGGAACTAGCTTTAGAGTAGGTAAACGACTAACAATATCAATTTCCTTTTAATGTCAATTTATTATTGTTTTTATAGTTGAATTAACTTGTTTTTTTATTGATAGATGTAGTTGTACACGCCAGATTTTGAAAATGTGGTTCGAAATGATGAATTATTTGAATCCATCAACTCGATAGAGACAATTAAAAAGGCTTTGGGAAAGGAAAATAGGGAACTTGTATCATTATCTAGCTGTGAAAAAATGAGGATAATGATAAAGGTCTTGACGTTTGATGGAAGATATCCAAAAATAAGGGGTAAGTACCATATTTTAAAAATATTATTTATCGCATATATTCATTTATGAATTTTGGTCTACTACTTTTATATGATTTGAATAAGAACACTTTCTTTCTATAATATTTTTTTGGAAATGTGGATGAGTCTACTCATGAGGCTATAGGTGATAGAAACAATGCACGTACACCACAAAATCCTAGCATGAGCCACATACCCATGAGGTTATTTTCCTTTGTATATGTGGCTCACAACCCCATGAATTAGACGACTATACTTTTTGGGGCCCATGACCTTCCCTCCTAGTGCAAACTAGACAATGCACATGATGATGGAGATAAACTGATTGATGATTCTATAGATTGACTTACTATATTGAAACATTTTACTAACAAGGGAACAATTTCAATTACCTTTCTAGTAAACAAGAAATTTTTCCTATCAAGATACCAAAAATCTAAGGTATATATGAATTTCTTAATTGTTCTTGCCTATGATATCCATTACTATAATAGGAAAAATAATAAATTCCTTCTTCCGTCTTTGAGGGAAGAAGTGGAACCCATACTTGCACTATTTGCATATTTTGCACATTGAAAATTTTATCACAAATAAAATAAGGCAGGAGTTAAGTTATACTTTGAAACCCAAATATTCTCACACAAGAAAAAATACCTCTTACTTAAAAAAAACCTTTTCTATTTAAGAATTTAGATGTTTCCTTTGATATTATTTCCTTTGTTGGTACAAAGACCATTCTTTAGAAGACATAAAGGAATTCATTTTGAATATGATAGAAATTAAAAGTATATTTATGATTCAACAAGGCATGATACCAAAGAGACCATCATTATTTGTTGAAGTTGACATTCTTCAACCTAGGTAATTCCTTAAATATATGAGGATATAAATTTTCATAAACTAAATAGGAATGCATGTAGAATGTCTCGATCCTATGATAGCTCCTTAAATGAAATAATACCTCATTTAATATAATGTCAGGAAAATTAAAAATGACCTTTTCACAAACACAATAGTGCAGTATATACATAATATATTTTGGAACTTAAATAATTGAATATTATCCAGTAAGTCAAGCAATTAGCAAATGAAACTCTTTAAATGTTTATGCCAATGATCACACGCCAATGTTGTGGGTTCATGTGAGAACTTCTTCAAAATATTAATTCCTCTACCCTGAGCATCAAAAAAGGGTTTTCTTATTTTTTATTTTTTTAAATCTTCATTAGTATAGGAAGACACAACATGCTTTTGAAGATATGAGGTGTAAGAGAAGTTGATGTCCTCATAGATTCTTCTAGTTGAATTGTTTTTTTTTTAACTTCTCTACACACCAAGATACCAATTCTTTGAAATCACCAACTTTAGGCATACATATTTCATTTATAAATCCCAATGTCTAAACTTTGTTACTAGCCTTATCCTCCAGAGTTAATTCATAATACCACCTATATGATTGGGACCAATAAAATGTTATGCATTACCATCCCAATGTGTTCATTTGGTCATTCCAATATGTCTCTCCTCATCTACTCGAAATATCTATTTTTACAATCCTAATGAATAGGTGGCAACATTTATGAAATGATATTTCATTCATTGAGGACTAATTAATACATCACAACTGCTAAATGTGCCTTGATATTGTGTGCAATAACATTCCTTTTGTTATCTTAAATTGTTACTTGGATACCATAAGGAAATTGAAGGAATTATGAACAAAATTATAGTGAGTGATACGATGGAATGGAAATAGTCAACTTCAATACTTAATAGCATAGGTAAAAATTCCATTGGTTGTTTGGAAGCTGGTTTTCATGAATTTTCTGCTCATGGTGACAAACATTGTACAAATTTTTCAACTTACACCCATTTCCCAACTTCTGTAGTAGATACTATTTCTACATCTTATCTAGTAGATACTTGTCTAGAAGCTTTCATAGTAGAACCCTAAAATTGAAATCTGCAATCACTCATGACAATGGTAAAAAATCCAATAATTCTTCTACTCATACATCTAAATGTTAATTAAGTTGCAAATAATATAATCAAATTTACCTAGTGTTGAAACTTTTCCAATTTATCATAAAGGTCTTAACATGTGGTTGATAGAGAGACAAAATGAGGAAAACACTAAAGAAAAGATACAACAAAAGGTCATTATGTTTGGTTCTTGGAGGAGGATGAGTCAAAGGATGAGGTTTTGGAACAAATATTGCTCCAATGATAAAATATGTGTCCCACTTCTTCCTATGCATAAAATCCCAATTGAGAGTGCATGATAACCAAAAAATCTAGTTTTGATTCTACTAAATTCCACATGATGAGGAAATGAAAATTCAACCTGATTTATTTAATATTGTGGAGTTTAGGTAGTCATTGTATCTCTACAATTAGTTCAACATAGTACCAAAGTGAGAGTGTGAAAGGGGCTCTTTGTGATTTTGTTCTACAATAAAGAACCATTTTCTCTTTTAAACAATATACTTCTTTCAACCTGTTTAGGATTATCCAATTTTCATAGTAGACAATAGTTGAATTCTAAGCTTCTTTAAAAGAAGAAACAAAAAAGTGATTATAGATCATTTTCTCTTCCACTATATATAACTTACTATGTGTAAGATCTCCTCATACCCACAAGGGTTCTCGTATTTTAGTGTCTCCTATATGTGGATTGGGATCCAAATCTCATAGTTCATTAAGGATAAAATTATGCTAGTACAATTCATAGAGTAGGTTCTTATCGTCTTCTTCAATATTAAAATATAATTATAAAAAATTATTGGTATTAATAAAGTAGCCCATATTATCTATTATTAGAGCCCTGAGCTAAAGGAAAACTTTTTGTTCTTTAAGGTAGACTACATAGACTAGGGAAGGAATCCTACAAGACAACAAAATATGGGATAGATGGAACATGTAGTGATTGTCCTATTGTAATTGTTGAATAATATGTTTCAATTTACACACCTACATGTAACACCCCCAACTACCTAGTTGGGGTGATGCCATTCATAATGTTATTGATACCATAATAATATAATAACACAACACCCCCCTCCAACACAAGCACACATATAACGTAACTAAAAAATCATAATAACATGCATTATAACCACACACAAATTAAATAGGCTTGAACGCTTTTCTGATACAAGAAACTAACTAGCTGCAAATCTTAGACATTCCATCTAGCCATAGGTTGCATTGCTCATAACCTCTTATTAGTCGATCACCGTTATGCTAGAGCTATGACTCCACAAACATAAATTCTTACCCAAATCCTACCATGGAACTTGACTGAAAATAAAAGGTGCCAACTTACCAAACCTCAGTAGCCTCCAACCAACAGTCTCACATCCCCCATCAATCGATAATACCCAAGTTAGTGCACCACACTCTCTACACCCACTGTCCATTGGTTAGTGCCACTATCCTTCTAGGGTTCAAAATTCCATTGGTCAGGGATGTCTTAGATCCTTATGGCTTCCAATATTTCCAACTATTTCAATGGTCTCCATGTACCCTTTAGGAGACATTTGTCCCTACACTTCTCCCTATAGGGCTTTGGCCTTCCCCAAGGTAGCTCAAGGAGAAGTGCATTCATACTTAGACATACCTAAAGTCCTCAGGGTACAACAACCAAGGATCCTCTGGTTTACCCCAAAAATAGGACCATGATCATCCCCTAGCAATCTCTGATGGAAAGGAAGGATAAATAATAACCATTCCCATTCCTTTACCTTTTATTTATAGCTCAATATATATATATATATATATATATATATATATAGTTTAGACCTAGGGATGAAAGGAGTATGGGGGATAGGACTCCACGAAAGAGAAAGGTGAGGAGGAACCATGCCTTGGTTCCACCTCCTCACCTTTCTCTCTCATGGAGTCTTAGCCATATAACCAGATCAAATATCTTGCACCTATATTTTTACATGGATAAAACCATCTAACAGGGAGATAGTCCATAACCCTAACCAACATGGCCACTTGAGGAAATTTTATTAACACAAAATAAAAAATATATTTATGAGAATTTCTCATACTATATCATCAACATTGACATTCCGTGCTTTTTAAATAAATATCATGGACAAATCGGATGCTACTGCCACATATAATAGCCATTAGTATCAAGGATAATGCGAGCAATCAAATCACTCAATGTATAGAACATATTGTGACCATTAGATTACAATGCAACTACTACATACTAAAGAAACACAAATTTACCTAAATACACATTAGACCATGTTGATATTAAATAAATCCTACGAGTCTAAATATCCCAACAAGTGCTAACTAAGAAAAAAAGTCGATTAGTTCCGATAAGAAATACATGTTTCTTTTCTAAAGAGAGAACCAACTAGGTGATGGATTGGTAAGGGAAAAGGCGCCCTTGGAGGGATGCACTAAAGATAAGAAAACATTAGTTGGAGGATTTGTTGATGCATATAGATAAGTTTTATAGGAGCCTAAAGGGATATCACCTAAGAGGTAATTGAAGCATAAGATACAAATGTTTCTCGAATCCCAATTGCTAAATTTTGGGTTGTATACAAAATATGGAGGTTGGGGAAGTGAAGACATAATTGAAATAGATAATAAAACAAGGAGTATTCAACCAAGCATCTCATATTGTTGGTAACCTATCATCCTTTTACCCAAAAATTATGGTACTTGGTGGATGTTTATTGTTAGGTGATAACAGGTGTTTTTAAAAACTCCTAATTTCCTCACATTAATTATCAACCAGGGTAAGTATTGATCCAGGTGGATATCGGTGGCCACCCACCTATTCCATTTGGACCAACACCATCAATTCTTGCAGCTTTTCACATTCAGCACAACTTACTATTTTTAGCAGGTTTTCGGGTCCTCCACTCTCGGAGCCGTTTTGGGGGCTTAATGATCCAGGTGGATATTGGTGGCCACCCACCTATTCCATTTGAACCCCCATCTTCGGTTCTTTCAATTTTCAAGTTGCAACAAAACTTACTATTTTTAGCAGTTTTTCGGGTCCTGAACTTCCGGAGCCGTTTTGAGGCCCTAAACAACATTTTTTGGGAAAACGGGGAGCAACATGGGTCCATGGACCGATGTTGCTCGTTCAAAAATTGAATTCCTCGGATAGATCTTTCTAACGAGCTATTGAGCGCGTCAAACGGAGATCGGGTGCCAAAGTTATGCCCTCGGGAAGTTGAACCACCAATTTACCCAAACGAGCGCCCACAGTTTTGGCGCCTCATCTCCTACGGTTAGGTTTTGGACGTTTCAGATTCTACATTGTTTCTCAACAATAAATAGGCCCTCGAGCCTCATTGTAACACAGTTCAGAGGTCTGTAGCCATCACATCTCTTCTCAGAGATTCGCTACCAGCACCCTAGCTATTTTATTTCCATTATGCCTATAAGCATATTTCTGTTATTTGATATTAATGAAATTAAGCATGATTTCCGCTGCATCTCTATGTTCATGATTATTTCTATATTTTGTTGCGTTCCTGCATAAATCCGGATCAGTGGTATCGGAGCGGGTCTGCTCTTTCTTTGTTTTTCTTTGCATGTCCCCAACGCGGTCAGGGTATAAGGAGTTAGGGCTCGATCTGGTTGAACCCTTGCAAGATCAGCCTCGCAAACCCCGACGACCTCCCATGGCAGAAGAAAATAAAGACGAGGGAGCAGGAGATCCTATCAAAATATTGCTCGAGGAGGCCCTCGAGAAACAAAGGAACGCGATGATGGATAACTTTGCTCAAATCCTTCAACGACTGCCCACATATGGCGCATCTCCATCCAACAGCCACTCTGGAGGCGCCACTCCCTTCAAGGTACAGGTAAACTTTGACATTCCTATATTTGAAGGAAAAATAGATGCAAACGCTGTAGACAGATGGTTAAATTTGTTGGAATGGTATTTCTCGGTCCATGACTTCTCTGACCAAGAAAAGATTATTTTTGCACTCCTCAAAGCTGCCCCCCATGTCAAAGACTGGTGGGAAACCTACCGTGAGCAAGAGGGTGAAGGGGAACCCTCTCTGTTCTCGACCACACCCACTTGGAATTTGTTCCGAGACGGCATCAAGGAACAATATTACCCCGTGGGGAGCTATGAGGACAAATACATCCAATGGACCACGCTGCGGCAACAAAAGGATCAAGATGTGCACGAACTGACGAATTTGTTCCATACCTTGCGCACAAAGTTGGGTATTAAAGATTCAGAGAGACATTTGGTGCTCAAGTACCGTGACTGTCTGCACAAACACATTCAGGAGGAAATGGAGTTCCTCGACATTACATCGCTTGGCACGACATATCGCTATGCCGCCAAGATCGAGTAGAAATTTAAGCAGAAGAAGCGAGACTTTGGATCTGCGAATCCGAAAGGTACCCCCGAACCGAAGAACAAGGGGCAAGGCCAAAGCAATGCGACTCAGAACAACACCACAAATCCAAAGAAGGACACAGGGAAGTGGTGTGAATTTCATAACAGCCCCACTCACAGCACAAACGAGTGTCGGGCCAAATAGTCTTTGGTGGCTGAACTAAAGGCACCCGAATCAGATCCATTTTCTGATCCTGAGTTAGAACCAGACAAAGGCAATGACAAAGGGAAGCAGATCATTGATGCGGATCCCAGTGCCATTGTTGCCACCACCAAGATCTAGAAGGAGGGTCCAGAGGATCCAGAGGAGGGGGAGCGCCTCTTCCAGTTGCAGATGTGGGTGAAGGGTTCTCCGCTGCAGTTTCTTGTCGATAGCGGAAGCCAAAAGAACCTCATTTCAGCAGACGTCGTGAAGCGGCTCGGCCTACCAACCATAGCACACCCGCAGCCGTATACCATCGGGTGGCTCCACCTAGGGAGAGATCTCCGCATCCGCCAGCAATGCCGACTTCCATACAGTATTAAGCCATTCACGGATGAGGTATTGTGTGATGTTGCTCCTCTTGATGTAGCTGATGTATTATTGGGCCAACCATACTTGTGGAGGCGACATGCTGTGTATGAGTCTAGGCCTCGTGCTGTTATTATTACTTTGGTAAATAACTTGTACAGGATACCGGAGGTAGTACCGCCTCCTGCCATCTCTTTGACTACTGCAAAACAACGCAGTAAGATTGTTTCCCAGACCAGGATATTCATTTTCCTTACGACTCACTCACAAGGAAAGAAGAATATTGTGGCCACAACCTCGAAACAGGGCTCCCTTTCACGGCTGCAGCAGATGGACAAAGTCATGGAGGAATACGATGACAATTTCTCCTCACTCATAGAGGTTCCTCTACACTGTCAGGACAAGCACTCCATTGATCTGACTCCCAATGCACCACCACCCGATGTTTCCATACATCCTGCAAATACACATACAGAATCCAAACATGTACTGTATGAGGCTGAGAAAGAAACCAAATTTACTAAACGCATCCAACATGTCCACCCGCAGGTCCATGGCATCTTCAACACATCTAATACTCAGTTCAATAGAATTTTCCTCATCTCATGGAGGATCTCAACGCAATGGGGACCATTGCTTCCTAAGGAGGGAGGAATGATCCAGGTGGATATCGGTGGCCACCCACCTATCCCATTTGGACCAGCACCATCAATTCTTGCAGATTTTCACATTCAGCACAACTTACTATTTTTAGCAAGTTTTCGGGTCCTCCACTCTCGGAGCCGTTTTGGGGGCTTAATGATCCAGGTGGATATTGGTGGCCACCCACCTATTCCATTTGAACCCCCATCTTCAGTTCTTTCAATTTTCAAGTTGCAACAAAACTTACTATTTTTAGCAGTTTTTCGGGTCTTGAACTTCCGGAGCCATTTTGAGGCCCTAAACGACATTTTTTGGAAAAACGGAGAGCAACATGGGTCCATGGATTGATGTTGCTCGTTCAAAAATTGAATTCCTCAAATAGATCTTTCTAACGAGCTATTGAGCGCGTCAAACGGAGATCAGGTGCCAAAGTTATGCCCCCGGGAAGTTGAACCACCAATTTACCCAAACGGGCGCCCACAGTTTTGGCGCCTCATCTCCTACGGTTAGCTTTTGGACGTTTCAGATTCTACATTATTTCTCAGCAATAAATAGGCCCTCGAGCCTCATTGTAACATAGTTCAGAGGTCTGTAGCCATCACATCTCTTCTCAGAGATTCACTACCAGCACCCTAGCTAGCTTGTTTCCATTATGTTTGTAAGCATATTTCTGTTATTTGATATTAATGAAATGAAGCATTATTTCCGCTGCATCTCTATGTTCATGATTATTTCTATATTTTGTTGCGTTCCTGCATAAATCCGGATCAAGTATTTTTATCTCAAGTGTGTACACAATATGTGCAATCTATTCATACAAAGAGTAATGCTAAAGCCAATAATTTAATATAGATACAATCATAAATATTGAAGCTCAAAAGGAAGTGATTCATCTATGCATTATAACCCAAAACTGTAATTCATTCTTAATTCAACTAATTCAAATAATAATCAACCAAGAGCACTGAAGCATTAACCGAGATCTTTCAGCTGGATCTAAACTATTGAACAGAAAGAAGGTATTGGAGATAACTGTTTATGCTTTTAAGTAATTAAACCAATTATTTTAACTAGCAACTAATTCTTTAAGGAAATAAACTGGAAATGTGTATTCAATGGACATAAATACCAAAGATTCGAATTATCCAAAGTACTGCAATTGTAAAGCAGAAAAGCAGAATATACTTGCAATAACTGGAAAAGTATAACACGGGAAACAACAGTGAAATTCACCAGGGACCGGGCCCGTAGCCACCGGCGAATACTACTTAACTACTCCAGAATGCTTGAATGAACAACAACACGAATTATATATTAATCATCACAGTCAATTAACATCACAATCTGATCTTGTTGTTCAAAACTACGTTCTGCGAATTAAAATTATGAATTATGCAGAAATAAAAGATACATGACACATATACATCCTTGAGAACTAGCTCTCCCTGTCCCTTTATAGCTAAAAGGAAAGATAAGTGTGATCCCTCAGGATCAAGAGATCCTGAGGGATCCATGACAAAATGCTATCCTCAGACAGTTTGTTCATTTTGGAGCTGATCCTCACTGACTTATCGTTGATTCGATCGCGTCTTCTTTCCCGTGATTAAGTCCTGTTGTCCCTTCTGTTATTTTCATCATAAAAAGAAACGAGAATTAGTTTGGACGGTTAAATCGTATCGAAATCATTTTTCATTCATTCTTCATCAAAATCCTTTCATTATGTTATTATATCATGGCACAATATGGATAAGGAAGAGGAAAAAGGACAGTAATCAAGAGTAAATACATACCTATTGCAAGGTTCAACATTTATCAACTATATGGTGTTGAACAATATTGAACTCTATAATTAGTACCCCTTGCCTAGAATTGATGATTTGTTAGATAAATTGAAACATGATAAGTAATTTATTAACATAGATCTCAAATTGGGATAAAATTAGGTACATGTCAAAGAATATGACACCTAGAAGGCCACCTTTAAGAGAAGACAATATTTGTCTAAATCTTGGACATGCCATTTGGTTTATGTAATGCACCAACTACATTTATAATATTAATGAATGATTTATTTTTCACATATTCATATTCATTTGTTGTAGTATAAGTGGATGATATATTGGCTTATGGCTCCTCCTAGGAGGAGCACATCTCACATCTCATGTAGGTGTTAGAGACTCTAAAAAATGACTACCTAATAGCTAACCTCAAAAATTGTGGGTTTTATCAACAATCATTGGTGTATTTAGGGTATGTGATTGATGGAGAGGAAATAAATATGTGTCTCATAAATATGGAGGCCATCATGAAATTTATATTTCCTATTAATGTTATATAAGTTAGTAGATTCGTTGGTGTATCACATTATCTAAAAAATTCATAGCATTATTTTTAGTGATAGCTACACCACTCCATGCCATAACAAAAAATGGTAAGAGTTTCCATTAGGGAAAGAATAAACAAAGGATCTTCATGATTTGTAATGAAATATTAGCCAAGCACCAATTCTCATATTTCCAAGCTTGCAAAATCTTTTAAAAGTGGAGAATAATACAAGTGGGCATGCCATGGGAGTGGTCTTGATGCAAGGAGGTAACCCAATATGATATCTCTCATAAATGTTCCATGGAAGAGTCTTAAACAACCCTATGTTTGATAACGAAATCTATGCTCTAATGTAAGTTGTTAAGAAGTGGAAGAACTATGTAATGGGAAAGGAAACCATCATCCACATAGATCGTCAATCATTGTAGTATATATATATATGTAGAAATTAATCTTCAATAAAATAGACATTACAAGCGATGGGATTTTATAGAAATTTCATCTAATCACCAATTATATCGGAAGTGTAACACTAATAGTTTAGCATACATGTTGTCAAAGCCATCCACATCTAATATTATAACTTTGGAAACCCTTATGAACATGCAACCTTTTACCCATATGCATATAAAGAGGCATACATAAAATATAAGGACTTCAAGGAGGTGTTTCAATAGTTACAAGGCTAAGTTCATGTATAATAATGTGACAGTGATATTTACTATCATATACAAAATAGGTCACTCTACAAGCTAGATAAGATTTGTGTTCCTAAAGGTGAAATATTGCAACTTATCAAGAAGGCTCACACTTCCAAGGTTGTGGGATATTTTGATGTTGGGAAGACACTTGTTAACTTGCAAAGGTATGTGTACCAACCTAGAATGTAAGAAGATGTAATATGAAATATTAGAGGATGCATACTTTATTGTACCAAAGTCCCATAATATAAATCATGGTTTATACCATCCCCTAACTATATTCACAGAACCTTGGGAAATCATTTCCATGGATTTTTGGGAGGTTTACCAACATTTCAAAAGGGACATGATTGTTTATTTGTGGTAGTTGACAAGTTCAACAGGATGTGCATTCTTATACCTTGTAAAATACCACAAAAGGATAAGAAGTAGAAAATATGTTCTTTGAAAAAGTCTAGGTGCACTTTGGGATACCAAGGAGCATCATCTCAAATAGGAATACTAAATTTCTTAGTGCCTTTTGGACTACACTTTAGAAGAATATGGGTACCAAATTGAAACATCTACTACATTCCATCTAGAGATACATGAGTATATAGATCTAGTAAATAGGAATTTGGTGCAATTTTGGAGGGGTTATAATTAGAAGCAACTGAAGACCTAGGATGAAAATTTAATCTATGATCAACACTCTTATAGCAAAGTAGTCCACATGTCCCCGATGGGGGAAAATATCGAGAGAAATAAGAGGCTAGGAGATCATGCCCACCACTTTGGAATGGAGAGAAGAATTAATGTTGGGGGTGACGTGGCCTCCCACTCACATGCATAAGCATGTGGCTTGAATTCATGTTTTTTGTGATGGTTTATGGTTTGATGAAATATAAGGGGGGTGGTTTTTACTTGCAATTTTGCGCAGAGAGGAATCAACATGTCCCATTGCCTCGGGTGCGAAAGCAGGGAGGAAATTTGAGGCATTGTTGGTTGAATTATATCTTCCCTTAACACAATTGTAACTTTTGGATGGTAATTTCTAAAAGGTGAACCAGGGTTTATGTTCTGCGTGTTGCATGGATGTTTGAAGCAGTGAAGTTGTTATGTTTGTACATAGGGCACGTATGAAAAGAGGAAATATTTTGGAATATTTGTATGTTAGATGTCATGAAATTTAGTGAAACTCCTCTAATCCTGAGTGTGATGCTTCTCGTGACATGAAATGAATGGGTAAGTTCTTATTTCTACCATTTCTCATTTAATTTTCAAGGATATTCTCTAAACTTCTCTTGGCATGTCATCGAGAAGGTTTTTATTGGTATATGGGTTCATTTTTATGCTCATAATGGTATGAAATGCCCTCTAGGGTATAGATTTTGTGTCTTTCCCAAGTCATATGTCACATTCTATCCTTCTTATTGGCTTTCCTTTAGTCATGATCAGTTTATCTTGGATGAGTGCTCTATGTGTCTTCACCTATTTTCGTTGGCCTTGGGGTTGCTGATAGTTTGGGGTTTGAGCCTACTGGAATATAGTCTTGATGCCCCTTCTAGGCTAACATTTTTAGTATTCTTTCTTTGATGGCTCCGTGTTATTGGGGGCGACTCTTCTTGGTTTGTATTTATCCATATTTTAAACTATGTCTATTACCCTCTAGTCTGTGTCTAATTTATGTCTCATTTTATACCTAGTTTTGGGTTCGTGATACCTCTATCTTAGTGTTGTGTGTCTTGGGTATTTTCGGGCTAGGAGTAACTCCACAAATCTGATTTATTTTTCCATTAAGATATAACATGGATATATACATGGAGAGGGAGACTATTGGGTTTCATCTCCCAATGTCTCTTCATCTTCAAATTCCATTTATTTACATGGATTTACATGGATTTACCTGATCCCCAATATTAGGTGTCAACATCACCCCCCTTAATTTGAAGGGACACTAGTGATTCCAAGAATCATTCTGAATTTTTCAATCTTTTCTCTTCCAAGTGCTTGGTGAAGATTTCTACAATCTTCTAATTTGTGGAACAATGTCATAGGTGGATTGTTTTGGCCTCAACATGATGTTGAATTGGATGGTATTTTATATTGATGTACCTGGTTCAATCATGGAACTTTGGGTTCTTGTCCAACTTATTGTAGAAGTGTTTTAAATCAAAAGAGGATTTGAATGCACTTGTTTCTCCTACAAATCTTCTAAAATTTTCGTGAGCCACAAAATTTCCTTGATTGCTTCAGCGGCTCCCACATATTCTACCTCAGTTGTGGAATATGTTGGAACTAATTGTTTGTGTGACCTCCAAGAGAAAAATCCTGATCCAATACTCATAACATAACATGAAGTAGATACTCAATTTTCCTTATCTCCATCGAAGTTTGAATCAGAGTATCCAATCAAGCAGAAGTCATCCACCTATGTATACTTGAGTCCAAAGTCTTGAGTTCCCTTCAAGTAATTTAGAACACTTTTTGCAGTAAACCAGTGACCCTCATAAGGCTTTTTCATAAACCTATAGAAGATTCCAACAATAAATGAAATGTATGGTCTGGTAGTAGTCAAGTAGTTGAGACTTCGTACGAGTTGTCTATACTTTTTTGCATCCTCAAATTTTTTTCCTTCAGTGGATGTGAGATTTAAGTTCTATTCAATTGGATTGTTCAAAGGATTGCACTCAGCCATGCCAAACATGTTCAACATATATCCAATGTACTTCTTCTGAGAGAGGAATATAAAATTTAGATGTTGGTTTACTTCGATACCAAGATATTAGTGAACATAGCCCAAATATTTCATTTCAAAACCTGTCCTCAATTCTTTCTTTATGGATGAAATGCATCTCTCATTTTTTCCTACCATCAGAAGATCATCTACATACACCACAAGATACACAATTATTTTTCCAATTTTATTAACAAAAATAGTTGCATCATCAATATCATAATGTTTGAAATTGAGTTTCAGAAGATGCTCAGTTAACTTCTCGTACCAGGATTGCAGTGCTTGCTTAAGGCCATACAAAGATTTTACAAGATTTAATATTGTATGTTCCTCACCCTTCACGACAAATCCTTCTGGTTGGGACATAAAAAACATTCTCTTTTATATCTCCATTCAAGAAAGCAATTTTTACATCCATTTTATGGAATTTCCAACCATTCTGAGTTGCCAAGGAAAAAATCGTCCAGATGGTAGCCCATTTTGTTGTGGGGGAAAAAGTCTCCTCATAGTCAACCCCTTCCTTCTATGCAAAACCTTTTACCACAAGCTTGGATTTGTGCTTTTCAAGTGAGCCATCTAATTTATACTTGTTCTTGAAGACCCACTCGCAGCCTATTGGTTTGGTTCCCAATGGAGGATCAACCAGCTTCCAAGTTCCATTATTTATCAAAGAATCGTATTATTTCTTAATTTCTTCTTTCCATTCATCATGAGAAGTGATTTATTTGAAGGAAGTTGGTTTGAAATATGTGGACATTTAGTTCACAGTAATAATGAACATCCATATTAACAGGTGAATCAGAATCATCTACATCACCTTCGTTATGTCTGGTTGAACTTATTGTTCCTATCTTTCCAACCTTATCAGGACGAACACTTTCAAGTGTCTTTGTCAGCCATTTTGGAGGACCTTTCTGACTTGGACCAGGCTACTCAGTTGACTGAGATGGGGCTGAATCAATATTTAGTCTCCCAATTTTTCAATCACATCATTCAAAGTGTCATCGGTAGTTGGATCTTCATGAGGGAGAGAGAGTGCTTCAAAAGAAGATTCCACAGATTGATGAAGTATAGGGATCCCCCCTTCAAGATGTGGATTCTAATTATCAAACTCATGAAAATACTTTGCATATACGAACCTATCCAAGCAATCAAGTTGTTACTCAACAACATTGTCAATCTTGGAAGATTTAAGAAATATTACATCTCTATGTTGAATTTTCATGACCTTGGGTCTAGGTTAGAGTATTAAATCACTGATGCTACCAAACCAAGAATCTCAACCATAAACTACTTTGCACAGTGGAAAATATAAAGCAATAAATCACATATGCACAATATACATAGTTTTAAACAAAATTTTGCAATATGTAAAACCACCAATCTTCATTATATTAAACCAAATCTGAATAATCACAATTTATTGTATATAATATACCGTGACAAATTTCGTTGCAACTTCTTTGTCGTATCTTGTCCCATCGATCTGTCGCACCCATACTGCTCACTAGTAGTGCCTTAGTCCATCATGGCTAGTACACATCGAGGCTTTAGGAGGGTTTCCACCTAACAATGCTGCATGCCCTTATGTAGAGTGTACTTGTGTTGATCCAATCAGCACTCTAGGTTTTCCAAAACCCAAGCTCCAATTTTTCAGGCTAGCAACAGTTTTTGTCCATCAAAGTGTTGCTTCTTCAGCACCTATCTTCACCCAAACTTTAGTTTATATTTTTCCTTCAAGATAGATCATCTAGGGCTACTATGGGTAGCCAAAACACTACCCTCCAATAGTCCTATGGCACCCAATTCAATCACTATTGAATCTTCTCCTAGTATTATACTTCACCACCTAAGAAGGTCATACATTTGGCTTCAGTAGGCTGCTCCAAAACATGATCCAAATCGCCCGATACACCTCCAAGTATTGTTGTTACACCTTGATGCACTGCAGAATATTGTACCTCTGGTTAGGGCACACCACACTTCCCACACTCTAACACAAATTTAGCAAAAAACACTGTAATATCCCAAAAGGGAGAATGCATTAATACTTAAACACAATATAAGAACTGCAACTAAGTAAACAATAAATCTCAAGACAAAATCAGAATATACAGAGAAGTTGGACCATTTTATTATATGGAGATGAATGAGTTACACAATGTACAAAAAATGAGTATATCTAACCCAAGAGATGGCCTATAATCACCCTACAATGATGCTACAACTAGCACTGCGTAACTGGTGATATTACAGGAAGAAATACTGCGTTTTCCCTTCTTCTGAAGATATGCATGAATGGCTGCCAAAGGAAATTCATATCTAGGGAGCTTAGGATCTCTGATGATGCCAAGATTCAAGATCTGGCCAATGTGATGAGAACCCAAGATAACCCAAAAAGGATTTTCTAGATCTACAACTTTGGAAAATCACCCTCCTACGGTTTGATCCTTTGTTTGTTGGGTTTATAGATCTAAAGCTAGATTTGATCTAAGGATGGCTGAAATATGATATATAAATAGATCTATGCTTTGAGGGTTGATCCCTCCTTCAGATTTACAAGCTAGGAGCTTGAGATCTTGCCTTCTCTTCCTCCTCCTTCAAGTTGCAGCAATTGAATATGTAGTTTCTATAGAAAATGCAATGTACAAGAGAGAGAGGATCTATTCCTATTGAAATATTATGCAATAGACTCCAAGTTGATGGAAATACTGATGGAGAAGTGAGGGGATGATCCCTCATAGTATTACTAGCTGAAATGCTAGCAACTTCCTGTTGGGAATGTGTTATATTCTTTCCACAACTAGCTCCACGTGCTGTACATTGCGTCGGGCGCAGCAGGGGGTTACAGGGGGGGCGGCAGTGCCTCGGAGAAAATGTTTTTGGTATGTGGTCCCACTCATAGGTGGAACCACCCATGTTTTGTGCATGATTTTTCACATGGTTTTGGGGTCATGGTTTCACCCCCGGTATTTTGTAGATCCGCCAAGGAACCATGGTTATGTTCTAACCAGGTTAATGGATTGGGGTTTATGTATGCTTTGGCATGTATATATATGTGTTGCAACACTAAAAGGAATATAATGAAATATCGTTTTGTCATCCCGATTTGGGATCTGTGGGAAAATCTCTCGTGTTTATCC
Organism: Pinus albicaulis; assembly: GCA_034641835.2. Lineage (NCBI taxonomy): Eukaryota > Viridiplantae > Streptophyta > Pinopsida > Pinales > Pinaceae > Pinus > Pinus albicaulis. The sequence continues at coordinate 909,013,672 of CM076573.1, read as the reverse complement.
GTTTTATGTTTTATGCTCTCACTTATTGTTTATTTTCCCTACAGTAAGATTCGTGTGTAGATAATTTCTATCTGTGGTCAAAACCTACATTTGGTTTCGATCCTGCTTCACTCTCTCAAGGGGATGTACGGGCCGAGGGTTTTTTGCTCGGGCCTGTGGTAGACCCTGTTCAGTGGGAGATCTGCGGGATCGATTCTTGCGGTGAAAGAAGATGGCGAGCGGCGAAAAGATAGAGATCGAGAAATTTAATGGTCAGAGTTTTGAGTTGTGGAAGCTCAAGATGGAGGATCTGCTGGTGGATAAAGATCAGTGGATCGCGGTAGATCCAGGTACTAAACCAACGGCAATGTCAGATGAAGACTGGAAGAAACTGGATGGGAAGGCTAAGAGCACAATACGGCCAGTGTCCTGTATTCGCATTGCTGGAATGTATCCTGGGGAAGCTGAAGAATTTGGAAAAAATCTGTATAACCTGAGGATGAAGGATTGAGACTCGATGATAGAGCATCTGAACGCCTTCAATACTGTGGTAATTCATCTGTCATTTGTTGATATTAAAATCTCAAATGAATATAAGTGCATCAGTTTGTTGTGTTCTCTACCAGAATCGTGGGACAATCTAGTTATTGCAATAGGTAGCAATACAACTACCTTGAATTTTGATGACATTGTCTCAACCTTGTTGTCGGAGGAAATGAGACGGAGAAATATGGAGGGCCAAAATGGAGATTCATTATCTGTATGAGGAAGGTCCCAAAACAAAAACAAGAATAAGGTTTTGAGTGGGAGATCCAAATCTAGAGGGAGATCTAAATCTCCTAGAAATTTTGTAAAAGTATGCTGGAAATGCGGAAAGGAAGGGCACTACAAAAATGAGTGCAAATCTAAAGCTCCTGAGAAAGGAAAGGGATCTGATGATGCTCCTTCTGCAGAGGAAAAAACCACCTCAGATGAAGGTTGGGGTGTGTATTTGGCTTCTTCTTCAAATACACATGTAGATCATGAGTCATGGTTGATTGACTCAGGTGCATCCTTTCACTTCACTCCCCATAAGGAGTGGTTCTGCGAGTATGAGAAATATGATGGTGGTGATGTCTTCCTAGGGGATGATAGGAAGGCCAGAATCATTGGACGTGGAAAGGTCAAGCTAAAGCTGCAAGGTGGAAGGATTAGAACACTTCCTGGTGTTCTGCATATTCCTGCATTGGCCAGAAATCTGATTTCTGTAAGCAAGATGGATGATGCAGGTGTAAAAACAGTGTTCGAGAAAGATGCCTGCAAGATGGTTTGGGGAGCACTGGTATTAATGTGGGGAGTTCGGACTGGAACTCTGTACAAGCTACAAGGTAGCATTGTTATTGATGGGTGTAATAGTTCTATGGTTCCTGAAAGTGGAGCGGAAAGCCTAGCTGTCTCTGGAGAAAAGACCATGCTATGGCATCAAAGGCTTGGACATATTGGAGAGAAGGGCCTTCAGATACTACATAGAAATGGTATGGTAGAAGGTATGTCTAATTGCTCTCTGGATTTTGATTTCTATGAACATTGTGTATATGGGAAGCAAAATCGGGTGAGTTTTCCTTCTGGTGCTAAGAGGGTGAACAAGATATTAGAACTTGTGCACAGTGATGTGTTTGGACCTGTGTCAGTTCCATCACTGGGAAAGTCTGTGTACTATGTTTCATTCATAGATGACTTCTCAAGGAATACATGGATATATTTCTTGAGCAAGAAATCTGAAGTCTTTGACAAATTTAAAGAATTTAAGGCTCTGGTGGAAAACCAGACAGAGAAGAAGATAAAGGCGCTGAGGACAGATAATGGTGGGGAGTTCTGCAAGAAGGAATTTGAAGAGTTTTGTAAGAAGTGTGGCATAGCACGGCAGAAGACTAATCCATACACACCTCAACAAAATGGAGTTGCATAAAGAATGAACAAAACACTGATGGAAAAGGCAAGAATCATGCTCAGTGGTACCGGGTTAGGACAAGAATTCTGGGCAGAGGCAGTGGAGACTGCATGTTACTTAGTTAACATATCACCTTCATCAGCATTAGAGGATAAGACTCCACATGAGGTATGGACTGGTAAGAAACCCTCTCTTTCACATATAAGTGTATTAGGATGTAATGCATATGTACATGTTCCAAATGAGAAAAGGACCAAGTTGGATAATAAATCTGAAAGGTGCATCTTTATTAGGTATAAGGATGGTTTAAAGGGTTATAAGCTTTGGAACCCAGAAACAAGGAAGGTTGTGTACAGCTGAGATGTGGTGTTTAGAGAGGTGAAAGATGTTGTTACACATGAATTCCTACCAAAGGAACCTGAGAAGATAGAGTTTGAGCTAAAGGAGGATGTATCAGACTCTACAATAGAAGAAGATTCAAAAGAGGAAGAGCCAAAAACTCCAGCTTTGAGAAGATCATTTCAGGAAAGAAGGCAACCAGAAAGGTATAGTCCATATACTTTCTGTCTAGGTTTTGCCTTAACTATAACTGATGATGATCCCAGAACTATCAGGGAGGCGGTAGATTCAGAGGATGGAAAACTCTGGAAGGAGGCCATGGTTGATGAAATGGCATCCTTGCATAAAAATGAGGCATGGGATTTGGTGGAGTTGCCGGCTGGAAGGAACCCATCGGGAGCAAATGGGTGTTTAAGAAGAATAAGAATGTAGAAGGCAAGGTGGAGAAATACAAAGCTCGGTTGGTGGCAAAAGGTTATTCCCAGGTGCCGGGAATTGATTTTGGTGATATTTTTTCTCCTGTTGCCAAAGTTCTATTAGATTACTTTTATCTGTTGCTATTGCATTTGATTTTGAGATAGAACGGATGGATGTGAAGACAACATTTCTTCACAGGGATCTAGAAGAGGAGATCTACATGAATTAACTTGAAGGCTTTATCATGAAGGGTAAGAAAGAACTGGTATGCAGGTTGAAGCTGTATGGGTTAAAACAGTCACCAAGGATGTGGTATCAGAAATTTGATACCTATATATGGGGACTTGGCTTCACCAAAAGCAAGGAGGATCACTGTGTTTATTTTAAATTAATTGGTGACCGTGTTATTTATTTGGTCTTGTATGTGGATGATATGTTGTTGATTGGAAATGACAAAGAAATTATCCAATATTTGAAGACCCGGCTATTTTCCAAATTCGACATGAAGGATATTAGTGCTGCAAACTATATTTTGGGCATGGAAATTAAGAGAGATTGGGAAAAGAGGAAGCTCTAGTTAAACCAGAGGAAGTATGTCAAGACTATTTTGCATAGGTTCAATATGCAGGATAGTAAACCAGTGAATGTTCCTATTCCTGTAGGTGTAAAGCTGGCTGCTGAACAGTGTCCCAAGACACAAGAAGAAGAGGAGGATATGTCCAGTGTTCCATATGCAAGTGTAGTGTGTAGCCTGATGTATGCAATGGTCTGTACTAGACCAAAAATTGCACATGCAATGGAAATATTGAGCAGGTTTATGTCAAACCCAGGGAAGGAGCATTAGATAGCAGTGAAGCGGGTTTTCAGATATTTACGTGGCACTAGTGATTATGGCTTGTGCTACCAGGGAAGACCAGGATTAGAAATAATGTTGGACATTCGTGGTTTTGTTGATGCAGACTAGGCTGGAGATCTGGGCCAAAGAAGATCTACAAGTGGGTATGTGTTTAGCCTATTTGGAGGTGCAGTCAGTTGGATGAGTAAAAGACAGTCTGTAGTGGCGCTTTCAACTACAAAGGAAGAATACATAGCAGCCACTCATGCAAGCAAGGAAGTAGTTTGGTTGCAAATATTGTGTTCAAGTATGGGGTTGGTACAACAAGCTATAAGGATATACTGTGATAGCCAAAGTGCAATTATCTTGGCTAAGAACCCTGCTTATCATTCAAAGAAAAAGCACATTGATGTTCAATATCACTTTGTTAGAGATATGGTTGAAGCTAAAAGGGTGTTGCTGGTAAAGTTGGACACTTTGAAGAATGTTGCAGATGCATTGATGAAGTCTGTGAGCACTCAAAAGTTTTCTTGGTGTAGAGAAACAATGGGTGTTGAAGAATCGGCCCAATGACTAAGCTCTCCTGTGGCCCCCTGTGGAAAGAAAACAACAAGTGGGAGAATGTTGGGCATGTGTTATATTCTTTCCATGACTAGCTCCACGCGTTGTACGTTGCGCCAGGTGTAGCAGGGGGGTCACAAGGGGGGCGGCAGCCCCCCCTGTCGGGGTCTAGAGCAGCGCCCTGGTGAAATTTTTTTTGGTATGCGGTCCCACTCATAGGTGGACCCACCCATGTTTTGTGCATGAGTTTGCACATGGTTTGGGGGTACGATGGTTTTCGGCCCCTGGTATTTTGTAGATCCGGTCAAGGGAAATATGGTTATGTTCTAATCCAGGGTTAATGGATTGGGGTTTATGTATGCTTCGGCATGTATATATATGTGTTGTAACACTAGAAGGAATATAATGAAATATCAAGTTGGTCGTCTCGATTTGGGATCCAGGGGAAAATCTTTGTGTTTATCTGTTTTATGTTTTATGCTCTCGCTATTGTTTATTTTGTGTTATAATATTCGTGTGTAGATAATTTTTGTTCAGGGTTAAAACCTACACTTCCTTCCTCCTTTGGATCTGCAATGATGGAAAACGTAATTATAGATGGAATTAATGCTGCTAGGATTTCAATAAATCTTGGCCTAATGCCAGATCTAAAATGCCCTGGGAATGCTGATCTTCAAGCCTAAGGTGATAGGAATAAATTCACCGGTTTGCCAGTTGAAATATTGAAGACAACCTCCACCTTCCAAACTGATCTTCAGAAATTGTGTAATTCCTGAAGGTATATGTTCTGCAGATAATGGAAATGATAAGTGGAACCAATGCCTGATGTAGAATGAAGTACAACCCTCTCTCCAGAGCTACTCAAAGAAAGAGGTGGGATTCCTGACCAGGAACACCCTATGCTAAACATCACTTTCAATCTTTGCTAAACAGCCCAAGAAAGCAATAGAATGTCACATGACAACTCTAGATATAAACATACCTCAAAATATATAATCAGTAGCCTGCCTTCATTATTTCCTTCATCTCCTTTATATAGTTTTTGAGCCTTGCCATGCCTTGGCCCTCATCTAAACTGCATTGTGCATGTGGACATGATCCTCCATATTTGACTGTGATGTCTCTCCAAGTCATCCATCATGTCTAGGTGCAATGTACACCCTCTCCATCATGTGTGCATTACTTGCACAACTCCTCCATCATCTCATCATGAATGCTCCATGATATTTTGTTTGATTCCTTCCAAGATCTTAGTTGACTGTATAAACCTCAATGATCTATCTCATTAATGAGACATGATCTCCAATCCATTCATAATAGTAGTTGCTCCACTACCTCCTTTATGTAGATCTAGGCTTAATTAATCCACATTTACATATAAAAAGTGGATATTTTTTCATCTTGAGGGTTATGGGTCCCTCCACCCTTTTATTTACGTAATTAAGTAGGTTTATTAGTAACTCTAATATTCCAAATATCATGTGAAAATTTTGGAATATTACAGCCCTCCCCGGAAAAATGTTGCTTGTCCTCAAGAAACTGCAACAAGTGGATGCTACATAAAACATCCTCCCTCCAAATGGCATCCTCAAGTGGAAGGCCTTCCCATTTGTCACAATGTTTCATGCATGTCCAGCTTCAAATATGCCTCTCTAGAATTTCTAGAATGGCATCCAATTGAAAATTTAGATACCCATCCTCAAATGAACCTTCAAGTGGCAACCATATGATGACCAAAGTTCTCCTCTATACATGAAATACATAATATAAAGTGGTTCATTCCCAAAGTGGAAAGTCCCAACTCATGAACTATCTCTCCAACCCATGATACATAGAGTAGATTACAAATATCAATGCCCTCATCATTAGCCATGTTGGCCATGTAGGAATCAAACACCACATCATCATAGTGAAAAACAAGAAGTAGAATCATATGGGAAAACATAAACAATGTCAAACCATATTATCCTAATAACAACCAATGCAACAAAGCCTTCTGCTACCATGTTAGATCATCATGAAAACAAGTAAGAGAGTCATACTCTCCCAAAATAAGCCATCGCAACAATGCTTATTGTTACCATGCCAAATCATCAATGAAAATATGAGAGCCATACTCTCTCAATAGAAGCCACCTCAATAAGGCATCCTGCTGCCCCATCACATCATCATTATACCATGTAAAATGACCATAGTCCCCCAACAGAAGCCAACGCTATAAGGCCTCCTGTTGTCATCCTCCAACAATGGCATGCAATGTATGGGAAGAAATCAGCCCATACTCTCCCAAAATTAACCATAGCAACAAGGATTCTTGTTGCCTCCTTGCATTATCATGATGCAAGTCATAGAGCAACAATATAGTAATGGACAAGTGAGATGTCTCATCAGCAAAATACAAAAAATCTCCCTTATGACACATCATGTGAGAGTTATACTTTCTCCCAAACCTATTTACATACATGAACATGAGATACATCCCAAACAGAAATAAATGTAATACATGAGACATATTCCAAACAAGAGTAAATACAAGGAAATAAGATATAACATGTGATTTCCAAACTCTCTCATCAACAACCAAAGCAACCATGCATTTTTCTTATGCATTCTTCCAATGATGTGTAAGGCATGAGTCAGCAAAATATGACTCCTTGAGTGGTAACCATACTCACCCAAGAGCAACCAGCGTAGCCATGCTTCTTGTTGCCCTACATCATAGATCTGAAAGTGGTTTGGCAACCTCTTGCTTATCATCAACCATTAATCCCAATGTGGATGATGGATCTCATTTTGAAAATATTTGGCATCCTCCCATTGTAGGACACAAATCTCCTCAAACTGTTGAAGAACTTTGTACTCCATGATATGTTGAAGTGCACCTCCAATGAGATCTCTCCATGAGATTATATTCTCATCAATGGCCCTCCAAAACCAATAAGGTTATGGATCTGCTATAGGTAGAAGTTTCTATTTGAGCTGTGAGATGCTCATTGAGAAAGTGTCATCTAGAAAGGAGAAAATATTTCTCATCTCAAGATGTCTACCATCTATCATATTTTCCTACATTGCTTCGAGAATGAAGCTATCATATGATTTCTCCCATAAGGAATGGGTCCTCTTCTTTTCACTGTTGTTCATGGACAATGTTGTAGATCTGCAAGGTGATACATGTGTTGTCTCAAAGCAAGGCACAATGTTGAACTCATAGCCAACCATTGTACATAGGATCATACTCATCCCATCTTCAGAAATTCTACACTTCAACTCAAGAGGTTGAATGTAGTTCATCCATGACAAACTAGGATGGTTCTTCATCTCTTCTTTGATTAGATCAAGGGTCCTATGTGTAGTGATATAATGCTGCTCCAAATCAGCATGATGTTCTAACCCTTGGTCATGCAATAGCCCTGATGGCATGTCCCCATAAGTTTCAATAAGAGGTATTGAAACAATATGTGATGAAAATGGATGCATTCCTTGGATCAACTGAGATTCAGAAACATCTTTCAAGAACACAAGAGTTTCCTCTTCCGGTGCAAAGGTCTCTCCAACTGCTGGTAAGAGTGATGGTTGCACTTCTACAAGTGTACCAGCACTAGTATCTGTCTCCTCGTCTTTATGCATCTCGTCAATCATGCATGGGGCTCCAAATGTCAAGAACTCAATACCATCTTGCAAAGATGCAAATGATCCTCCTTTTGATGTAAGCACATATGCAACTAGTGGTGGTAGGGGCTCCTCCTCTTGAGTGATAATGAGATCATCTTCTCTTGAATCTTCATGAACTATCTCCTTGATGATGGGATATTTCCTTATGTGAGATGTCTCTGGTTTCTTTCTACCATACTTTTCCTTCAGTTTTTGAACAAAATTTGCATAAGCAGACACTTTCATGTGTGACAAGTGATTGAACCATCATTTTCTTGCTTCACCATGAAGGCGCAATGCTGAAAACTCCACAACCTCTCTTTATGATATAGGATATTTCAAAAAGAATGTAAATAATTTTTCCCTCCAAGTCCTCAAGGTGCTTGTGGAAGATCCATCAAATGTAGGCAAGAAGAATCTATGCCTCTTTCTTTTATTGCTACTTTTGGATCTCCTCTCTTCTTTGAGTTGCAGAAATTATTGGAGAGAGAGATTCTCCTTCAATGCTCTAGGCTATGACTTGTATTTAGACAGATATTCACTTAGGGTCTCAGGCCCCAAGCCTTCATCATATTCAAACCAGTCCTCTTTCTCAAAGAAAGTGGATCTAGTGGAATAATGTGAAGCTCCTTGCTTCTCCAATTTTCTTTGTTGCTGAAAAGAAGTGCTAGGACCTTCTTCATCTTGAAACCTTCTTGAGGTTTCTCTTTTCCTTCCTCTTCTTGCTTCATTGATCTCCTTAGAGAGATCCTTCATAGATATAAAATAATATGAGGCAAAACTTAATCCCTCCATAGTAGATCTCTACTATCTGATTTTTCTTATGTTGTCAAAATGTCCACAAGCTGAGCCAAAGATCATGCTCTGATACCACTGTAATATCCCAAAAAGGGAGAATGTAGTAATACTTAAACACAATATAAGAACTGAAACTAAGTAAACAATAAATCTCAAGAAAACATCAGAATATACAAAGAAGCTGAGCCATTTTATTATATGGAGATGAATCAGTTACACAATGTACATAAAATGAGTAGATCTATCCCAAGAGATGGCCTAGAATCACCCTGCAATGATGCTACAGCTAGCACTACGTAACTGGTGAGCTTATAGGAAGCAATACTGCAATGTCCCTTCTGCTGAAGATATGAATGAACTGCTTCCAAAGGAAATGTAGATCTAGGGAGCTTAGGAGCTCTGATGATGCCAAGATTCAATATTTGGCCAATGTGATGGGAACCCAAGATAACCAAGAAAGGATTTTCCAAATCTACAACTTTGGAAAATCACCCTCCTAGGGTTTGATCCTTTGTTTGTTGGGTTTACAGATATGAAGCTAGATCTGATCTAAGGATGGCTTCAATATGATATATAAACAGATCTATTCTTTGAGGGTTGATCTCTCCTTCAGATCTACAAGCTAGGAGCTTGAGATCTTGCCTTCTCCTCCTCCTCCTTCAAGTTACAGCAACTGAATATGCAACTACTACGAAAACTGCGATGTAAAAGAGAGAGATGCTCTATGCCTTCTGAAATATGTTGCAATAGGCTCCAGGCTGATGGAAATACTGATGGAAAAAGAGGGGATGATCCCTCACAGGATTACTAGCTGAAATGCTAGCAAATTCCTTCCTCCTTTGGATCTGCAATGATGGACAACGTAATTCTGGATGGAATTACTGCTGCTAGGAGGTCAATAACTCTTGGCCTAATTCCAGATCTGAAATGAAGCCCTGGGAATGATGATATTCAAGCCCAAGGTGATAGGAATAAACTTTCACTGGTTCTCCAGCTGAAATACTAAAGACAACCTACACCTTCCAAACTGATCTTCAGAAATTGTGTAATTCCTGAAGGTATATGTTCTGCAAATGATGGAAAGGATAAGTGGCACAAATTCCTGATCTAGAATGAAGTACAACCATCTCTCCATAGCTACTCAAATAAAGAGGTGGGATTCCCGACCAAGAACACCCTGTGCTAAACAACACTTGCAATCTTTGCTAAACAGCCCAAGAAAGCAATGGAATGTCACATGAAAATTCCAAATCTAAACAGACCTCAAAATCTGTAATCAATAGCTTGCCTTCATTATTGCCTTCATCTCCTTTATATAGTTTTTGAGCCTTCCCATGCCTTGGTCCTCATCTAAACTGCGTTATACATGTGGACATGATCCTCCATGTTTGACTGTGTTGTCTCTCCAAGTCATCCATCATGTCTAGGTGCAATATACACCCTCTCCATCATGTGTGCATTAATTGCAAAAATCCTCCATCATCTCATCATGAATGCTCCATGATTTTCTGTTTGATTCCTTCTAATATCTTAGTTGATTGTATCAAACTCCATGAACTATCTCATTAATGAGACATGATCTCCAATCAATTCACATTACTAGTTTCTCCACTACCTCCTTTATGTAGATCTAGGCTTAATTAATCCACATTCACACATAGAAAGTGGATATTTATTCATCTTGAGGATTATGGGTCCCTCCACCCTTTTATTTACTTAATTAAGTAGGTTTGTTAAGAAATCTAATATTCCAAATATCATGTGAAAATTTGGGAATATTACAAACACTCCTAAAATAGTATGGTCTACTCTAGAAAGACTCCCCCAAGCACACGATCCCTTTTAGGGTTGCAATCCACCCTGAACGCATCTCCTAAAGGCTCCAATTGTTGTCTATGGCCTACGGCCTAGCCCACCAATGTATTTCTCTTCTTGTCCTCCTCAAACCCTTCAACAACAAGCCTTAATACAATGCTCTCACCTTTCTCTAAACCGTGGCCTCTTCTGCCTTTCAATCCACACCCAAAATAGCACTTGAAACATGCCCAAATAGCCCTAAAACATGACATGTTGTCACCTGTTAGCTCCCCTTAATTTGCTAGATTGATTGAGATACAAAGGTATAGGGTAAACTCAAACCAAGCTTTGGAATCCTAGGACCTAGCCTTCCTAGATTCAGAGAGGGATCTCTCTAGTAGGTACAAAGATGTGAACTTGTTTGCTGATTAGGGTTGATTTTAGGCTAGATGTTAAGTGCATGGTGTTTTGATTATTTTTGGTTGGGTATGATGCTCAGATAGATTTAGATAGAAAACAAGGAATATTGTTAAGTCATTGGGAAATGGAGTAAAACAAGGTCATGAATGAGTTCATCAATGGTTTCAATAGCACTTGCAGGGCAATTCTAACTTGGTTGGTGGGTCTTTAAGGTTGTGAAAGGATCACGAGGTGGACATTAAACTTGAGAAAAACAAGCTAATTAAGGGAAAAAACAGAATCCTTTATATACTTGTAAACTGAGGGAGTTAGAATATTTATAAGCATAACAAGAGAGTCAAAGGCTTAAGCAACACTGAATCTATTTGATTTCAGACTGAAAGCAGATAATCAAACAAGACAACATTAAGATAAAATTTTAGAAAGGAAAAACTTATTTAATCTTTCATGGATTTTATCATCAAGAAAAAAAAAAAACATTTAAGATGCACAAGTAACTATAACCATAGAAGGAGAGAAAACCCTAACATCCACAGTGACAGGTATGAAATTTCCTTGAGACAATTTTAGCTAAGGAAAGGCAAAGAGCATGGTTAAGACAAACTTCTTTGACAAACTATAGGCAAAGCTGTTGCAAAAGATGATTTCAAGAACATAGTATTTCAGAGGTAAAAATATACAGGTCTAGCCATAAATCATAATTGATACTAACTGATCTACATCATTCAAGAAAATAGACAAGCGAAAAACTTATTAGAGAGCAAGAGATGAATTCCCTAACATATCTTAGCAGAAGAAAACATTAAGGCAGTGAAGGAAACAAACAGATCTAAGGTGCCATCAACAAACATATCTTAGTCTAATTTTTTTGTCCTACTACAGCATAGATGGATGGAAAACATATGAGAAAATTAGAAAACATTAACAAGAGAAAACTTCACCATCAACCAGGCCTATGGATCCTGCAAATAGTCCTTCTCCATCAACAAGTAAATCAGATCATGCATACGCTCCAAGACATCAATTTCTCATCAAAGGCTTCAAGGGACTATGTATTACTTCAGAATAAGTCATCAACATCCAAAAAAATACACAAGAGCCTCATGCTCTATTTATGGAGCAAATGAGGAGGTGGAAACCCTAAGAGGCTTCTAGAAACCCTAATTCAGCCATAAATTTCATAAATGTGCTTAATGACCATGGAAGGCCCAAGACACATAAGAGATAAGAAAATAAATGAAAAAACACCAAAAAAAAACTCCCCAATCAAATAAAGAGTGTTTTTTCCAAGAATATATTAAAAAACCAATTTTCCATTAATTAGTGTCTTTTGTTGACTTTTTGGCAAAAAGTTGTCTCTGTGCATAGCTCCATATCAGCAAAAATTGCGGTTTGTTGCAGCTGAGTTTTGGACCCCTTCCTGGCATCGGATTTGGCCCTATGATGGCTCGTTGGAAAGCGTGAAGAGTATAATTTACAGAAATACTTGAGTTGTGCTGAATGGATGCCATTTACCTGCTCAAAAATCCAATCTCCCATGACTTCTCAGCACGCAGCGCCAAGCCTGAAAAGGAGGCAGAAAGGACATTTTTGAGCTGTTTTTTGACCTTTTGAGGGGGCAAAAATTCTCCAGTTGACCTGAAAGTTTGTGGGTAGACTTTTGGTGACATGAAAAACTAAAAAATGTAAACTTTAGCAGTTGAGGATGCCCCAAAAAAGAACGTAGCACCTAGAGTGCTGCGCTCCTAGGAGCCAAAATTTGGAAAAAAACAAAAAAATTCCGGATTTTCTTCAAAATTGGTCTGTAGACCCCTTAAGGGGTTTTAGACACCTTCTGAGAAGCATCAGCCAAGATCCTGAGACTGTCATGAACTTTGGGCCTTTTTAGCTCTTCTAGCTCTAGGAGGGCTTGCTTCAATTTGGCGTTAGCAAGCATGCTCTTCCTTGCATAGTGTTTGACCATTTTTTCTGCAAGGCAAGGCCCCTCTTCACCTCTTTGAAATTTTTGTGCTCCTGTTTATAATAGTAGATGACCCTTTGTGCCCTTTCAAAATCCTTTTCCCATTCTTGAAGCTGGGCATCTTTTTCTAGGAGGAGCAATTTTGTATTCATCCCTTGGTCCTCATTGTCACTGTCTAGATAAACAAAGAGAGGCCCTTGAGAATCCTTTTTCATCCTTTTGCTCCTCCTGACTGGTGCCTTTTTCTCAACACTCTTCATTTTTTCTTTTCCTTTGTCCGATGCTTTGGTATGCTGTGAGGATATGGCCCTTTGCCTTTTAGAGGCAGCAAACACATCCATTCTCCCTTTGTGATAAGTGCATGGGAGGGGGGAAATAATGGGAGTCTCAAAGGCAATGTTGTCATCATCTTTTCCTTCACTTTGCTCTTCTTTTTCTATGCCTTCCTCACTCTGGTTTTCTTTGTCTTATATGGAATGATTTTTTTCAAGACAGTCATGACACCTGTCATGATTGTCGTGACTCTTTCTTGGATTGTCTTGGGCACTTAGATAACTGCCTTCCTCATTTGGATTTTCTCCTTCTTCACTGTCTTCTTCTTCCTCATCATCATGTTCACTGCTTTCATCCTTGCTACTGCTTTCACTGATGTTATCTTTGTGGCTGCCATTACTAGTTTCATCTTTGTTTTCTCCTTCATTATCTTGCTGCTCTTCGCCATTGTTGCTTTCTTCTTGGCCACCTTCCTCTCCTTCATCTTCTTCTTCATCTTCATCATCTTCTTCTTCACTGCTCTCTCCTTGTCCATCGTTTTCTGTCTCATCTTCTTCATGGTGTTGCCTCCTATTTTCTCTTCACTAGGGCTACTGTCAGCCCCTTCACTTGGTAATTTAGGGGAGGAGATAATAGGTGAAATTATTTGTGAAGAAGGCATATGGGGAGATGATGGATGTGTGGAGGTGGATGGTTGTGAAGTGGAAAGCAAGTTCTGCTAGATGAAGGCTTGGGGGTCTGCAAACACATCATGTGAGATGAAGGTCTCCCAAGATATACCTTTTTTCTCTAGCTGGTATAGGAAAATCATCTTGATCAGGGAGTGATGAAAGAGGCTAGGAATTTGGTGGTCATAGCTTTTCCTTTTGACAGCAAAGGCCATTTTATCAATACTCTAGAAAAGGTAATAAGGTAGATTCATCATCTTGACTTTGGAAAATGCATTAGCAACCTGATATGATATGAATAGAGTCGGGAGTATCTTCCCTCACATGTGAAAAAACTGATAATCTGCCTCATTAATGCTGCATACCTCTCTAGAAAATAAGAAAAAGGAAAAATATCCTTGCAATTTTGTTGATAGGTGGGTTTCAAATAAGGCCCATAACAACCCAAATCCAACTTCTTTTGTTTGAACCAAATCTCACCAATGTCTGGTATACCGGTTGCCTTGGAAATGATTTCAGATGAAAGCTCAAATTGGACTCCTACTAGATTAGCTTGGTGGTTTTGTAGGCTATAGGAAAACAATCTAGTTAAGTCTGGATGACTGTTGACTTTCTTGACCTTCTCACAAAAATTGTAGCACCCTACATCCTGGAAGCATGAAAAGATCATAGGAGAGGAAGTGATTGGAGTGGTGTCTATGGGCTCAAATATTTTTTCTTTTCGTCCATGATGTTTTGTCTTGGTGGGAGAATTACTCTAATCACCACTGGTAGGACTATCTCCCTCTGACATGGTGATTGGTCTAAAAACAACAGTGGGGCTTTTGAACTTTTCTTGAGGGTTTTTTGGGCAAACTAAGTGCTTTTAGTGGCTTTAGGTCAACTTTTTGCAAAAGGAAAACTAAGGTGAAAATGATTTTTTTAGAGCTTTCACTTGGGGTTTAGAGGTTAGCAAATAAATACAGTCACCTCTTTGCACAAAAACCAATTTTTCTTACAAACCCTATTTCAAAGACATAACAATTGATTTTTTCATAGTCTAGGGTTTGGTCAAATTTAACTATGGATGAGCTCTTAGATTTTAGGCAAATAATGCTTGGGAGGAGGAAAAAAGGGTTTACCAACCTTGTATTAATTTGCGGAAGTTTTAAAGGCCGAAAAAACTCGATTCTTGAAAGTCTTTGGCAAAATCTGTGGAGTGCTGCCAGGGGCGCAGCGCCAGCGTGCAACGCCTGGACGGTTGGGCTGTCAAAGCATAGCGTCGGGCGGAATAGGCAGTCTCCCAGGCACCGATGGTCATTTCTAGGCCTGCGCATAGTGCCAACCCAGGCGCATAGCGACAACCTGCGAGCGCGTAGCGTAGTGTAATTTTACACTGCTCGCCTCACCTCTAGGCATAGCACCGGAGGCTAGGGGCATAGCGCCGTGCTCAGTGCATAGCATCTATCAATTTCCACAGTTTGCCTGAAAAAAACACCACACTCTCCTCCAATGGTTTCCTTTCCTTGCAAAGTGGCAAATGGTGTGGGGGGGAATTTAGAGGGGCCCCTTTATAGTCTTTTTGAAAATAAATTAGAAGGGCAAACCCACCTTTGTAAAGTTTATGTTTCCCTCTTTCAATGTGCTTTTGACTAATGTTTGTTGTGAACACACTTTAACACTTTTCGGAAAACATGTTTATTTATGCCTTTGTCAATATTTTGCAAAACAATATTTTTGGCATGGAGGCCCTTTGTTGGGAGTCTATCGTTGAGATGCAAAAATCGAGGTTACACTTTGCCTTTTTAGGCCTGTTTTGACAATAATTTATGCCCAAATTTTTACTTCAAAAACTTTGTTTTTCTACCCTTTGGTAAAATGATCTTCTTTAAACTGATACCCTTTGTCTTTCTTCTCTTAGTGCAGGTGAAGAAATGCTATTTTGGAAAAACCTTAAGGAGGAGGCTTCTGTCCTTGAAATCTCTGAGATGGTTCTTTGCTTGTCACCAATGTTTTGTTAATCCACCAAAACAAACCATGATACTCTTTTACCTATAGGCTTGTTGTTTTTTGTCTTGTTTGTTTCTGCCTCTTGGTGATGATTACATCCTATTACCTTGCCTCTTCTTGTTGCTGGTGGTCACCTTGGCTATTCTTTGAAAAATGTGAACAAGGGTAGTTGTCCCTTGCAGTGTTTGTGCTCTAAGCCAAGGAGGCTTTCCTTGAATGAATTTGGGTCAAAATGCTTGATTTTTTTCCCCATTGAATGAAACCTCTTTATGCAGGAATGCATAACTTGTTGGGCACCAAATCCATCCTATGACTCATTGAAACCTTTGGTGACCTAATGGGGACCTTTGGACTTGGATTTTGGATAAATATTTAGACTTAGGGATCACTAAGTGTAGGATAGGACTCGTGATAAGCTTAGTGTGTTTTGAAGACCTAGGATCTAGCATACTTGATTATCCAAAGGGTCTGTAGAGACAATCAATGTCTGGAATATTATGGAAGAGTCAGAAAGGCTATTTGATTGGTAGGTTTGAATAGTAGTAGGGAATCCTGTAGGTAAGAAAAATAGAGGATTTAGGCCAAAAGGCAAGACATGGTGAAAAATGGGTGACAATTGGGGTTAAAATAAATGGCTTGAACCCATGATGGGTCTTCCAGGAGTGGTGGGCTAGTCATGACTAGATAGGAAGATGAAATAGGAAAGTTTTATCTTAGGATAATGAAGGTAGTGAGATTTATAGAACTCACAATGTTCTATAAACTTTGTTTCTAGAAATCTTGGGAACACTACTTAGTCATCTTTAGATAGTGAAAAATATAGATGACTAACATCACCTACAAAACTACGGCATTATCAAAAAAATTTCCCATGTTGTACTAGGCCTCCTCATGATGTCCTCCTGCCTTCTTTGTTGCAACTAGGTCACCCAAAAATTTCAGAGGTCTCCTTCAATGTATTGCCCAAAACTTGGATGCCTAAATGACTCACATTCACCTCCCTTTTATACACAAAAGAAAGGGCTCCTCCAACGTCCTCCATGGACTTGTATAGCTTTCAAGAAGCTTATTTAACTCAAGCCAACCTTGAAACTTATGGTGTAAACCCACTCCATATATCTCCACTTCTACAACTTGGAATTTGACGATTCTCAAAGCGTTGGATTCTCCTTTCCGCCCTCTATCGTCTCCTGCCATCACATGTAAAAATATGCTTCTAGAATTTCCCCAAACATGATTGGGTGAAAAACACCATACTTGGGTTCCAAGCCCACAAGCTTCCCTTGTGATGATTTTCCCTCCAAACCCTAAACACTAGGGCTTGGAGTACCTCCCAAGCTACACAAATCGACACTCTAGATATTATAAACTTATTATTCACTTCATCATAGAGACGATATTTTTTGGAGGTATTTCAGTACCCCAAGAAGATGCATTTGTGACTCCTTGCACTGAGTTTTTTTCTATGTTCCTTAGGTATCAAGGCACAACAGGTGGCACTAAAAACCCTGAGATGCCTCACAGAAGAAATGTGGCCATACCATATTTCATAAGAGTCTTGCTTTTTATAACATTATATGGATACCTATTAGTTATATACACAAAACATAGAACTACACCAGCCCAAAACATCAATTTAACATTCTTGAAAAACATCATCGAACGTACCATATTTAAGATTGTCTTGTTCTTTTTTTCAGCTACTCCGCTCTGTTGGGGATTATAAGGCACAATTGTTTGATGTTTGATCCCATGTTAGTGAATATATTTTTCAAATTCATTTGATGTATATTATTTTCCATTATCAATACGAATAGATCCAATATGATATTGTGCATCATTTTCAATCCATGCATGAAAGTTCTCGAAAATGTTTCAAAAGATTCAGATTTGTACTTCAATAAAAAAAACCCAACACAAGGCTCGTGTAGTCATAAATAAATGTCATCATGTATTTATTACCATTTTCTGAAGGAACAAGCATTGGGCCACATAAATCAGAATGAACGAGTTCAAGTTTTCTATGTTCTCTGGAATGAGAATCATGAAAATGTTGTTTTTTGTGCTTTCCTAAGATATAAGCATCACATTGCTTAAGTTTCCTATAAATTGTAGGCAAACTAGAAACACCATTTTTCTTCAACAAACAAAGGTTGTCATAGTTCGAGCATCCAAATATAACATTCCATAAAATACTTGATGGAAAAGTACCTTCATCATAGTGAGAATTGTATGAAAATTTATGTGCATGAGCAAAGGTTCCTTGCAGCTTCAAAACTCTTTCTTCTTCTATCTAAATCATGAAAAGTGAGTGATCTGATGCTTTTGTAACCTCAACCTTTCCATGAAATATTTGAATGGATTGTCCTTGCTGGAAGTTGTGGAACAAATACAACAATTTTCTCCTCAAATCTGGGAGGTATAGAACATCATGTAGAAGAAAGTATGGAAGACCAGGTAGTTTGAGCCTGATGGTGCCAAGCCCTGATGACTTGAGTTTTGACTTGTCTGCAAAGTATATTGCTCCATCAACATTATCAGTAAATTATTCAAAGAAATATCTTATGAAATTCATGTGGAAAGTTGATCCTGAATCAAGCAACCAATCATTATTCCATGAAGCATTGAATAAGTCTGCAGTTACTCCAATGTTGCAATGTGCCACAAAATAATGAGCAGACTCGGGTACTTTTCCTTTCCCTTTGTCAGGTGTTTTACCTTTTCCTTCATTTATGTCATGCTCAATTTTTTCCCAAGGAAGCTTACATGTGGAATCATCATGTCCATCTTTATTGCATCGTATTCAATGAAGATCAGGCCTTTCTCCTTGGAAATGTTCCCTCCCCCTGCCTCTAAAATTACTCCTTCCTCTTCCTCTTCAACCACCTCTTCATCTAAAATAATATTGTGCATGATTCTTCTCTTTATTTGCAAGGTACGCAACTTCTTCAGAATATTGAGGAGTTATCTTCTTCTCAAAATCATTCTCTATTTTAGAAAACTTCTTCAGAATATTGAGGAGTTATCTTCTTCCCAAAATCATTCTCTATTTTAGCAAACTTCTTCTCAAGGGAGTTAAAGGTAATCTCCTTAAGGTTGCCACTTTCTTGCAATGACTCAAGATAATGTGAATAGGTGGGGTATAGTGACTTAACATTAGCTATGAGAGGAATGTCTATTTCAACACCAATGGATTTTATGTCATGCATAATGGATGTTAATTTTGATTCTAAGGCAAGAGGGTCATCATTTTTCAACTCAAGATTGAACAACTTCAAGTTCAGAGTGTGATTCATACAATTCCTTCAACCTATTTAAAGCTTCAAAGGCATTTAAAAATGGAAAAATATGTTGACTCGCCTCTTCATTTATTGACGTTGTAATCAAGGCATAGGCCTTGTTTTTCTTGTTTAACCAAATCTCAAGATCCTTGTCAGAAGTGGGACTCTCAAGTTCATTGTCTCCTTCTCCTTCACAAATTCCTTTCTAAAGTTCATTGAAAATGAGAGTTTTTTTTATGTTCCTAGACCACTCATGGTAGTTCTCATTTCCAATGAGAACTAATCCCACTATGGAGAGGAATATTTAGTTAAAATGCATCAATTGAATACTATGATACAAAATGAATTCAACCTAGGCTTGGATGGGTAGTGAAACAAGGATGTTTTTGTTCCTCAACTAGAGTCCCATGGGTACATGGAAGTCTTGGGAAAATTTATATGAGTAGATGTTCTTGAATACCCCTAGTGGGCTAGCTCACCTGGGTAGGTGAAAGTATTTGGAAAATTTATTAGTAGATATTCTTAATTGCTCCTAATGGACTATCTCACCTAGTAAGGTGAAATTCCCTAGGAAAATTTTGTTTAATATATAATCTTACATAATCAATCCTTAGTGGGATTTATCACCTAGGTAGGTGCGAGTCTTAAGGTAAATTTGACTCAATAGATACTCTTAATTGTCTCTGGTGTACTATCTTACTTGGGTAAATGAGAGTCTATGGTAAATTTGGTTGAACAGATACTCTTAATTAGCCCCTAGGGGACTGTGGGTTGTCTCACTTGGGGAGGTGCCAGAGTTGGAAACATTTGGCTGAATAGATACTCTCAATCAAAGTTTTGTTATAAAATATTTGAAAAGGTAAAACGAGCATAAAGTGGTGGTCCGCTACATAAGCTAACATTCCATCATATATCTTTGTTAGTAGTTAGAATTGGTATTGTTAGTAATAATAGTCATGGGATTATGGTGCACAATAGTAGTGAGTCAGACTCCATAATCTGCTTCTATTAGCATTTATAATTAGTGTAGTTGTGATGGGTTCATAAAATGTGTCCATGTGACTACCAATGAAGAATCCCGAAGAAAAAGATACAACAGATGAATGATTAAAATAAAAAGGTGAGAAATATCAACGAGTTTAGAGTAAACCATAAGGAGGAGCAAAACCGTTATACTTGTAGCTACTCATGGATTCTATGATAGTGTCCTCTACATTGATTAACTTCCTGAAGCACTTGAAGGAGGAATAATCCCCATGAATGATGGGAATCAGACTCCTTTTAGGACATACTCGGGCTAACAAGTAAGCCAACATCTATATTGTTGTTGTATTCAATAACACAGGATTGCACCTCGTCACTTCCTTCTTCACATACCCATTGTTAACAGAAACTTGCTTCAAACCACAACCATTTCTAACACAAACTTGCTTCAAGAAAAATTTTATTTATTAATAAATAAATTAACAAAAAATTCAGCACATCACACAACCACCACATTATAATGAAAAGGAACAAAGATATCTGAACAGATCGAAGGAAACATGCAATATAATACCTTCAGTCTCTTCAATTTTTCAACCATGTTTGACAACAGAGATAGGAATCTCTTTCAGGTTTCCTGTATCCAATAAATTCTTAGCCTCACCACCTTCATATATTTTCCCGCAAAAGGCAACATTCCTAAAATAAACACCCTCTTTTTCCACAACCTTACAATCATGACAATGATCTTATGGGTATACAATATCTTTCCATTTGATATAAGCATCAAGACCTAACCTATAAATGTGTTCAACAGGTTATAAATGAAACAATTTCAGATCTTAAATTCCTTAAGCATTTGCATGTATATGTCAAATTATTTAGAGAAACTAAATACAAAAGAAATACAGATAGACCTGAAGGGTAAGCAATGACACAGTCCTAGAACTTTCAGCAGCTTCCCTCTAAGTATATTTTCTACTTCTTCTAGGGATATCACAACCTTCTACATAAAAATTTAAGGTATTCTCCTTAATCCATATTATTAATGTCAATTAGAATGTATTAAGGCAATTAATTTTAGTTGAAACACATCCATATTTACCTTTAGATTTGAGGTGTAGTCCCTCAAGGTGAAATATATCACCATGTTATGAAAGCCAAGCCTTTGTTGTCTGTCCATCTGTGGACCCCTATAATTGTGGAAATTTTACTTTTTATAACTCTCAATACATGTTGTTTCTTGTTGGATTTAGGGCCCCTTCAATTGGAGTAATGGTTCCATCTCCCTTTTCCTATTCTAAAAAAATCATCAAAGCCTTGAACATATTCTATTGAAAACCCCTCTAAATTCATGGCTATGAACCCTATACTGGCAGCATTACATGACAAAATTGGGAATAAGTAGGGTGAGTATTAATTGATTTTTAATATATTTTTCAAATGAACCCCAAACAATCAGTAGTGTCTTTAGTACTTATTGTGACCCAACAAACTAGATCCTTTCAAGTTGAACCTATAAATACATTATTAATTTATTTATTTATGAACATACACTATTAGTTGCTATAGTCAACGAACCAAATTTTCCAAGGCATCGGATATATCATAACTATAATCTTAATACAATCATTTGATGCCAAAATTTTATATTCAAGATAGTTTTTGAACAATTTGGATTTTTCACCCTAGTTTGTCTAGGCCTTGGAGAAATACACATCACTTTCCACCCTCTTTAGGATGCATACTCACTGCTCAGGATAACCTGTCATGAGAATAAATCAATTGAAATTATGCATACAATTTCTGATAATTTTTAGAGCTAAAGATATTGAACACAAGTTAACTTGGAACTTATAAGCTATCAAGAATGCTCACCAATCATTACTTACTCATGAGATGCATAGTCATAAGTTCCCATGACTTGAGTAGAAAAATGAGTTTTGTCTCCTTCAGGTCCATCTCTTGTTAGACCAAAGTCAAAAAATTTGGCATTGTATTCTTGCATGAGGTACACATTCCTTCAGTCATACAAAGAACTTATTACAGTTCAGTCTCTTAATGACCAAAGACTTACAATTCATATTGTAGCAATGCTTAGTAATTTAAATTATTTGGGGTTAAAGGGACAAACCGAATCCAATAGGATGTTGGACGTCTTAAAATCTTGATAAATCACATGCCTTTCAGCGCCTCCACGAAGAAATGTTAGACACTTGACTGCACCCAATGCAATTTTCATCCTGAAAGACCATGGCAGAGGCAGGGACCCTTCTGCATGCACAAAGGTAACACCAGACTACATTAAACATCTGCAAAGGAATTTTGTTAATATAAATCCCTAACAAATGTGGGGTATGCGGTCAATAAAAATATAAAAATTAGATCCATGACTTCAAAATACTGTGGAAATATGCACTAAGTTTTCTATTGGTTGTTTTGAATGAAAAATAATACACTTTTAACAAAGTCTACAGCCTAGATTAAAGACAAGGTAGGCATGACCATCACAATTCATCTAGAAGAGAGAGTAACACTAAAGAAACAATACAACTACTTAAGCCTAAGGATGAACACTAAAATATTGTCACTAAAAAGTAAATAAATGACAGCATGCACATTTCAGATCTCTACATGCTAATGGGTGATAACATTAGGAAGATCGTTACTTTAAATATGATTCTGGAAGAGTGGGCTAGTTTACAATTTTATGGGCTTGTCAGTAATAGAAGTTAATGAGGGATGATTGGTTATCACCTTTGCCTTCAAGATTGGTCTTGCTACTAACAATGAAAACATCGCTTTAAGGGATTGATCTGTGTGCAAAACTCTGAAAATAAGCAAACCATTGATGTTTGGAATTTTTTGTTCACCATCAAGCTTAGATATACAACTCTTTATATCTAAAAACAAGAACAAGAAAAAATGTGAAGTTTAAATGGAGCTAAATGATTAAACTGTGAAAATTTCAATGTAAAGTTTAAATTGACCTAAACGATTAAACTGTGAAATTCAGTTTTAGCATGTGTAACAAAGCACTTTCTTGACTTGATATGAGGAATTGTCTTGAAGCTAAACGTAACACAACAATTTCTTGAATTAATATGAAGATTTTTCTTGAAGCTAAATGATACAACTATGAAACTTTACATTTTTTCTTGTTTTTGTGTAGCTAAATGGAGCTAGAATTCTTGGTACCTCTTTCGCAGAGTTTACAACACTGCCATTTTTCGAATTCTTGGTACCTCTTTTGGAGTGCGTTATTTTTTGTAAATGGATTTTGCTAAAGTCTGATGTGCTTTCCTCCTTAAATGGCATTTAAAAATGTAAAGTTTAAATGGAGCTAAACGATTAAAACTGTGAAATTCAGTTTTAGCATGTGTGACAAAGCACTTTCTTGACTTGATATGAGCAATTGTCTTGAACCTAAACATAACAAAGCACTTTATTGATTTAGAATGAAGGGTTGTCTTGAAGCTAAACAACATGACTCTGAAGCTAGAATGGAGCTAGAATTCTTAGTACCTATGTCGCAGAGTTTACAACACTGCCATTTCTCAAACACAAAATCCCTTTTGGAGTGCATTCTTATTCATTAAATGGAGCTATAATTATTTAGTACCTCTGTCGCAGAGTTTACAACACTTCCATTTCCGGAACACAAAATATCTTTTGGAGTGCGTTCTTATTTGTAAATGGATTTTTCTAAAGTCAGATGCGCTGATGATTGGTTGCGTTTTCTGGTAAATTTTTTTATTATTGGTTTATGTTGGTTTTGATTCGAAGGTTTAGAAGCTAGAAATTGGATTTTGGATTGATTCTTCATGAGTCCTTGGTTTTTAGAATTTAGCCCTTACCCCCATACCCCACGACTATCACAACCTTTCTCATGCTGGCAAGGATTTCAGTTTGTGTAGTAATTTTTTGAAAAAGACTTTGAGAAACAATTGGGAACTGAGTTGACCATAAAAGAGGACCCTAGGTACAAAATTTAGATCAAGCTCTGAAGTGATATTTACGTTTTTAAATTTATTTGTTCAATATTGAAATATGTAAGTTTTTGATGTCAGTACTAGCAGTCAATGTGTTGATTGTTGCTTGAAGAGGTTGCAATTGTGTTGGTATTTCAGATCGAGAGTTGAAAATAAAAGAGACCCGAAGAGTCTGGAGTTAGTGACTACGGATACATGCTTGGGAAATTCATTATATCAGATTATAATTCTCACGTCTCAAATATTTTGAATCTGCACATAATTGATAAATTATGATGTTCAAGATGGGTGGTTCAATCTAAGTTGTGCAAAATTTGTTTCAAAAACATTATTTCAAAGACCTGCATAGTAATTCCATGTTTGAGGAAAAGAAAAATATCAACAGAGGATTTACCATGTAGCAATTAAAGCAAGGAACAAGGCTATAGAATCCCAAAACAAGGCCAATGAAAGGCCATGATTCAGGTTTCGATTATGATTATGAGGAAATAGAAATTGAGGCCCCACAAAGCCATCAATTAAAGCTCGTTCTTTGTAAGCGTAGCCAATATAAGTATTTTTTCCATTCTACAAGTTCTCTCAATTGTAATACAGAGGATTCATAATTTTGTTCATGATTACTCATACTGATGAAACACACACCCTGGATTCTATGTCAATATTATATTGAAAAGATGAATTCTGAATTTATTTGTTTTTCCATTAGAACTATAATTTTGAAATTACTACATTATTATCATTGTTGGAGTAGATTTCACTCAGCTGAATCATACTCAATGCCGTGAAATCTAATCAAGTGAAATTGTTTGATGCCATATATTCCAATTTCAAACATTGAGATACATGCAAAACAATATTTAGTCAAATATGACGAGAACAGTGTTGATTCCATATTTGCGAAATCTTAAGGGAGATCCACCATTCTTTAAGCGAGATCAAGAGAGAAATTCGTATAGCTTGTAGCCAAGTTGTAAGATGAGTTGAGAGCGAGAGTTATGTAGACAAAGAAATTCTTGTAGACAGAGGTTGTGACTATAGGTACCAAGAGAGGATAAGAGACGCGCCAAAACCTTTTGCCAAGACCCTGTGCCATTTATCCGAGTGATGACCAAAAATCTAAGAGAAATGTTTTCCTGCAAAATAGATCAACTCGATGGCCTATTTATAGTTGATGCCATGGGTGAAGGGTCACAACCCATTGGCACCACTGGCCGAAGCCGATTTTGAAATTTGGGGGCGGGGTGGAATTTAATAATTTTAATTCTAATAATTTGTCTTCATATTTTAAATATTTTTTGGGTGTTACACTTTTGGGTATTTTCTATATTTGTTAGGTGCATAAATCTATCTTTTGGAATCTTCCCTATCACTAAGAATTTTAAATCTATCAACTGAACATTTCTTTCTTGCTAGTCGTTTAGGATGTCAAATTAAGTATTATCTTGTTATTGGGCATCTCAATTTATTCTTTCAAGAACCAATTTTATATATTAATCGATGTATTTAATTTCCATGTTATTTTCTTATAGTTGGGAATATCTACTTATCTAAAAAATAAAAATAACTCTAATAAGAATAAAAGATAAAGCATGCACAGTGAATATAACAATGTAAATAGGGAGTTGGTTGGGAAAATGGCTCTAAGTCACTGCATCTACAAGCAAATTTCCAATAGATTAGGGTTTGGATAACAGAGGTCATATGGTGGCAGGCATTATAATAACGTCGGTGAATATTGGACTCAGCGATCTGCAACATATTATACCCATGACAACGGAGTCTGTTATTCTAGCACCGAGAGTCATCACATCGAATTTAACCCTGCTTTATCGTCCGTGATGGAGGAAGAGCTAGTAGACTATTCAGCTGACACCCTCGACCCCAGGTCGATTTGGATCATGGATCCACCTCAAAACCATGTTTATCTTTCTATGGATGCCACCACTCCATCAAAGCTCCAAGTAGGGACACAACCTATCACTATGGAAGAAGGGGAGGTTAATTTTATCGAGCTAGGGTTAGCTCAATCTTATTTTTCTTAGACCTCTTTCGATGCCAAATTCCTGCTTGAATATTCATCACACCCCACATTATCAATCTTGTCCCCGTCTAAAATAAAAACATGGGTGATGGAACAAGATTTTGCATCAGGTTTGGATGTAAAGGAAGTATTATCTGAAGAAGAAATTAGATCGATAGGAGGTACCTGCGAATATAATCCCTTAGAGACGAGGAACATAGGGGTTTTGAGCCCACCGGATTGGGAACAACAAAACCCTCTACCCGGGAGATCTTCAGGTTGTTTCGAAGGCATCCCACACATCTCCCTCTCCTAGGAAGAGACTAGGGCATTGGATTCGAAATATGCCCAACCCTCTGAGGTAGAGAAATTGGCAGATGATCTACTCAAGAAACCAGGGAAAAATTTTAAGTGCACAAAGGTCAAGGAGCGAGGTTGGCTTTTGGTATTTGGTGAAGGAAATTCTATGAGCTAGGTTGCAAACACTGCAAACTTGATCCTTGTGAGCCGAGTTAGGGGTCATAACTACTCATCAACAATGCTTCGGTGTTGGTTTATGAAGATTTGGGTTAACACCCTTGAACAAATTCCGTCAGTCATCACAATGACCCATGGCTGGTTTTCCCTAATATTCTCGCATTCAGACTAGGCTACCTAGGTAATGTCCAAGTTTTGGCATATCAAAATGGCCCATGTTCTCTTGAAGCAATGGGCACCTCTTTTTAACCCTGACAAAGAAAATTTTGGCATTGACCCTATCTGGGTAAGAATTCTGGGATTTCCACTTCATTTCTAGTCCGAGGATGTATTCTGCACCATTGGAAATGACTTGAGCATATGTCTTGATCATGAAATATCATATATGGAGTTGGGGAATATGGATATTGCTCATATACTCGTTCAACAGGATACCAGGGATGGGATTTTTGAAAGCACGAATCTTCAATACCAGGGACACACCAAGCTACAAATCCTATTATGAGGGAGTTCCTTTTCGTTGCAAACATTGTCATAAGGAAGGTCACCTGTATAAGGAATTCCCATTGCATAACAATGAATCCAGGGACATGATTCCAAATTTGGCCACGATAGGCACTCAGACTATGGATAAGGGTTGCAATATACCCAATTCGACTCCTCATACATCTACATGTTTATGACCAATGGATACCAACGATCACCCTCAACAACCGGAAACTCGACCCAATCACACTCTTATGTTATGTTGAACAGGAAAAAGTGAATGGTTGGCATGTGCCATCTTTCACCTGCGACAAAAAATTTGATCCCACAGAGTCAAATAGGGGCATGTCTTCATGAACTCAAAGATATTTACATGCCTCTCTCCATATGGCGAACAGAACTAATGTCAGTAAATGGAAAATTATGGTTGTAGGATTCATCATTGAGGAGATATTTGGAAGGTCCAGTGAATGGTTTCTGCAGTTCTCCACACTCCTCTTCATCGACGCTTTCTGGAAGGGTTGCATTGGTATTTTAAGGGACAATTAGTAGAATTCATAGAAAAAGAGAAGAAGGAGAGACAATAAAATAGAGTATGGCACGAATTTATTGGCAACAAAAAAGTATGGCACATAATTGTTTGCAGCATTGAGTGTCTCCTCAAGAATCTTTTAACATAAGTGACGTATGGAAGAAAAATGTGAATATAGGTAGCTCAACACACCTTTGTTGTAGGTCTAAAAGTGGTATATGAGACAAATACCCCAGCCATTGAGGCACCTAACATTGGATATTATTGATATATGTATGTGTGCAACATTGGATTACAGTTTATGGAGTCGACCTCAGCTACATATTTAAGCTTACTTCAAATGCATATAAGGTCCTGGGCTGACCCATTCCTGAACTAAATTTGGTTCATTTGATTTATGTTTTCATTGAAGGAAAAGGATTATGCTATAGATCGAGTATTTTTTCATTCCATAGGAATAAGTGGTGTATTTTGTTTACTATTATAATATTGCAATCAAATTCAAGGGTAGATAACCAATAGGGCACCCTTGAACTATTTTAATTACTAGACACTAGAAGGACAAGTTCACATAGAGTAATATTCCACCCTAGAGGATTGGAAGGATGTAAGGTTCAAAATCACAATAGAGGTTAAGGTAACCAACCCCCCCCCCCTAGAAACTGGTTTGAAACATCTTTAAATGCCTTTCTTAATTGTGACTCATAGAAGCACCAGATGTGGGAATAGGAATTATGCTTCCAGATTTAATTTTATTGGGAGATTGATCTAACTATGAGGATGAAGGTTCTCTTGACTAAGTGTGTGAAGGGAAAGAGTTACAATCAATGTCCATATGGGCATTTCACATGTTCCTTTGCACCTAGTTCCTTGATCCCGTCACGAATGGGAGAAAGATACTACAGAAAAAACCCTTTGAGTTGCACTATCAAGGCTTTGGAAGAGTGCTAATATCCACTACAATTCCTCCACCTTGAATTCCACCATCCCCAACAACTTCAGCACCCAAACACCTAGATGCCACCACTATAGGAAAACAACCTAAGGCCTATACTAGATGTCAAATAAGATTACTCAACTAACTATGCTTATCCCCTCTAACTCCTATGACCACACATTAAAAACTAGGGATTTACTGCACATTAACACTTATAAAATTATATCCTTGGAAAGACAGATCCTCATGTAGTGGACTCTACAAAAAACCTTCACAAGTTTAGAGAAACAAAATGGCATCCATCTGCCTAGCTCATGGTACTAGAAGTAATGACACTACCAATCACATTCAGGTGTACCTTAATAACCCCTATCATCCCACCTCACTTACCTTTTATTCCATTTAAAGAAGATCTCCTTAAATCACTCACATGGATGTGATCTCCAGTACCATGTCTTGTCGATCAGAAGAGTGCATCACCAAAATCTTTCCCATTTGTTCCTTTAAGACATTAGAATAAGTGGCCGAAGAAAATTCCCTAGAGAATAAAACAAAATATTATCTAAATAATAAACAAGACTCCCATCACACACACACAGTCATAGAGCCCCATATCTCTTGTCCCTCGAGTGGATCTAAAATATAGTTTACCAGACCAAAGACAATGTGGGATTTTCAAATGATTCTATATGTCTGCATTCATATTTCATTTTCTTTTTAAAAAATAAAAATAAAAATGGAGGAAAGTGTTGGAATAAAAATAGAGGAAAGTGGTAAGTATAAGGCATGAAGCACTCAGAAAAATATTACAACGAGAGGTAGAAATTAATTATCCCAATGAGAAAAGAGTTCATTGCTCATGGATATTTCTTAACAACAAGTAGGTGGCTTATGGTCGAAAAATTGAAGAGAAATATGAGATATAATGCAACATGGACAAACAAGTTAGGTATTATAATTAAAAGTTATGAGCTCCATCATTGTTGAACATGCATGTTTTTCAAAGGATAAATGGCTAAGTATGCCATTGACTGAGGCTCTCGTGATGCTTTGTTTAGTTTAAATAAGGCTATGGTGTAGGGCCAGAAAGCTAAATGAAGGACCCAAAAAGTCATCATAGTAAAACAAAAAGAAAGGTCATGGATTGAAGATCAAAGTAAGAGGAAAGTATAGTGATAATTCAACAAGTAAATGCATAAAATGGATGAATCAATCACAGAGTGGGGGAAATGAAATCTTTGAACACATAGTAGAAAAAGGAAAATAGGTAATGTGTTTAAGTACATGAATGTCGAGAAAAGGGGCATATACTTAGTGGTCACATGCTTAGCAAAAAGGGTGTCAAGGGATCATTCCACTGCATTGAGGAAAGGAACTCCACATCAACAAAGAAGGCATGGTTAGTTTTCCTAGAAAAGTGGAAGGGCCACAAAGTAAAGGAAATTAATGGAGAAAAAGGAAACCAAGTAAAGGCCCACTTGCTTGATGACCCTATGTTGAAATAATAAGAAACAATGGGTATCATTCAATCCCTAAGAAAAATGAAATAGTAATACCCTAGTAAGAGGAGAACTCATGTATCGAGAAAAAAAGGGACATGAGAACAAAGTACATGTTGTGGTTAAGGTGGTGTTAGAGTAGTTGGACTTCTAAAAGTACTCCAAAGTCCTACCAAAACCCTTGTTGTACCATCCAATGCAATTCCTCTACTAAAAATACGGGCTTATGGGTTGTGATAATGGGATCTCTAATCCCCTTATCACCACTAATGGGGGTTACCCTATCAATTTCTCTTGTTTCCTTCCCTCTAGGCCCCCTATCCCCTACGGCATTAGGTCCTAAGCCCCCTTAAAAGGATTTAAAATATATTCTCATCCTAGATTCCCTCAACTTTAAAAGGAATTACTATAAATATCCATTTACGAGTCCATACCCAACAATATAACTTTTGGAAGACATTACAAGGGTCATCTTGAATGAGGATAACCAAAAGTTGTTGGTTTCAATCTTCAAGGCAAAACCATGGTAATCATTAAAGAGCATGGAACGATATAAGGGTTGAAGTTCGAATGGTTTCATGGCACACTTCTATAGATAGCATCAACCAATGGTGAGCATATATCTTCTTCATTTTCATCCCCTAAACACATCCTTTCTTGCACTAATCCCAAAATAAATGAATCTTGTTGGTTTTTATAGGTGCCATTCAATGTCATTGTGAAATATTTCGTATAAGGTGTTGAAAAAAATCATTGGCAACCACTTAAAATTCCAGTCAAGAAAAATTGTCCCATAAGAGAAAATGGGATTTTCTAAAGGGAAGTATAATCCTATAAAACATTGTAATGGTCCAAGAATACATTCTTAGTAGCCAAGTAGATGGAAAGAGTGGAATGGTCATAAATTTAAAAAAGAAAATTGTTTTTGAAGTTTGGACACTCTTTCTCATTTATTTTTCTCCATGATCTGAAAGGACTGTATTAGTTTGTTGTGCTAAGTGTCATTTCAGTTATAAAACATGTACATATTTGTCTCCATTTGTTTGCTTAAGGATTGAGGAATTTAACCATGAAACATAGATGATTTTGTGAATTTTAAGCATGTAAATAAGCCTAAATAACACTGAACAACAAGGTATAACAGACAAATAAAACCACACATAAGATTTACATAGGAGGCATGATGAAGTAGTTCACCCCTCCTGGGCTACATCTGCTGGTCTAGCTCCCAATGGCATCTCCATCTTTTCATTATGCTCAAAATTTTGCAAATACATGTGTTTACAAGCTTCCAATGGTTGTTTTCTCTACACCAATGGCTCCAGAATGCTCCAATTAGTCTAGGTAGACTCTTGTTTCACCCAAATTGGTCGAAAATTGACCTGGCTAAGATTTTTCCCAATATCCCCTAGAAATCCTCCACTAAATGTGGAGAACTGCACCTAAATTCAATTAAAAATAGCAAAAATCTGAATTTTTAGACGCGCTCCAAATTCCTACCAGCACAAATCATTTACATTTAAAGTTGGCGGTTAAGGGGAGGGGGTGGCCACATGTTGACCCCCTTAAACCCCGCGGTCATATTTAAACTCTACATGAAACACATTTGGTGCGGAACCGCAATGGAGGCGGAGTTCCACAACCGTTGGCACTTTCGTCGGATTGTGCATGTGACAATGTTTAAGGTTATCTGCCGGAGTCTAAGGGTTAGGAAACCGTCGGTTAGCAATTGATTTCGCAGTGAATTTTTGTAACAAGTGAACATTCCAAACAGGCCACCGGCAGGTTGGGACGACCAGCGGTCCACCCCCCAACTTGCATTTCAATACAATTTAAAATTACGCGAATCACCTATAGGGAATGAAACATTATGTAGTGGAGTTGGTCAAAGCCTTTGCGGGCGCGCCTGGAGGTCATAGGGTCGAACCCCTTGGACCCATACAAAATTTTATTCAACCATATAGGGGACACGTGGTAGCCTCTGGGATGGCCATGTGTCACCCTTCCATTAGACAAGAAAACAACTCATACAATCCACCAATCCAATCAAATCACGCCACTTGGCAGCTTATCATTGGCTTGAAAAAATGGAATATTTTTCTTTTGCTGACTGTGTAACTGCATGCTGACTGGGCATCCTAGTCAACCTTGTCACAAATTTTAGCTGTTTGAGAAATCGATCAAAATATGATATCTCCCTCATACAACATCGGTTTTTTAACCCATTCACGACGTCGGAATCAGAATGACGAGATCTACCCGGTCGCTCAGGTTTGGTGCAGTTTCGAGCATTTTAAACTTTGAGACAAATTCATGAAATATTGATCACATCTCCCCATTGGGAAGCTTTTGGACCCCAAAAGACTTTGATTTCATGTTCAGTAGATGAGGGTACAACTCCCTCACCTTTCCAAATTCCATCCATGTTTCCTTGCTTGGCTTACTACCTTTGAGCCGAACTCGAAGGTAGTTGACACTTCCCCTCTTAGATGCTATTATCCTCCTGTCAAGAATGGTATCCTCCTTGAGCTCATCCAGAAATTCTGGCGAGAAATATTCAATAGAAGTTAGTTGAACATCACTTCCTTGATCATCGATCAAACGTGGCTTACACAAACGTAAGTTTTCAACATTAACAACTGAATACATTTTCATATATGAAGGCAAGTCAAGTTGAAATGCATTGTTACCAACTTGTTTTGTGATTTTGAATGGACCATTGTGAATGGGCTTGAGCTTTTTACCTTCTCTTTGCATCCTTTCTTTGCTTATGTGCAACCATACCTCATCTCCTTCTTGAAACTTGTGATCAAATCTATGTTTTCCATGCCTCTCCTTGTATTTGATTTGACTCTTCTCAAGCTGTTCTTGAACTTCTTGATGAAAAATTTGAATTTTCTCAATGAAATTTCGAGCCTTCTCAATATCACTATGCCCATCAATTGCAACATCTTTCTCGAAGATGAAGTCTAATGGCGATTTCAGAAAATACCCAAAGCATGCTTCAAAAGTTGAAGTATTTGTAGAAGATTGCTTTTCCTAGTTGTAAGCATGTTGAATGTAATGCAGTTGTTCATCCCACAACTTGGGATGTTTTCTGCAATATCCTCTCAATAGATGCACAACGGTTCTATTCACCACCTCGTTTTGGCCATCAATTTTCGGATGAAAAGCAGTACACTTTTCAACTTTGTGTCCATCACCTTCCAAAGATTGGACCAAAAATTCCCAATGAACCTAGAATCCCTGTCACTAAAAATAGAATTTGACAATCCATAATGAACCCATACATGTTGAAAATAAAGTTTAGCAGTTTTTTCAGCAGTTATGGTTTTCTTACATGGCATAAGTATACACATTTTACTGAATCTATCCACAACTACATAAATATAATCATGTTGTTTTCTTGACATAGGTAGACCTCCAACAAATTCCATGGAGACACTCTCCCATGGACTTGATGGTACTGGTAGTGGTGTCTACAACCCAAGCTTCCTATTGCTAGGCTTGCTTGTTGCACACATAGAAAAACCTCTTATAAAATGTGACACACTATCTATCATGCGAGGCCAATAGCAATACCTTTGTAGATGCACCACTCTATTTCTTACCCCAAATTTTCCAGCAATAAGAGATGAATGAGCCTCTCTCATGACACTAAGCCTCTCTCCTTGTGGTATATACAGCTTGCCCAGATGAAACAGAAAATTGTTATGCATGTGATAATAATTTTCCTCAACTTGATTCCCTTCACTCAAACTAGCATACACATCTTGAAAATCAACATCATGTGCATATTGTTCTATGTAACTCTCATGTACAATAGAATCAATTTTAAGTAAAGCTATTGACCTTGAAAATAGCTTTCTTGTGCCTTATAACCAAGTGATCGGTATGGTTGGTGATCGGTATGTATAATCGTCTCTTTACCCATCAAGTAGTGTTTCCACTTCTTGACGCTTTGTACCAACACATACAACTCTTTGTCATATGTAGGATAATTATTTACAGCACCATTGAATGTTTAAAAATGAAAAGCGATAACCTTAGCATGCTGCAAAAGTACTGCACCCATGGCATAATCACTAGCATTGGTTTGTATCTCGAATGGCTGTCTCAAATTCGGTAATGCAAGAAATGGAGCTGAACTGATCTTGTCTTTTACAGATTCAAAAGCTTGTTGTTGTTTGCCTCCCCATTGGAATCCTTTCTTCACACTTGTCACTGCATGCATAGGCTCTACTATGGCAGAAAAGTTAGCAATAAACTTTCTCCAATGATGAGCTGCGCATAAGAAACTTCTTACCTTGGTTACTGTTTTGGGAGTGGGCCATTTCAAAATGGCTTCTACTTTAGAAGGATCAATTCTCAGCTCGCCTCCTCCTACAATGTCTCCCAAATAAACGAAAGAAGTTTTTTCGAACTCACACTTTCACATCTTAAGAAACAATTTCCATTTATTCAAAACATCAAACACCCTATTGACATGCAAGACATGTTATTCTCTTGTTTTGTTGAGCATCAGTATATCATCTAAATACACAATCACAAAGTCATCAATAAATGGATGCAAAACATTATCCATAACATTCATGAAAGTCGTCGGTGCATTAGAAAAACCAAATCGCATAACCAACCACTCAAAGAGTCCTTGTTTGGTTTTTAATGCAGTCTTCCATTTATCACTTTCTACAATTCTTACTTGATGATATCCACTTCATAAATCTAACTTAGTGAAAAAATTTTCTTCTTTCAGCTGATCAATAAAATCATCTATCCTTGGGAATGGGTATCGATTCTTTATTGTTATCTTGTTCAAATCTCTAAAGACTACACACATGCACCAAGTCCCATATTTCTTCGGAATCAAGGCTATTGGTGAACCGCATGGTGAAGTGCTTGGCCTTATGAATCCCTTGTCCAACATGTCCTTGATTTTCCTCTTTGTTTCAGCATTCTTCATTGTCAACATGCGATACATGCTGATGTTTGGAAGAGGACAATCTTGCTACAACTGAATCTCATGTTGAATCTCCCTTTTTGGAGGCAATCCTATTGGCTCCTGAAACATCTCATGATGTGCATCAACTACATCATATAAATCTGATTTCAACTTAGTATCACAATCCTAAAATTATTCATGATTAACATCATCTTTAGGATTAATAATTAGAAGAACAAAATTCTTACTTGAATTCACTAGCCTTTTTACTTGTCCAACATTTACCATAGCAATATTTGTCTTCTTGCGATGTGCTATAACAATGTAATCCTTGCCATCTTTGAATAAATGTTATTTGTTATCATGGCGATGGAAGATCGCTTTCCTATCATACAAGTAAGGACTGCCCAAAAAAATACATGTAATATCAAGCAAAACCACATCTAATTCAACTGTGTCAACAAAATGTGCAGTTATTGCAAACCGCAATATGCACTTCTTTGAAACCTGTAAATTTGCATCGTTACAAAACCACCCAAGTGGATATGGTTTTGGATGTGGAATGGTCTCAAGATTAAGTTTCTTGACTAAGTCTTAAGAGATTAAGTTTTCTTGTGACCCACTGTCAAACAGTGTGTTAATCTTGGTATGTTTGGATATGACCCTCACATGAAACAGTTCAATTCTCTCTTCTTCATTTGGAGCTTGTATGTGACAGTTTCATGTACTAGTACTGGGTTTAGTTTCAATTTTTTTCCCCTTCATGTTCTTCATTCCCATGTCTTTAATTTTAGATTCATCTTCTGAATCCTCTCCTAAATCATGTTGATTTGTAGCTACAGTTTTATGTTTCCCTTTATTTTTCTGATGCTTGGGCCTCTTTTCAGCATGTAATTTCCAACAATGATTCTCATCATGTCCTTCTCTTGAAGAATTTTTACATACCACTTTTTCTCTCTCTTTCTTGACAGATGCATTCTTTTTGCCTTTACCTTTTGAGGTCTTCTCTTTGTTTTTCCCCTTAAAAGGTTTCTTCCTGCCCTCATCAATAATGTTTTTCCCTCTAGCTTCTATATGTGTAGCCTAAACACAAACTTCATCTAGAATTGTAGGGTTAAACATGAGGATAGTATGTTTTAGGTAGATATGTAACCCTCATATGTACTTGAGCAAAGTATCTTGGCTCTGCAAATCTACCCCTAATAAGAGAGCTCTTCTCCTAAATTCTTGGGTGTATTCTTGCACATTCTGTCTTTTCAATTGTCTAAAATTTTTCCAGTTCATTATGGCTTTCTGCATATGAGCTAATGGATAAAAAAGTTGTTTTATTGTAGTAATGAAATTAGTCCATGATAGGATAATCTTACCATGTTTCTTGATCTCCTCCTTTGTCTTGGATTCCCACCAAACAAGTGTTGCACCTTCCATTCTCAATGAAGCTAGTTGGATTTTGGTATCATCATCATGAAGGTTCTGAATTCTCAAATAGACCTCCAATTGCATAATCCAATTATCAATATTTTATGCATTGACTTCAACATTAAACATTGGCAATTCAAACTTAACATCAAGTTTTAGAAAAGGACTTTTACCAGTGTTCTTTGACTTGTGTGGCTGATGTACTGGAGATGAAGTAGAGGATGGCGATGATGAGGGTGAGGATGGTGATTTTCCACAACCTCCATTTCCTCCATTGTCTTTATTTGATTTATCTTCATCATTTTGACCTCCTAATGATCCCTGTCCTTCCTTGTGAATTTTGGATCCTTCTCCTTCTAGTCTCTAATTCCTTTCTTGAAAAAGGATTCTCACCATCTCAATCATGTCAAGGAATGCTTTCCACCTCTTCTTGGATTTCTCCTTCTCTTGGAGGCATGCTTAATGCTGCTTCTGCTTCTTTTGGAGGTGAAATAGGTGGTGGAGAATGTGGAAATCTTTCCCTCCTTTGTTGTGGCTCACTTTGAGACCCTCTTTCTTCCACCAATTTGCCTTCTCCTTTCTTAAGCTTGAGCCTAGTAAGCATGTGAAAAATTGCAAACAATTAAACAAATCTTTGCACACAAAAACACCAGAGAATAAACTCTAGTTCTGATACCAACCTGATATGAAAGGACTGTATTATTTTGATGTGCTAAGTGTCCTTTCAGTTATAAAACATGTACATATTTGTCTCCATTTGTTTGCTTAAGGATTGAGGAATTTAACCATGAAACATAGATGAAATTGTGAATTTTAAGCATGTAAATAAGCCTAAATAACATTGAATAACAGTGTATAACAGAGAAATAAAACCACACATAAGATTTACGTAGTAGGCATGATGAAGCAGTTCACCCCTCCTGGGCTACATTTGTTGGTCCAACTCCCAAGGCATATCCATCTTTTCATTATGCTCAAAATTTTGCAAATACACGTGTTTACAAGCCTCCAATGGATGTTTTCTCTACACCGATGGCTCTAGAATGCTCCAATTAGTCTAGGTAGACTTTTGTTTCATCCAAATTGGTTGAAAATTGACCTCGCTAAGGTTTTGTCCAATATCCCCTAGAAATCCTCCACTAAATGTGGAGAATTGCACCAAACTGCAGTTAAAAAAAGCAAAAATCCAAATTTTTAGAGGCGCTATAAATTCCTGCCAGTGAAAACTATTTACATTTAAATTTTATGGTTAATGGGAGGGGGTGGCCACATGCCGACCCCCTTAAACTCCGCGGTCATATTTCAACTTCGCATTAAACACATTTAGCGCGGAACCACGATGGAAGCAGAGTTCCACAACCATTGGCACTTCTGTCGGACTGTGCATGTGACAAGGTCTAAGGTTATCCATCAGAGTCTAAGGGTTAGGAAACCATCGGTTAGAAATTGATGTTGTGGTGAATTGTTGTAAAATTTGAACATTCCAAACGAGTCGCTAGCGAGTTGGGACCACCTGTGGTCCACCCGCCAACTTGCATTTCAATACAATTTAAAATTACACAAAGCACCTATAGGGTATGAAATATTGTGTAGCGGAGTTGGTCGAGGCCTTAGCGCGCGCACTTGGAGGTCACGGGGTCGAACCCCCCGAACCCTTACAAAATTTTATTCAACCATACAGGGGACACGTGGCATCCTTCCATTGGACCAGAAAACAACTCATACAATCCACCAATCCAATCAAATCATGCCACTTGGAAACTTATCATTGGCTTGAGAGAACAAAATATTCTTGAGAATATTCTACTTTTGCTGATTGTGTACTTGCATGTTGACTGGGTACCCCAGTCAACCCTGTCACAAATTTTAGTTTTTTGGGAAATCTATCAGAAAACGATATATCCCTCAGACAACATTGGTTTTTCGAACCATTCATGGCACTGAAATCAAAATGACAAGATCTACCCAGTCGCCCAGGTTTGGTACAGTTTCGAGCATTTTCAATTTTGAGCAAAATTCATGAACTCTTGATCACTCCACCCATGCAACTCTTCTCTCAATTATGTAATAAATAAATCTAAATAAATCCCTCATAAAAAGAGTTATATGTATTGAAATAATGTAGACAAAAACCCATCCAAATATTTATAAAGATAATATAACATCCCTTGAATATCATAATAAATGGGGCATCTACAGATGAGGTGATAAACACATCCTTTCTTGCACTATTACCTAAATAAATGGATCTCTTTGGTTTTGATACGTGCCATTTAGTGACATTATGCAATACTTCATATAAGGTCTTAACAAATATCATTAGCATCCATTTGAAAGTTCACTCAAGAAAACTTATCCTAGAAGAGAAAAGGGGGTTTCGTAAAGGGAATTATATTACTATAAAACATTGTAATGGTCCAAGAATATATTCATAGTAGCCTAAGATGAGTTATAGTCATTTCTTAGGTGAACAAGGCACAATCTACTTGTAGTAGTTGTAACTTGGTCAAGATGTTGTAGTCGAGGCAAGACTTGGTTGGGTTTCCATGTCCCAAAAACAGTAAGGGTAGTTGTGAGGGCATGATAGCTAAAGAGTGCCAGGGTGTGCCAAGGAATGAAAAGGTGTGCTAACACATGTTGGAAAGTGTCAATGCATGTTGAGGAGTGTTAGGGAGTTCCATAAGATCATAAGGGAGAACTAGATCAAAATGCATGGGAATGAACGAATAAGAGTGTGTGCCAAGGAGTGTCAATGAATTCCAGGTGTCTCAAGGATAAAGTGTGTTAGGATAATGTCATAATAAGACTTGTAGGAAGCAAGCCTATGGTTACAATAAAGGCCTACATAAAGGAGTTTCATACAAATGGAGACTTTGGGTTGGGCACAACATTATTTTTCTACTGACTTGGTTGGGTTCCCAAGTCGCAACAAAAGTAAGGCTATATATGAGGGCATGAAAACTAGGGGGTACCAAGGTGTGTTAGGGAATGTCAGTAAGTACTAAAAAATGCTAGATAGTTCCAAGGCATGATATGCTTGCCAAGTGCTAAGGCATGTCAAGATGTGACAAGTTCGAGGCTGTGGTGCGAATACATGCTAGGGAATGTGAGGCCCAAGTGCTATGGAAACACAAGGGAGCACTAGTTTTAAATGCATGGAGGGAGTGACATGGTATGCTAGGCAGTGCTAAGTCATGCTAGAGTGTCATAGCGGCATGTGTCCTAGATATTCCATGTTCCCGGGTATGCCAACATGTTCTAGGAAGTGTTAGGGAGTGTCAGGGAAACAAAAGGGAGGAGTAGGTAAAAATGCATGGAAATGAAGATATAAGTTTGTGTGACAGGGAGTGTCAATGATTTCTAGGTGTGCTAAGGAGGAAATGACATGGTATGTTAGGCATCGCTAAGTTATGCTAGAGTTCCAAGGTGACATGCAACCAAGATGTGTTAGGTGCCAAGGTGCGCCAACATGTGCTAGGAAGTGTTAGGGAGTGCTTGGGAAACATAAGGGAACACTAGGTCAAATTATTTCATGCAAATGAATGAATAATAGTTTGTGACAGAAAGTGTCAGTGAGTTCCAAGAGTCCTAAGGAGGGAGTGACAAGGTATGTTATCCAGTGTTAAGGCATGACAGAGGTCAGAGCAACATGCCAAGATGAGTTAGGTTCTAGGGTGTGCTAATGCATGCCAAAGAATTTTATGGAGTGCTATGGAAACACAAGGGAGAGTTGGTTTCAAATGCATGGAAATGAATGAATAAGAGTGTGTGACAAGGAGTGTTAGTGAGTTCTAGGTGTGTTAAGGAGGGAGTGACAAGGTATGCTAGGTAGTGTCACGGAATGCTATAATGACAGGGAAACATGCCAAGATGTGTCAGGTTCCAAGGTGTGCTAATGTGTGTCGGGGAGTGTTAGGTAGTGACATGGAAACACAAGAGAGAACTAGTTTAAAATGCTTGGAAATGAACGTATGAGAGTGTGTGATAAGGAGTGTCAACGAGTTCCAAGTGTGTTAAGGAGGAAGTGACAAGGTTATATGCTAAGTAGTGCCAAGGCATGCTAGAGTGCCAGGGCATGTCAGGTAGTGCTAAGGTGTGCTAGGGAATTTCAAAGCATGTCAAGGAATGTAGGGGATGTTAACATGTGCCACATAGTTCCAAGGGATTTTTATACATGCTAGGTTCTATGGCATGTCAGGATGTAAACTATGTTGCTTAGTTGTTTTATGACCATGGTTGGATGTGAGCCTTAACTTGGTAACTTATTAATTGGGATGAGTTGAGATTGGACATGAGTAGCATAAGATGAGCTATAGGCAGTTCTTAGGTGAACAAGGCATAGTATATTTGCAATAAATGTAACTTGGTCAAGTTGTTGTAGTTGAGGAAAAACTTGTTTAGGTTCCCAAGTCTAAAAGAATGTAAGGGTAGTTGTGAGGGCATGCTAGCTAAGGAGTGTCAGGTCATGGCAAGGAATGAAAAGGTGTGTTAACACATGTTGGATAGTGTTAATGCATGTTGAGGAGTGTTTGGGAGTGTCAGGGGAAAATAAGGGAGAACTAGGTCAAAATGCTTGGAAATGAACGAATAAGAGTGTGTGCCAAGGACTGTTAGTGAATTCTAGGTGTCCCAAGGATGAAGTGTTTAAGGAGAAGTTCAGAACAGGACTTGCAGGAAGAAATATATGATTGTGATAAGGCGTGGAAAAAGAAATTTGAGAGAAAGGTATACTTTGGGTTGGGAAAACCATTGTTTTGCCAATGACTTGGTTAAGTTTCCCGAGTCGTAAAAAAAGTAAATCTATCTATGAGGGCATGACAACTAGGGAGTGCCAAGGTGTTCTAGGGAATGCCAAGAAGTACTAACACATGCTAGATTGTTCCAAGGCATGTTTGGCATGCTAAGACATGCCAAGTGCTAAGGCATCACAAGATGTTCTAGGTGTGGGGGTGTGGCTCCAATGCATTCTAGGGTGTGTTATGGCCATGTTCTAGGGAAACACAAGGGAGCACTAGTTTCAAATCCATGGAAATGAATTAATAAGAGTGTGACAGAGAGTCTCAAAAAATTCTAAGTGTGTTAGGTGTCAGGGAGTGATAATATGTGCTAGGGAGTGCCAGATCATTCCAAGGTGTTATCACCCAAAAAATTTCAAAACATTATTGTGTCAACTCTATTTTTTATCATGATTTCAAAATAGGTTTAGAAGTCATTTTAGGATTTGGTTAAGGGTAGGTTATATTTTTACAAGTTCAAAGGTCATCATTAAGTTCAAATAAAGTATTTTAAAGGTTCATTCATTGTCAAATATCCATATTTTCCATTGGGAGTCATTCCATAAGGTTTCGAATCAAAACTATGCAATTAGCCAAGAATCCACGTTTTCGTAGCGCTGCTAGTTCAAAAAATTTGATTTGCGCTACGAAAGCGCTAACAGTTTCATAGCACAAATTGGGAAAAATACATTGTCGGCTCTACGAAAGCGCGGTTTCTTAACTATCTTGTCATTCGAGTTGAAATTTGTCAGAATCCGTTGGGAAATGATAGGTTAGTGGTATGATGAGTCAGTTAGTGATGATATTCAATGTAATTACCCATCTTGCAGTCATCATTGTCATGATAGGGTATGAATGAGGCATCATTCAGTTATGAGATGACATTTCAAATTCAAAATTTTGCCTAATTTAGTTATTCTTGTTTCATTTGCCTCCATACGAGTGTCTGAGCTCTGATGTAGTCAAGCCAAACCTATGGTTGTTCCATACAAAGGTTATCTTCATCCTAATCAAACGAGGTTGTTTCATATATTCAAGCGAGGCTGTTTCATATATCCAAGTGAAGCTAACAGGTTTTTACTGAGAAGCATGGTAGAGGAAAATAAAGTTCAGAGGGGGATATTGCTTAAGATATGAGACTGAAAATATGAAGGCCATTGTTGAAGACCCAACAGTGATGGAGGCATTCAGCAGAGTAGGTTGTCTTCGGTTTTGTGAAAAGCTGCAGGGTTGCCACATAGAGGTGTCTAAATCATTTGCCTTGCACTTCAATGGAACAACTACTAAGGTTGGAATGCTAAATGTGCCAATTACACTAGAAATTATTGCTACTGTGACAAAAATACCAAGGGGACAAGAAAATTGGTTCAAAGGTTTCAAATTTGAAATGGAGCCATGCAAGGAATTCATGAAATCTGAGTATGCAGATATGGACCTCAATAATGCAATCCCTAGAGGCTGCATCAAAGACATTTATGCAAAGTTGCTTCTCAACATTTAGAGATATTTTACATGTGAAGGCAGGTATCGTAAGGTCTACACATATCATTTCAAGTTGCTTCTGCATTTCACAAGTAAATTTTCACTTGATTTTCCCTTTTACCTGCATAGGGGTCTTGCTAAAATGGCTGATAAAGTACAAGCCAAATCTGAAGGTTGTGAAACATCTTTGTTTCATCATGGTTTGATGAATTTGTTGATTTTGAATGAGCTTCAGAAGATAGGTAGGGATTGGTCATCCTTTCTTTTTATGAATGGTTTTTAGCTGGAAACCCTAACCCCAGCTAGAAACCCTAAAAATAAAGGAACTCCTTCACCACCATTAACAGAGTCTAGTCAGTCTGTGGTTACAAAACCAAAGGAATTTGCAAAAATGAAACCAAGGAACAAGTTCAGAAAAGGACAGAGCAGACACAAGTGCTTATTTCACCAACTCCATCACCTGCAAAAAAGAGGTCAAAGAGTGTCAAAGAGGCAAAACAGAAAAAGAATGTCAGCAAGTGGGAAATCAAAAGAGTGACAAGAATCCAAGAAGTGGCATCAAAAGGAAATAAAATTGTTTCATTTTCAAAGGATAGCCCAGTAATTAAGGGAAATTTAGATGACATCCTACATGATATTGACATAGAGGAGACACCCATTGTGCAAGCTGACTTCATTGGAGTAGATGAACACAAACA
Source organism: Pinus albicaulis (assembly GCA_034641835.2). Lineage (NCBI taxonomy): Eukaryota > Viridiplantae > Streptophyta > Pinopsida > Pinales > Pinaceae > Pinus > Pinus albicaulis. The sequence continues at coordinate 908,970,531 of CM076573.1, read as the reverse complement.
GAAAAAGGTTAAGTCTGCAAAGAAGCTTGAGTTTGAGGGTGAAAATGTAGCCTTTATCTTTCAAGCAAGGAAACCTTTAACTATGCATGCTAAGAAACTCAAGGAAGACAACAAGGAAGTCCAAGAACCTATTTAAATATCTAAAGTCCATGAAGAAGTGGTTGATCTCTCATCACCAACAGTAGAACATGCAGCCAACAAAACAATGAATGGAAAAGAAGAAATGACAGAGTGTCAACATATTGATGAGAAATTGAGGTTAGAAAACCAAGAAATTTCTATGATGAGAAAGAGGGCTAGGAAGCATAGTATTGAAAAATTAGAATTCAAAAGAATGAAGGCACTGTGGGAAGGTCAAACTGGTTCTAGGTCTAAAACCCCAAGCAATGCAGAACAATTTTTCACATGGAAAGTTCTAGCCATCAAGGAAGCTAAATTTGTTAAAGTAATCAATACTCACTTGAGAGCCAATAATAGAAGACGTATAGATAAAGTGGAAGACTTGGAGCAGTAGTTGAAATTGACTCAAGATGAGTTAAAGAACAAAGGTGCAGAATGACAATCATTAAAAAGTCAAACACTAAATCAAATGAAAATTAAGAAGGAACCTCATGAAAACTGTGTTTTTTCAGTTCATATGAATTTTAGATTTGATGAAACCAGTGTTATTTTGAGTTTTGGAACATTTATGGTTTTCATTTTGAAAAAAATTGGACAAAAATTCTCACTCAGCAGTTTTGTAGCACAAACAGTGTAAAAAGAATGAAAAGCGCTACGAAATTGTTGTAGCAGATTTTTGCACTCTTTCTCATAAATTGTTGAAGGGAAAAAGTGTGAATTATGACCTGAAATTGCAGGGGAGGATGTAATAAATGTTATTTAAGATAATCCTGGAGGAAATAATCAAAATTTTAGAGAAAAAAGGGTAAAGGACATGCGCTACGAAAAGTGCTACGAAACTGTGTTGTTTTTGTAGCACATTTTATTTCAGCTCATTTTGAACTGTTTGATGATGGTTTTGGACAACTTGGACTTAGGGAGGATTTTGGGCAGGTGTTATTTCAGTTTCTAACATCAAATAACCTCAAAGTGATGAGTTCATGATGGTCAGAGTGTCTCAAGAATACAAAGGATCCTATGCCTAGAAAACAGGGGACAGTTTCCTAGTTTAATGGAGATCAGCATTATGGTCATAAAGTTTTGATGTTTATCATATGGATTCAACCATATGTGAATACACTTGGAAAATAATGTAATTTATTTTAGATAAGGTTTTTATTAGTAGAGATATGGAGTTTGAATCCTATTTGTAATAGGATTGTTTATTAGATTAGCAGTTGTCTTTTTGTAATAAATACCATATCATATGGTTAGGCAAGGTGTCAAGAGTCATGAGTTCGATGTATCTAGCTGTAGATAAGGTTATCTTATGTTTTAAATTATATATAAAATATCAAGAAGTCGAATATGCATGGGTTGGACATTTTTAGCAAGAGACTGTGTTTTTTGTAAGTGACTGGTTTTTAGCTTAATATAGAGTTTTCTACTTAGCCAACTTGAGATTCATAAAGAGTTCTAGTGTGTTCTTGTCCTAATTGGATCTTATTACTATCCTATGTTAGTAGTGTTTGTTTATGTTACTCAGAATTCATCTTTGATGCTCTGACTTCCTATATAGACAAACTGACTGTGTTTTTTACTGTCTCACATGTGTATCTCTTGACTAGAACTCTGATATGCCTTGAATTCCATGCTAAGTAGATTGTTTGGTTTTTTTGAAGATATTTTGACTCCATAAGCCCAATGTGCACTCGCTGATGTGATTTGCAACCAATATATATCATTTTTCTACTTATTACCCCACATAGAGTTAGCCATCTATATTTCTATCAAAAGTCATTAACCCTTGAGATAGCCCTCTCAGATTAAGGAGGCTAAGCCTCAATCAGAAGATTGGTTTTAAACAGTTACTTGAGATTGATTTGTTTATCAGCCTATCAGGTCTAATTTCATGATAACACAAGGAATGCATGGGATTCTAACATGTGCCACATAGTGCCAAGGGATTATTAGATGTGCCAAGTGTTATGGCATGTCAATATGTAAACTATTCTGCTTAGTTTTTTTACTACCAAGGTTGGATGTGAGCCTTGTCTTCATAACGTGTTAAGTTGTATGATTTGATATTAAACATGACTAGCCTAAGATGAGTTATAGGAATTTATTAAGTGAATAAGGAATAGTATATTTGTATTAACTGTAACTTGGTCAAGTTGTTGTAGTCAAGGAAGGATTTGGTTGGGTTCCCAAATTCCAAAAAAAGTAAGGATAGTTATGTAGGCATGATAGCTATGGAGTTCCAGGGTGTGCCAAGTAATGAAAAGGCATGCTAAAAAATTCCAAACAGTTTCAATGCATGTTGAGGAGTGTTGGGAAGTGTCAGGGAATCACAAGGGAGAACTAGGTAAAAATGCATGGAAATGAACAAATAAGAGTGTGTGCCAGGGAGTGTTAGTGAATTCTAGGTGTCCCAAGGACAAAGTGTGTTAGGAAAATTTTAGAATAGGACTTGCAGGAGGAAAGTATAAAATTGTGATAAGGGGATGGAAAAATCAGTTTCAGTCAAAGGGAGACTTTGGGATAGGCACAACACTATTGTTTCAATGATTTGGTTGGGTTCCCAAGTCACAAAAAAAGTAATTCTATCTATAAGGGAATGAAACCTAGGGAGTGCCAAGGTGTGCCGAGGAAACCTCAATTAATATTACACTTGTGACTACTTCTGTTCTGGCCCTAAATTCTAGTGTATACCCTCCTCCATTTGTGTTGGTCTTTATCACAGACCTTACAGCCTGCTAACCACCACAAGATAGAGTCTCAACCTTCTATACTATTTCAAAATTTGATGTGGCCATCACACATAAACACCATTGAAATCACATGCCCAAATTCTCATGAGCCTCCTCTCTTGAGATTGATCTGCCATAAGAGAATCATCAATATTCCATCCTACCTCCTATCTCGAACCCATTATGTTATGTGACATTCTTGTGAACCCTCACATGATGATCTTGTTCTTGGTGGATGGTCATGGCCTTCATTTAGCAACCCTTACTGAACCCTCTAACTCGACCCACTTTAGGACTACATCTCTCCTAGCCTCCTTGATCAAATGAGCTCCTCCTCACTCGATGTTATTTCCTTCATACTAAGGCCTCCTTAACTAGATTTTCCTAGCTAGGCATCTTAAGAAACCTCTAGAAGTTAAAGGATTTATCTACTTAGACCTTAGGAAATATAATTTTTCCATTTTAAATTTATTTTATATTTTAAACACCATCTTGAGTCCAAAACCCCTTTGCTTGGTTTCTTTGCCAAAAAATCCTTATGTGACCAAACTCACACAAACCCATCTCACTAGGCTTGTGGAGTACCTTGAAAGCTACACAATTCAACAACATAGTCTAGTTGTAGTAATCGTAACTTGGTCAATCTCTTGTAGTCAAGCGAAGACTTGGTTGGGTTCCCAAGTTGCAAATTAAGTAAGGGTAGTTGGGAGGGCATGATAGCTAGGGAGGGTTAGGGCATGCCAAGGAATGAAAAGGTGTGCTAACACATGCCAGAAAATGTCAATGCATGCTGAGGAGTGTTAAGGAGTGTCGAGGCATCACAAGGGAGAACTAGTTCAAAATGCATGGAAATGAACAAATAAGAGTATGTGCCAGGGAGTGTTAGTGAATTCAATTGTGCCAAGGACAAAGTATGTTAGAATAAGTTCATAATAATATTTTCAAGAGGCAAGCCTAAAATTGTGATAAGGGGCTCGACAAAGTAGTTTTAGACAAAGGGAGACTTTGTGTTGGTTCAACACTATTTTGCCTTTATCTATTAGTTTTATATGACATGTGGCACACTTTGGTAGAATTCTCATGTTTTAAACTATTTTATACAATTTCATATTGTACATTGTTATGTATAAGTTTTGGGGCACTCAAATTGTGCAAACTTATATCTTGTGTGTCTTGTGTATCTTCTGGTTCTTGCAATCTCTCAGTTAATTCTCTATTATTTATATGAACTGAACATACATGTGAAATATTGCCTAAGTAAGTTATGTTTCTTAGTTGTTTTATGGCCATGGCTAGATGTGATCCTTATCTTGGTAAGTTCTTAATTAGGACAAGTTTAGCTTGGACATGAGTGGCCTAAGATGAGGTATAGGCAGTTCTTAGGTTAACAATGCACAATCTACTTGTAGTAGGTGCAATTGGTCAAGTTGTTGCGGTTGAAGCATGCCAATGTCACATGAAATGCATTAGCTAAGGACTTGATTCCGTTCCCAAGTCATGAAAAAATGTAAGGCTGGTCGTGAGGGCATGAATTTCAAGGCATGCTAGGAAATGCTAACATGTGCCAGATAGTTCGAAGGCATGTAAAATATGCTAATATGTGTCAAGTGCTAAGGAATGCCAAGATGTGCAAGGGTGCATGTGACAATAGGTGCCAGAGGCTATCAAGGAAACAAAAAGAAGAAACAAGTTAAACTACAAGGAAATGAACACATAAGAGGGTTAATAAGTCAGAAATTTACCTTTTCCAAGAGGGGCACGCTAGGCACACCAACACTAGGAATTGTCTTGAAGCTAAACATAAAAAAGCACTTTCTTCATTTAGTATGAAGGGTTGTTTTGAAGCTAAACGATACAACTATGAAACTTTACATTTTTTCTTGTTTTTGTGTCGCTAAATTGAGCTAGAATTCTTAATACCTATGTCGCAGAGTTTACAACACTGCCATTGCTCGAACACAAAATCTCTTTTGGAGTGCATTCTTATTTATTAAATGGAGCTATAATTCTTTAGTACCTCTGTCGCAGAGTTTACAACACTACCATTTCTCGAACACAAAATCTCTTTTGGAGTGCATTCTTATTTGTAAATGGATTTTTTTAAAGTCTGATGTGTTGATGATTGGTTTCGTTTTCTGGTAAAATTTTGTATTGTTGGTTTATGTTGGTTTTATTTCAAAGGTTTAGAAGCTAGAAATTGGATTTTGGATTGATTCTTCATGAGTCCTTGGTTTTTAGAATTTAGCCTTGCCCCCATACCCCACAACTATCACAACCTTTCTCATGTTGGCAAGGATTTCAGTTTGCGTAGTGATTTTTTGAAAAAGACTTTGAGAAACGATTGGGAACTAAGTTGACCATCATATTGGACCATCAAAGAGGACCCTTGGTACAAAATTTAGATCAAGATCCGAAGTGATATTTACGTTTTTAAATTTATTTGTTCAATATTGGAATATGTAAGTTGTTGATGTCAGTACTAGCAGTCAATGTGTTGATTGTTGCTTGAAGAGGTTGCAATTGTGTTGGTATTTCAGATCGAGAGTTGAAAATCAAAGAGGCCAGAAGAGTCTGGAGTTATTGACTATGGATACATGTTTGGGAAAGTCGTTATATCAGATTGTAATTCTCACGTCTCAAATATTTTGAATTTGCACATAATTGATAAATTATGATGTTTAATATGGGTGGTTCAATCTAAGTTGTGAAAAATTGATTTCAAAAAAATTATTTCAAAGACCCGCATAATAATTCCATGTTTGAGGAAAAGAAAAATATCAACAGAGGTTTACCATTCAACAATTAAAGCAAGGAAAAATGCTATAGAAGCCCAAAACAAGGCCAATGAAAGGCCATGATTCAGGTTTCGATTATGATTAATCATACTGACGAAACACACACCCTAGATTCTATGTCAATATTTTATTGAAAAGATGAATTCAGAATTTATTTGTTTTTCCATTAGAGCTATAATTTTGAAATTACTACATTATTATCATTGTTGGAGTAGATTTCGCTCACCTGAATCATACTCAATGCAGTGAAATATAATCAAGTGAAATTGTGTGATGCCATATATTGTCAGAACATATCCAATTTCTAACAGTGAGGTACACGCAAAACAATATTTAGTCAAAGTTGACGAGAACAATGTTGATTGCATATTTGCGAAATCTTAAGGGAGATCCACCATTCTTTAAGCGAGATAAAGAGAGAAAGTCGTATAGCTTGTATCCAAGTTGTAAGATGAGCTGAGAGCAAGAATTCTATAGATAGAGAAAGTCTTTTAGACAGAGGTTGTGACTATAGGTACCAAGAGAGGATAAGAGACGCGCCAAAACCTTTTTTCGAGAACCTGTGCCATTCATCCGAGTGAAGACCAAAAATATAAGAGAAATGTTTTCCCTGCAGAATAGATCAACTTGATGGCCTATTTATAGTTGATGCCATGGGTAAAGGGTCACAACCCATTGGCGCCACTTGCCGAAACCGATTTTGAAATTTGGGAGGGGGGGATTTAATAATTTTAAATTCTAATAATTTGTTTTAATATTTTAAATATGTTTTGGGTGTTACACTTTTGTTCTATAGTTTTTAGGTGCGTAAATCCACCTTTTGGAATCTTCCCTACCACTAAGCATTTTAAATCTATCCACTAAATATGTCTTTCTTGCTATTCGTTTAGGATGTCAAATTGAGTATTATCTTGTTATTGGGAAACTCATTTTATTCCTTCAAGAACTAATTCTATACATTAATCAATGTATTTAATTTCCATGTTATTTCTTATAGTTTGGAATATCTACTTATCTAACAAATAAAAATAACTCTAATGCGAAAAAAAGATAAGCATCCATAGTAAAGATAACAATGTAAATAGGGAGTTGGTCGAGAAAATGGCTCTGAGTCAATGCAGCTACGAGAAAATTTCCAATATATTAGGGTTTGGATAATAGAGGTCATATGGTGGCAGGCATACGAACGTCGATGAATATTGGACTCAACAATCTATAACATATTCTGCCCATGACAAAAGAGTCTGTTATTCTGGCACCGAGAGTCATCACATCGAATTTAACCCTACTTTATCGAACGTGATGGAGGAAGAGCTAGTAGACTATTCAGCTGACACCCTCGACCCAAGGTCAATTTGGATCATGGATCCAGCTCAGCACCGTGTTTATCTTTCTCTGGATGCCACCACTCCATTGAAGCTCCAAGGAGGCACACAACCTATCGCTATGGAATAAGGGTAGGTTAATTATATCAGGCTAGGTCTAGCTCAATCTTAGTTTTCTTAGGCCTCTTTTGATGACCACTTCCTGTTTGAATACTCATTGCACCCCACATTCTCCATCTCGTCCCTGTCTAAAATACAAACATGGGCGTTGGAAAAATATTTCGCATCAGGTTTGGATGTAAAGGAAGTATTATCTGAAGAGGAAATTATATTAGTAGGAGGTACATGTGAATCTAATCCCTTAGCGATGAGGAACATAGGGATTTTTAACCCACCGAATTGGGAACAACAAAACCCTCCACCCGGGAGATCTTCAGGTTGTTTCGAAGGCATCCCACACATCTCCCTCTCCTAGGAAGAGACTAGGGTTTTGGATTTGAAATATGCCCAACCTCTGAGGTATCGAAATTGGAAAATGATCTACTCAAGAAACTAGGGAAAAAGTCTAAGTGCACAAAGGTAAGGGAGAGAGGTCGACTTATAGTATTTGGTGAAGGAAATTCTATGGGTCAGGTTGCAAACACTGCAAACTTGATCCTGGTGGGCCGAGTTAGGGGTCATAACTACTCATCGACAAGGCTTTAGTGTTAGGTTATGGAGATTTGGGATAACACCCTTGAACAAATTCCCCTAGTCATCACAATGATCAGTGGCTGGTTTTCCCTAATATTCTCGCATTCGGACCAGGCTACTTGGGTAATGTCCAATTTTTGGCATATCAAAATGGCCCATGTTCTCCTGAAGTGATGGGCACCTTTTTTTGACCCTGACAAAGAAAATTTGGTCGTCGACCCTATCTGGGTAAGAATTCTGGGATTTCCACTTCATTTTTGGTCCGAGGATGTATTCTGCACCATTGGAAATGACTTGGGCATATATATTGATCATGAAATATCCTATATGGAGTCGGGGAATATGGTTATTTCTCATATACTCGTTCAACAAGATACCAGGGATGGGCTTTTTGAAAGCACAAATCTTCAATACCAGGGACACACCAAGCTACAAATCCTATTATGAGGGAGTTCCTTTTCGTTGTAGACGTTTTCAAAAGGAAGGTCACATGTATAAGGAATGCCCATTTAATAACAATGAATCTAGGGACATCATTCCAACTTTGGCCACGATAGGCACTCAGACTGTGGAAAAAGGGTTGCAATATACCCAATTCAACTCCTCATATATCTACATGTTTGTGACCTGTTATCACTCAGATTTTCCTTGAAGTTGTTGGGAAGAGGAAAGGGGTTCGAGGTAACCACAAACCAACTTTTAGGTACAGAATCTAGCCAATCTATACCCAGAGAGGGCTCTCTCTGTAAAATTTAGCTTTGTTTTGGAAGATATTAGGCTAGTTATAAAGTCCAGAGATTTTGATTGAGTTTGGGTGATGAAATTGAATAGCTAAGGGTAAGACTGAGTAATTTAGACCATTGGGCTAATGGAGTCAAAGAAGATGGCTTAATTGGATTAAGTTTCTTAAAAAAAGATGGTTTCACAGGGCAAGGTAATCAAATAGGGAACAATTATAGATCTCAAGTGAATGGAATGAACTTGAAATAGGTGAAGGGAAATTAAGAATCCTTCAAAATATTCAAAAAGGGGGAATTTGAATGATTATTAACAAAGAGCAATTAAGAATTCTTTATCAAATAATCAAAATGCATAAACTAGAAAATCAGGAGCAATTAAGAATTCACTGTTTAAACTAGTTTAAGAAGAAAACCTTTAGAATAACAACGATTAAAAATAGATTGCACTTAAGCACTTTTTGATTTATTCCTTTTCGTTAATTATTCAGATATGAGACACAAATGATATAATAAACAAGTATAACACTTCAAAACATAAGAGATAAATGACTTATTGATCCATTGTTTGACGCAAGAATCCTGTAAAAAGTCTTTTGCATCAATTCCTTATCCAGTTGGCCACGCAAAATTTCTCCAACAACACTTTATTCCAAAATGTCAATGTTACAGCAAAGTCTAATAATCCACCCCTCAATACTCCAATTGAGCGAGTATTTATACAAAAAATTATAAAAAATATCTCATAACAAATTGAGATTTAATCTAGGATGACTCTTAAGTATTTTACAACAAACTAGAGATAGATGGTCTCGTAGATAAGAGAAATGATAACTGATGTTGTGTTGTTTCCTTCTTTTGAGAATGTGCTGGAGGCAGGCCCTATGATTTGGCTTGTTGATGTCCTCTTTAGTAACTCTGTGTTGGCTACTCTGTTTAACTGATACTCTTTATCTGCACTGATACAATTTAACCTCTGTTTATCCCTTTATCTTTCTTATCATGAGTTACTGTAGTAAATAAGCAAAAATTCAGGTAAGGATAATTTTTACAAAAGTTCTAACATTTCTTCCCACCATTTAGCTTCCGGTATTCTGGTCCTTTGCAGCTTCCTCAGAGTTTCATCTGTCTCTGTATATCTAAATAAAGTAGGTTGAATTGGGAACAAATGCTTTACCTCATACTTGAGATAAAACAAATTTTCCAATCTGTCATGAATATTTTTTCCTGTAGGCAATGCTGCTTCTGATGAACTAGTTGAGGAGCTGGCCTGATTGTCAGCATGCTTGTTCAATTTCTCAACATAAATTTCAAGGTCCATTAGTTTGTCCTCTGAAACTAAAGGACTGGGCAATCCTTTATTCAACAGAATATCCAATATTTTTATGAAGGCATTGATTTCTTCTAAATTTTGCTGGGAAGTTCCAGCAGAAGAAGGACCAATCCCTGGTCTTTGCACCTGTCCAAAAGAGTCTAGGTCAAGCATTTTTTCAAGGTCTTTCATAAAATTTTCAACACTGACTTGTTCACTATCTTGTTCTATCAATTTCCCTTCCATCCATTCATCCATATTGGCATATTGTTCAATTTATGGGTTTCTTTGATGAATGTATGGCGATAATTTGTTTTTCATCCTTCTATCACAAATAAAGCTATTTGGGTCATAAGGTACCTAGTAGAAACTCTTTTGTAATTTGAGATAGTCTTCTAAGATTCTTTCAGCTTCTTTTCCAGCATCCCTAGAGTTACAGACAAAAGCACCTATTTGACTTTTAATCCTGAGTTGTGATTTTTTCTTTGCATTGCAAAAATGGACTATGTCAGAATTTATCATCTGCCTGAAATACTCTAAGGCAAAGAGCCTCATTGGGACATATTTTGGTAACTTGAAAGGGCATAACTCATCCATATATTCTAATTTCTATGTGATTTCGGTATAGGTACCAATCACCTACCCTGTATTGCTTTGAGAGTTGGAGAATTTTCTTGATGTCACTACCGACCCTAGGAGGGGAGACTCCTGTCAACAAAGTGGTTGCAGGTTGTAAAAATAAGTCAATAAACTCATTGTAAGAATAAGGAGAATCAGAGGAATTATGAGTGATGGCAGACCAAAAGATTACAGACCTAGGATTTCCTTTGGCATCAAGTTTTTTGACATAGAAAGGGAAACTCTCTGATTGATAGTAAAGCATGAGATGATATATAACAGAAGAATATTTGAACACTCTTTCATTCTCTAATCTCATGAACTGATCATGGATTTTATCAGCAATGTAGGAAGCAAAATCATACTTGATAGCAGGGGGCTGTCCAGGGGTGAAAATTGACAACAATACTAGGGTTAATTGATCAACATATTCACTAGTATTGAAACCCATTATAGAGGATATCATATTCAAGATAAGCCTACCCACATCAGTGAAAAAGGTATAACCATAAGGGGGAGGGCCTTTGGGTTGATGTTCTGGCAACATGAAGGTTTGGCAGAGGCAATTTAACACTTCATGGGATAAATTGGCAGATTTCTCAAGTAATTCTCCCATGGAAAGGGGAGTCAGGGCTTGACCAGGCTAAAACTGTAACATTTCGTTAATAGACTGAGCATTTACGGGGAAAAGGATGTTTTGACTCGGGGAATAGACTGCTCGTTGATTGGGATCATAATTTGCATGGCAGTAATGGATTATTTCAGGAAAAATGTGGACTGAGGGGAGAAGATACATGGGAAGATTGGATTCCCATAATCCAAAAATTTCAGAGCCATTCAGGTAGTTATCTCTACAGTGGCAAAAAATTCGAAGAGGATTTTCGCTGAGGACAAGGTCTTTAATTTGAAAATCCCTATCTGCTAGAGGCAGATAATCTAAATCTCTGTGAGGGGCATTCAGGGGTGCGACATTAAAAGCCACGGGAATTTCCATTTCTGGTTCTTGTGGATTCAGAAATGAATTCGGGTTTTGATGAAAAAACGGGCACAATCACAGATTTGGAAATGCAATTGCAATTGAGAAATGAAATGAAAACCAATTTTGAACCCTGTTTTATTTTTTCGTGTGGAATTAAAACAAAAAAGAGGATTTTACGGAGTTCAACGGGAATTTGGGTAAATACCCGTTTTCCGAGAAATGAATAGTAACTAAAACAGGCGTTGGTTATGGCAGATGAATTCTGGAATACTCGACTGCAATTTTCCTCAGCAAGGTGGCGGTTGACAAACTTTGACAATTGATTTTGGAATTCGTTGCATGGGACACTGGTCACTGCATGGGATAGTGAAAATGACGCGGGTTCATTTGTTTTATTAGCAAAGTCAAAGGTTGGCGGGTTTTTTATTTTTTTTAATGGATGACGTCAGCAAGTATGGTGGATTTTTCACGGGAGGCAAGCGGTAAATGGTATTCATTGCACAGCTTTTGGGGAAGGGCAGTTTTCAGCGGAGGGCGAGCAATTCCATACGATACACGACACGTGGCGTAGCACTGTTCAGAAAAATGCTTGGCCATCGCGCGTTATCGTTCGGACATGGATGGGTAGTGATATGGACGTTAACCGTAGATCTCAGATTGGTCGATCGAATGGTCTTCTGGAAAGGAAGATGACGGGAAATTAATAGAGCGGGCCCAATGTGATTAAATGTGAATTAATTGTATTGCGAGCAATTCTATTGGTGAGGAGTGTTTTTAATTAACCGTGAGGGTTAATTAACATATTTTAAACGTGGAGAGGATGTGGGTTTATGATTTGATTAAATAATCAACATATTAAAGTTATATTTCAACCAACGGGGCGGGATATATATTATTTGGGAATTTTATTATTAAAATAATACAGGAAAAGGGGAAATTTGCAGGGATTTAAATAATAAAGTTAAAAATTAATATGAAAAATGAATGGAAGCGCTAAGTGTAAAACATTAGGTTAATGTATTTAACTTATGCTTGAATGAATAGGGTTTTTATGAAATATTGTATAATTTTCCTAAGTAAAATGGGATTTTACTTAGGAAAATATTTTTTAGAAGTGAATGAATGACATGATGAATGGTTTTAAATACTTAGGCTTTTCCAATTATTGGGTCGAGGGTCCGGTCCCTCCAAAATTCAAGGAAATTCCTTGAGCCCCTCTAATTTTCAAATGCCTTAGTACTTAGGGGAAATTAGTGAAATTTTTAGGGAAAAATGAGAAGGGAAGTTAATAATTTTGACTTTGCTTTGCTTGAAATTCTTCCAGTGTAGTGTCTGCCTTTGCACTTGTGATGAAAGTAAAGATTTAACACATCTAGAGTCATTATCCATCACATGTAATTCTGCAACATCATCTACCTACCCTACCTACTTTACCCTACCATTTTTTCTTCTTTATTAGGGTGCACTTAGACTGGCAAACCCTTATCACACTTTTTCTTTTACATGTGGAAATATATCTAATTCTAACCTTATTACATCCAAGGGCTCAGATTAAACTGTTGAGCTCCTTTTATTTACTCTACCTATCTACTTATCTGCCAAGATTAAACAGTTTGGTCAGATTTTATTCTCTATCTCTAAAACATAAAATTGAAAGATGAACTAGCCAAGCTTAAACTATTTGACTGTTCATAAATTGTGGCATAAAATACAAGTTGCACACAATTTTATTTATTACATAAGAGCAAAAAAGTAGTGGCATTTAGGCTTGCACACTTTCCTTGGCCTTTATTTTGGTGGGGTTCATTTTCTTTCACTTTTTTGGCCATTTTATTCTTTTCACCCTTTGATTTTTCTTTTAGGGTATACCCTCTTTACATTTTTTAAATTTTTTGATTTTTTGATAATATGGAAAACCTTTGCAACAAGAAAAGGTATGAACATATTACATAGCTCATCAAGTCAATCATGATATATGACACCTATTGGTATAGGAGTCTAACATGACCAATGGATACCAGCGATTGCCCTCAGCAACCGACAAGTCGACCAGATCACACTCTTATGTTATGTTGAACAGGAAAAAGTGAATGGTTGGCTTGTGCCATATTTCACCTGTGACAAAAAATTTGATCCCACAGAGTCAAATAGGGACATGTCTTCATGAACTCAGAGATATTTAAATGCCTCTCTCCATATGGCCAACAGAACTAATGTCAGTAAATGGCCAAGTATGGTTTTAGGATTCATCATTGAGGAGATATTTGGAAGGTTCAGTGAATGGTTTCTGCATTTCTCCACACTCCTCTTCATCAACACTTTCTGGAAGGGTTGAATTGGTATTTTAAGGAAAAATTAGAAGAATTCAGAGAAAAAGTGAAGAAGGAGAGACAAGAAAATAGAGTATGGCACGAAATTATTGGCAACAAAAAAGTATGGCACATAATTGTTTGTAGCATTAGTTCAGAGTGTCTCCTCAAGCATCTTTTAATGTAAGTGACGTATGGAAGAAAAATGTGAACTGAGGCAGCTAAACAAACCTTTGTTGTAGGTCTAAAAGTGGTATATGGGACAAATACCCCATCCATTGAGGCACCTAACATTGGATATTATTGATATATGTATGTGTGCAACAATGTATTACAGTTTATGGAGTCGACCTAAGCTATTTTTTTAAGCTTAGTTCAAATGCATATAAGAGCCTGGGCTGACCCATTCGTGAACTAAATTTGGTTCATTTGATTTATGTTTGTGTTGAAGGAAAAGGGTTATGTTATAGATCGAGTATTTTTTCATTTCATAGGAAGAAGTGGTGTATTTTGTTTACTATTATAATATTTCAATCCAATTCAAGGGTAGATTATCGATAGGGCACCCTTGAACTATTTTAATTACTAGACATCATAAGGACAAGTTCACATAGAGTAATATTCCACCCCATAGGCTTGGAAGGATGCAAGGTACATAAGCACAATAGAGGTTAAGGTAACCAAAAATCCCCCCTAGAAACTGGTTTGAAATGTCTTTAAATGATTTTCTTAATTGTGACTCATAGAAGCACTAGATGTGGGAATAGGAATTATGCCTCCAGATTTGATTTTATTGGGAGATTCATCTAACCATGAGGATGAAGGTTCTCTTGACTAAGTGTGTGAAGGTAAAGAGTTACAATCAATGTCCATATGGGCATTTCACAAGTTCCTTTGCACCTGGTTCCTTGAGCCTGTCACGAGTGGGAGAAAGCTACTACAGAAAAAACCCTTTGAGTTATGCTATCATGGATTTGGAAGAGTGCTAATATCCACTACAATTCCTCCACCTTGAATTCCACCATCCCCAACAACTTGAGCACCCAAACACCTAGATGCCACCACTATAGGAAAACAACCTAAGGCCTATACTAGATGTCAAATAAGATTACTCAACAAACTATGCTTATCCCCTCTAACCCCTATAACCACACATTAAAAACTAGGGATTGACTGCACATTAACACTAATAAAATTATATTCTTGGAAAGACGGACCCTCATGTAGTGGACTCTACAAAAAACCTTCACAAGTTTAGAGAAACAAAATGGCATCCATCTGCCTAGCTCGTGCTACTAGAAGTAATGACACTACCAATCACATTTAGGTGTACCTTAATAACCCTTGTCATCCCACATCACTTAGATTTTATTCCATTGAAATAAGACATCCTTAAATCACTCACATGGATGTGATCTCCAGTTCATGTCCTGTCGATCAGAAGAGTGCACCACCGAAAGCTTTCCCATTTGTTCCTTTAAAACATTATAATAAGTAGCTGAATAAAATGCCCCAAAGAATAAAAAAAGATCTTATCTAAATAATAAACAAGACTCCCATCACACACACACAATCATAGAGCCCCATATCTCTTGTCCCTCGAGTGGATCTAAAATATAGTTTACCAGATCAAAGTCAATGTAGGATATTCAAATGATTTTATATGCCTGCATTCATATTTCATTTGCTTTCTAAAAAAAAAAAATGGAGGAAAGTGTTGAAATAAAAATAGAGGAAAGTGGTAAGTATAAGGCATGAAGAAAAAGTTATGTGTTTAGTGCCCTTACTCACGAAGTACACAAAGTGTGTGCTTATTGGATGAGAAAGCATGGGTTGTTGAGTACGTAGAATATTAGGTTCCCAATCAAGGGAAGACAAACACTCAGCAAAATATGACAACGAGAGGTAGAAATTAATTATCCCAATGAGAAAAGAGTTCATTTCTCATTGATATTGCTTAACAACAAGTAGGTGGCTTATGGTCGACAAATTGAAGAGAAATTTGAGATATAATGCAACATGGACAAACAAGTTAGGTAATATAATTAAAAGTTCCGAGCTCCACATTGTTGAACATGCATGTTTTTCAAAGGATAAGTGGCTAAGTATGCCATTGATTGAAGCTCCCATGATGCTTTGTTTAGTTTAAAGAAGGCCATGGTGTAGGGTTAGAAAGCTAAATGAAGGACCCCAAAAGTCATCATATTAAAACAAAAAGAAAGGTCATGGATTGAAGATCAAAGTAAGAGGAAAGTATAGTGAGCATTCAACAAGTAAATGCATAAAATGGATGAATAAATCACAGAGTGGGGAAAATGCAATCTTTGAACACACAATAGAAAAAGGAAAATATTTTATGTGTTTAAGTACATGAATGTCGGGAAAAGGGGCATATACTTAGTGGTCATGTGCTCAGCAAAAAGGGTGTCAAGGGATCATTCCACTGCATTGAGGAAAGGAACTCCACATCAACAAAGAAGGCATGGATGGTTTTCCTAGCAAAGTGAAAGGACCACAAAGTAAATGAAATTAATGGAGAAAAAGGAAACCAAGTAAAGGCCCACTTGCTTGATGACCCTATGTTGAAATAATAAGAAAAAATGGGTATCATTCAATCCATGAGAAAAATGAAATACGAATACCCTAGTAAGAGGAGAACTCATGTATTCAGCAAAAAAGGGACACTAGAACAAATTACATGTTGTGGTTAAGGAGGTGTTAGAGTAGTTGTATTTCTACAAGTGCTCCAAAGTCCTACCAAAACCCTTGTTGTACCATCCAACGCAATTCCTCTACTAAAAATATGGGTTTATGGGTTGTGATAATGGGGTCCCTAATCCCCTTATCACCATTGATGGGGGTTACCCTATCAATTTTTCTTGTTTCCTTCCCTCTAGTCCCCCTATCCCCTACGGCATTAAGTCCTAAGCCCCCTTCAAAGGATTTAAAATATATTCTCTACATAGATTCCCTCAACTTTAAAAGGCATTACTATAAATATCCATTTAGGAATCCATACCCAACAATATAACTTTTGGAAGACATTACAAGACTCATCTTGAATGAGAATAACCAAAATTTGTTGGTTCCAATATTTAAGGCAGAACCATGGGAATCATTAAAGAGCATGGAACGATATAAGGGTTGAAGTTCGAATGGTTTCAGGGACACTTTTATAGATAGCATCAACCAATGGTGAGCAAATAATTTCTTCATTTTCATCCCCTAAACACATCCTTTCTTGCACTATCCCCAAAATAAATGAATATCGTTGGATTTTATAGGTGCCATTCAATGTCATTGTGAAATATTTCATATAAGGTGTTGAAAAAATTCATTAGCAACCACTTAGAATTCCACTCAAGAAAAATTGTCCCATAAGAGAAAATAAGATTTTATAAAGGGAAGTATAATCCTATAAAACATTGTAATGGTCCAAGAATACATTATTAGTAGCCAAGTAGATGGAAAGAGTGGAATGGTCACAAATTTAAAAAATAAAATTATTTTTGAAGTTTGGACACTCTTTCTCATTTATTTTTCTCCATGATCTGAAAGGTCTGTATTAGTTCGTCGTGCTAAGTGTCCTTTCAGTTATAAAACATGTACATATTTGTCTTCATTTTTTTGCTTAAGGATTGAGGAATTTAACCATGAAACATAGATGAAATTATGAATTTTAAGCACGTAAATAAGCCTAAATAACATTGAATAACAATGTATAACAGAGAAATAAAACCACACATAATATTTACATAGCAGGCATGATGAAGCAGTTCAAACCTCCTGGACTACATCTACTGGTCCAACTCCCAATGGCATGTCCATATTTTCATTATGCTCAAAATTTTGCAAATACATGTGTTTACAAGCCTCCAATTGTTTTTTTCTCTACACCAATGGCTCCAAAATGCTCCAATTAGTCTAGGTAGACTCTTGTTTCACCCAAATTGGTCAAAAATTGACCTGGCTAAGATTTTTCCCAATATCCCCTAGAAATCCTCCACTAAATGTGGAGCACTGAACCTAACTACAGCTAAAAATAGCAAAAATCCAAATTTTTAGAGGTGCTCCAAATTCCTGCCAGTGCAAATCATTTACATTTAAAGTTTATAGTTAAGGGGAGGGTGTGGCCACATGCCGACCCCCTTAAACCTCATGTTCATATTTAAACTCTGTATTAAACACATTTGGCACGAAACCGCGATGGAGGCAGAGTTCCGCAACCGTTGGCACTTCCATTGGACTGTGCATGTGAAAAGGTCTAAGTTTATGCACTAGAGTCTAAGGGTTAGGAAACCGTCGGTTAGTAATTGATGTCGCAATGAATTTTTGTAACATGTGAACATTCCAAATGGGCCATCGGCGGTCCACCCCCCAACTTGCATTTCAATACAATTTAAAATTACGCGGAGCACCTATCAGGTATGAAACATTGTGTAGCGAAGTTGGTCGAAGCCTTTATGGGTGCTCCTGGAGGTCATGGGGTGGAACCCCCTAAACCCATAAAAAATTTTATTCAACCATACAGGGGACACGTGGCAACTTTTGGGCTGGCCATGTGTCACCCTTCCATTGGACCAGAAAACAGCTCGTACAATCCACCAATCCAATAAAATCACGCCACTTGGAAGCTTATCATTGGCTTGAAAAAATGGAATATTCTTCTTTTTCTAACTGTGTACATGCATGCTGATTGGGCATCCCAGTCAACCCTATCACAAATTTTCATTGTTTGGGAAATCGATCAGAATGCGATATCTCCCTCATACGACATCGATTTTTCGAACCGTTCACGGCGCCAGAATCAGAATGATGAGATCTACTCAGTTGCTTGGGTTTGGTATAGTTTCGGGAATTTTCAATTTTGAGCAAAATTCATGTGCTCTTGATCACACCTCCCCATTGGGAAGCTTTTGGACCCTAAGAGACTTTGATTACCTGTTCAGTAGATGAGGGTACATCTCCCTCACCTTTCCAACTTCTATCCACTTTACCTTGCTTGGCTTACTTCCTTTGAGCCGAACTCGAAGATAGTCGACACTTCCCCTCTTAGATGCTCTTGTCCTCCTATCAAGAATGGTATCCTCCTTGAGCTCATCCAGAAATTCTAGCGAGAAATATTCAATAGAAGGCAGCTGAACATCACTTCCTTGATCATCGATCAAAGGTGGCTCATACAAATGTAAGTTTTCAACATTAACAACTGAATACATTTTCATATATGAAGGAAAGTCAAGTTGAAATCCATTGTTACCAACTTGCTTTATGATCTTGAATGGACCATTGTGAATGGGCTTGAGCTTTTTACCTTCTATTTTTATCCTTTCTTTGCTTATGTGCAACCATATCTCATCTCCTTCTTGAAACTTGTGATCAAATCTATGTTTTTCATGCCTCTCCTTGTATTTTATTTAACTCTTCTCAAGCTGTTCTTGAACTTGTTGATGAATAATCTGAATTTTCTCAATGACCTTTCAAGCCTTCTCAATATCACTATGCCCATGAATTGCAACATCTTTCTCGAAGATGAATTCTAATGGCAATTTCAGCAAATAACCAAAGCATGTTTCACAAGGTGAAGTATTTGTAGAAGAGTGCTTTTCCTGGTTGTAAGTGTGTTGAATGTAATGCAGTTTTTCATCCCACAATTTGGGATGTTTTCTGCAATATCCTCTCAATAGATGTACAACGGTTCTGTTCACCACCTCGGTTTGGCCATCAGTTTGCAGATGAAAATAAATACTCTTTTTCAACTTTGTGTCCATCATCTTCCAAATATTGGACCAAAAATTCCCAATTAACCTGGAATCCCTGTCACTAACAATAGAAGTTGGGAATCCATAATGAACCCATACATGTTGAAAATAAAGTTCAACATTTTTTTCAGCGGTTATGGTTTTCTTACATGGCATAAGTATACAAATTTTACTGAATCTATCCACAGCTACATAAAGATAATCATGTTGTTTTCTTGACATAGGTAGACCTCCAACAAATTCCATGGAGACACTCTCCCATGGCCTTGATGGTACCGGTAGTGGTGTGTACAACCCAAACTTCCTATTGCTAGGATTGCTTGTTGCACACATAGAACAACCTCTTATAAAATGTGACACACTATCTATCATGGGAGGCCAATATCAATACCTCTATTGATGCGCCACTGTTTTTCTTACCCCAAAGTGTCCAATAATAAGAGACGAATGAGCCTCTCTCATGACACTAAGCCTCTCACCTTGTGGTATACACAGCTTGCCTAGATGAAACAATAAATTGTTATGCATGTGATAATCATTTTCCTCAACTTGATTCCCTTCATTCAAACTAGCATACACATCTTGAAAATCAACATCATATGCATATTGTTCTATGTAACTCTCATGTACAATAGAATCATTTTTAAGTAAAGTAGAAGCACTTATAATTGGCCTTGAAAGAATATCAACAAATTTATTGAAAATACCTTTCTTTTACCTTAAAACCAAGTGAAACTGCTGAAGGAAATCCATCCACCTAAAATGTCGTGATTGCTGCAATTTTGTTTTGCGGCTGCAAGTACTGTAATGGTTGGTGATCGATATGTATAATCGTATATTTACCCATCAAGTAGTGTTTCCACTTCTTGATGCTTTGTACCAATGCATACAACTCTTTTTCATATGTAGGATAATTAGTTGCGGCACCATTGAATGTTTCAGAATGAAAAGCAATAGCCTTAGCATGTTGCAAAAGTATTGCGCCCATGGAATAATCACAAGCATCGATTTGTATCTCGAATGGATGTCTCAAATTCGATATTGCAAGAACTGGAGCTGAATTGATATTTCCTTTTAAAGCCTCAGAAGCTTGTTGTTGTTTGCCTCCCCATTGGAATCCTTTCTTCACACTTTTCACTACATGTATAGGAGCTGCTATGGCAGAAAAGTTAGCAATAAAATTTCTCCAATACTGAGCTACGCCTAAGAAACTTCTTACCTCGGTTACTATTTTAGGAGTGGGCCAATTCAAAATGGGTTCTAGTTTAGAAGGATCAATTCTCAACTTGCCTCCTCTTACAATGTGTCACAAATAAACCAAAGAAGTCTTTCCAAACTCACACTTTGACATCTTAAGAAAAAATTTCTCTTTACTGAAAACATAAAACACCCTATTCACATGTAAGACATGTTCTTCTCTTGTTTTGCTAAAAATCAGTATATCATCTAAATACACAATCACAAAATCATCAAGAAATGGATGCAAAACATTATCCATAACATGCATGAAAGTTGTCGGTGCATTACACAAACCAAATGGCACAACCAACCACTCAAAGAGTCCTTATTTGGTTTTGAATGCAGTCTTCCATATATCACTTTCTACAATTATTACTTGATGATATCCACTTCGTAAATCTAACTTAGTGAAAAAATTTTCTTCTTTTAGCTAATCAAGAAAATCATCTATCCTTGGGAGTGGGTATCGATTCTTTACCGTTATCTTGTTCAAAGCTTTGAAATCTACACACATGTGCCAAGTCCCATCTTTCTTCGGAATCAAGACTATTGGTGAACCGCATGGCGAAGTGCTTGGCCTTATGAGTCCCTTGTCCAACATGTCCTTGATTTTCCTCTTTATTTCAGCATTCTCCATTATCGACATGCGATACATGTTGATGTTTGGAAGAGGACAATCTTGCTGCAACTAAATCTCATGTTGAATCTCCCTTTTTGGAGGAAATCCTATTGGCTCCTGAAACATCTCATGATGTGCATCAACTACATCATATAAATATGATTTCAACGTAGGATCACAATCCTCAAATGGTTCATGATTAACTTCAGCTTTAGGCTTGATCATTAGAAGAAAAAAATTCTTACTTGAATTCACCAGCCTTTTTATTTGTCCAGCTTTTGCCATAGCAATATTTGTCTTCTTGTGATGTGCTATAACAATGTAATCCTTTACATATTTGAATAAATGGTATTTGTTCTCATGGTGATGGAAGATCACTTTCCTGTCATACAAGTAAGGACTGCCCAACACAATACCTGTAATATCCAACAGAACCACATCTAATTCAACTGTGTCAACAAAATGTGCAGTTATTGCAAACCACAATATGCACTTCTTTGAAACCTGTAAATTTGCACCCTTAAAAATCCACCAAGTGGATATGGTTTTGGATGTGGAATGGTCTCAAGATTGAGTTTCTTGACCAAGTCTTCAGAGATTAAGTTTTCTTGTGACTCAATTTTAAATAGTGTTTTAATCTTGGTATGTTTGGATAGGAACCTCACATGAAACAATTCAATTCTCTCTTCTTCATTTGGAGCTTGTATGTGACAGTTTAATGTACTAGTACTGGGTTTAGTTTCAATTTCTTTCCCCTTAATTTTCTTCAATCCCATGGCTGTAATTTTAGATTCATCACCTGAATCCTCTCCTAAATCATGTTTAGTTTTAGCTACAGTTTTATGTTTCCCTTTATTGTTCTAATGTTTGGGCCTCTTTTCAACATGTAATTTCCAACAATGATTCTCATCGTGTCCTTCTCTTGAAGAATGTTTACAGACCACTTTTTCTCCCTCTTTCTTGATAGATGCATTATTTTTTCCTTTACCTTTGGAGGTCTTCTCTTTTTTTTTCCCCTTAAAAGGTTTCTTCCTACACTCATCAGTAATGTTTTTCCCTCTAGCTTCTATATGTGTAGCTTGACCACAAACTTCATCTAGACTTGTAGGGTTAAACATGAGGATAGTATGGTTTAGGTAGCTATGTAAGCCTCCTATGTACTTGAGCAAAGTATCTTAGCTCTGCAAATCTACCCCTAATAAGAGAGCTCTTCTCCTAAATTCTTGGGTGTATTCTTGCACATTCTATCCTTTCAATTGTCTAAAATTTTTCCAGTTCATTATAGCTTTCTGCATGTGAGCTAATGGATAAAAATGTTGTTGTATTGCATTAATGAAATTAGTCCATGATAGGATAATATTACCATGTTTCTTGATCTCCTCCTTTGTCTTGGCTTCCCACCAAACAAGTGTTGCACCATCCATTCTCAATGAAGCTAGTTGGATTTTGGTATCATCATCATGAAGGTTCTGAATTCTCAAATAGACCTCTAATTGCCTAATCCAATTATCAAGATTTTCTGCATTGACTTCACCATTAAACATTGGCAATTCAAACTTAACATCAAGTTTTGGAAGAGGAGTTTTACCACTGTTCTTTGACTTGTGTGGCTGATGTACTAAAGATGAAGTAGAGGATGATGATGATGAGGGTGAGGATGGTGATGTTCCACTACCTCGATTTCCTCCATTGCCCTTCTTTGATTTATCTTCATCATTTTGACCTCCTGATGATCCTTGTCCTTCCTTGTGAAGTTTTGATCCTTATCCTTCTATTATATAATTCCTTTCTTGATAAATGATTCTCACCATCTCTGTCATGTCAAGGAATGTTTTACTCCTCTTCTTGTATTTCTCCTTCTCCTGGAGGCATGCTTAATGCTGCTTCTGCTTCTTTTGGAGGTGAACTAGGTGGTGGAGAATGTGACCCTTTACCCATGGCATCAACTATAAATAGGCCACCAAGTTTATCTATTCTTGACAAATGATTTTGGCGTGTCTCTTATCCTCTCTTAGTACCTATAGTTGCAACCTCTGTCTACAAGACTTTCTCTATCTACAAAACTCTTGCTATCAGCTCATCTTACAACTTGGATACAAGCTATATGAATTTCTCTCTTTATCTCACTTAAAGAATGGTGGATCCCCCTTAAGATTTTGCAAATATGCAATCAACATTGTTCTCTTAATTTTTTACTGAATATTGTTTTGCGTGTATCTCACTGTTCAAAATTGGATATGTTCTAAAAATATATGGCATCACACAATTTCACTTGATTATATTTCACTTCATTGAGTATGATTCAGGTGAGCGAAATCTACTCTAACAATGATAATAATGTAGTAATTTCAAAATTATAGTTCTAATGGAAAAACAAATAAATTCTGAATTCATCTTTTCAATATAATATTGACATAGAACCTAGGATGTGTGTTTCGTCAGTATGATTAATCATAAACAAAATTATGAATCCTATGTATTATGATTGAGAGAACTTATTTTCTCTCAAGGTGTGCTAATGTGTGCTAAGGAGTGCGAGAAGTGCCATGGAAACACAAGGGAGCACTAGGTCCAAATGCATGGAAATGAATGAATAAGAGTGTGTGAAAAGAAATGTCTGTGAGTTCCAAGTTTGATAAGGAGGGAGTGACATGGTATACTAGGTAGTGCTAAGTCATGTTAGGGTGTCATGGCGGCATGCGTCCATGATATTCCATGTTACAAGGTGTGCCAACATGTTCTAGGAAGTGTTAGGGAAACATAAGGGAGCAGTAGGTAAAAATTCATGGAAATGAAGAAATAAGTGTGTGTGACAGGGAGTGTCAACGATTTCTAGGTGTGCTAAGGAGGGAATGACATGGTATGTTAGGCATCACTAAGTCATGCTAGATTTCCAAGGTGACATGCGACCAATATGTGCTAGGTGCCAAGGTGAGCCAACATGTGCTAGGAAGTGTTAGGGAGTGCCAGGGAAACATAAGGGAACACTTGGTCAAATTAATGCATGCAAATGAATGAATAATAGTTTGTGACAGGAAGTGTCAGTGAGTTCCAAGAGTCCTAAGGAGGGAGTGACAAGGTATGTTATCCAATGTTAAGGCATGATAGAGGTTAGAGAAACATGCCAAGATGTGTTAGGTTCTAGGGTGTGCTAATGCATGCCAGAGAGTGTTATAGAGTGCTATGGAAACACAAGGGAGAGTTTGTTTCAAATGCATGGAAATTAATGAATAAGAGTGTGTGACAAGGAGTGTTACTGAGTTCTAGGTGTGTTAAGGAGGGGGTGACAAGGTATGCTAGGTAGTGTCAATGAATGCTATAATGACAGGGAAACATGCCAAGATGTGCCAGGTTCCAAGGTGTGCCAATGCGTTCTGGGGAGTGTTAGGTAGTGACATGGAAACACAAGAGAGAACTAGTTCAAAATGCATGGAAATGAATGAATGAGAGTGTGTGATAGGGAGTGTCAACGAGTTCCAAGTATGTTAGGGAGGGAATGACAAGGTTATATGCTAAGTAGTGCCAAGGCATGCTAGAGTTCCAGGGCATGTCAGGCAATGCTAGGGTGTGCTAGGGAGTGTTAAATAATGTCAGGGAATGTAGGGGATGTTAAAATGTGCCACATAGTGCCAAGGGATTTTTATACATGCTAGGTGCTATGGCATGTCAGGATGTAAACTATGTTACTTAGTTGTTTTATGACCATGGTTGGATGTGAGCCTTCACTTGGTAACTTGTTAATTGGGATGAGTTGAGATTGGACATGAGTAGCATAAAATGAGCTATAGGCAGTTCTTAGGTGAAAAAGGCATAGTATAGTTGCAGTAATTGTAACTCGGTCAAGTTGTTGTAGTTGAGGAAAAACTTGGTTAGGTTCCCAAATCTAAAAAAATGTAAGGGTAGTTGTGAAGGCATGATAGCTAAGGAGTGTCAGGGCATGGAAAGGAATGAAAAGGCGTGTTAACACATATTGGACAATGTCAATGCATGTTTAGGAGTGTTCTGGAGTGTCAGGGGAAAATAAGGGAGAACTAGGTCAAAATGCTTGGAAATGAACGAATAAGAGTGTGTGCCAAGGACTATTAGTGAATTCTCGGTGTCCCAAGGATGAAGTGTTTAAGGATAAGTTTAGAATAGGACTTGCAGGAGGCAATTATATGATTTTGATAAGGCGTGGAAAAAGCAATTTGAGAGAAAGGGATACTTTGGGTTGGGAAAAACACTGTTTTACCAATGACTTGGTTAGGTTCCCGAGTTGCAAAAAAATTGAATCTGTCTATGAGGGCATGACAACTAGGGAGTTCCAAGGTGTTCCAGGGAATGCCAAGAAGTACTAACACCTTCTAGATAGTTCCAAGGAATTTTTGGCATGCTAAGACATGCCAAGTTCTAAGGCATGCCAAGATTTTCTAGGCATGGGGGTGTGGCTCCAACGCATTCTAGGGTGTGTTAGGGCCATGTTCCAGGGAAACACAAGGCCGAACTATTTTCAAATCCATGGAAATGAATGATTAAGAGTGTCAAAGAGAGTGTCAACAAATTCCAAGTGTGTTAGGTGTCATGGAGTGATAATATGTGCTAGGGAGTGCCAAATCATTCCAAGGAATGCATGGGATGCTAACATGTGCCACATAGTGTCAAGGGATTGTTAGATGTGCCTATGTAAACTATGTTGATTAGTTTTTTTACTACCAAGGTTGGATGTGAGCCTTCTCTTCGTAACGTGTTAAGTTGTATGATTTGACATTAAACATGAGTAGCCTAATATGAGTTATAGGAATTTATTAAGTGAATAAGGAATATTCTATTTGTATTAATTGTAACTTGGTTAAGTTGTTGTAGTCAAGGAAGGATTTGGTTGGGTTCCCAAATTCCAGAAAAAGTAATGGTAGTTATGCAGGTGTAATAGCTATGGAGTTCCAGGGTGTGCCAAGTAATGAAAAGGCATGCTAACAAATTCCACACAGTGTCAATTCTTGTTGAGTAGTGTTGGGGAGTGTCAGGGAATCACAAGGGAGAAATAGGTAAAAAGGCATGGGAATGAACAAAGAAGAGTGTGTGCCAAGGAGTGTTAGTGAATTCTAGGTGTCCCAAGGACAAAGTGTGTTAGGAGAATTTTAGAATAGGACTTGCAGGAGGAAAGCCTACAATTGCGATAAGGGGATGGAAAAAAAAAATTCAGTCAAAGGGAGACTTTGGGCTACGAACAACACTATTTTTTCAATGATTTGGTTGGGTTCTGTTGAAGCCCCGAAAATCGGGTCTACAACAAGGGGGATACCCACCCGGTTCGGACCTTGGTTGGCAGCTTCTTTTCCGCTTGGTATAGTGGGTCCGATTGGGGATAATGGGACCAGTTTCCCAATATGTGTGTGTGTGTTGAGAATTGATATTTCCTTTCTAAAAGTTCCTAAGTGAAATGCTTTTATTATAATTCTAATCTATAACATGCAAATGTATTCTAATAAATATAAATATCTAATTCTAAACTAACCTAGGATGTAATATTTCCGTTATGCGATCTAAAATTATTTCAAATAATAATTGGTAATAAAGATCATTCAAATGTTATAAGAAAAGAATTCAATAAAGATAAACCACTTCGTATAAAAAGTTAGACGAAACAGTTGTGAAAAACATATTGCATAATAAGCTACTCATATATTAAGCATAAACAAATAGCTATCACCATACAAAAGTGCCAAATGATAACTCAAGCATTCAAGCATCAATATATAAACAAATGAACATAAATATCACTTTAACACAGAGGCATAAATAGTTAAGAGATAAAAGTACCATTTATAACTAGTTCTACTCATGAGCTTCAAGCAATAATGACTTATCTCTTCTTAATCCAACATCCCCTAAGAGTACAAAAGTGCAACATCAGTAGCAGATATTAAACGCAGATATCAATAAATCATGTTCCATTCATTCATCAAAACCTCCTCGGAGGGTGCAAAAGTGCATGTTATGAGGACAAGTTTTTGACAAATTTCAGGACCCTTCTCTAAATGCATGAGAAGGGTTTAAATACTACTTAACTAAATCTAAAAATAATTTATTCCAAAAATGTAGGATACGGTTTAAATGACAGTCCTCTTTTCAGTCAAAAATAAAGTAAAATTAATACTAAATCTAAAATTAAAACTTAACAACTAACTACTTGTGAATCTGTTCTTTGAAATTGCAAGCATTCAACATTTGTTTGAGAAGAGTA
This sequence comes from Pinus albicaulis, assembly GCA_034641835.2. Taxonomy (NCBI): domain Eukaryota; kingdom Viridiplantae; phylum Streptophyta; class Pinopsida; order Pinales; family Pinaceae; genus Pinus; species Pinus albicaulis. The sequence continues at coordinate 908,943,074 of CM076573.1, read as the reverse complement.
GGGTGGCTGACTTCAGACTTCAACTATCCTGTGAAAACGGAATCGGCAAGAGCTGGCACCATCTTCTCGACAAAATTGATGATAAACTTGAGAGTCATGCACTGGCTGTGTGGTTTTACCAAACACGCCCAGTAAGAATCCCAATTTAACTTTGTTAATATTTTAATCGATTCTGCCTTTTTTTGAGCCTTCTGTTTCTAGTCTGTCTGCAGTTGCTGTGCTTTCGGTAGGTACCCTGGAGTAGTTTTTGAGATTAGATTTGCCTTGTGCAAATTTTCATTTATGCAATCAATAACATTGCTTGCTGATGTAGCTGCTTCTTCTGCCGCTTTCTCTGCTTTCCTGATTTGTGCATCCCAATTATTAAAGAGCATTTCTTTGTGATTGTCATTGATTATCGGTGCATCTGCTCTTTTCCCCTCCTATGTTTCTTGACAAGCCAAATAATCAATAACTCTTTTATCAATTAAATCATAATCATGTCGTAATTCTATGACATGATTAGTGATTTTATCACTATCTTCACAATAAGAGTTCCACTGTAATATTCTTTGGCATAATATTTCATGTTGCTATAGTAGTTGGTAATTTAAGGAAATGGACTCTGTGATGAATTATGTAAGCTTGGGATCATCTTTGTGAATCTCTTGCATAACTTGTAGTTGTTTTTCTTTTTCAGTCAAACTATTTTGGTATCCTATCTGCATTTGTTGGAAGTCCTGTTGTAATTTTTCAAGCTGTTTCTGTGCTTCATTGTTGGCGTTGGCCTGTTGCAGTTGTTGTTGCAAAGCCTGTACTTGATCTTCTTTCTCATTCAATAATTTTCGTACCTCATATGCTTTATCAATGGCTATAGAGGCATATGCTCCTATGAGCTGAGATAATTTGGTGAGATTTTCAGTTGGATCAGTGGTAGGATCTTGCCATAGGACGTCTAATTGTTCTGCATCATGAGAGAGCACATTTTCCAATTTCATTTTCTTTCTTTGTCTTCTTGCCACTGCCTTGTGTTGTGGACTATAAAATACAACAAGAGGAGGAATTTCCTCTATTTTGAGCATAAGTTCAGAGGATGGGGTAATGGGAATATGTTCCAATTCTAAGACATTGCTAGTTATTCCTGTGACTATATTTTTTGTTGTCTGTACATTATTCATAGGTGTCTGTGTTTTTTGTCCTTCAATATTGATTAAATCATTGAATGTCTCCCATTCTTTATCTAACTCAGTTTTGACTGATGGTTGTTGTACAATATGAGGGGGAAGATTTAGCTGAGGAGGGGTCGAAACCAGTTGTTGTGAGAGCTCCTTTGACTGGGCAGTATCCCTTACTAACCCTTCACTTCTCTCATGATCATTGTCAGATCTCTTAGAATGTTCAGAGGTTTCTCTCTTGGACTTAGATTTATATTTGTTTGTACTTGAAATTCCACTGAGACTAATACTGGGAGTTGGTTCCCTTACGGGTTCCAAGCGTAATTTATCCAAAGGGATAGTAGTTAACCTCCTTTCCCTGTATATCCTGAACTCTTGAAATTCTGCTGGAGGAAACTGTGTTTGGGCCGAATGTAGAACCTCTTTAAGTGTGCCTTTCTCTTGGAACATGTCATCAAAAATATCATCTTCTGTAGAAAACACTCTTATCTTGACTGCAGTAGTGAAATTTTTAACAATATCATAAGGGTCGAACGGTCTTCTTGGAAACTTGAACAAACGTAAACATGTAATGTTGTTTACTTCTTTGAATGCATGGCCTACATAAAATAGTGAAAAGGCCCCACAGGCCATAGGAAATTGTGGCCAGATAGCCTTCTTTTTGTCCTTCAAATCTTTAGTCAAACCTCCTTCTCCGCAGGTTTGATAAGAAATTTCTCGTGCCATGAGTTTATCAGGAACATACAAAGGTAAGACATGAGGGGAAGCAAAACTTCCAAATACCCTAACATATGTAAACAATTCTTCTCCAAACCATCTCACAACAGGAAGTATGTCTACCTCTTCTTCAGGAGAAAACCTTGGAGCATCTTTATCATATAACATTATGTACAGGGGTAACATGATTCCATGGAAAATCTTGTAAAAATAGGGAATGAACTTGGAATCCCACAATTCTTTGTGATAAATATGAATGGGTAAGGGGTCTTGAGTCGTCCATTTCCAACCCATTAAAGGAAACTTGGAAATATAACAGATTGAATCCATTACATAAGCAAATAAGTAAAAAGGGGGATAAATTCTCTGAGAAATAGTTCTTTTAGACTGGTAATTCAAAATGGTCGTGGCTAAGTTGTCAGATAATATCTTAGCTCAATCCACAATAGTAGCATTAACAGTAGCATTCAATAATGGTAGCCATTCAGATGAAAACTTATTAATGTCTGGATTTCCAAAAAGCCTATAGAGCATAGCAGCAGCAAAGAAATATGGAGAAGTGAGAGAACCAGTACTATACATACCATGTTTATCCTTTTTTAGTGGTTTGTCCCTCCTTGACCAGTCCTTAGTGCATTCTGTCAGGTTTTCATTTTCTTTGGCAAAATTCTCCATGAACTGTTTGTTATAAGTCACCTATGGCTCCGGCAAATGATACATGAGTCTCAAATCTTTTGGAGTAAATGAGCCGATGAGTTCTTGACCTTGAGTCTTAAACTATCTATTTGTAATATCAATGCTATCCAGCACCCATTTAACCATGTCCGTGTAGGGAATAATTTTGGGCCTTGCTGCTATCCGGTGCAAGAATGAGCAAGCTAGCTCTGTAATGGATGCATCAGAAGACCCATGTGAGCCTGCAGTAGTTGTAACCTCCATTACTCTGGGGTTCTCTTCCTCAAGTAGATTTTACATGCCCTCCCAAGTAGTAATACCAGCATCTTTGTTACAGGCGGTGTCTGTATACAAGGGAGTCATTTCTTTATCTTCAGAACTTAGAGCCTTGTCTTTCTTTCCCATTATACCCTGGATATTGCTTTGTATAGTTCTATGTTCTTCACTCCTGAAATTTACGAATTAAGTGAGAATAATGATGGGAAAGTTTTAAATGTTGAAGACGTATAAAATATACCACCTTACGTGAAATAGCTCTTAGATCAGAACGAAACCATATTTCATTAATGATTGACAACCAATTCATTGATTAACATTAAAGCACATAACCAAGTCTCGATTTATGGAAATATTTTTTTGTATAATGAGCCTTAAATATCTGCGATAAGGCGATCTACGATTTCCTTCGCAATATCGCAAAATCGCAATCTCGTAAAATTTCAATATCACAATACCGCAATATCGCAATATCACAAAATAGTTGGATCGCAGCAAATGACAAATCTCCGTTAATGTGTTTTTCTGCGAAATGCGATTTGCGATATATGCCATCGCATATCGGTGGTTTTGAGATTTTCAGCGTAACATATGACATTTGAAGCATGTGATGCGATGAATGTTCTTTTAATGCGTAGTTTAATATCGCATCTCACAATCTTAGAATTCCACTTGTAAGGAGGTATTCATTACTTTCATGTCATGCAATATTTCTTTAAAGAATGATTTTATTCTATCCTATCATAAAACTTAAGTTTTTAGATTTTTTAAGGGATATTCTCCTAAGTTTATGATAGTAAGCTTTATTGAAAAAGGAAATACAAGCACTAATCGATTTTTAAATTTTTTTGACTAAGGGTCCCCATTTATTTAGTATTAGTGATAATACTAAATAAAAAGGGGGGTTGTTGCTGGCCACAACAGGTTCACAAGTTGCAAAAAAATTAATGATATCTATAAGGGAATGAAAACTAGGGAGTGTCAAGGTGTGCCGGGGAAAGCTCAGTCAATATTACACTTGCGACTACTTTTCTTCTGGCCCTAAATTCTAGTGTAGACCCTCCTCCATTTGTGTTGGTCTTTATCACAGACCTTACAACCTACTAAGCACCACAAGATAGGGTCTCAACCCTCTATACTATTTCAAAATTTAATGTGGCCTTCACAGAGAAGCACCACTGAAATCACATGCCCAAATTCTCATGAGCCACCTCTCTTGAGATTGATCTGCCATAAGAGAATCATAAATATTCCATCCTACCTCCTCTCTCGAACACATTAATTTATGTGACATTCTTGTGAACCCTCACATGATGATCTTGTTCTTGGTGGATGGCCATGGCCTCCATTTAGCAACCCTTATTGAACCCTCTAACTCGACCCACTTTAGGAATATATCTCTCCTAACCTCCTTGATCAAATGAGCTCCTCCTCACTTGATGTTATTGCCTTCATAATAAGGCCTCCGTAACTAGATTTGCCTATTTAGGCATCTTAAGAAACCTATAGAACTTAAAGGCTTTATCTACTTAGAACTTAGGAAATATTATTTTTCCTTTTTAATTTTCTTTTAGATTTTAAACCCCATCTTGGGTCCAAAACCCCTTCACTTGGTTTCTTTGCCAAAAAATCCTTTTGTGATCAAACTCACACAAACCCATCTCACTAGGCTTGTGGAGTACCTTTAAATCTACACATTTCAACAACATATTCTAGTTGTAGTAATCACAACGTGTTCAATCTCTTGTAGTCAAGCGAGGAGTTGGTTGGGTTCCCAAGTTGCAAATTAAGTAAGGGTAGTTGGGAGGGCATGATAGCTAGGGAGGGTTAGGGCATGCCAAGGAATGAAAAGGTGTCCTAACACATGCTAGAAAATGTCAATGCATGCTGAGGAGTGTTAAGGAGTGTCGAGGCATCACAAGGGAGAACTAGGTCAAAATGCATGGAAATGAACAAATAAGAGTGTGTGCCAGGGAGTGTTAGTGAATTCAAGTGTGTGAAGGACGAAGTGTGTTAGAAGAAGTTCATAATAATATTTGCAAGAGGCAAGCCTACAATTGTGATAAGGGGCTCAACAAAGTAGTTTTAGACAAAGGGAGACTTTGTGCTGGCACAACGCTATTTTGCCTTTATATTTTATTTTTATATGACACGTGGCACACTTTGGTAGAATTCTCATGTTCTAAACTATTTTAGACAATCGCATATTGTACATTGTTGTGTATAATTTTTGGGGCACTCGGATTGTGCCAAATTATATCTTGTGTGTCTTGTGTATCTTGTTGTTCTTGCAAACTCTCAGTTAATTCTCAATTATTTATATGAACTGAACATACATGTGAAATATTGCATAAGTAAGTTATGTTTCTTAGTTGTTTTATGGCCATGGCTAGATGTGATCCTTGTCTTGGTAAGTTCTTAATTGGGACAAGTTTAGCTTGGACATGAGTGGCCTAAGATGAGGTATAGGCAGTTCTTAGGTTAACAATGCACAATCTACTTGTAGTAGGCGCAATTGGTAAAGTTGTTGTGGTTGAAGCAGACCAATGTCACATGAACTTCAGTAGCTAAGGAATTGATTCAGTTCCCAAGTCATGAAAAAATGTAAGGCTGGTCATGAGGGCATGAATTCCAAGGCATGCTAAGAAATGCTAACATGTGCCAGATAGTTCGAAGGCATGTCAAATATGCTAATATGTGTCAAGTGCTAAGGAATGCCAAGATGTGCAAGGATGCATGTGACAATAGGTGGCAGGGACTATCAAGGAAACAAAAAGGAGAAACAAGTTAAACTACAAGGAAATGAACACATAAGAGGGTTAATAAGTCATAAATTTACCTTTTCCAGGAGGGGTACGCTAGGCACACCAACACTAGGAATTGTCTTGAAGCTAAACATAACAAAGCACTTTCTTGATTTAGTATGAAGAGTTGTCTTGAAGCTAAATGATACGATTGTGAAACTTTAAATTTTTTCTTGTTTTTGTGTCACTAAATTGAGCTAGAATTCTTAGTACCTATGTCGTAGAGTTTACAACACTGTCATTGCTTGAACACAAAATCTCTTTTGGTGTGCATTCTTATTTATTAAATGGAGCTATAATTCTTTAGTACCTCTGTCACGGATTTTACAACACTTCCATTTCTCAAACACAAAATATCTTTTGGAGTGTGTTGTTATTTGTAAATGGCTTTTTCTAAAGTCTGATGCGCTAATGATCGGTTACGTTTTCCGGTAAGTTTTTTATTATTGGTTTATGTTGGTTTCAATTCGAAGGTTTAGAAGCTATAAATTGGATTTTTGATTGATTCTTCATGAGTCCTTGGTTTTTATATTTTAGCCCTACCCCCATACCCCATGACTATCACAACCTTTCTCATGCTAGAAAGGATTTCAATTTGCGTAGTGATTTTTTGAAAAAGACTTTGAGAAACGATTGGGAAATGAGTTGACCATCATCTTGGACCATCAACGAGGACCCTTGGTACAAACTTTAGATCAAGTTCCGATGTGATATTTACGTTTTTAACTTTATTTGTTCAATATTGGAATATGTAAGTTGTTGATGTCAGTACTAGCATTCAATGTGTTGATTGTTGCTTGAAGAGGTTGTAATTGTGTTGGTATTTCAGATCGAGAGTTGAAAATCAAAGAGGCCCGAAGAATCTGGAGTTATTGACTATGGATACATGCTTGGGAAATTCGTTATATCAGATTAAAATTCTCATGTCTCAAATATTTTGAATCTGCACATAATTGATAAATTATGATGTTCAAGATGGGTGGTTCAATCTAAGTTGTGCAAAATTCGTTTCAACAACATTATTTCAAAGACCCGCATAGTAATTCCATGTTTGAGGAAAAGAAAAATATCAATAGAAGATTTACCATGCAGCAATTAAAGCAAGGAATAAGGCTATAGAAGCCCAAAACAAGGCCAATGAAAGGCCATGATTCAGGTTTCGATTATGATTATGAGGAAATAGAAATAGAGCCCCCCCCAAAGCCATCAATTAAAGCTCGTTCTTTGTAAGCGTAACCATATAAGTATTTTTTTCCATTCTACAAGTTCTCTCAATTGTAATACATAGGATTCATAATTTCGTTTATGATTACTCATACTGATGAAACACACACCCTGGATTCTATGTCAATATTATATTGAAAAGATGAATTCAGAATTTATTTGTTTTTCCATTAGAGCTATAATTTTGAAATTACTACATTATTATCATTGTTGGAGTAGATTTCGCTCACCTGAATCATACTCAATGCAGTGAAATATAATCAAGTGAAATTGTGTGATGCATATATATTGTCAGAACATATCCAATCTCGAACAGTGAGATACATGCAAAACATTGTTCAGTCAAAGATGACAAGAATAGTGTTGATTGCATATTTGTGAAATCTTAAGGGAGATCCACCATTATTTAAGTGAGATCAAGAGAGAAAGTCGTATAGCTTGTATCCAAGTTGTAAGATGGGCTGAGAGTGAGAGTTCTATAGACAGAGAAAGTCTTGTAGACAGAGGTTGTGACTATAGGTACCAAGAGAGGATAAGAGACGCGCCAAAACCTTTTACCGAGACCCTGTGCCATTCATCAGAGTGAAGAAAAAAAATCTAAGATAAATGTTTTCCCTACAGAATAGATCAAATTGGTGGCCTATTTATAGTTGATTCCATCGGTGAAGGGTCACATCCCATTGGCGCTACTGGCCGAAACCGATTTTGAAATTTCGTGGGGGTGGGGAGGGGGGAATTTAATAATTTTAAATTCTAATAATTTTTTTTCATATTTTATATATTTTTTGGGTGTTACACTTTTGGGTATTTTCTATTGTTGTTAGGTGCATAAATCCACCTTTTGGAATCTTCCCTACCACTAAGAATTTTAAATCTATCCACTGAATATTTCTTTCTTGCTAGTCGTTTAGGATGTCAAATTGAGTATTATCTTGTTATTGGGCATATTATTTTATTCCTTCAAGAAATGATTTTATACATTAATCGATGTATTTAATTTCCATGTTATTTTCTTATAATTGGGAATATCTACTTATCTAACAAATAAAAATAACTCTAATATGAATAAAAGATAAAGCATCCATAGTAAAGATAACAATGTATATAGGGAGTTGGTCAAGAAAATGGCTCTCAGTCACTGCAGCTAAGAGAAAATTTCCAATAGATTAGGGTTTGGATAACAGAGGTCATACGGTGGCAGGAATTATATGAACGTCGGTGAATATTGGACTCAGCGATCTGCAGCATATTCTGCCCATGACAACGGAGTCTATTATTATGGCACCAAGAGTCATCACATCGAATTTAACCCTGCTTTAACGCTCGTGATGGAGGAAGAGCTAGTAGACCATTCAGCTGATACCCTCGACCCCAGGTCGATTTGGATTTTGGATCCAACTCAGCACCATGTTTATCTTTCTCTAGATGCCACCACTCCATTGAAGCTCCAAGTAGGCACACAACCTATTGCTATGGAAGAAGGGGAGGTTAATTTTATTGGGCAAGGGTTAGCTCAATATTAGTTTTCTTAGACCTCTTTCGATAACCACTTCCTGCCTGAATACTGATCGCACCCCACATTCTCCATCATGTCCTCGTCTAAAATATAAAAATGGGTGTTGGAACAAGATTTTGCATCAGGTTTGGATGTAAAGGAAGTATTATCTGAAGATGAAATTAGATCGGTAGGAGGTACCTGCGAATCTAATCCCTTAGTGACAAGGAACATAGGATTTTTGAACACACTGGATTGGGAACAACAAAACCTTCCACCCGAGAGATCTTTAGGTTGTTTCGAAGGCATCCCACACATCTCCCTCTCCTAGGAAGAGACTATGGTTTTGGATTTGAAATATTCCCAACCCTCTAAGGTAGCAAAATCAGCGGATTATCTACTCAAGAAACCATGGAATAAGTCTAAGTGCACAAAGGCCAGGGAGCGAGGTCGGCTTCTAGTATTTGGTGAAGGAAGTTTTATGGGTCAGGTTTCAAACACTGCAAAATCGATCCTAGTGGGCTGAGTTATGGGTCATAACTACTCATCGACAACGCTTCGGCGTTGGGTTATGGATATTTGGGGCAGCGCCCTTGAAAAAATTCCCTTAGTCATCATAATGACCTATGGCTGGTTTTCCCTAATATTCTCACATTTGGACCAGGCTACTTGGGTAATGTCCAAGTTTTGGCATATCAAAATGGCCCCTGTTGTCCTAAAGCGATGAGCACCTCTTTTTGACTCTAACAAAGAAAATTTGGGCATCGACCCTATCTCGGTAATAATTTTGGGATTTCCACTTCATTCCTGGTCTGAGGATGTATTATGAACCATTGGAGATGACTTGGGCATATATCTTGATCATGAACTATCCTATATGGAGTCGGGGAATATAACTATTTCTCATATACTCGTTCAACAGGATACTAGGGATGGGATTTTTGAAAGCACAAATCTTCAATACGAGGGACACACCAAGCTACAAATCCTATTATGAGGGAGTTCCTTTTTGTTGCAGACGTTGTCATAAGGAAGGTCGCCTGTATAAGGAATGCCCATTGCATAATAATGAATCTAGAGACATGATTCCAACTTTTGCCACGATAGGCACTCAGACTATGGATAAGGGTTGCAATATACCCAATTCGACTCCATATACATCTACACATTTTTGACCAATGGATACCAGCGATTGCCCTCAGCAACTGGTAACTCAACCCGGTCACACTCTTCTGTTATGTTGAACAGGAAAAAGTGAATGGTTTTCTTGTGCCATCTTTCACCTGTGACAACAAATTTGATCACATAGAGTCAAATAGGGACATGTCTTCATGAACTCAGAGATATTTACATGCCTCTCTCCATATGGCCAACAGAACTAATGTCAGTAAATGGCCAAGTATGGTTATAGGATTCATCGTTGAGGAGATATTTGGAAGGTTCAGTGAATGGTTTCTGTAGTTCTCCACACTCCTCTTCATTGACACTTTTCTGGAAGCGTTGCATTGGTATTTTAAGGGAAAATTAGAAGAATTTAGAGAAAAAGTGAAGAAGGAGAGACAAGAAAATAGAGTATGGCATGAAATTATTGGCAATAAAAAAATATGGCACATAATTGATTACAGTATTAGTTCTGAGTGTTTCCTCAAGCATCTTTTAATGTAAGTGACGTATGGAAGAAAAATGTGAACTGAGGCAGCTCAACAGACCTTTTTTGTAGGTCTAAAAGTTGTATATGGGACAAATACCCCAACCATTGAGGCACTTAACATTAGATATTATTGATATATGTATGTGTGCAACATTGGATTACAGTTTATGGAGTCGACTTAAGCTACATATATAAGCTTACTTCAAATTCCTATAAGGGCCTGGGCTGACCCATTCCTGAACTAAATTTGTTTCATTTGATTTATGTTTGCGTTGAATGAAAAGGGTTATGCTATAGATCGAGTATCTTTACATTCCATAGGAAGAAGTGGTGATTTTGTTTACTATTATAATATTGCAATCGATTCAAGGGTAGATAATCGATAGGGCACCCTTGAACTATTTTAATTACTAGACATCCGAAGGACAAGTTCACATAGAATAATATTCCAACCCATAGGCTTGGAAGGATGCAAGGTGTGGAATCACAATAGAGGTTAAGGTAACCAACCCTCCCCCATAGAAACTAGTTTGAAACGTCTTTAAATGCCTTTCTTAATTGTGACTCATAGAAGCACCAGATGTGGGAATAGGAATTATGCCTCTAGATTTGCTTTTATTGGGAGATTGATCTAACCATGAGTATTAAGGTTCTCTTGACTGAGTGTGTGAAGAGAAAGAATTACATTCAATGTCCATATGGGGCATTTCACAGGTTCCTTTGCACCTAGTTCCTTGAGCTCGTCACAAGTGGGAGAAAGCTACTATAGAAAAAACCCTTTGAGTTACCCTATCAGGGCTTTGGAAGAGTTCTAATATCCACTAGAATTCTTCCACCTTGAATTGCACCATCCCCAACAACTTGAGCACCCAAACACCTAGATGCCACCACTATAGGAAAACAACCTAAGGCCTATACTAGATGTCAAATAAGATTACTCAAAAAATATTCTTATCCCCTCTAACCCTATAACCACACATTAAAAAATAGGTATTGACTACACATTAACACTATTAAAATTATATCCTTGGAAAGATAGACCCTCATATAGTGGACTCTACAAAAAACCTTCACAAGTTTAGAGAAACAGAATGGCATCCATCTACCTAGCTCGTGGTACTAGAAGTAATGACACTACCAATCACATTTAGGTGTACCTTAATAACCCCTGTCATCCCATATCACTTACCTTTTATTCCATTGAAAGAAGACCTGCTTAAATCACTCACATGGACGTGATCTCCAGTACCATGTCCTGTCGATCAGAAGAGTGCACCACCAAAATGTTTCACATTTGTTCCTTTAAAACATTAGAATAAGTGGCAGAATAAAATGCCCTAGAGAATAAAACAAGATATTATCTAAAGAATAAACAAGACTCCCATCACACACACACAATCATAGAGCCCCATATCTCTTTTCTCTCGAGTGGATCTAAAATATAGTTTACCAGATCAAAGTCAATATAGGATTTTCAAATGATTTTATATGCCTGCATTCATATTTCATTTGATTTTTAAAAATAAAATAAAAATGGAGGAAAGTGTTGGAATAAAAATAGAGGAAAGTGGTAAGTATAAGGCATGAAGAAAAAGTTATGTGTTTAGTGCCCTTACTCACCAAGTACACAAAGTGTGTGCTTAGTGGGTGAGGAAGCATGAGTTGTTTAGTACATAGAATATTCGGTTCCCAATCAAGGGAAGACAAGCACTCAGCAAAAGATGACAATGAGAGGTAAAAATTAATTATCCCAATGAGAAAAGAGTTCATTTATCATGGATATTTCTTAACAACAAGTAGGTGGCTTATGGTCGACAAATTGAAGAGAAATCTGAGATATAATGCAACATGGACAAACAAGTTAGGTATTCTAATTAAAATTTATGAGCTCCATCATTGTTTAACATGCATGTTTGTCAAAGGATAAGTGGCTAAGTATGACAGTGATTGAAGCTCCCATGATGCTTTGTTTATTTTTAAAGAAGGCCATGGTGTAGGGTCAAAAAGCTAAATTAAGGACCCCAAAAGTCAACATAGTAAAACAAAAAGATAGGTAATGGATTGAAGATCAAATTAAGAGGAAAGTATAGTGAGGATTCAACAAGTAAATGCATAAAATGGAGGAATCAATCACAGAGTGGGGGAAATGCAATCTTTGAACACACAGTAGAAAAAAGGAAAATATGTAATGTTTTTAAGTACACGAATATCGGGAAAAGGGGCATATAATTAGTGGTCACATGCTCAGCAAAAAGGGTGTCAAGGGATCATTCCACTGCACTAAGGAAAGGAACTCCACATCAACAAAGAAGGCATTCTTGGTTTTCCTATAAAAGTGGAAGGGCCACAAAGTAAAGGAAATTAATGGAGAAAAAGGAAACCAAGTAAATGCCCACTTACTTGACGAACCTATGTTGAAAGAATAAGAAACAATGGGTATCATTCAATCCCAGAGAAAAATGAAATGCTAATACCCTAGTAAGAGGAAAACTCATGTACTGAGCAAAAAAGGGACACGAGAACAAAGTACATGTTTTGGTTAAGGTGGTGTTAGAGTAGTTGTACTTCTACAAGTGCTCCAAAGTCCTACCAAAACCCATGTTGTACCATCCAACACAATTCCTCTACTAAAAATATGGGCTTATGGGTTGTGATAATGGGGTCCCTAATCCCCTTATCACCACTGTTGGGGGTTACCCTATCAATTTCTCTTGTTTCCTTCCCTCTAGTCCCCCTATCCCCTACGGCATTAGGTCCTAAGCCCCCTTCAAAAGATTTAAAATATATTCTCGACCTAGATTCCCTCAACTTTAAAAGGCATTACTATAAATATCCATTTACGAATCCATACCCAACAATAGAACTTTTCGAAGACATTACAAGAATCATCTTGAATGAGGATAACCAAAAGTTGTTGGTTCCAATCTTCAAGGCAGAACCATGGGAATCATTAAAGAGCATGGAATGATATAAAGGTTGAATTTCAAATGGTTTCATGGGACACTTCTATAGATAGCTTCAACCAATGGTGAGCATATATATTCTTCATTTTCATTCCCTAAACACATCCTTTCTTACACTAATCCCAAAATAAATGAATCTTGCTGGTTTTTATAGGTGCCATTCAATGTCATTGTGAAATATTTCATATAAGGTGTTGATTAAATTCATTAGCAACCACTTACAATTCCAGTCAAGAAAAATTTCCCCATAAGAGAAAATGGGATTTTCTAAAGGGAAGTATAATCCTATAAAACATTGTAATGGTCCAAGAATACATTCTTAGTATCCAAGTAGATGGAAAGAGTGGAATGGTCATAAATTTAAAAAATAAAATTATTTTTGAAGTTTGGACACTCTTTCTCATTTATTTTTCTCCATGATCTGAAAGAAATGTATTATTTTGTTGTGCTAAGTGTCCTTTCAGTTATAAAACATGTACATATTTGTCTCCATTTGTTTGGTTAAGGATTGAGGAATTTAACAATGAAACATAGATGAAATTGTGAATTTTAAGCATGTAAATAAGCCTAAATAACACTAAACAATGGTGTATAATAGAGAAATAAAACCACACATAAGATTTACATAGTAGGCATGATGAAGCAGTTCAACCCTCTTGGGCTACTTCTACTGGTCCAACTCCCAATGGCATGTCCATCTTTTCATTATGCTCAAAATTTTGCAAATACATGTGTTTACAAGCCTCCAATGGTTGTTTTCTTTGCACCAATGTCTCCAGAATGCTCCAATTAGTCTAGTTAGACTCTTGTTTCACCCAAATTGGTCGAAAATTTACCTCGCTAAGCTTTTTTCCCAATATCCCTTAGAAATCCTCCACTAAATGTGGAGAACTACACCTAACTGCAGTTAAAAATAGCAAAAATCCAAATTTTTAGAGGCGCTCCAAATTCCCGCCGAAAAAAATCATTTACATTTAAAGTTTACAGTTAAGGGGAGGGAGTGGCCACATGCTGACCACCTTAAACACCACAGTCATATTTAAACTCCGCATTAAACACATTTGGCACGGAACAACGATGGAGGCAGAGTTCTGCAACTATTGGCACTTACGTCGGACTGTGCATGTGACAAGGTCTAAAGTTATCCACTGGAGTCTAAGGGTTAGGAAACCGTCGGTTATCAATTGATTTTGTGGTGAATTTTTTTAACATGTGAACATTCCAAATGGGTCGCCGGTGAGTTGGGACCACCGGCAGTCCACCCCCCAACTTGCATTTCAATACAATTTAAAATTACGCAAAGCACCTATAGGGTATGAAACATTGTGTAGCACAGTTGGTCGAAGCCTTTGTGGGCACGTCTGGAGGTCACGGGGTCGAACCCCCTAGACCCATACAAAATTTTATTCAACCGTACAGGGGATACATGGCAGCCTTCGGGTTAGCCATGTGTCACCCTTCCAGTGGACCAGAAAACAACTCGTAAAATCCACCAATCCAATCAAATCACGCCACTTGGAAGCTTATCATTGGCTTGAAAAAATGGAATATTCTTAGGAATATTCTTCTTTTGTTGACTGTGTACCTACATGCTGATTGGGCATCCCAGTCAACCTTATCACAAATTTTAGTTGTTTGGGAAATCGATTAGAATGCCATATCTCCCTCATACAACATCAGTTTTTCGAACCGTTCACGATGCTGAAATCAAAACAACGAGATATACCCAGTCGCTCAGGTTTGGTATAGTTTTGAGAATTTTTAATTTTGAGAAAAATTCATGAACTCCTGATCACACCTCCCCATTGGGAAGCTTTTGGACCCCAAAATACTTTGATTACCTGTTCAGTATATGAGGGTAAAACTCCCTCACCTTTCCAACTTCCATCCACTTTTCCTTGCTTGGCTTACTACCTTTGAGCTAAACTCGAAGGTAGTCGACACTTCCCCTCTTAGATGCTCTTGTCCTCCTGTCAAGAATGGTATCCTCCTTGAGCTTATCTAGAAATTCTGGCGAGAAATATTCAATATAAGGTAGTTGAACATCACTTCATTGATCATCAATCAAAGTTGGCTCATACAAACTTAAGTTTTCAACATTAACAACTAAATACATTTGCATATATGAAGGAAAGTCAAGCTGAAATGCATTGTTACCAACTTGCTTTATGATCTTGAATGGACCATTGTGAATGGGCTTGAACTTTTTACCTTTTCTTTGCATCCTTTCTTTGCTTATGCACAACCATACCTCATCTCCTTCTTGAAAATTGTGATCAACTCTATGTTTTTCATGCCTCTCCTTGTATTTTATTTGACACTTCTCAAGCTGTTATTGAACTTTTTGATGGATAATCTGAATTTTCTCAATGAACTTTCGAGCCTTCTCAATATCACTATGCCCATCAATTGCAACATCTTTCTCGAAGATGAATTCTAATGGCGATTTCGGAAAATACCCAAAGAATGCTTCAAAATGTGAGGTATTTGTATAAGAGTGCTTTGCCCGGTTGTAAGCGTGATTAATGTAATGCAGTTGTTCATCCCACAACTTAGGATGTTTGTTGCAATATCCTCTCAATAGATGCACAACAGTTATGTTCACCACCTCAGTTTGGCCACCAGTTTACAGATGAAAAGCAGTACCCTTTTTCAACTTTGTGTCCATCATATTCCAAATATTGGACCAAAAATTCCTAATGAGCCTGGAATCACTGTCACTAACAATAGACGTTGGCAATCCATAATGAGTCCATACATGTTGAAAATAAAGTTTAGCAGTTTTTTCAGCGGTTATGGATTTCTTACATGGCATAAGTATACATATTTTACTGAATATATCCACAACTACATAAAGATAATCATGTTGTTTTCTTGACATAGGTATACCTCCAACAAAGTCCATGGTGACACTCTCCCATGGCCTTGATGGCACTGGTAGTGGCGTGTACAACCCAAGCTTCCTATTGTTAGGCTTGCTTGTTTCACACATAGAACAAACTCTTATAAAACGTGACACACTATCTATCATGCGAGGCCAATAGCAATACCTCTATAGATGTGCCACTGTTTTTCTTACCCCAAAGTGTCCAGCAATAAGAGACGAATGAGCCTCTCTCATGACAATAATCCTCTCTCCTTTTGGTATACACAGCTTGCCCAGATGAAACAAAAAATTGTTATGCATGTGATAATCATTTTCCTCAACTTGATTCCCTTCAACCAAACTAGCATACACATCTTGAAAATCAACATCATGTGCATGTTGTTATATGTAACTCTCATGTACAATAGAATCATTTTTAATTAAAATAGAAGCACTTACGATTGGCCTTGAAAGAATATTAACAACTTTATTGAAAATAACTTTCTTGTACCTTATAACCAAGTGAAACTGTTGAAGGAAATCCATCCACCTGAAATTTTGTGATTGCTACAATTTTGTTTGTGACTGCAAGTACTATAATGGTTGGTGATCAGTATGTATAATCGTCTCTTTACCCATCAAGTAGTGTTTCCACTTCTTGATGCTTTGTACCAATGCATACAACTCTTTCTCATATGTAGGATAATTAGTTACAACATCATTGAATGTTTTAGAATGAAAAGCGATAGCCTTAGCATGTTGCCAAAGTACTGCGCCCATGGAATAATCACTAGCATCGGTTTGTATCTCAAATGGCTGTCTCAAATTCGATAATGCAAGAACTGGAGCTGAACTGATCTTGTCTTTTAAAGCTTCAAAAGATTTCTACTGTTTTCCGCCCCATTGGAATCCTTTCTTCACACTTGTCACTGCATGCATAGGAGCTGCTATGGCAGAAAAGATAGCAATAAACTTTCTCCAATAATAAGCTGTGCCTAAGAAACTTCTTTCCTCGGTTACTATTTTAGGAGTGGGCCAATTCAAAATGGATTCCACTTTAGAAGGATGAATTCTCAACTCACCTCCTCCTACAATGTGTCCCAAATAAACCAAAGAAGTCTTTCCAAACTCGCACTTTAACATCTTAAGAAACAATTTATCTTTATTCAAAACATAAAACACCCTATTCACATGCAAGACATGTTCTTCTCTTGTTTTGCTAAAAATCAGTATATCATCTAAATACACAATCACAAAGTCATCAAGAAATGGACGCAAAACATTATCGATAACACACATGAAAGTTGTCGGTGCATTACACAAACCAAATGGCATAACCAACCACTCAAAGAGTCCTTGTTTGGTTTTGAATGCAGTATTCCATATATCACTTTCTACAATTCTTACTTGATGATATCCACTTCGTAAATCTAACTTAGTGAAAATTTTTGCTTCTTTCAGCTGATCAAGCAAATCATCTATCCTTGGGAGTGAGTATTGATTCTTTACCGTTATCTTGTTCAAATATTTGAAGTCTACACACATGCGCCAAGTCCCATATTTCTTTGGAATCAAGATTATTGGTGAACTACATGGTGAAGTTCTCGAACTTATGAGTCCCTTGTCCAACATGTCTTGATTTGCCTCTTTATTTCAACATTCTCCATTATCAACATGCGATACATGCCAATGTTTGGAAGAGGAAAATCTTGCTGCAACTGAATGTAGAAATTATATAACGTATGCATGTATATATCCAGATTCTCTTGATCTAAAAATATTTATCTTCTTGCTAAATACAGAATCCTTCCATTGTTAATCTTTTGCAGAAATTCAAAAACTCAATTGCAACCACATGAAGCAATAAAAACAGTCACACATAACACAGTTGTTTAACGAGAAATCCTAAAGCTAAAAACCCCAACTATCATATATTATGTATCATGGAGATAATGTAACAATCTCATACAAAGCTTAGTACATCAAGCTCTCAGTACAATCAATCGTCACACACTAACATGAAGAAATCTGCAAATCCATGCATTGATTTATTGCCACCTTATAGCCTGCCTCCACTGCGCAATCCCTACTGAAGAAGACCCCTGAATGAATTTGAATATACCTTGCTTTTATTTTGCAATCCTAATTGGAAACTCCAATGTGTGTGTGGTGCAATCAATGCATCACTATAGTCACAACAGATAGTCCATCTCACCCTTTCACCTATCTCTCCACTGGGTCTCCAGTGGAACTGACATGCACTGTAGTTAACTGTTGTATTTTTTCATTTGATTAATGAGTTATTATTTGTGAATTAATTAACGAATTAATTCACTCCACTCTCTCTAGTGTATCATTCAGTTAGACTAGATACAACTAGCTCAACTGATTTTAACTCCATTAACTGAGTTAAAATGAATAACAACTCCATGAAATACTCTTCCAACTCTGTCATAACTTTGCGACTTCAGTTCTAACTGGGTCCTCCATGCATGAACCACCAGTAAACCCTAGGAATTGCGTAATTCCTTCAGCCCGCTGATTTGCCAAATATTTTCACTGAAATAAAGTGCTCCAAGAGAATAAGTTGATATTTAGAGTTTGATTATTATTAAGGAATAATAATAATCGACATGTATCTATTTTTAGATCGACGATCTATAAATAGACTTCACCCAATATTCTAAAAATAGAATTTCATCTATTTTTCCAACTTGACCAACCATCCACAAATAGCATCCTGCAACTTCTGAAATATGATCACCATGTCTAAAAATAGACATAGTCTAAAAATAGACTTACACCTAAAAATAGCCTGCGGGCCCACTTAGTGATTAGTGAAGGTGACTGATTTTAACTAAGCTTCATCATCTTGTTGAATCTCAACACTCCCTCTCAAAAATATAGGGATTATCCTTCATCCCGATCCTGCCTCTATGGTATTCGAATTTTCTCCTGGTGAGTGCCTTCGTCAGAATGTCTGCATCTTGATCTTCCGTAGGAATGTACTGAAGCAACATGATCTTCCGCTGCACACAATCTCTGACATGATGATACCGGATATCAATATGTTTAGATCTATCATGAAACACATGATTAATCAATATTTTAATGCAACTCTAATTATCACAAAGTATCACTGTAGGATCTAGATGTGAACCGAACAAACAGACCAGGATCTTCCTCATCCAGATAGCCTCACATGCAGCTTGACTTGCTGCCATGTATTCTGCTTCCGCTGAACTGAGTGCCACGAATATTTTTTTCCTGCTGTACTAAGAAACTATTGTAGATCTGATACTGAAAACCCCTCCTGATGTGCTCTTTATGTCTGTTGGGTTGCCTGTCCAATCTACATCCGTGAAGCCATGCAACTTCACCTCATCCATCTGTCTGTACCATAAGCCATACTCAGATGTGCCCCTGAGATACCTCAGGACATGCTTGCCTTCCTTCCAAAAGAGCTTGGTAGGCTTAACCATTGCTTGTGAAATTTGGTTCACCGCATAGCATATGTTAGGTCTTGTATTAACTAAATACATGAGTGAACCCACCAACTGTCGATAAACAATGGCATCCACTACCTCTACCGATGTAGCATCCTCTTTCCTCCAATTTCCTGGAAGAGGAGTATTAATAGGCTTGTAGCCTTGCATGTGAAACTTCTCAAGTATATCTCGAGAATACTTTCCTTGAGACACAAACAATTCACCTTCTCGCTGCCATATTTCCAATCCAAGGAAATAATGAAGGAGGCCCAAATCCTTCATCTCAAACTCCTTTGCAAGATTTAACTTGCATGAGTGTATCAACTGCTCATCACCCGTTAGTATTAAATCATCAACATAAATAAAAATGATTAAAATCTTACCCTCCACCACAATTTGGTATAGGTTTACATCCGCCTCACTCTTAGTGAAGCCAAGTCCAGTGAAATAGCTGTCAATCTGTGTGTACCAAGAATGAGGTGCTTGTTTCAACCCATACAACGCTCTTTTGAGCCTGCACACATGTGACTCGTTGCTAAAGAACTCAAGTCCTTCAGGATTCTTAATGTACACCTCTTCCTCAATGATCCCATTAAGGAACGCAGTATTCACATCCATCTGATGAATGTGCCAACCCATATGCACTGAGAGAGCAAGGATGGTCCTTACGAAATAATATCGTGTGACAAGTGCAAAGGTTTCTTCATAATCAATCCCATCTATCTATGAGAAGACCCGGGCAACAAATCTTGCCTTATACTTCTCAACGCTCCCATCAGCAGCTTGATTTACCTTGTAGATCCATCTTGATCCTACAACTGATTTACCCACTGGCCTTGGAACAAACTCCCAAGCATTGTTTCTGACAATGGAGTCATACTCCTCCACCATGGCATCTACCCATGTGGGCTCCTGCACTGCTTCTTCAAAAGAAGATGGCTCTATCACAATACACTTTCTCATGAGAGCCATGTATCTAGTAAATCGGTCCGGTGACTGTCTTTGTCTACGATGTGATGTAGGGACTCCTACATTATAGCTGCATCAAGCTTCAACCTCTCAGCTTTTGTGGTACGCTTTCTGCCTTGTCTGATGTTTGGTTCTGCATGAGTGGACTCCTCCACTCCATGAACTTCCTCCTGTGGCCGGTCCACATCTGGAGGTTCATCTTTCGAAACAGGCAGTTCCTCCTCTGCATGCAAGTCTAGCTCCCTCTCAAGCATATCTCATGCATCACCCATGATCATTTTGTTCTTCCTCTCCGCGACCCCATTCTGTTGTGGGTTATGAGGCGCTATGAGTTCTCTTCGAATTCCTTCTTTGCTACATAAGTCTTTGAATTCACCCGAGATATATTCACCACCATTATCGCTCCGTAGAGATTTCACTTGCTTCCTCGACTCCTTCTCCACCAATGCTTTAAACTTATAGAACTTTGAGAATGTTTCGCTCTTCTTCTGCATGAAGAAGATCCAACATCTACGAGAATAGTCATAAAAAAAAATAACATAATACCTATGTTTTTCTGTTGAAGCAACCAAGAAAGGTCCACACATGTCTGTGTGAATTCTCTCAAGGATCACTGAAGCACAATTCTCCTTCTCATGAAAGGTGGTCTTCACGTACCCTTGGGAAGTCCAGTAGAAATCTGCTGCAAAATCTTCAAAGTGCCATGGTGAAGATGGCCCAATATCCTGTGCCATAATTCGTACTCATCCCGTCTCACCACTTCTTCTGCTTTTCCCATCATTGCAGCGCATCTATCTACCTCCAGTTTGTAGAGATTCTTAACTCGAATCCCTATCCTCTTGGTTTGACACGTTGTTTTATGTCGCAGGAAAGATTTTCCATTGTTAAAGACAATTTCATAACCTTTGTCTTCCAACATTGCGACCGAGACCAAGTTCTTCTTTAGACCTGGGACATGCATAACATATTTCAATAGAAATGGTTTACCTGACTCCCTCTCTAAGGTAATGGTCCCAATTCCGATCGCATTGTATCGACCATCGTCGCCCATCTCTATATGCATTTGAAGGTCCTTCTCCTCCAAGTCACTAAACAACTCCTTCTCTCCCGTCATATGGATAGACGCACCAGTATCAAGATGCCACACCGATCCCATCAAGCTTGAAACCAAGCATGTGATCAAAGAGAAATAATTTTCAAATTGCAAGGCTAAGGCCTCTCCAGCTGTAGCTCCAACAACCTTCTTGTTCTTCTTCTTCTGTGGGAAGTTAGTGGTGAAATGCCCATGTTCGTGACAATGAAAACACTTCACCTTGAACAAATCTTGCTTCTTGCCTTTAGCTTCAGATTTTGAAGGGAATTTTTTCCCCTTCCTTTTCCTTGATTTGGCAGCCAAAGTGCAATTCTTTTCATCTTCATTCTTTGATGAAAAGCCATCCTTGGTACTTCGCCTTATCTCCTCCTACACAAGATCCGACCAAAGTCGCTCCCATCCCGACAGTTTCTCCTGTCCATTGACAAAGTCTTCGTAGCTATGCCAACTCTTCGGAAGCCCAAGGAGAGCCAAGCTCACCAAGTAATCATCATAAACAGTAATCCCCACACTTCCCAGTTCATCCCTATAGTGGACAAACTTCGTGAGATATTTTGGAATACTATCGCCCTTCTCCATTTTTATTTTTCTGAGCTTATCTTTCATCACCAACTTCTTATGGTCACTACTGCTTTGGAACAAATATTTCAAAGCCTTCCACATTGCAAATGGAGAGGCTTTCTCGTGAAGACTGGGCACAATATGGTCCTTCACACCTTCCAATAGAATTCTTCTTGTCTTTGCTACCTTCTTTTGCCATGCGTCAAGTAATGCAGCATCACTAGAACCTGGCTTCAGAACATCGCTATCGATGAACTTCTTCAGTCCATTATCTTCCAGCACCGCCTCCATCCTATCCTTCTGGGCTATGTAATTCGATCTTCCCTCAAGGGCATACTCCAATCGCAACCCATTGAAATACATTTCAATGTATACTTAATTGTCGCACAAGAATTTTCTGCAGCAAATTCGAATTGTCCACCAGCACAAACTTAGCAATTCTTTACAATTGAAATCTTCAAGAATTAACACTTCTATGATACCATGTTGAAATTATATAACATATGCATGTATATATCTAGATTCTCCTGATCTAACAATATTTATCTTCTTCTTGCTAAATACAAAATCCTTCCACTGTTAATATTTTACGAAAATTTAAAAACTCAATTGCAACCACGTGAAGCAATAAAAACAATCGCACCTAACATAGTTGTTTAACGGGAAAGCCTGAAGCTAAAAACCCCAAATATCATATATTATGTATCATGGAGATCATGTAACAATCTCATACAAAGCTTAGTACATCAAGCTCTCAGTACAATCAATTGTCACACACAAACATGAAGAAATCTGCAAATCCATGCACTGATTTATTGCCACCTGATAGTCTGCCTCCACTACACAATCCCTGCTGAAGAAGACCCCTGAATGAATTCAAATCTACCTTTTTTTTACTACGCAATCCTAATTGGCAACTCCAATGTGTGTGTGGTGCAATCAATGCATCACTATAGTCACAACAAATAGTCCATCTCACCCTTTCACCTATCTCTCCACTGGGTCTCCACTAGAACTGACATGCACTGTAGTTAACTGTTGTATTTTTTCAGTTGATTAATGAGTTATTATTTGTGAATTAATTAACTAATTAATTCACTCCTCTCTCACGAGTGTATCATTCAGTTAGACTAGATACAACTAGCTCAACTGAGTTTAACTCCATTAACTGAGTTAAACTAAATAACAACTCCATGAACTACTCTTCCAACTCTGTCATAACTTTGCCACTTCAGTTATAACTGAGTCCTCCATGCATGAACCACCAGTAAACCCTAGGAATTGTGTAATTCCTTCAGCCCGCTGATTTTCCAAATCTGTTCACTGAAATAAAGTGCTGCAAGAGAATAAGTTGATATTTAGAGTCTGATTATTATTAAGGGCTACTAATAATCGACATGTATCTATTTTAGATCGATGATCTATAAATATACTTCGCCCAATATTCTAAAAATATAATTTCATCTATTTTTTCAACTTGACCAACCATCCACAAATAGAAACCTGCAACTTCTGGAATATGATCATCATGTCTAAAAATAGACTTACACCTAAAAATAGCCTGCGGGCCCACTTAGTGAAGGTGACTGATTTTCACTAAGCTTCATCATCTTGTTGAATCTCAACACTGAATCTCATATTGAATCTCCCTTTTCGAAGGCAATCATGTTGGCTCCTGAAACATCTCATGATGTGCATCAACTACATCATATAAATTTGATTTCAAATTAGGATCAAAATCCTCAAATTATTCATGATTAACATCAGCTTTAGGTTTAATCATTATAAAAACAAAATTATTACTTGAATTCACCAGCCTTTTTACCTGTCCAACATTTACCATAGCAATATTTGTCTTCTTGTGATGTGCTATAACAATGTAATCCTTGCCATCTTTAAATAAATTGTATTTTTTCTCATGGCGATGGAAGACCGCTTTCCTGTCATACAAGTAAGGACTTCCCAACACAATACCTATAATATCAAGCGAAACCACATCTAATTCAACTGTGTCAAAAAACTGTGCAGTTATTGCAAACCGCAATATGCACTTCTTTGAAACCTGTAAATTTGCATCCTTACAAATCCACCCAAGTGGATATGGTTTTGCATGTGGAATGGTCTCAAGATTAAGTTTTTTGACCAAGTCTTCAAAGATTAAGTTTTCTTGTAACCCACTGTCAATAATTTTGTTAATCTTGGTATGTTTGGATATGACCCTCACATAAAACAGTTCAATTCTCTCTTCTTCATTTGGAGCTTGTATGTGACAGTTTGATGTATTAGTACTGGGTTTAGTTTCAATTTATTCCCCCTTCATGTTCTTCAATCCCATGGCTGTAATTTTAGATTCATCACCTCAATGTTGAAGATTGCAACAAGAAATAGTGAAGGAGGCATCCTGAAACATCATTCTTGATCCTAGTTGGAAAGTGATCACCTAAACTAGGTGGGGGCCACACAGGTGATTTTTGGTGCAAAGTCTATTTTTAGACTATGTCTATTTTTAGACATGTCGATCATGGTCTATGAGTTGCAGGATGCTATTTATGTATGATTGGTCATGTTGGTAAAAATAGATGGACCTCTATTTTTAGACATTGGGCGGTTTCTATTTTTAGACTGCCGGGCTAAAAATAGAACAGTCGAATATTATTAACCCTTAATAATATTTAGACTATAAACATTATATTATCCTCTTGGAGCACTTCAGTTTGATGCTTGGATGTGGCACATGCAGCTGAAAAAAGGAAATACGCTTTTCCTAAGGGTTAGTTGAGCTATTGCATGGTTGACTTCAGTTAGAACTCATGTGGCAGAGTTTGGTGGAGTTGATGAGACAGTTGGTGGAGTTGTGTTCGGTTTACCTTAGTTGAACTAGTTGTATTTAGTCTAATTGATAAATACACTAGTGATGAGTGGTGTGAATTAATTATTAATTGATTCACTAATTATTAACTCATAAATCAACTAAAGAATATATCAGTTAACTCAGTGCATGGACAGTTCAGTGGAGACCAGTGTTAGAGGTGGGTGAAAGGGTGAGTATGGCTATCAGTTGTGACTATACTTGTGCATGATATTTGCACACACATTGATTGAGATTTCCAATGAGGATTGCGCAGTACAAGCCAGTGGGATTCGAACTTGGATCTCATTCATTCTCATCTTGGATTGCGCAGTAGAGGCAGGCAAACAATGGAGGAGATTTGAACCTGTGACTTGTTCAGATCTGAGCTAGTTTGTGTGTAACAATTGGAGATAGTGCTGAGAGCTTGTGAGGAGTTTGTACTATGTATTTTTACATTTTCTCTATCATTATAATATACAGATAGTTGGGGGTTTTCATCTGCATGCTTTCCCCATTACATAATGTGTTATATGTGTGCTTGATTATGTTTTAATGTGCGCATGCGACTGCTTCTATTTCCGCATATTGATGATCAATTGTAGAAGAGGTTATGTATTATGCATGAAGCTTAAATAGTGTGTAATTAGGATAATCTTGGTGAATAATTCAGAAAATTATTCAAATTTCTACAATCCTCTCCTAAACCATGTTGAGATGTAGCTACAGTTTTACGTTTCCCTTTATTGTTCTGATGTTTGGGCCTCTTTTCAGGATGTAATTTCCAACAATGATTCTCATCATGGCCTTCTCTTGAAGAATGTTTACAGACCACTTTTTCTCCCTCTTTCTTGACAGATGCATTCTTTTTTCCTTTACCTTTTGAGGTCTTCTCTTTGTTTTTCCCCTTAAAAGGTTTCTTCCTACCCTCATCAATAATGTTTTTCCCTCTAGTAGCCTTAACACAAACTTCATCTGGACTTGTAGGGTTAAAAATGAGGAAATTATGTTTTAGGTAGCTATGTAAGCCTCCTATGTACTTGAGAAAAGTATCTTGGCTTTGCAAATCTACCCCTAATAAGAGAGCTCTTCTCCTAAATTCTTGGGTGTATTCTTGCACATTTTGTCCTTTCAATTGTCTAAACTTTTTCCAGTTCATTATGGATTTCTACATATGAGCTAATGGATAAAACTGTTGCTTTATTGCAGTAATGAAATTAGTCCATGATAGGATAATCTTACCATGTTTCTTGATCTCCTCCTTTGTCTTGGCTTCCCACCAAACAAGTGTTGCACCTTCCATTCTCAATGAAGTTAGTTGGATTTTGGTATCATCATCATGAAGGTTTTGAATTCTCAAATAGACCTCCAATTGCCTAATCCAATTATCAATATTTTCTGCATTGACTTCACCATTAAACATTGGCAATTCAAACTTAACATCAAGTTTTAGAAAAGGAATTTTACCAGTGTTCTTTGACTTGTGTGGTTGATATACTGAAGATGAAGTAGAGGATGATGATGATGAGGGTGAGGATGGTGACTTTCCACTGCCTCCATTTCCTCCATTTCCCCTCTTTGATTTATCTTCATCATTTTGACCTCCTGACAATCCCTTTCCTTCCTTATGAATTTTGGATCCTTCTCCTTCTAGTCTCTCATTCCTTTCTTGATAAAGGATTCTCACCATCTCAGTCATGTCAAGGAATGCTTACCACCTCTTCTTGGATTTCTCCTTCTGCCGGAGGCATGCTTAATGTTGCCTCTGCTTCTTTTGGAGGTGAACTAGGTGGTGGAGAATGTGGAAATATTGCCCTTCTTTTCTATGGCTCACTTTGAGACCCTCTTGCTTCCACCAATTTTCCTTCTCCTCTCTTGATCTTGAGCCTAGTAAGCATGTGAAAACTTGCAAACAATTAAACAAATCATTGCACACAAAAACACCAAAGAATAAACTCTAGCTCTCATACCAACTTGATCTGAAAGGACTGTGTTACTTTGATATGCTATGTGTCCTTTTAGTTATAAAACATGTACATATTTGTCTCCATTCGTTTACTTAATGATTGAGGAATTTAACCATGAAACATAGATGAAATTGTGAATTTTAAGCATGTAAATAAGCCTAAATAACAATGAAAAGTAGTGTATAATATAGAAATAAAACCACACATAATATTTACACAGTAGGCATGATGAAGCAGTTCACCCCTCCTAGGCTACATCTGCTAGTCCAGCTCCTAATGGCATGTCCATCTTTTCATTATGCTCAAAATTTTGCAAATACATGTATTTACAATCCTCCAATAGTTGTTTTCTCTACACCAATGGCTCCAAAATGCTCCAATTAGTCTAAGTAGATTCTTGTTTCACCCAAATTGGTCCAAAATTGAGCTGGCTAAGGTTTTGCCTAATATCCCCTAGAAATCCTCCACTAAATGTGGAGAACTGCACCTAACTGTAGTTAAAAATAGCAAAAATATGAATTTTTAGAGGTGCTCCAAATTCCCACCAGTGCAAATTGTTTACATTTAAATTTTACGGTTAAGGGGAGGGGCTGGCCACATGCCGACCCCCTTAAACCCCGCAGTCATATTTAAACTCCGTATTAAACACATTTGGTGCAGAACCACGATGGAGGCGGAGTTCCGCAACCGCTGGCACTTCTGTCGGACTATGCATGTGACAAGGTCTAAGGTTATTCGTCAGAGTCTAAGGGTTAGGAAACTGCCGGTTAGAAATTGATGTCATGATGAATTGTTGTAAAATGTGAATATTCCAAATGGGCCGCCGACGATTTGGGACAACAAGAGGTCCACCTCCCAACTTGCATTTCAATACAATTTAAAATTATGCGGAGCACCTATAGGGTATGAAACATTGTGTAGCGGAGTTGGTTGAGGCCTTTGTGGGCGTGCTTGGAGGTCACGGGGTCGAACCCCCCGGACCCATACAAAATTTTATTCAATCATATAGGGGACACATGGCAGCCTTCCATTGGACCAGAAAACAACTCGTACAATCCACCAATCCATTAAAATTACGCCACTTGGCAACTTATCATTGGCTTGAGAAAATATAATATTCTTAGGAATATTCTTCTTTTGATGATTGTGTACCTGCATGCTGTCTGGGCACCCCAGCCAACCCTGTCACAAATTTTAGTTGTTTTGGAAATCAATTAGAACGTGATATCTCCCTCAAACGACATCAGTTTTTCAAACCGTTCATGATATCTCCACCCATGCAACTCTTCTCTCAATTATGTAATAAATAAATCTAAAGTCATCCCTCATAAAAGAGCTATATGTATTGAAATAATGTAGACAACAACCCATCCAAATCTTGATAAAAACAATATAACATCTCTTGAATCTCATAATAAATGGGGCATCTACATATGAGGTGATAAACACATCCTTTCTTGCACTATTACCTAAATAAATGGATCTCATTGGTTTTGATACGTGCCATTTAGTGTCATTATGCAATATTTCATATAAGGTCTTAACAAATATCATTAGCAACCATTTGAAATTTCACTCAAGAAAACTTATCCTAGAAGAGAAAATGGGGTTTCTTAAAGGGAATTATATTACTATAAAACATTGTAATGGTCCAAGAATATATTCATAGTAGCCTAAGATGAGTTATAGTCAGTTCTTAGGTGAACAAGGCACAATCTAGTTGTAGTAATTGTAACTTGGTCAAGATGTTGTAGTCAAGGCAAGACTTGGTTGGGTTTCCAAGTCCCAAAAATAGTACGGGTAGTTGTGAGGGCATGATAGCTAAAGAGTGCCAGCGTATGCCAAGGAATAAAAAGGTGTGCTAACACATGTCGGAAAGTGTCAATGCATGTTGAGGATTGTTAGGGAGTGCCATAAGATCATAAGGGGGAACTAGATAAAAATGCATGGGAATGAACGA
Source organism: Pinus albicaulis (assembly GCA_034641835.2). Lineage (NCBI taxonomy): Eukaryota > Viridiplantae > Streptophyta > Pinopsida > Pinales > Pinaceae > Pinus > Pinus albicaulis. The sequence continues at coordinate 908,914,363 of CM076573.1, read as the reverse complement.
ATAAGAGTGTGCGCCAAGGAGTGCCAACGAATTCCAGGTGTCTCAAGGATAAAGTGTGTTAGGATAATGTCATAATAAGACTTGTAGGAAGCAAGCCTATGGTTACAATAAGGGCCTAGATAAAGCAGTTTCATACAAAGGGAGACTATGGGTTGGGCACACCATTTTTTTTCTAATGACTTGGTTGGGTTCCCAAGTCGCAACAAAATTAAGGCTATATATGAGGGCATGACAACTAGGGGGTACCAAGGTGTGTCAGGAATTTCAGTAAGTACTAGCACATGCTAGACAGTTCCAAGGAATGATATGCATGCCAAGTGCTAAGGCATGCAATATCTGCCAAGTTCGAGGCTGTGGTGCGAATACATGCTAGGGAATGTGAGGCCCAAGTGCTAAGGAAACACAAGGGAACACTAGTTTTAAATGCATGGAAATGAAGTGTCAACAAGTTCCACGTGTGCTAAGGAGGGAGTGACAAGGTATGTTAGGTACTTTCAAGGCATGTTAGAGTGCTAAGGAATCATACCAAGATATTTCAAGTGACAAGGTGTGCCAATATGTGCTAAGGAGTGCGAGGAGTGTCATGGAAACGTAACGGAGCACTAGGTACAAATGCATGGAAATGAATGAATAAGAGTGTGTGAAAAGGAGTGTTTCTGAGTTCCAACTGTGCTAAGGAGGGAGTGACATGGTATGATAGGTAGTGCTAAGTCATGTTAGAGTGTTATGGTGGCATGCCTCCAAGATATGCCATGTTCCAGGGTGTGCCAACATGTTCTAGGAAGTGTTAGGAAGTGTTAGGGAAACACAAGGAAGAAGTAGGTAAAAATGCATGGAAATGAATAAATAAGTGTGTGTGACAGGGAGTGTCAACAAGTTCTAGGTGTGTTAAGGAGGGAATTATGCTAAGCATCGCTAATTCATTCTAGTGTTCCAAGGTGACATGTGACCAAGATGTGCTAGGTGCCAAGGTGCGCCAACATGTGCTAGGAACTGTTAGGGAGTACTAGGGAAACATAAGGGAACACTAGGTCAAATTAATGCATGCAAATGAATGAATAATAGTTTGTGACAGGAAGTGTCAGTGAGTTCCAAGAGTCCTAAGGAGGGAGTGACAAGGTATGTTATCCAGTGTTAAGGCATGATAGAGGTCAAAGCAACATGCCAAGATGTGTTCAGTTCTAGGGTGTGCTAATGCATGCCAGAGAGTGTTATGGAAAAAAAAGGGAGAGTTGGTTTAAAATGCATGGAAATGATTGAATAAGAGTGTGTGACAGAGAGTGTTAGTGAGTTCTAGGTGTGTTAAGGAGGGAGTGACAAGGTATGCTAGGTAGTGTCAAGGAATCCTATAATGACAGGGAAACATGCAAAGATGTGCCAGGTTCCAAGGTGTGCCAATGCGTTCCGGGGAGTGTTAGGTAGTGACATGGAAACACAAGAGAGAACTAGTTCAAAATGCATGGAAATGAACGTATGAGAGTGTGTGATAGGGAGTGTCAACGAGTTCCAAGTGTGTTAAGGAGGGAGTGACAAGGTTATATGATAAGTAGTGCCAAGGCATGCTAGAGTGCCAGGGCATGTCAGGTAGTGCTAGGGTGTGCTAGGGAGTGTTAAAGCATGTCAGGGAATGTAGGGGATGTTAAAATGTGCCACATAGTGCCAAGGGATTGTTATACATGCTAGGTGCTACGCCATGTCAGGATGTAAAATATTTTACTTAGTTGTTTTATGACCATGGTTGAATGTGAGCCTTAACTTGGTAACTTGTTAATTGGGATGAGTTGAGATTGGAAATGAGTAGCATAGGATGATCTATAGATAGTTATTAGGTGAACAAGGCATAGTATAGCTGTAGTAACTGTAACTTGGTCAAGTTGTTGTAGTTGAGGAAAACCTTGGTTAGGTTCCCAAGTCTAAAAAAATGTAAGGGTAGTTGTGAGGGCATGATAGCTAAGGAGATTCAGGGCATGGCAAGGAATGAAAAATTATGTTAACACATGCTGGATAGTTTCAATGCATGTTGAGGAGTGTTTGGAAGTGCCAGGGGAAAATAAGGGAGAACTAGGTCAAAATGCTTGGAAATGAACAAATAAGAGTGTGTGCCAAGGACTATTAGTGAATTCTAGATGTCCCAAGGATGAAGTGTTTAAGGAGAAGTTCAGAATATGACTTGCAGGAGGCAAGTATATGATTGTGATAAGGCGTGGAAAAAGAAATTTGAGAGAAACGGATACTTTGGGTTGGGAAAAACATTGTTTTTCCAATGGCTAAGTTAGGTTCTCTAGTCACATAAAAAGTAAATATATCTATGAGGGCATGACAACTAGAAAGTTCCAAGGTGTTCCAGGGAATTCCAAGAAGTACCAACACATGCTAGATAGTTCCAAGGCATTTTTGGCATGCTAAGACATGCCAAGTGCTAAGGCATGCCAAGATGTTCTAGGCATGGGGGTGTGGCTCCAACACATTCTAGGGTGTGTTAGGGCCATGTTCCAGGGAAACACAAGGGAGCACTAGTTTCAAATCCATGGAAATGAATGAATAAGAGTGTGACAAAGAGTGTCAACAAATTCTAAGTGTGTTAGGTGTCAGGGAGTGATAATATGTGCTAGGGAGTGCCAAATCATTCCAAGGAATTCATGGGATGCTAACATGTGCCACATAGTGCCAAGGGATTGTTATATGTGCCAAGTGTTATGCATGTCAATATGTAAACTATGTTGCTTAGTTTTTTTACTACCAAGGTTGGATGTGACCCTTGTCTTCATAATGTGTTAAGTTGTATGATTTGAGATTAAACATGAGTAGCCTAAGATGAGTTATAGGAATTTATTAAGTGAATAAGGAATAGTCTATTTGTATTAACTATAACTTGGGAAAGTTGTTGTAGTCAAGGAAGGATTTGGTTGGGTTCCCAAATTCCAAAAAAATTAAGGGTAGTTATGAAATCGTGATAGCTACGGAGTTCCAGGGTGTGCCAAGTAATGAAAATGCATGCTAAAAAATTCCAAACAGTGTCAATGCATGTTGAGGAGTGTTGGGGAGTGTCAGGGAATCAAAAGGGAGAACTAGGTAAAAATGCATGGAAATGAACAAATAAGAGTGTGTGCCAGGGAGTGTTAGTGAATTCTAGGTGTCCCAAGGACAAAGTGTGTTAGGAAAATTCTAGAATAGGACTTACAGGAGGCAAGTCTATAATTGCGATAAGGGGATGGAAAAAGAAGTTTTAGCTAAAGGGAGACTTTGGGCTAGGCACAAAAATATTTTTTCAATGATTTTGTTGGGTTCCCAAGTCACAAAAAAATTAATGCTATCTATAAGGGAATGACAACTAGGGAGTGCCAAGGTGTGTCGGGGAAACCTCAGTCAATATTACACTTGCGACTACTTTTGTTCTAGCCCTAAATTCTAGTGTAGACCATCCTCCATTTGTGTTGGTCTTTATCACAGACCTTACAACCTACTAACCACCACAAGATAGGGTCTCAACCCTCTATACTATTTCAAAATTTAATGTGGCCTTCACACAGAAACACCACTGAAATCACATGCCAAATTCTCATGAGCCGCCTCTCTCGATATTGATCTACCATAAGAGAATCATCAATATTCCATCCTACCTCCTATGTCGAACCCGTTAAGTTACGTGAAATTATTGTGAACCCTCACATGATGATCTTGTTCTTGGTGGATGGTCATGGCCCCCATTTAGCAACCCTTACTGAACCCTCTAACTTGACCCACTTTAGGGCTACATCTCTCCTAGCCTCCTTGATCAAATGCGATCCTCCTCACTTGATGTTATTGCCTTCATACTAAGGCCTCCTTAACAAGATTTTCCTAGCTAGGCATCCTAAGAAACCTCTAGAACTTAAAGTCTTTATCTACTTAGACCTTAGGAAATATTATTTTTCCTTTTTAATTTTATTTTAGATTTTAAACCCAATCTTGGGTCCAAAATCCCTTCTCATGGTTTCTTTACCATCTCACTAGGCTTGTGGAGTACCTTGAAAGCTACACAATTCAACAACATAGTCTAGTTGTAGTAATTGTAGCTTGTTCAATATCTTGTAGTCAAGCGAGGACTTGGTTGGGTTCCCAAGTCGCAAATTAAGTAATGGTAGTTGGGAGGGCATGATAGCTAGGGAGGGTTAGGGCATGCCAAGGAATGAAAACGTGTGCTAACACATGCCAGAAAATTTCAATGCATGCTGAGGAGTGTTAAGGAGTGTCAAGGGATCACAAGGGAGAACTGGGTCAAAATGCATGGAAATGAACAAATAAGAGTGTGTGCCAGGGAGTGTTAGTGAATTCAAGTGTGCCAAGGACGAAGTGCATTAGAAGAAGTTCATAATAATATTTGCAAGAGGCAAACCTACAATTGTGATAAGGGGATCGAGAAATTAGTTTTAGAAAAAGGGAGACTTTGTGCTGGCACAACACTATTTTTCCTTTATCTATTATTTTTATATGACATCTGGCACACTTTGGTAGAATTCTCATGTTTTAAACTATTTTAGACAATTGCATATGTACATTGTTGTGCATAAGTTTTTGGACACTCAGATTGTGCCAACTTATATCTTGTGTGTCTTTTGTTTCTTGTGGTTCTTGCAAACTCTCTAGTAATTCTCTATTATTTATATCAACTGAACATACATGTGAAATATTGCCTAAGTAAGTTATGTTTCTTAGTTGTTTTATGGACATGGCTAGATGTGATCATTGTCTTGGTAAGTTCCTAATTAGGACCAGTTTAGCTTGGAAATGAGTGGCCTAAGATGAGGTATAGGCAGTTCTTAGGTTAAAAATGCACAATCTACTTATAGTAGGTGTAATTGGTCAAGTTGTTGCAGTTGAAGCGGGCCAATGTCACATGAACTGTAGTAGCTAAGGACTTGATTCGGTTCCCAAGTCATGAAAAAATGTAAGGCTGCCCGTGAGAGCATGAATTCCAAAGCATGCTAGGAAATGCTAACATGTGCCAGTTAGTTTGAAGGCATGTCAAATATGCTAATATGTGTCAAGTGCTAAGGAATTCCAAGATGTGCAAGGGTGCATGTGACAATAGGTGCCAGGGACTATCAAGGAGACAAAAAGGAGAAACAAGTTAAACTATAAGGAAATGAACACATAAGAGGGTTAATAAGTCATAAATTTACCTTTTCCAAGAGGGGCACACTAGGCACACCAACACTAGGTGGTGATAGGTGCCAAATTCCAAATGTTAGTGCATTCTAAATTCCAAATCATCCTTTATTACTTATCATATACTTTCCAATAATTGATCTCAAATAACTTTAATACTAAACCTTGCCAAAGCATACCAAGGCATCTTAATGAATGCTATACATGTTAATACTTGCCAAGCACCAATATGTGCCAAGTGCCAATGTGTGTTAGGGAGTGATACACATGTTATTAAGTGGAAAGGCATGTCAAAGAGTTTTAAGGTGTGAAACAATGTGCTAATCCATGTTGAGGAGTGTTATGGAGTACTAGGGAAACACAAGGGAACACTAGGTCAAAATGCATAGAAGTGAATGAATATGAGGGTGTGCAAGGGAGTGTCAACAAGTGCTAGCTAGCATGCCAAGGAGTGAGTGAGAAGGTATGTTAAGCACTAGTAAGGCATGCTAGGGAATATCGGGGCATGTCAAGAAGTGCCAAAGTGTGCTAGGGAGTTCCAGTGTGTGTTAACATGTGCCAAGCAGTTCCAAGACATGCAAGATGCTAAGGCATGCTAGGATGTGTAGGGTGCCAGGGTATGCCAATATGTGCCAAGGAGTATCAAGGAAAAAAAAAATAACCAAGATAAAATTAAAGGAAATGAACACATAAGAGGGTTAATAAGTCATGACTTTATCTTTTTCAAAAGGGGCATGCTAAGCACACTAACAATAGGTTCCAATACATGCCAAGTTCCAATGTGTGCCAAGTTTTCATGTTTGTTAATGCATGCCAAAGTGTTGCAGGGAATGCTAGGGACTACAAGGCATGCCAACACATGCTAGGAGAGTGTTACACTATGCTAGGGTCTGCCAACATGTGCTTCGATGTCCTAGTCATGGTAAGATGTTCTATGTACAAAGATGTTCTAAGACATGTGGGGTGCCAAGGAATGTTAGTGAGTGCTAAAGCATGTTAAAATGTTCCAAGAGTGTTGAGGAGTGCTAGATATCTCTCATTAATAGAATTTACAAAGCTTGATTATTTATTAAATAATATAGATTTTACACACACTAGTGGAACTTTATCTAAAGGAAATTTGTTAGATAATAAACCTAATAGATATGAATTGTCTATTGACTCATAGGAAAACTATATTCTCATTGCTTGAGGGAAATTATACACTCTAATTAATTCTTAACAAATTGACTCACTCTAACCACTATATGGCCTTGGACACATAATGAAAAAGACTCCACAACAATGGTCTTAAATCGTTATCTTTTGATAAAAAATATAGTAACATGCACATAGCATCATCAAAAAACTCATTGGAATGATCAATGATGACGAACATTTTTTTACCGTCACCAAAAGTAACCAAAAAAAGCATTGGTGAGGGTCAATAAAAGATAATCACTAGAAGTGTCACCAAATAGAGAATTCGTGATGGGCCTTTAACAACCCTCACCAAAATTGTCACTGAAAATGGCTTTGGTGACAAACCTTAAAGGACTGTCACTATATGCACTTACAACAACGCTGTTTAAAGGACCATCACCATATGTGACATTGGTGATGGACCTTTAAGGTCCGTCACAAGCATGACCCTCGCCAATGTCCTTTATTCTTGTAGTGAATATTGAAACTCCTTGAATTTTGGACAAATTACTCTATTGATAGGTGGTAAAAAATATCTATTTTCCCATTGGGAAGATTGAGACCACCTACCTAGTGACATGTTTGATGATGTTTCTTGTCGGTTGTATATTTTTTCCTTGATATTTTGAGGTAATACAACTTAAACTTACAAAACAAAATTATAGTAGTATACACTTATACTAGTAATTCCCCTTTTAAAATTTATTTTGGGTATTTTTTTCTTTCACCCTTGGATGTTGTATATGGACAACAAGGAGAGTGAGAGAAGACATCAGAGGAAAGGAATTTAGAATAGAGAAGTTTTTTGAAAATATTAGGTAGATTGATTTGCAAGTATATGAGACACTAAATAAATCATGGGAAAAGAATAATGACATGGATAATCAATAATTCATTCCAAAGTGGGAGAGAGAGTTTGGTTACATTTAAACAAGGAAATACTACAAGATCCTGGTAAGAATAACAAGGCTCTATGGTGTGGCTCTTTTGAGGTATTAGAGAAGGTTGGAGATAATTCCTACAAACTCAATCTACCCACATACGTGTGCATTTACTCAGTATTGAATGTGGAGAATTTGAAACTTTATGAGGCTTCCATGTTGGATCTGGAAGAGGAGAATGTCCTACCTACCACAGAGTATTTAGAACCATATATTTAATCAGAGTTGGAAAAATACATGGTTTTGTAGAAGAAGTCCATAAATACAAGATAGGTGCAACATGACCTTTGGCAAGTTAGGTTGAAAGGACAATTTATAAGCAAAGAAAAATGGTACTCCATGGAGTAGGTAGAGGGAAAATTTTCTCACCTCATTTTGGTATACTTTTTGGGAGAAAAAAACCTCCCTAAATGGTAAGGAATCATCTAGATTCGCTCATCATATTTAGGTGAAAAAATTGGAGGAATTGGCATGTAAGGCGCATTCTAGTGGTAGGTACCAATTTGAGAAATTGGGGTTTAGAACCTTTTGGAACCATTTTGAGCCATAAAATCAATTTTTTGGGGGGTTAAAACAACATAAGTGTTAAGTCCCTATATTAATAGTGTAGTCCCTTATTATGTTAGTGTAGCCCCCCTTATTGTTATTTTTGTACCCCTGTAACCCCCATATTGTTATTATTTTTCCCTTACATTATTATTTTTAGGTCAACTAGGATTACATTGTGGCCCCACTAGGATTACATTATGGCCCCATGGACTCCTATATATAGAAAGGAGGTTTTGTCATTTGAATAATCCAAGAATTGTTCATTCATGTAATGTATTGGAGGTTTCCCCCTAGAAGTGGCTTATTTCTAAGGCGTTGATATCTTTTTTCTTCTATTTTTGAAGCTGGTTTCACAACATTTGGTATTAGAGCTTTGGATTCTAGGGTTTCGCTGCTCCAAACATGTCATCGTGGAATTTTCGCTATAATTTTTTTTCTACAAAGATTCAGAAGCTGAAATTTTTAGAGTACGAAGCCAAAATCCTGAGGAACATTTTCACAAAAGTTCAGAGCTTGGTTCACAATATTTTCGGAGATATGATCTGTGCAAGTTATGGCTTTCTGTAGGCTCCTGAATTTCACTTAAACAGGTCATCGTAGAATTTTCACTATATCGTTTTTTCTATGAAGGTTCAGAAGCTAAAATTTTTAGAGCACGAAACCGAAATCCTGAGGAACATCTTCAAAAAATTTCAAATCTTGGTTCGCAACAGTTTTGGAGATATGATCTGTGGAAGTTAGGTCTTTTTCAGGCTCCCAAATTTCATCTCAAAGAGGTGATCGTGGGAAAATCTTCATAACTCTCTCTTTCTCTGAGCATCGGATTGGAATTCTGTAAAAAGTGGCCACAAGTACATGGATTTTAGTTTCTTTTCTACAAAGTTTCAGAGCCAAAGGAGGAAACAGTGACACATGGCAAGTCGTACAAGTTCACTCTACTGAATCAATCCATAATTAGGTCATTGTGGGAGATTGGACATAACTTTGCCTTGAAGAATCCAAATCAGGTTAGACCTATGGCATTCGAAAGGGAATTCTGAGAGTTACCTCAGTCCCAAATTTTAGATATTGAGGATTCAAAATCACAGAGATAATTCAGTTTCAATACCGAGATCCTCAAAAGCAAGAAAAATGTGTGTATTTGGTTTTTAAAATTGCATAATGTTTGTTGAAAAAGTAGTTTGAAGTGATTCCAAGGGCATATTTTGGAATTTTTATCAGTATTGGGTCCAAAAAATAATTCCATACCCATTAAGCCCTCAGAAATATATACTATGATGCATGAAGAGGAGGAATTGCAGTATGAGATATAAAAATTATGGTACCAAGTGCAACAAATTTCGATCTTACGAAGAGAAACTGAAGATGACACAGATGGTTTAAAAGTAGAAATGGAGGCTAAGTTGGATGGTTTGAAGGATCAAATAATAGCTAATATGGATGATAAATTAGTGGAATATCACATCGAGCATCAACGACAAGTTCTCCAACTCTCAAAGGATAACCTAACTTTGGTGCAGAATCTGATGAAACAACAGGAAGATCATCATCACATCGAAAGAAGTTCTGAAGCAGTCACAAGAAACAAGAATTTGACAACTACAATCAATTTCAGAGTATATCAGCAAGTGGAAGAACTTTCCTATAAAATATTCCACATGGGAGGATGAGAATTTTATACAGAAGCATCAAGAAATAATCAAGCGTTGAGGACAACACTTGTTTGAAGGAGACGGTCATGTTAAGTCCCTATATTAATAGTGTAGTCCCTTATTATGTTAGTGTATCCCCCCTTATTGTTATTGTTGTACCCCTGTAACCCCCATATTGTTATTATTGTGCCCTTACATTGTTATTGTTAGGTCGGCTAGGATTACATTGTGGCCCCACTAGGACTACATTGTGGCCCCATGGACTCTTATATATAGAAAGAAGGTTTTTTCATTTGAATAATCCAAGAATTTTTCAATCATGTAATGTATTGGAGGCTGCCCCCTCGAAGTGGCTTATTTCTAAGGCGTTGATATCTTTTTCTTCTATTTTTGGAGCTGGTTTCACAACAATAAGAATTACTCACATTAGGCCCTATTTTATTCTACACTTGAGACCTTTAGAATGGTGCAAAAATCACCTCAATTATAGCTCGAAAGTGAAAGTTATACCTCTTGCATGTTGACTGACATTGTTGAACACGATGGTATGAGTGAATGCCATTTATACCCCCATTACTCACGTATGTGGAGCTAGCCACATGTAGAATTTAAAGAATATTCGCGTAGGTTGTAAACCTTATCACAATTGAGGGTTGAGGAATTCAAAACCCCCTAGATGGTTGTCAGGCTATGTTAAATACTAGGCCACCATGAGGAGAAGAGTTCCATTCTTTAACATTGTATTTTGTTCCATAGCTAAGTAAGACATTTGAGAATGATATTTTGTGAGCATAGTAGAGGAAGAGGAATATTTTTTAGAAGTTGTTTAGCTCACAGTTTCAAAATGTAACTCAATATTAAGTTCTCATTCCTTTTGTATGTGTATTTAACAATTGAAGCAAAGAAAGTAGAGCATATGCCTCACTTTCTAGTTTGGTTTTCTTGTGTATTGGGTTTCTTAGGATAAATATTATGTTCCTTTGTGTGGATGTGTATACATGTGCATGCTCTTTCATATTTTAGTTATTTCATAAAAATCAAGCAAAACTAGTAACTGATTAACCTAAGATCTAAAAAAATTGATTTGTATAGTATAATATTTTAGAATATTATAAAATCTAATGTGAAAAACTGTTGTAGTGGAATATCCATGGAAAATTACATATCACTTAGACCACTCAATACTTTAATTTTGATTCTACAACGATAATTGAAATACCTATGTGGTATTATGCACATGTAATTTTGTTTTTTGTGTAAGGGTTCGACTTTCATTACTTCTGAAAAATAAATTGGACCAGTAACACAAATATAAAAACTTGGTGTTACATTTTCTGCTTCTAAGCAGTGCATCTGACATAGTTACAAAACTACAGAGACTATGAGAGTTGAATGACTGTCTACAGGTGCACATGCCTGGAATTAAACAAAATTAAGGAAAATGAAAATAATTGTGGTCATTCCACAGCAACAATCAGATATTGAGTGGAGGATAGGGCACTATACATGTGGAATGGGGATGAGATTGGCCCATGAGGTACACAAACACTAGGTACCTGACGTTGATGTGAGGCTTGCATACAGCCCGAACTTGAACCTTGATTGACATGATGTCTTGGCCTTTGCCAATGCCACACCATGCAGAATTGAAGGGAGCTTGAGCCAAGTGAGTGCTCCTTCAAATTGCCAAAAATTAGAGACCGAATAATTGAATTGTTATGTTGGAGGGCCATTGAAGGGCATATCCATTAAGCCCAATTGAGACCACCGCGGGGCATACTGCCATCCTGAATACAAGCCTGAATGCAATTGAGGCCAAGTAAGGCTAACTGAGGCCAATTGAAGCTTTCAAGGGACATATTTCCATTCCAAATTTAAACAATTGAAGAATCCAATGTTTAGTTGTTGAAATGCATTAAAAACTGGACACTAACTCACAATGGTTGTGCAAGCATCGAGCTTCTTTCTAATTTGATATTATATGAGTGTCTACAGGGAATTTGAGCAACTAGAGAGATCAATTGGGTCACTCAGGTGCCACTGCAGGTTGTTAGCATTTGAAGAGCCTCGGTACTTCTAATTGGATGCAAGGAAGACATTGACTCAAGTTGTTATAGCCATAGAGTTACAGATCTTCATGAGAGCCTACACACTGATATTATACATGAGCTTTTGTGTGTTAGAAAAAACCATGTGATTATATATGTTGGTCTATTTGATTCCCAGAGGAACCAAGAGAATTCTGCGGGGATTATGGAGCTCTACACCAGATGAAGAGAGACAACCATTCACCATTCTCTTGAGAGCCAGCAGACTCCCACTGTGGGACTAACCTAAGGGTGCATAAACATGGAGAAAAGAACATCATGGCCCATTCCTGAGGTCAAGCTCAGGGTGGCTGACGGGAAAAGCATAGCCATAATCGGCCTTATTTCAGCTACCATAGGCCCATTAATGCGGCCAGGCAGCTGATGCCCGCCGCATCCTGCGGCGGGCATAAACATGGAGAAAAGAACATCATGGCCCATTCCCGAGGTCAAGCTCAGGGTGGCTGACGGGAAAAGCATAGCCATAATCGGCCTTATTTCAACTACCATAGGCCCATTAATGCGGCCAGGTAGCTGAAATAAGGCTCGCCATCGAATATCATAGTGCCAATTATTAATACTCTTAAGTGTGTGTCTTCAGAGGCATGCGTCAGTATGATGAATAACCATGATGAGGTTCGGAGGAGCGTACTGACCCATAAGGAACAATATGGATCACAGTAGGTGAGCATTTAGCCACATGTACCTAACTCTTCTATGATGACACATGGCAAACTAGGTGGCCCATCAGAGGGTGGCATCTCATGTTTGTTATGACGAGATACAAGGATCGACACCCGCAGTGGGGGACACATGTAATTTTGTTAATCAATATATATATATATATATAAATTATTTGTTAAAAGATTTGAATGGTGTTTTGTTTAGTATAGGGAGATTTGTATTTTCTTTTATGCTTAAAAATGGAGTTGACATGTAGCATGTGCACACACATATTAGGAAGCAAGGTAGATCTATCTTCACACTATATTTATCATGTGTCGAGGTGGAAGAAGTCCCTTAAGATGATTTTTTTTGTACAATAAAATTTTTTGAGGAAAGGTTTGCACCTCCATGGATTTGATCCTTCTTGATGCATGAATATTCCAAGTTAATATGGATCTACATTGGTTTAGAACTAACCCCATTAACTCGTCTCCATTCACTTGATAATGCTGTTAAATTTGTGTTGGCTACATTCTACATGGGTGGGATCAACAACTAGAACTCATTATGTAAAAAAAAATGTTTCTATGAATCCAAAGACACCAATATACATAAAAAATGGTTATGGAGATCTTGTTTTACTAGGTATAATTGGGTGTGGAGTTATTGCTTGGTGTATACAAGCATCCAAAGTATCTTGGAGGATAGGAATGCCCATATTTTTTCCACAAAATGACATCCTCTTTACCAATATTCTATTGAGTGTTTTCATTGGTGTTCAATCCCATTGACATTTTTTTGTTATATCCAAGATATTGAGTAAGAATAGTTAGAACACTAGATACTCCTTTAGTCAATCCTTGGATTTGGCTTTATCTCAAATTCCATACCTTTAGATATTCTAAACACATGTCATGAGATTTTGATGTTGATGGGAATATAAATTCTATACCTTATGTCATGGATCATTTATGACTACTTTGGTGTAATATAGTCTTGCTATTGCGTTGACCAAATCTTGGATGATAATAGCTTTTCGAATGCATCACCCCTAGTATATCCTAAAGAATATAGGTTTATCTGCTTTCCTTAAATTTATTCATCTTGATTCCTTGATTCTGCTTTTCATAATCAATGGTGTTCCTCGTGGTAGAAGTCCACATGATTCTTGATCAATGTAGTGGCTTTTACTAGATATAATTGGTTTGTATGTTGAATTCCCCCATTGATATGGATCTATAACTAGTTTAGTAAAAGCTTTGAATAGCCTTTACTCAAAGTGCTCTAGATCCATCTAAAGAAGGTGTACAAATGCTTACATTTTCCACATTTTTTACACCTTTCATGCATTATACATTGCCTTATGTGATTATTTTCTCAATATAAAATGCATTATCAACATTCCTTGTTGCCTTCCATTTATTACTCACACCTATTTTCCATTTTCATTCAACCAAACTATTACTATCCATGATTTGTAGGGTAATTTTAATTTGTTTCCTTCTTAATCAAGCATCAAAAGTTATTCCCTCCTAATCAACCCCAAAACATGTTTCCTTATTGGTATAACTTTGGTCATTTATGTAGTGTTTCATTGAGTCAACTTATATAAAGGTTTTATGGAGCTATGCGTACCTCCTACACTAAAAATCCCTCTTGTTTAGGATCCCTAATATGAAAAGTTGATCTCTCTCTTCATTACTAATGGCATGCTTGTCTACAATAGAAGTAGGAAATTTCCACCAATACCTCACCTAATTATGCATTCAAGTACATTGGATGGCTTCTTTTACGCCAATTCGCTATTGATGATCCCATGTTTTGGGAAATAGTTTCCGGCTAAGGATCACATTCCATTGAATCATTTAAAGAGAAATGGGAACCCATCTTATTAAGGATGGTAAACCTAGAAATAAGTTTCACCTGCCTTCACATACCTAAGTGGAGATTAGGGGTTTTTGAATCTTTCCACACCATATAATTTACTTGAAGGCTACATCAACAACATTTAATACAATAAATAACCAAATCTAACAAAATCCATGTAGGGAGTAGCATGCCCATTGAGATGTGAACCTAGGTCGTTGTCACAACAATTTCTCTATGTTTTCGCCAAACCACAATGTGGTAAATTGTCTTCCACAAACTTACTAATTAGGAGAATTTTGAGGTAAAAAAGGGGCTTAAAAGTGAAAAATGTACTAAAAAAATTAGCTTTAACAGAACCAATAGGATTCAAGATGATAATTTCATCCCCACAAGTAAATATTTTGGAGGGAAAAGAAGAAAACTACTTTTTTAAACGATATTTTTTATTTATTTCCTTATAGGTTTACTCAAATTTCAAGTGTGGGAACTTTTTGGATGAGGAATTCAACTGTGCATCCAAAGAGCACCCACTCAACATACTTTTGAGTAGACCCACACCAGGAAAAAATGAAAATGCTTGAAAAAAAACATGTTTAAACACGATTTCTTCATGTATTTTCAATTTTTACCAGTTTTGGACTCCTCAAAAGTGTTGCAAGTGGGTATGAATTGTCCAAGTGGGTGCACATTGGATGTGGAATTAAATTATGCATCCAACAAGTGCCCAGACTTGAAAATTGAGTAAACTTATAAGGAGATAAATAAAAAATACAAAAAAGAAGTGTAGTTTTCTTTCTTTTCCTTTAAAGATAAATAACTCCTATTTTATTATTTTCCTTATGAGACCCATTTTAGACCCCAAAATTCCCCTAATATGTGCTAGTTTCTTCTATGTTATTTCTAATGGCAGGAATTGATATATCATATGATCAATTTGTGTATGCATTAGAGGGTATCCATGGTGTGAGGGCTCTACTTGAAATTAAAGTGTTCTCTCATGATGACACCTTTGTGTAGGCTATTCTTAAGATCATGCCCATTAATTAGATCACCTTCAATTAGGTGTTTTATCACAGTTATTTGATGTCCTACCTCTGATGGATCCCTTAGGCATCTCTTATTGAAGTCCCTATTGACCTATGGGTATGTATCACTACTTAGTTACACTAGTACAAATGGGGCCAAAATCTGACATCACTTCGACTACTATCTAATGAACCCGAGATATTTATATCGTCAGTGGGATTTCGTCAGATATTCGACAACTAGAAAATCATCAGACCTGTATGTAGGATATATGTCGTCCCTGATACCAAATAAACTGTCGATTAACTGGGCATTTGTTCGACATATATTCGTCGAATAGGAGACGTTTTAATTTGTAACCAAGGTCGAATACCCGACATAAATTTTTCGGATGTGTTTATCGAATATCCGACATTATCTTTGTTCCTTAGATGAAGATGATATAGATCCAACAATATTTTACGTCAAATGGGAGACGAATATCTGACACTGGTTTGTTGATGAGGGCCGACGAATATCCGACACCTGCTAAATGTACGTCGAATATCCGACGGGTTATTATTGAAAAATAATAGAAGATTCTCCAAGGAATGGTTGTTAACTTTAACAAGGTATTTTCCTTTTGAAGTTTTGGAAAATTTGATTTCAAACTAACTCAGTCTAGACCTTTAATGTAGATGTAGCCCAATTACTCAGATTATGGTTCAGGTAACAAAAATTGGAGAATGTGTAATTGTCATGTGTTTCAATTCAAGAATTCGCTCGAATGAAATCATTTACATGGGATTTTAGGTTCAGCAAAGTTGTGCCAAAAGAGGATTGGCATGTAATATACATAGAATTGCAGTACTATCCACTTCTGGCACAACATTGTTGAACCTCACATCCCATGTACATTATTTCATTCAAGCGAATTCTTGAATGAAACACATGACAATTACACATTCTCCAATTTTTTCTGCCCAAACCATAATCTGAGTAATTGGGCTACATCTACATTAAAGGTCTAGAATGAGTTAGTTTGAAATCAAATTTTCCAGAACTTCAAAAGACAAATACCTTGTTAAAGTTAACGACCATTCCTTGGAGCCTCCTCCATTTTCCCAAACTTCAGCTTGAAAACCAGGCAATGATGAATAGATAGAGAGGAAAAGTATCTCTAATTCTAAGAAACATGATACACATGACAATCTATAAAAGGGCTAAAACACGGGTTTCTCAAATAATAAGAACCACCAAACAAATTCCTAATAACAATAACGAAAAATTGAATGCTAAGTGTAATGTTACCTTTTTGCGATATTTTCTTCCCATAGTTGTTCCTCTTCAACATCTAAATCGACATAGATTTTCCTACACATATTCATGAGACCAATGAGGAAAATTTGAGCAAAGGTTTCTTTCTTTTTTAGAAATTGATATATCTAGTTATCACCCTCAATATATCCTCCAATATTCCTTCTAGCTAAGACATCCATGAGAGTTGTCTTCCCTGCACCACTAACCCCCATAAATGTTGTAAGGAAGAAAAGTATGAGTGCACATGTAACAAAGAAATTGAAGTCTATATTTAGTCACTTCTTGTTCCTTCATTTCCTCCAGATGAATCCAAAATTAGTTAGCCAAATCCATCAAGTACGAGAATCCAAAAAAATTGGCAATAGTTGGATCACATAATATATCAGTCTCAAGGCTCAAGTTCCATACAAGGGGCATGTCAAAAAAGTATTTTACATTTTCAAAAGACATGGCTAATGGTTGAAATGGAAAATTTATTCCTCGCTTTGGAGAAATTCATGTTTCATCCTCCAAAGAAACCTCATTATTTCCTGCTAGATTAGTTGATTGGATGCTCATTTGTCTGATTTTCATTTCGGCTGCATAACCATTGGATTTTTTTTATAGAATTTAAAATCATGGAATCATATAAAATTTAGTTCCGTTACAATTCAATATGTTCAACAAAATTTGAGAAAGAGATGGTTAACAATTTTCTTACAAGTATTATTGGCATTTGCAAAAGACAAAAAACATGAGAAAGATCCTCTTCTTAACCTTTATGGTCTTGTATTGAGCCCTTACTCTGCACCATTTTGTTGGGATTTCATTTCTTCATAATCTTCTTTAGAAATGACAGCTTAAGGTTTCCCAAGAGCTACGCAGAAACAAATCCCATCTCATTTCATATTGGAAATGATTTGATAAAATAGAAATAAACAAAAAGAGAATGGCAGGTATGTGTTTAGTTAAGAAACTCGCAATTTAGATATGCAAGAGCAAAGTTAAACATCACAAAACATTGAATATTAATGAAAATCCCAACAAAGCACCAACTCTTGTCTAATACCAATATCCTTGTGTAAAGATGTTACGACACTTCAACACAGTAAGGCCCATATTTGTGGTGTTTCCTGCATTCTAAAGGCCAACATGGTTCCATGAAACTGGTCAATGTGATGCATGGTTGCATAAAACCTCTTCATAATTAAAAATATATTGGTTATATAGAATTTCATAGATTCCTTAGTGGATTAAAAAAGTTGAAATGTTATAATATTCCATCTAGGAGCAAGCATCTCATTCACGGAGATCACATTATTTGCATATATCAAAGGTTAACACATGTAGCCCCATATCCACTAGTTTGGGATGCTATCTGTATTTGAAATCCATCAAGCTTGAGAACTCTTCATCATCCAAGGGAAGAAAAAACATATAGAAGGTGTATGGTTGGCTTAATGAATGTTCTTCCAGAGATGCATTTCATTACAAGGATCCATCCAAGCATGTTTTACATGTAATTTGAGGAATGGTTACATGTATTACATTCTCTTTTGTCATGTCATTGATGGACCATGTGGATGAAGGATCTGAGAAAAAAGGGAGCTTTACAATATGAACACCCAACTTGAGATTATGCCATGTAGCACTAAGTTACATATGGGTTTGGTCAAAGGCCCACTTGAGTCTTGAGGTTGGAAACCCTCTTAAAGGAGGTGGTTGGGGGATGTTACAGGTAAGAAGGGGTCAGAAATAACATGCATGGAAGAGCTTCCATGTATTTGAAGGTGTGTTTCCCCTAAAGTAGAAATTTTTGGGGGTAAGGACATGTTTTCACATATTTAGAGGCATATTTCACCTTTTGAGGTATCTGGGGTTAAGTACATTACAAAAATTCAACCCTAGGTGACTATTATCCATATGATCCTAGTTAAATATATAAATTTCTAAATTTAAGATAATGTATAAATTACTTCCAAATCATAGCATCAATCACACAATAACTGAAAATTTAAGCAGTGGAAGAATAAAAGAGTTTTTTAGATACATAAGTAATTTCTTCTCAACATCAGATTTTCATACCTCAAGGAAACCTCTACAAGATACTAAAATAAAAACTACATGGTCATCATAAACATCTCAAAATGAGGTATATGATCTACACAAAAAACAAAGGAAAAAGTTGTACAATTGTTGTATTGCTTCATATGGACATATAGATCCATATGATTATATTGATTCTTTGTACAGTTTCCTTTCAACCTGTTGAAAACCTGTAAGTTCATCCTTATTGTGCATTAATTTCTCTTATTTTTTCAATGTGGGAAATACGTCTGTATCATGTCTTATTTATGCTTTTCTGAAACATGTACAAGTTCGTGCTTGCACTACATTTCTCAATGTACATATTTTTTATTCGGGACCTATCATGTATATGCTAAATGTAATGTTACCTTTTTGAGATATTTTCTTCCAATAGTTGTTCCTCGTCAACATCCAAATCGACAGAGATTTTCCTACACATATTCATGAGACCAATGAGGTAAACATAGATTAAAATTTGACCAATTATTAAATTTAATTGCACCAATAAATAATAATTAAAAAAACTTGAGTGCATGAATACCTGAATGAGATCCTCTTGGTTTCGAGAATAAATTATTGGTGTAGTTTAATCTTGGAGCAAACCTCCCTCCACTCGATGAAGCCGTAACAAATTCAACATTGACCTTGTTGTTGCTCTGTTGGATCTCAGCGTTTCACTCCAAGATTGTCCAAATATTAATTTATTCTCTACTGAAAAAGGCCAACCACGTGAAGGTGAAAACTCTCATGGCCCCTCCCCCCCACCTCACATCACTCTCAATTCCCCAGTACCCAATCTATATACTAGGAAATATTTGAAAGAAAGATATTAAGATACATCATAAACAAAGAAATATATAGTAAACATTTATTCATTCATTCATTCGTAGAGTTTAAAAAATATTTGATCTTAGTATGATTTATAATAAACTGTATGCTATACATAATTTGAAACAAGGTCATTCTAATTAAATTACAAGCACAATCAATTATTCTTTTGTTTCTTGCAATTTTTCATTTATGAAGCAAGGACGTCATCCCCTTCAGCTGTAAGATGTCTTGCTCCCAACCTGGTGAAACGTATATGCTTCTGTAAGGGCGACAGAACATCAACTGCAATAAGAATAAAATGTTAAATTCTTATTTGTAGTAATTATTAATACAAGTGTTTTATTAATAAAAAGGTAGTAGAGTGTTCGTTACCTTCTTCGGTAGTACAGGCAAGCAGGATACTTTCAGATGTTGCCATAGGTTCCTCCTCTTGTCTATTCTCGTCTCGTACATGCTCTAGAGTAGAACCAAGAAGATTTACAATTAATACACAATTTGCATTTAAATATTTCTAATTCTAATCCATACTAGAAAATTTTATAATTCACATGAAATACCTCCAGAATCGAGTTGAACATCAGTTTCAATTTTCACTCCACTGTCACTAGGCTCATGTCTTCCATTATTACTTGGGACATCGGTATTTACACTTTCTTCCTACTTATAACAATCAAGCACATTAATTTATGGCAAAAAATAAAAACCAATAAATTGTATACAAGTATTAATTTATAAATTCTCTTCATTGCTTTTATTTACCTCAGTCTCAGGTGGGGGATCAGAACTAGTATGTGAAGACCCCATGCTTGTCCTACATTCAACAATGACTTCATATTCGTGCTTGTAAGAAAGCTTGAGGTCTTCCTCCGTGGGGTTTTAATTGAATTGTTCTCCCTTAAATTTTGCATGACAGCATGAATTTTTTTTCTTCTGTATTATTAAATTAAAATTACTAAGAATCTAAAATTTGGATGCAATTTTTTTTATTTTATACTTACAATTTTTGTGGCCAGTTTTTAGTAACCCCCATGGCCAAGATGATGTTGGCCATGTTTTTGTATTCTCGCCTTCGTGGCTTTAGATGTATCTGGGAGCCTATATTTACGGTATTGATAAGCTTAATTACATGTCACAATATTGATGGGAAACCATCATAATTACATTAATAAAAGTGCCTCATACCTTCCTGGTCTAGGTGGGGTCTTCCCTTCTTTTCGAAGTTTTTCTCCTTTGCATATTCTAGGAGGGATTTCCACTCACTTTCTGAAATCGTTGGAGGGTGCTCATACTTAGGGTTATTTTGTAAATGAACCCTATATTGGTCTCACAAATATTTTAAACATAGGCCTGCCTTCGCCATAACTCCACTTTTGTTGAAGGTACCATCTCCGAATAGGCCAACCAACCTATTGATAAGTTCTTCCTTCAACTTTTAATTTTGTGAATTCCACCTTGTGTGAATGGTGGTCCCAAAGACTTGGAAGGCTGCCTCATTCAAACACATATAGAAGGTATCGTTTCCTGCAAAATGATATTATCATTACTTAAAAATAATGACACTCTATACGTAAATTTCAATTAGATTATACTTAATATGAAAAACACTTCTTAAATACCTGGAAGCTTTTCTAATGTCATGGTAACATGGTCATCATCTACCAAGAATGAAACTGGTAGTGTTCCTGCGCTAGTAACACGAGTAGACCCATGAAAGCTTGGTTGACTAGATGTGATGGAATCATGGTTTGCATCATGTGCACATCCTTCTGTGCGTTGTTCAGTGGGTTCAGATAATGTCGTGTCACCCTGTTCAGGATTTTCATTAATGGTCATTGTGTTTATTCCATCACTCACAAGCAGAGAAAAGGTGTTGCTACCAACATCGACCCCCATAGTCTCACCATGAGGATCAAAATACCTCAAAAACCTTGTAAAATAAAGAGTTCTTTTATGAAGGATGAGAAAATTAAAATCATAAATAAAGAAATGGGATAATTAAATGAGTTTCTTACTCCATGTTGACGGATTTGGGTCATCACGGTCTGATTTGATCTCTTATATATTCTGTCCATGGCTCAATCGTAATTAAAAAACTGAGTCTCTTGTTTAATTTTACGAGAAGCCTCTTAAATGTTTGGATTGGATTGATCGACATATAAATTTTTTCTTCAATAAGCACTTCCTCGGGATCATCTGTGGATTGGTTTGAGGTTGGTGCCTTCCCCTTGTCACCCTGTTGATCAAATACGTGGTAGTTGGTTAGAGATTATTTAGGGATAGAAATTCTAAATTTCAATCTTGTTTTTTTCCTCATTCAAAGAGGAAGAGAAGTTATCTCTATTTTTTATATATGTGATGGAATTTTTTTATGTAAAGGGAGATTCAGTAAGTTTGAAAGAAGTAGAAAATTTATCGTTTTGGTAACTCGCTATGTCTCTAAGAGAATTGATGTGAGTGCTCTGTGATTGTTGGAAAATGAGTTGTGACTGAAATCTCTTTGAATATACATATCATTCTATGGGATGCAAGCCTAAAATCAAATCTTGATGGTTCTTGGACTCATATTCTAATTAGGTATATGATGGAATTGTAAAGATAAATTTATAGCCAACGCTTTCCCATGTTGAATATCAATCATATCGACATTTAGGAAAGAACATAAGTAGAGCATGAAATTCAAAATAAACTTGATAATTTTCAAGAATATTTGATAATCCTTGGCCAAGTAAGTGTATTACTCTACCTTGATTAAATTATAATGCAAGGTGATCCGACTTCTTCATATGATTGAGTCATTAGTACGTGGTGGCTTCCATGAGAAATTTGAAAATCAATTATGTGCATTGTATCCTTTTCATTAAATTATTTAGTAATAGCAACATTTATAGCTATATACCAAGATTTAATATAAGGGAAAACTTCATATATATTTTCATGTAAGAGAGGATCTCAACACTGGTAGGCTCCTTGCTTTTTAAGATTTTGTAAATATTTCCTTCAGAAAAATTGTGACCATGATTAAAAAAATATGCTACCATATATACATCTAACTTAATCACACTTGATATAAACACCTTGGGAGGTGGATTGATGTAACCATGACATTCTCAAGTGAAAAATAATGAAACCAAGATGCATAACATTAGTTTGGAGATACATGTTAAACATATTACTAATATCACTTTTTATCAATGAGAGTAGAATCACAAAGTTTTTCAAAATCATTTTTCATAAGTTTTTCAAAATCCTGCTCCCTCTGAACTGGAGAAACCTGCTCCCTCTGAACATGGAAACTTGACCTCATATGTGCTATGGCTACCAGCTAAAGCTCTGCTGAAGTCATCTGAGTATCCCATCTCTTCCAACTGGGTCCATTCCCACCAATTGGGTCTTCTAAGGTGGTCCTCCTGCCTCCTCAAAATATTGCATAACTAGCTCTATGTCCCTCTCGAACTAGAGGTCGACCCCATAATCAGTACAATTGTCCCTCTCTGATTCGTAGTATGATGGATTACTCAGCATACACAACTCCCTCTGGCCATAACTTTACTGACTCTCCTCTAAACTCAATTGTATAGCCTTGATCCTCTAAGGCTGAAACAGAGAGCACATTCACTCTCAGACTAGGAACATATGGAACATGATGAAAGGCTACAGTCCATCCTGATTCTAAATCAAATACAATTGAACCCTCTCTTGTACTGATTTCTCCTTCAGTGTGGATCCCACACCTCGCCAAGAATCTAGTAGCTACTGAGCCAGGTGGCTTAAATATATCACACTCCCTTGTCATATGGCATGTGGCACCATTGTCTAGATACCAACCATCTCTGGAAATCTCTCTTGAATCCAGGAGTGATACATACTCTCTCTTTAATAATGTGGAGAATTTCTTTGTGAGTTGTGGCTCGTCCTCCACTATAGCCTCTTTCAGAACGAAGATTTTGCTCTCGTGTTTGACCTGAAATAGTGAAATAGTGTAATGTGAAATAGTGAAATATGTTTGTCAATCATAAAGAAACAAGTTGTTTTAAGTGTAGAGGCTAGCTCTTATGTAGCTATAGAACTGAAAATATTTGTGGTTGGTTGTATATAGAGATAGAAGGATTGAGAAATGGAGTCAAAATCGGTAGTTTAAGATAAAACCAGAGGACTGGTCATACAACTAAGGAAGCAAAGGCAAGGTCTTTGGTGTCTATTAGAAAAATTAATTGATTTATCAGTTTGAGAATAAGGAGAAGGACGATCCACTATATCATCAGCATCTATCAAGGATGAATTCCTAATATAGATTTAGCAGAATGGATTGTATTTGAAACAAAGCACTTATCAAGAGTGTACTATGATACATAAACAATCTATTTGGAAAGGGAAATACTTAAAAAAAATTATAATTGATTTCTTAAGATTGGATGAAACCTAATTATAAACTTAAATCTTAAGCATTTGAAGATAATTTGAGAAGATGAAAAAAACACAGTAAAATCACATGAGAAAGAGACACATTCAAGACACCAAATACTTGCATCTTTGGTAAAGACTGTATATTGTACTTCTGCAACTGAATAGATGAAAAAAAAAAAAAAAAATGTTAGGATTGAATGTGAATAGATGAAAAAAATAAAAAATAAAAAAAATGTTAGGATTGAATATGAAAATAAAGTAATGAAAATAAAAAGGTGTTAGGATTAGATGCTAAAATAAAAATAAGCAAAAAATAAAATGAAAATGTTCGGGGTAGTCAAAAGAAATAAAAGAATAAAAATTGCTTTGTTTCAAATAAAATAAAAAGGGAAAAAGCATGCCACTTAAAATGGCGCTTAAAAAATAATTTATAATAAAGTATGTTTTATGGTATTAATCATATTTTTATATGGTTAATCCATTATTTAATAAAGTGACATGTTATTGGCATGTTTAATAAACATCTTTTATATTTGAAGGGCCGAGATCTAATGCACTCAGATCGACGACGTGCATGCAAACTCGCATTCCCCAGTGCTTCCGAACTTTATCCACCGGGGAGGGAGGGGGAGTCCAGGTAAAGTCATAAATCAAAACCACCTCTGCTATGTGTCATCTTACCATTGAGACTGCACCCATCGCCCCCTCCCACCCACCCCCCCCCCCCCCCCCCCCCCCCACCCTTCGGGTAGGCTCCAAAACCACCCTTTGACCATTTCACTACTTCTGTCATCTCGTCATCATTCACGCGTCATTCCTTTTATCCAATGATAAACTGCCATGCATCTCCCAATTACCCATTACCATTTATTTTTACATACTCATTAGCCATAATGTCTTCGCATTAAATCCTCCCACGCTTATCAATTTTCGTTATTATCCCATTTAAACTCTACACTTTCACTCTAATTCAAAATATTTCACTATTTTATTTTCATCACTTTTTCCCGACTATTTGAAAATGTAAGCAAAGCACAAAGGCATCATATACACTAGTTTAGTTATCTTCAGAGTACCTTTACTTCCTTGTCAAGTTATTTTTTAACAAGTATTTACAAACATCCACTGCCCTTTCATTTCAATGGCTCCTAAAGGCAAATCTACTTCCAAGGATACCTCAATACCACCTCCAGCTGTTGATTTAGAACATCAACCATTATTAAACCATTTATTTCAGATATCTGAGATCAATTTTGAATTTTATCTTCATGAAATTCACAATTGGCTCCATCAAAAACACCTCGACAATAGTGACGAAGTCGGCATACCCCAGTATATTTTCCCTTAGATGCCATATTTTCCTAAATTTGTTACCTCATGTCAACTTCATTACATACCCAATCAAAGAGTTGTAGTTACGTAGAATGGAGAAACCTTCTTCTACATCAATTCCCATGCAAATTATGAAATGATCCAAATCAAGGATGACCCCCTTGCAAAACCCTTCTACCCAAATTTTCTTATGGAAATATACAACAAGCTAGAATTTCCACAAAGAGAAAAGGTTTTTGAAAAATTTGTTTCAAATGATGTCCCAATACCTAAAACCAATCCTCCATATTCAGTCTCCATTTTCCCTGAAATGACCAAACAAATTGTCTCCATTATCTCTTATATTCTGGGCTATAATTAAGACCAGTGGATTGATGAGCATATATTTTCTATTCTTTCCATTTTTCAAGTGAACAAAAGCCACCGATTATCTTTTGTTATGGTTAATTTATAGCATGGAGGATCCATGAGAAGTTTTTTAATTGATCAAAAGAAGGATTTTTTAGATATGCATCAATCCTTTTGTATCTATTTATTTATTATCAATAAGAGAAATTCCCTTTTCAACTACATAAGATGGATGATCGGGGAAATCCTTTATAAGTAATTCATTGGACCCCTTTGGTCAGGAAGGACAACACATAATTATCTTTCATTCAATTTATAGATCAGTATTTTCATGTGGTATGTTGGCTTGAGGGGTCTTGACCTAGGTTCAAATTTATTGCACAACAAACAAACCTTCCAACTACTGGCCCTTTCGGCAATGACCTGCTTGCGCAGATTAAGGTCTCACCCAAAACGTTCATTAAAAAAAGCATGAGATCACTATATTTACTTGACTTGATCTATCTATATTTATACCAGTCCTAGTGCACAGATACTATGGTCTCAAACCATGGTTTGAGGCCCATAGTTTTCCCTTAAAAACCATTTACATAAATTAGGGATTTTGACCTGCCCCAAATCCCCTTTGACTCTTTCATGCAGCATGCTCAACAAAAATATATACAATACATAACCAAAATTAACCCCAGGGGACCCCGCTCCAACATGGCAGTAAGCATATTGAACAAAAATACAAAACCAAGGATACATTCAGAGATAAAGAGGATTTTACACCTTAGTGAGCAAAACAAAAAGGGTGACTGGTACCTGTATCAAACCTACTTAGAAATCAGAATTTATGTTTTTGAATTAGCCCCCTACAAGCTTCCTAAGTATGTGCCCATAAGGATATTTGCTTTGGAATTCATCAGAAAAATGATAAACATGGATCAGATACATTTTCAGGCAGCTAAGAAGAAATCCAATTTCAAATTAAAAACACAAGTTGGCCCTTTCATATGCAATACAAGGGAAACAGGACAAGATGCAGATGCTATCCTAAGGAGTATGAATTTTAAGCACAGTTTTACTTGGTCTTATGACCCTCTTGGAATTGTTTCAAAGAAGAGGATAGAGTAGAAATATACCCCTTATATTCATAAATCCAAACGAGAGCTCGAACAGTTCATGAACCAGGAGGAATGGAAATAAAATACTCTCCAAGAGGCTGAAGAGTAAAATTTGTCCTCTTCACAAACTTCATTAGCACAAGAAAATGGAGAGAAAAGGCCAAGGGAAACCAGTTCCCCTGTAGCATCAGAAGTTCTAGTCATAGATTTCATTGTATATAACAAGAAAAAAAGGAAAACAAAAGAGGAAGATAATAATCATGAAAATATTGAACAAATGCACCCAATTGTTCTTCCTGGAGCACGTACTCCATCATTTTTGGGGAGACAAGATAGTATGCCACCATCTCCAACAACTCCATGGACCCCAATGACTGCATTTACACCTATTTCATCAGCAACAAGGGAATTGGGGCAGAGCAGTAAAAAAGAGCCCAACATTTTTGCTGCTTATCAAGAACTCAAAAGAAGGAATCTAGCCCTTAAAGTTTCTACATTTTCTCAATTCTTGAAATATACAACAACTTCTCAACAGAAAATTTTATCAGCCTTTGACTTCGAAGAAGGAAAAATGCAAATTACTTTTCTAGAGCGTAAGGTTCCTTGACCTCAGACAACAGATGACTACAAATAATTAATCTTTTCTTTTAACACAAAAAATATTCGTCATATAGATCAGATGGGTGAAATGATCTTCAGTACTTTAAATACTTCTTCCATGACAACTGCTAAGCTCCAAACCACAGTGCAAAATATTCAGATTCAATTGAAGTTAGAGAAACTTTCCTCTTTAGCTAAAGATGGCAAGATAAAATCTTTAAAGGAACTAGTGATAAAATTGTTATATGATCCCAAAGACATCAAAGATGCAGAAGAAATAATTAAATCGAAGAATGCAGATATAGCACCCATGAGAAAGCAATTGAAACTCCCAACAATAGAAGATCCATAGGCTAAAGAGTTTGGAGAGCATGAGAAAGAAAAGGAGGCTTTGTTAAAAATTATCATTGAGCAGAATGACCAAATCTCCAAGATGGAAAATGAGATTGAAAAACTCCTTAAAGAGAAAGAGGAGGTTGCTCCAGTACAAGCCACTCCATTAGCCACAATTCCAACAGTCGGTACATCAATAGGGAAGGCATCTTCTTCAGCAACAACAGTTTCACAGTCTACTAGAACAACAACATAATTAACTAAAGCCATGGATGATCTAGCGATCAAAGGTAAAGAAATTGAAAATCTTACAGAAAAGTGTGATAAATTGCAAGAACAGAAAATAAAATCAGATGGTGCTTATTTATCAGAATTGCAGAAAACTCATAAGCTTGCACAAAGAGTTGAATATTTACAGAATCAAATTATCATGGCTAACACCATTTCTCAAGCTAAATAAAGTATTTGGATTCAAATAAATCAATAAATATCTCACATATGGCCATCTATTCAAATCATATTCGAACAAGGTGAACTTCTTGGTAGATCTAACATTTTGATCGCAGAGGTAAATATAGAAATTGATACTAAGCCTAGTGAAGTAGTAGCTATTATCAAAATTCGAAGACTAAAGATTAATTAGAAGAATGGATATTGAAGACATAACTGACAGTATTCTAGAAGTATGGAAAGTTATTAGTAAGAAAAATATGATGTTACAATTGGATAACAAGTGTGAAAATTTACAGAATATTGTGCAAATATTTCACAAAAAGTTTAATGTGTTACATCAGAAAGGTCTTCCTGGATTACAAGGTATGGGATATGAATTAGTTCAACTTGAATATTATCAAACAAATTTATGTGCATTTTCCAAAGATAGGTCAAACTTTGCAAAGGTTACATGGAGCATTACATGCAAGGAATTCATGGAAGGACTCAGCTTGGATTTAGAAATCAGACATGAAATTCCTCATCTATTTTTAGCTAAACCCACTTTTGAAAGATACACAGAAGTTGATGAAATTTACCGAAAGCTAAGTAAATTGTCATTTCCAAATCAAAGTGAATGAGAAAAGTTATGTGCATTGTTAGAATGAACAGATAAGGTACCAAGAACAGCTTTAGCCAGTGAGGACTCCTATTTCCATAGCCTCATCACCAGAAATCCTAAAATGTAGAGCCAACATCTCAATTCAGTTTTGAATTTACTATATTTTTGCAATTTTTTTTAATAAATAGTTTGAGATATTTCCACAAAGATCTAGATATTTGAATCAGATCTTTTTGAGAAAAAATGTATAAATACTTCCATAAACAAATTGTAAAGGATTGAACCCTTGGATGATTGCTTGTAAAGTAGAATTGTATGAGCTAATAGTATTGATCATTAATGAAAGGATTCTGGATTTGTTTCAAAAATCTTGTCTACTTGTGAGTCTTTTCAGTTTACATTTCATTTTTTTTTCCACATATATTTAAGTTTTATGGAGATAAGTAGGTAAGAGAAAAATGAATATCAACCTATCTTAAATCCTCTGAAGTTATAATTTATTTTAGAGATTGATTTATTATACTATTTATCTGTATAAGTCCCTCTACATCTATTAATTATCAGTCATCTTCATAAGGTTAAATATATATTGTTAAGTTGTAAACAATGTTTGCTAGCCTTTATTTCTTATAATGAACTAAAGGTTCAATTCAAATACTTAGCAGATCACAATTTCTTAAATTTTCTGCCTTTCACATATTATAAAATCAAATCAATGTTTTGAAGTAAAAGAAAAACCCTTTCTTAATATTCAATACTATTGAAATTTTAAAACATCTGCCTGTAATTTTCTCATAGCATTGGTCATCCAAAAACCCCATTAAAAAAAACAAATATTTTAGATTCTTTGGCATAATTAATTAACCTATAATTATCTCATAGGAAAACAATGGATATCGTCTCTTTGACCATGATGCAGCTGCTATGTGGTTTGACAAAGAAATTTGAAATTGTTTCTAAGTTAGATCTTTCTAATTTTCCAATATCATTTTGTATACCGCTCTCGTGACTTAACACATCATTGATGAAAATATCTGCTTTGTTGGAATACTTTAGGAATGGTACATTATAAATGTCAAATTATCTTATAATTTGGAGAAATGAATCAATTAACTGAGAACAATATTACTCAATTTCCTTGATCATAAATTTAAATTGTTGTAAATTCCTTTTACATTTTTTGTAGGGAAGTTTTTCTTCTTATTATCTTGGCATATGATGCTTTGGGGATTCTTAATGTAGATGTTTTAGTTGTGGTCTGCTAAGAGATTAACTATAATA
The DNA here is from genome assembly GCA_034641835.2 of Pinus albicaulis. Taxonomy (NCBI): domain Eukaryota; kingdom Viridiplantae; phylum Streptophyta; class Pinopsida; order Pinales; family Pinaceae; genus Pinus; species Pinus albicaulis. The sequence goes on along the minus strand of CM076573.1, from coordinate 908,884,585 downwards.
GACATTCTTTCACCATTCTCCTTTCAAAAAAATTATCTATTACCTCATCCAAGAGTTATCAATTATGTCTTGTTGGGCTTGTACCATACTTAAATCTTCAAAACACCTAACATGTGCATTTAAGAGTTGGTCATTTCCCTGTTCAACTTCCTTAAATATTTCTACATTTATTATACTATTGCTCACTATTTTAATTGCATTTTCAATTCAAAAATTTGGGCATCCTTTCTACCTAGGCTTTTGTGCTTTCTTTGCATTCTGCCTCATTGTATTAGTTGTAGAAGCAGGTGTTGTGTGCAGGGACCTATGAGAAAAAATGAAAGAAATAAGAGAAATTGAACAAAATAATGTAATATTCTAGTGATTAAATGTGCTTTTATGAAGCTACATAATTATATTATGAATCCTTAATTGCAATTACATGAGATAAAAGCTTGATTATGCTTCATAGTATGGAACATTTACACTGTGAAAAGGCTAACATTCAAATGAAAGATTCGCAGGCGAGCTATTTAATTACCTTGTTGATTATGATTATTTTCTTAGTTAAGGTTTAAGTTAAGCCAATTTGGGATTATAATTAATCCCTAGCGTCACAATCCTAAAATTTATGTGAAATTCAATTACAAGAATGGCCTGGGGACCCTGGGATTGAGACGACAATATTGCTGATAGTTGATTGGGAAAATTCACTACAATTGACAAACGTCATAAAAACTCTAGGAACATGGACCTTGAATGATTTTTTATGTTGATTTAATGAAATCACCTAGGGTTTTGGGTCTAGGATATTGAAATAATGGGGGTCAATTTATCTAAAAAGGCTTTATTAAGGCATGTGATTGGGGATAGGCTATTGAGCTTGAAACTTTGTAGCACAAGGAGAACCACACAAGGCCTAGGATCCCAACATTATATCAAAAGGTGTGTGTGTGTGTGTATGAAAATTAAATCAATGTAAAGGTTTTAACACTAAAATAAATATTTGTGAGAAAAATTAAATACATGGATTTAGACATGAACAAATTTAAAAATATTAGGGTACCCATTATTTTTTTTATAAATACATAAATGGGGGGGTTATTGTCATTCCATAGCTATTCAAACGAAAAATGACTTTAAAGACCCCTCACATGTGAATTTTTTTGAAAAATAAATTTCAAAGACCTTATTCAAACCTAATTGACCCAATCTAATTAACTTAAGACCAACCTAGAATCCCCTAATTCTTATCATGGATAACAAGAGGCAAATTCTTACCCAAGGATTATCAGCTGAGTATTTACAAACAGATGCAAAACCTCAAACAAAGGTTTTTGACTATGAGAGAGTATATAGAAGAGTTCTATAAGGTTAACTTGAGAGCATGTTATATAGAAGATAAATCTAAAAATACAACTAGGTACATCAATGGATGAAGGATGGAAATTCAAGAGGAGATTAGCATGTTATATCCTAGCACCATGGAGGGGGGATATTGGGTATGATTTAAGAGTAGAAGAGAAGATAGTCATGAAACAAACCTTTGTTAGAGGAAAAGGATTTGCCAAAGGAAGAGGGAAAACAGTTGGAAGAGGGAAGGCTCCAACTTACAAGGATGAAGTTGGTGGTTCTAAATAGCAAGAAAAAGCAGGGAAAGGATATGAGCCTAGAGGTGGAAGACCCTACCAGCGAGGTAAAGGTAGAGGCATAGAGTTAGTCTACAAATGTTACAAATGTAACAAACTAGGCCATCGATCCTATGAGTGTCCTGATAATGAGAATGTAGGGCAAAGAGGAAGCTATGCTACATAAGGAGAGTAGGTAGAAGAACAAGCTCCTGTAGTGGAGAATGTACTTGAGGTTGAAGAAGCTCTTCTCATGAACAAGGTGCTAGTGAAATGAGAGTAGGAAGTGGTAGAGTCTTCACAAAGGAAAGCTTTGTTTCGAACTACATGCAAAGTCCAAGGGAAATGTTGCAAAGTAGTTATTGATAGTGGAAGCACTGAAAATTTGGTGTTCACTGAAATGGTGGAAAGTTGAACCTTAAGAAGGTCAAGTATCCAACACCCTATAAGGTGTCATTTTTGCATAAAGGACACCAATTGTTGGTTACTGAGCAAAGTGAAGTGCCTTTCCAAATAGACGGATATCAAGACAAAGTGACTTGTGATATCATGGCTATGGATGTGTGTCATGTGTTGTTGGGCAGACCTTAGCAATTTGACAGGAAAGTAGTGCATGATGGAATCAAGAATTATTATAAGTTCGATATGGGTAGTATTCAACATACTTTGATACCTTTACAAGAAGGGAATGGAGTTGCAAAGAGTGAGCCAAAAGCTCTATTTCTTGGTGGAAAAGAGTTATTACAACAGATGACAGAAGAAGAGGTGAGTTATGCCATTATTTGTAAGCCAAAAGTGAATATGATAATACTGTCATTTTAGATCTTCCAATATAAATTAAAAATATGTTTGAAAAGTAACACATGAACATGGATTTTGTGTTGCAGTTGCCACACAGTCAGTCTAAATAATTAATGAAAATTACCATGGTCGTTGGTCGAATATAGAGTGGGGTCTGCTGATGCAGCGAGTCGTCTGCTGAGTGGTCGAATGAACCACCATCACCTGTGGATGAAGAACCGTCACCATCACCTATGCATGAAGAACCGTCACCTGTGGATGAAGAATCGTCACCGTCACCTGTGGATGAAGTACCGTCACCTGTGGATGAAGAGATGTCACCGTCACCTATGTATGAAGCATGATCACCGTCTGCGACAAGTCCTATGATGATTTGGTGTTTGCAATGCGCCGATACTGAGTGAGTGGGGTTTTAGTGTGTTACACAGCAATTTGTCACCATCCCTGCCATTCCCCATCCCGCACATTGGAGGGCTCATTCCGTGACCTGTGAGCAGAGACAAGACTTGAAAATACTTTCATTGCATCCCTCTGAAGATGAACTTTCATTGCCCCTGCAGACATCTCCCTGTAAAAACCCTAAAAATAGCTCTTTTTCCATTGGCGCGGTTCCACAGTTCAGCCCTTGCGCCAAGGGGGAAAATCCTACAAAGAGGGCACGCTAATTGGCGCTCTGTCATAGAGCCGCACCCGCGCCAACCATATTAAGAGGTGTTTTTAAAAAATAAATGGCGGAAGTTTCGTCCTAACAAATTCCTGGACTGATATCTATCTTGAGTTGGGAGGTTTGGCTACGGATTTCCATAGAGAGGAAGTGGTTTGCCACCTCTCATGGAAGCTTCCTTGATGATAGGGCCAATCCCATAATTATAGGGATCCCAACTCCCCTTCCTCCATCTATAAAAGCTTGCTTATCTCCTTTGCAAGCTAGTTCCCAAGAGCTTTCACATCCTTATGCTGCAAGAGCCTTCTTGATTCCCTTAAGGCCAAATCCAAGCAAGGAGACTATTGTCAAGTATCCAGAGAGAGAGGCTTGTCCCATCCTTGATAGGCTTTATCGAGACATGTTGTGCTGACGACTCGCCAAAGGAGAGTGCTGCGTCGAAGCTTTGGTTGTATTCTTCTTTTGACTCATTAATGATAAGTGACTATTGGTTATGGTTCCACTCTTGTTCTTAATTATGTTCATGAGTTATGTCCTCTTCAACTGACATATAGTTGTATATACTAGATTTTATGCTTGCGTTTGTGTTGTTTCTTGCATGTGCAGGTGTCCGATCACGAAGATCGTGAGGATTGTGATCTGCCAGGGCAAAGGAACGGGAGCACCACCTCTTATACAAACAACAACGTTGGATTCCAGGTAAGCCTTCATCGCAAGTCAGTTTATTTGCAATTAGAAACCTGCACTGTAGCATGTTTGATTGTTGCTAGACCCGATCTGGGCTAGTAGGGATTGCCTCTATCCGCAGAGGGGATTTACCTCTTCAACAATTTGGTGACTCCGCTGGGGACTCAGCTTGTTGTTTGATTTGTAAGCTATAGACGGAGCCTGAAGTACAGCCAGATAGCCTTCAAAACGCTTTTGCTCTGTAATTGCGAAGTAGATCAAAGCTGCTTCAGTCAATCTTTGGTTTAGTTTGTAAACTGAACACTTGGAGCTTTGTCTTGTCTTTTCAGTTGATTCTTGATTCTGCTTGCTTGATCAGCTCTTTGGGCTAGCTCTTTCTATGAATTTGGATTTTGGATAGCTTGATAATCACTGGTCTGCTTGTTGGATTTCTCTTTTTTATTTTTGACTGGTAAACTCGACTGGCGCACTTTTTAGCTTGACAGTCGTGCCCATTGGTGCAGGTTGCTAGTGTATTACCCGCACCAATTCTGTTTTGGCGCTAGTTTCAACCTCACAGTCGCGCCAATCCTGTGAGGTACTAGGGTTTGCTTTGTTCTGAGCTTTCTGAGCTTGATCTGTGTGTGTCTCACTTTGAGCCTAGATTACATGGTTCATTTGAGTCTTGGAGATTTTGCTTGAAGTGGTGAGACTGGTCTTGGTTGGGAGAAATTCTTTTTTTTTCATTTTCAGGCGTTGGCGCTTGTTTTCAGTTAGCAACTCGTGCCAATTGCCATTGGCGCTAGTTGTCAATGTGCAATTCACGCCAGTTGGCACTAGTTGTCAATGTACAAGTCGAGCCAATTTCAGGGTGTGTGAAAATTGAGATTTTTTCCCTAAATCCTTCACCAGTGTGTCTTTCCCTTCCGGTATTTTCGCTATATGAGCATAGATTACATTGCTCATTGTTTGAAATGTCTTCTTTCCATGATTGTTTGATGTAAAAGGGATGAATGCCTTGTTTTGATCTCATTCTTTGGAAGTCCTCTTTGTGTTTTGTCACCTTTTGAGGAATTTCGTTACAAAGTGTTTTGAAACAACGATTGCATTCTTAGTGTTTGTTTGCATCCCTTTTGCTTTCATCCTTTCATTAAGGAGATTTGCGTTCTTTTAGTTTTCGTCTCATAGTTTTCTATTCGTTAAAATGCATTAGATCACATTGCATTGAAAAGGATTTTTTGAGATCCATCATTGAACTTAGATTACATTGTTTAGTGATTGAAAACTAGAAATCGCTTTGATTGCATTCTCTTTTATTAAAATCATGCATTAAGTAGATTCTCATTTCATCAAAAAATGCATTGAGTGCATTCTTATAATTTGAAAAGGAAAAGGAAATTGTGCATAGATTACGATTGCATAGTTTTCGAAAAAGAGGATTTTGCATAGATTACATTGCATTATTCGCATCATTGAATGTTTGAAATTAATTTTTGATAGTGAAATTCATCTAGTTTGGAAAAAGTTTCGGTTTCAGTGTTGTTGTTTGTTGCATCATTGTTTGAAGCTCTTCCCTTAACTAGATAGCATTCATCGAATTGAAAAGTTTTCTTTTCTCATATAGCTGCATATAGGAGATTGTCAAATGACATACGGTAGGGCCTTGAAACTGAAACATAATTGAAGATAAACATTAAAACCTATTCAATTCACCTAAGGAAGCATTGAAACATTAACGAAACACATTTAGAGGTCTAGGTTAGAGATGTGTTCCGGCGTCGTTAAACCTAGTAGTTGTCGTTCGCCTCTTGGCTTTAGACAGCGCTAGTACGGACTTGAGCTCCCCGTACCATCGCGTATATAAAGGGAGACCCCACTAGGTTCCAATCCTTTATCCATAGGAAGCCGAGTCTGCCACCCTATACCCATGATACACCAGACACAGCATTTGGGGAGATTTCCTGCACGTACATTAAGTCCTTGGTTGATTTCTATTTCATTTTGAAACCAAGGTGTATATTGCAGTTCACGGTTATTTGGTACACCCTTTGCCTAGAATTCCTGAGTAGTCATTTCGATCTTTTATGACTCTTTAAATTTGAAAAGGTCATCAAGCGCTTGTCATTTCACGCTTGTTTCCAATCTGAAAGTGATAGAGTCACCTTTTGTCTGTTTCTCGACTCTTAAAAGATGAAACGATAGAGTTTTGTTTCAATGTTTTAAAAATTAACTGCCCACGAAATATTCCTGGTTAAAGTTAGTTTCCTTAGGGTGTTGTTCTGAAGATTGTTTCTAATGGTAACTTTTCCGGAGTTCACCAACCAAGGAATCCCCTCCGATGGGAATCTTGGTACTTTTCCTCCTTTTGGAAATGTTGGTTCTCCTTATATGGAAACGTTGTCCCTTCCTGGGTTAACTGTTGGGTTGCCTGTTTGGTTGTTTTCAACCGCTGTGGTTCCGAATGTATCGGCTACTGTTCAATCAGTTCCTCCACCTGAAAAACATCATGTTGATTCTAAGGTGGACCTTTCCCCTTCTTCGCCTGTTTCTGTGTCTTCCTCTTCTACTTCGCCTGGTGAAAGTGTGGATTCAAGTAACCAGGTGGCTAAGAATAAGAAGAATAAGACAAAGAAGAAGAAGTCAGATAAAGGAGAGGCTAGCTTTGCATCTATTACACCTAAGAAGCCTTCCATTGATAAACCTCCCAACCCTTCACGAAAAGTCAAGTTCCCTTGCATGTTGTGCACGAGAGACCATCTTCTTCGAGATTGCCCTGGCATTCCCAAGGTGCTTGAAGAATGGTCCAGCGGTCGTCCGCCATTGCCTTTGGCTTTCGGGAGTCAAGTTGGGGACACGTCTTCAGCTGGTGCTAGTAAAGCTCCTAAGAAACAGGGTAAGCTCACCAATCCCTGTAAGTTGTGTGAAGGGCACCATGCCATCCACCTTTGTCCGTATATGGATGAAGCCAAAAGAGTCTTGGACAACGCAGCTGTTTCTGCGCCGTGCCTTCCGACTGGTTACAAACAACTTTCTTTGAGTCCTCCACCAGTCGATCCTACGATTGGTCAAGAGTCATCCTTGGTCAATCCCGCTCCCCCGAAAATTCAAATTCAGGAATCCGTTCTCGACCAACCATTGGTCGTGGGATTGGTTGAGCTGGCCCTGTCTACGGTGCACCAGGTCTTTTCCATTGAGAGTGGACCTCACAGCCCCCATGTTCTTCTTGTTTCTTCAGATTCTTCAGACTTGGAGAAGTATTTTCCTATCCATGTACCTCAAGAAGCTGCTCCTCTGCCTCCCGTGATGGAGGTCCCAGAAGATACTCCTCCCGCCTTCGAGATGGAGGTCGTGGAGGATGCTTCTTCTTCGATCGTAACACCAGGGGAAGACCATCCTTGTTCGATGGTAGCCCCTCCGAGTAGTTTGGTCGCTTCCTTTGATTGGAATCGATTTGCAGGATACCACCTTTCATCTTATGTGCCTTTTGAGATCACAGTACAGGCTTTTGGTCTGGTCGTACCCAGCACCATTATAGATGAAGGCGCGTCTGTTAGTGTTCTATCCTCAACTACCTGGCAAGCTTTCGGTTCGCCGCCGCTTGCGCCTGTTACGCAGAATCTGTTGGCATTTAACAGAAGAACGAGTCAACCCTTAGGGATCCTTCCAAGGTTACCTATTACTTTGGGAGGTAAAACTGTCCATATGGACGTGATGGTTGTTCCAAGCCCCTTGGATTTCAATCTACTTTTGGGGCGTGATTACACCTATGCCATGGGAGCGCTTGTCTCCTCCCTTTCTCGTGTGGTCTGTTTTCCGCATGAAGGACGGATCGTGACCATTGATCAGCTTTCATTCTTTGGTCCTGATATGGCAACTGGCTCACCATCATCCCTTCCTGGTTTTTATCCACCCGTTGTCTCTGCCCCACTGCAGGTCAACTATGTGGCTACCTACCCCATGCCTGTACCCAGTGATAGTGCCATTGTGCATCAGGTGCTGGGGGCATTGGGTCCTGACTTCCAGGATGTTTTCCTTCCATTGGGAGTGGAACTCTTGGAAGCGATGACTTCTTGTTCATTATGATGAGGTCGGTCGGAGCACAGTTCCTTTTCTTATGTCAAACTCATTAAAAAAATGAAACAAGACTGTCAGAGCATAGTTCGTTTTCTTGTGTCAAGCTCCTTAAAAAAAGAAACAAGTTGGTCGGAGCAGAGTTCCTTGTCTTGTGTCAAGCTCCTTAAAAAATGAAACAAGGTCTTCGGAGCAGAGTTCCTTGTCTTGTGTCAAGCTCCCTAAAAAATGAAACAAGGTTGTTGGAGCAGAGTTCCTTGTCTTGTGCCAAGCTCCTTAAACCATGAAACAAGGTGTCCTGAGGATAGTTCTTTTAATGTGTCAACCTCGTTAAAATAATGAAACACGTTCCCGTTCAATTCGAGTCTTTGTTAAGTTCTCGTAAAATACCAGTCAAGTCTTTTCCTTACTCTCGTAATTTGAACCTTCACTCCATCTGCCTTTCATATGGATTGAAGCTTGGGGGGCATGCACCTCTAATTGAGTCACCATGTTGGGGGGCATGCTTACTTTTTCAAGCATAGTTTATTCCCGTTTTAAGCTTGTGTAAAAATGAAACCGGTTTCAAGCATAGTTTATCTTTGTTTCAAGCTTGTGTAAAAATGAAACCATCCCCATTTTACCTCTTGTGATTGTCATTTTATCAGCCTGTTTTTGCCAGATGAGCCTTGGTTTTCTCACTCCATCGTCACTATCTGCTTGGCCAATCATATGCCTTCACTTGGTTGTTTTACCCATTCCTGAGGAACAACTGTGATGAGTGGTCTTGTTAGCCAGCCTCTTAACCTTTACTTGTTTTGAGCAGTTCCACCATTACCGGAACCAGTTGCTACCCTTTATACCACTCGTTCTTCCAGGTGGAGTCATGTTTCAGCTCTTTTATGACTCTCTAAACATGAAAAGATTTCTGAGGCCCTTGTCGTTTCGATCTCGTTAAAGTGGCTGCGAAACGACATCTACCCAGTATACGTTTACCCCTTTTTCAGGCTGGGATAGATTACTTAAAAAAAAGGAATACCCTAGCCTATCGCGACTAGGAGGTTTTCTCAGACATAGTTTTCTACCTTTTCGGATCTGAGGAAATATTTACGAAAAGGGACCTTTGGAGTTTACTTTTCTGCTGTCTTTTCAAACTCTCTAAATATGAAAAGACGCCAAGTTCTTCCTTTGTCAGACTCGTTAAACCCTGATGACATTGGATTTAGTCGTGATGATGATATCCGAGTTTCTCCTTCCTAGGGCTCATTAAATGTACTAGGATGGATTCGCCCAAAGGGCAGACTTATATTACAAGCATATGCTATCCCCTTCGAGCTTGTTATAAAAAATAATTGGGGTACTCGCCAGAAATGGTGGGGGGAAATGGAACCAACATCATTGTCGTGTCGGTAGTATGTCGCTCTTGAACATGACACTTGTCTGCATTCGTGTCGGATTGGGGATATCTCATCTCATTTTTCACTTGCCTCCGTGGGTTTGGGTGATCCCTTTTGACCTCTCATCTTCTCTTTACCTCGTCATCATGACCTCTGATCTTTTGATTTCAAATACTTCCAAATCCACTGTCGTGCCGCCAATATGTTCAAGAGAAGTTGACCTCTGCAAGTATCAACCTTCCTCTGATTCTCATATGATCCTGATTCACAAAAAACATCATGTTCCTCTGTCTCATGTCGATGATGTGGGAAACATTATGGCCCACCTTCGATCAAGGTCACTGGCTGTCGACTTCAACTCATTATCCAGAAGTTGATCTAGAGACTCTTATGGTACCTTGGAGCCGCATGTCTCAATGGCGGCGGTGTTCGCCGCATTCGACGTGAGGTTTTCATCATTGGCCTCCGATCGAGTGATTCTACGGTGTTCGACACTGTACCTCATTGATTCACATGCCATAGATTGTACCTGTAGTACCTTGAGGGCCATCGTCATTATTGGTGGTACCTCTCGCGTCTGTTAACAACTTTCATTATTGGCTGGTAATCAGACGATGTTCTTGCATGTTTGACTTCAGCTCACATATTCGCATGCTTGAACTTGTACTTTGTTCGGGTCGAGATGGAGCGCAAGACCCTGGATTTTGTCTGTTGGAATCCAGGCTGCGATTTTGTGGACTATTATTACATGACTCACTGATTGGATGGTTGCGACCATACTTGAGTCTATTTATCGATCCTCTCTGGGTGGCTGCATCCATGCCTTGAATCTCGATTATTGTATACTCTTTTATGAATGGCTGTGCCCATACCACGCATATATATCATGTATCTAAGACATCAGTTGTACTTCGCTCCGCAGGTTTTCCAATGGTAGTGTTTTCAGTCGGCATGTTCTCGTAAAGCATTTCACCCATCTCTCTCTCTCGGGCCTCATGCTTTAGGGGGCATCTATTACACAGCAATTTGTCACCGTCCCTGCCATTTCCCATCCCGCACATCGGAGGGCTCATTCCGTGACCTGTGAGCAGAGACAAGACTTGAAAATACTTTCATTGCATCGCTCTGAAGATGAGCTTTCATTGCCCTGAAGACATCTCCCTGCCAAAAACCCTAAAAATAGCTCTTTTTCCATTGGCGCGGTTCCATAGTTCAGCCATCGCGCCAAGGGGGCAAATCCTCCAAAAAGGGCGCGCCAATTGGCGCTCTGTCATAGAGCCTCACCCGCGCCAACCATATTAAGAGGTGTTTTTTAAAATAAATGGCGGAAGTTTCTTCCTAACAAATTCCTGGACTGATATCTATCTTGAGTTGGGAGGTTTGGCTACGGATTTCCATAGAGAGGAAGTGGTTTGCCACCTCTCATGGAAGCTTCCTTGATGATAGGGCCAATCCCATAATTATAGGGATCCCAACTTCCCTTCCTCCATCTATAAAAGCTTGCACATCTCCTTTGCAAGCTAGTTCCCAAGAGCTTTCACATCCTTATGCTGCAAGAGCCTTCTTGATTCCCTTAAGGCCAAATCCAAGCAAGGAGACTATTTTCAAGTATCCGGAGAGAGAGGCTTGTCCCATCCTTGACAGGCTTTATCGAGACATGTTGTACTGAAGACCCGCCAAAGGAGAGTGCTACGTTGAAGCTTTGGTTGTATTCTTCTTTTGACTCATTAATGATAAGCGACTATTGGTTATGGTTCCACTCTTGTTCTTAATTATGTTCATGAGTTATGTCCTCTTCGACTGACATATAGTTGTATATACTGGATTTTATGCTTGCGTTTGTGTTGTTTCTTGCATGTGCATGTGTCCGATCACGGAGATCGTGAGGATTGTGATCTGCCAGGGCAAAGGAACGGGAGAACCACCTCTTCTACAAACAACAGCATTGGATTCTAGGTAAGCCTTCATCGCAAGTCGGTTTATTTGCAATTAGGAACCTGCACTGTAGCGTGTTTGATTGTTGCTCGACCCGATCTGGGCTAGTAGGGATCGCCTCTGTCCGCAGAGGGGATTTACCTCTTCAACACAGTGGGGTTTTTGTGTTGAGTGCAGGGATACCAGGTCGTCGCACGCGATGAGTTAATGGGTTGAGGCGAAGGGTGGGGGGTTGGGAAGAATTCACAACGTGCGATAAATATTATAAGTCGTTTTGGTTTTTTGAATTTTTTTTAGATATTTTTTGTTTTATATTTTTATTTAAATTTTTAATTTTTAATATTGGTTATTCAATATATATAGTTATATTTATGTTTAATTTTATATATAGTATAATTTTTTCATTCACTAGTTCTTCCATTGCATTTTTTCCACTCACCTATAGCTCGATGAGTTTCCATATGAAGATCAAGTTAAAATAAATTTCCATAAGGATATCTTAGACAAAGTCCTTTACTATTGAAGGTAAATGAAAGAGAACAAACCAACTGAAAACATATAAATACATACCTTATACATTTCAACATTTTGATATCATTAATGTTATTCTTCGTCCAACTCATCGTCTGTATCATCGTGTTCATAATTCATGTTCAAATTATTGGCCATGTCAGCATCATGATCATCATCGTCTATATCATCATCCAGAACATCCTCTCCCACTGGTTCGAGCTCTTTACATTCTTTGTTCGACGTATTGTCAATATCATCTAGTTCGCCGAGAACATTTTCTAGATTAACATATCCTTGAAATTCTTCAACGTATTCGTCTAGCGCACGAACCCCTTGCTCCTCTACATCATCTTATTCTTCAATATCATATTCTTCCGCCACATTATACTTTACCGGCCTTCCTCTTGGATCATATCTAACAACATAGGACCAGCCTGCTTTACCTGGAACCTCTGAGTAAAATACTTGTTCACATTGGCTTGGAATAACATAGGGCTCTGAGCCTAGATCAACATTCCTTGTATTAACCATGGTAAACATGTTAGCATGTTGAATAATAGTTCTATAGGGATCACGTTCATTGATTCGTAGCATGTACCATTTGACATCGAACACAACTAATTTGAAGGATTTAAAGTCACACTGAAGCACATCATCCAGATACCCATAGTATCAATTTGTAGATACTTCTGGATGTCTGTCACCTCTAGATGCAACATTCTCTACCTGAAATATTGTAGATATCCCACTATCTGAAGTTGTCCTCTTTTCATTCAACCTTTGATTGTGAAATTTGCGGCTAGTGCACCACATTTCCTTGTGGTGTTTCAATCGCAATATGAAAAACACGTAAAAATTACATTGTCATTATTTGATAAACATATTTATACGTGGAAATTTTAAAAATTAATAAAAAAACACGCCATATGCATAAATATAATTGTAAAAAAAAAAAGTAGTATAGGTGAATTATTTGCTTGCCTGGTAATGTACTAAACCACGTGCTAAATCAATTTCCCTCTGTATAATATTGGTATCTCCACTACGTTAAGCTTCTTTGACCAATGTAGACATACCATACCATGATAGTCTACCATTATTAGCTTGTTTGCATCGTTCAATCCATACCTTCATCCAATCAACATTGTTTGCAATGTATAAATGTATTTCATCCCACTCTCAACCAATTGTATTAAAATAAAATAGTTCACATGCGTATATATAATTAGTTAACACATTATACCACTATAATATTGGATTCTGCATGAATACTAAAAACTAAATAAGTATGATATACATAAAAACAAAAATTCAAATGTACTATAAATCTCCACTATATAATTACATCTCACTTTCCTCGTTGTACCTTTCGTCGATAGGTGCTCCCCTTCAAATTTGATCATGGAGTTGACATCCCAAATGTGATTCAATACATTGATACTTTTTCCTATTGTCGGACTATATTGACTAATATAAACCATGGTTTGATATACCATATATCCCTCTACCATAGAACCCTCAGGACGTGCTCTTTGTCTGACCAAAGCCTTCAAATATTTCAAGTGACTCTCAACCATCCACATTGATCTTGTGTGTACAAGTCCACACTTTTCAATCTCCTGAACTTGGTGTATGAGGTAGTGTTCTTGTGCATTGAAATATTTCAGAGGTAGATACTTTTGCATTTCACACATTAGACGAGGAATTTGTTATATCCAATGCTTTATATCTTCTTTATCGATTTATTTAAATGAAAACCATCTACAAATGAAAAAATAAAATCACGAGTTTCAACAATAATATATATAGTACATTACAAGTAAATACATGCAGTCAAATATAAGTTAATGTGCAACAAATTACACTTTGCATATAAATCTTTACTTGCCTCATGCATTTTCCAAGATCATATGTAACTTATTTGACATTGTTGTCAAAGTTCTCTGGGAGAGATAGAGGTAGAACATATTGTAACAAAAACAAAATCAATGATTATTTATTCTGAAATAATTATAAAACAAAAATACTAACAAGATGTTTCACCATTAATGTACAAATATATACACCAAAATAATTACCTTAATGAATGTATGCCAATCATGAGCCTTTACCCCACCTAATTCACTTGTCTTTGTTAGGATATTCTCTATGTTTAAAGAAAATCTAGTGGGAAATTTATTTTTTTCAATAACCTCTTTAACATCCTTGCTTTGCTGCTCTATTAATAACTATGGAAGGGCACTTAGATTTTGGCCGTCTCTATCGCTATTTGAATGAATCTCACTTTGCATTGCATGATTGGACTCCTTAATGTCATTACAAATATTGAAATTTTTTTATTTATCTCTCCTTCCATCTAAGATTCATCATAAGGTTTATGTCACATTCTTCGCGATGTGAATTGTATCAAACAAATGAATAATCTCTAGGTGTTCATAGTAGGGGAGCCTGCTGAATTTCTCAAGATAACTTTTCATTCCTCGTGGTAGTGCCTCGTTATTAATGCCTTGCCAACCTACAAGGTGAATCGTAGTTTAAGATATTAGAATAGCAATCACTTTCAAATAGTACAATGAAGAAAATGCAATAAAATTATAAAATAATCCAAACATTTCATGTATAACGAAAAATAGATGATTCAATCCATACCTTAAGAGATTCTATTATATTTCAACTTCCATAGAATAGGTGTCATTCTCTGTGGTCTTATTCCAATCTTTTCTTTCTCATTGAAAGGATGTTTTTCGGTTCTTTGGTACCTATGGTTCTTAGAGAGGAAGTTCCTATAATCATCAAACACTCCTTTCCTAGTGTAGAAATTATACAATCATATGTATATCAATAGAGTCAATCCGATCAATCAATGTACTAAAGTTAGATATTGAATCCTTCTACATATTAATTGCAGAAAATAAGCACAATCGCTAATCTAAACAAGTAAAGAAAGAAGCAAATCAAACCACAACACAGATATTTTCACAAGGAAAGCTTGTTGCCCAAAACCCCTCTATCTTCTAATGTATATTCAGCATGGAATCATGAAACAATTACAATGCACTCTTCTCATAAGAGTCTCATGCACTCTCACAACTGTCTCACACTGACCCGAACAAAATTGACCAACACTTAGCCAATTCCCTGCCTCTAATCAGCCTGCCTTGCTTGTGCAATTCTTGATGAATGAAATCCCTATTCTTTAGGAATTTTGGCCTTCCAAAATTGGGCAAGCATCATGGGAAATCCAATGTATGTCTAGCTGCATGTGGGAAACCTACTAATGATACAACTGATAGTTAATATCCCTTTAACCTTTGTCTCAACTAGGTCTCCACTGGAACTGACATGCATGTAGTTATTAATAGTAAATCAACATTTGCATAGAAGATCACTGATTGTGAATTAAATATGATTTAATTAACTTGATCTGTCACTAGTGAAACAAACATTTAAAACTATTTCAACTGACTTTAACTCACCTATATTGAGTTAACTGATTTCTCATGCATTAAACTAATGCACTAACTGAAACTCGAATTCCATAACTAATAGAATCACTCTGCATGTCTCACCAACGACCCTTAACTCGAAATTCATGAGCTAACTGAGTTTATCACACTTAGTTAACTTTTACAAGTGATTTCGAGAGAAGATTACAATTTATTGTCCAATTTAATTAAGGGAAAATTAAATTAGACACTGCACCAATTTATTAATTAAATTGGATTTCACACTAATGTATCGCTTGGACCCATGATCCCATGATCCCACACTAATCTGTGTGTTGCATTTTCTTGTTGACTTTCAACACTCCCTCTCAACAAGAAAGGGTTTATCTTCCACCCCGATCCTGTCTCTATGGTATTAGAATTTTCTCCTGGCGAGCACCTTCGTCAGACTACCTACATCTTGATCCTCCATGGGAATGTACTGAAGTAACATAATCCATCTCTAAACACAATCTATAAGATGTCGATATCAGATATCAATGTGCTTGGACCTATCATGGAATAACGGATTAACCGAGAGTTTAATGCAACTCTGGTTATCAGAATGTATCACCGTTGGATCCATCTGAGAACCAAACAAACCAACCAGGATCTTTCTCATCCGGATGGCCTCACATGTAGCTTGACTTGTTTCCATGTAATCTACCTTGGCTGAACTGAGTGCCACAGATTGCTGCTTCCTATTGTACCAAGAAACTGTTGTCGATCCTATGCTGAAGATCCCTCCTAATGTGCTCTTTATGTCTGATGGACTTCCTGCCCAATCTGCATCCGTGAAGCCTTGAAGCTTCACTCCCTCTGTACGTTTGTACCATAATCCATACTCTATAGTGTCCTGGATATATCTCAAGACATGCTTCCCCTCCTTCCAAAAGAGCTTAGTCAGCTTAACCATAGCTTGAATTAGCTGGTTAACTGCGTAGCAAATGTCTAGTCTAGTGTTCACCAAGTACATCAGTGAACCCACTAGCTGCCTGTAGACAGTAGTGTCCAATACTTCTCCCGAAGTAGCATCCACTTTCCTCCAATTTCCTAGAAGAGTAGTCTCCATGGGTTTACAACTCTCCATGAGAAGCTTACCTGGAATCTCTTTGGCATACTTGCCTTGAGAAATAAATATCTCACCATCCCACTGCCATATTTCCAAACCAAGGAAATAGTGAAGGAGTCCCATGTCCTTCATTTCGAACTCCCTTGCAAGATACTCCTTGCAAGAAGTTATTAGCTTCTCATCTCCTGTCAAAATTAGATCATCAACATAAAGTATGATAATCAAGAGCTTACCATAAACCACAATTTGATACAGGTTCGCATCCACTTCACTTTTGGTGAAGCCCAACCCAGTGAAATAGCTGTCAATCCGAGTGTACCAAGCACGAGGTGCTTGCTTCAGCCCATAGAGTGCTCTATTGAGTTGGCACACATGCGACTCACTGTCAAAGATGTCAAAACCTTTTGGCTGCTCTATCTACACTTCTTCCTCAATAACTCCATTGAGAAACACCATCTTCACATCCATCTGATGTATCTGCCACCCCAACTGCGCAAAGAGTGCAAGGATAGATCTAATAGATGAGTACCTCGCAAATAGTGCAAAATTCTCCTCATAGTCAATCCCCTCAATTTGTGAGAATCCCTGAGATACAAATCTAGCCTTGTACTTCTCCACACTCCTGTTTGCAGCCTGATTCACCTTATAGATCCATCTAGATCCAACCACTGATTTTCTGACCGGCCTTGGGACAACTTCCCATGCACTTTTCTTGACAATGGATTCATACTCCTCAACCATAGCGTTAACCCAAATTTATTTCTACACTGCTTCCTCAAAGGAGGATGGTTCTGTCACAATACACTTGCTCATAAGAGCCATGTATCCAGTAAACATGTCTGGAGACTGTCTCTGTTTGTGCAGTGAAGTAGGTGCTCTTACATGCTCTTCCGCATCAAGTCACAATCTATCAGCTTCCGTGGTGTGCCTTCTACCATTTCTGGTGGATGGCTCTGCATGTTTTTTATGCCACTCCATGATCCTCATCTTGTGGATGCTCCACATCTTGAGGTTCATTCTTTGGAACCAAGAGTTCCTCGTCTTCATGCAAATCTAGCTCCCTCTCAAGTGACAATCGCATGGCTTTCTCCTCATCAAATTTTAGATCCCGTCTCACAATAGTCATCCTGATGTTTGGAAAATACACCCGATAGTTGTGGGGAGTATCAGTGTACCCCACAAATATCCCAATCTCAGTTGTTGGTTCAAGCTTCTTCCTGGAATCTTTGGTCACATGCACATATACAAATGAGCCAAAAATTTTAAAATATGAAACATCATTTTTCTTACCATAAAAAGCCTCCTCTGGTGTACTCATGCCAAGTATATGATGAGGACTACAGTTTTTTCAAAAATACCTTTGTGTTGCATGACTTTGCCCACAGATGTAATGGTAGGCCCTGATCATGCAACATCGCTTGCGCTTCACCCACAATTGTTCTGTTCTTTCTTTCTACGACCCCATTCTGTTGTGGGTTATGAGGCACAATCAACTCTCTTCGAATTCCTTCTTTGTTTCAAAAGTTCTTGAATTAATTGGAGATGTACTCACCACTATTTTCACTCCTAAGAGCCTTCACATGCTTTCCCGTATCTTTCTCCACCAGTGCTTTGAACTCAAGAAATTTTGAGAATGTATGATCTTTATTCTACATGAAGTAGATCCAACACTTTCTAGAAAAATCATCAACAAATATCACATAGTACTTGTTCTTTGATGTCGAAGCAGTAGAGAATGGTCCACACACATCTGAGTGAACTCTCTCAAGGATTTCTGAAGCTCGGCTCTCCTTCTCGTGAAAAGTGGCCTTTGCATACTTCCCCATAGTACATCCCTTGCATGTGTCTAATTGCGCAAGAGTACACTTGGGAAGACCCATAGAAAACTGTTGCATGACCTTCAAGGCTCCGTGGTGTAGATGGACCAATCTCCTGTGCCATAACTCACCCTCATCCCGACTCACCACTTTGTATGCCTTACCCATCAATGTTGTGTAGCCATCTACATCAAGTTTATATATATTCTTCACACAAATCCAAATATTCTTGGCTTTTCCTCTAGCTTTGTGTCGAAGGAAAGCTTTTCCTTCACTGAAAACCACATCATAGCCTCTATCCTCCAATATTGCGACTGAAACTAAATTTTTCTTCAATCCTGATACATGCATTACATATTTTAATAAGAAGGGCTTACTTGACTGTCTCTGGAAGGTAACTGTACCAATCCCGGTAGCACTATACTTCCTGTCATCACCCATTTTGATATGCATATGAAGGTCCTTGTCCTCCAAGCTACTGAAAAGTTCTTTGTCTCCCTGCATGTGGAAAGATGCACCACTATCCAAGTACCACACCGATCCCATGAAATGAGCAAGAAGTCAAGCTCAAATTATGAGGCCAAAGCCTCACCAGTTGCAGATCCTAAAGCCTTATTGTTCTTCTTCTTTTGTGGACAATTAGTGGCATAATGTCCATGCTCATGATAGTGAAAACACTTCACTATGGACATGTCGTGCTTCTTGCCATATTTTCTGGACTCATATTTGGAATAGGATTTGTTTCATGTCCCCCTCTTCGCCTTAGAAGCCAAAGTGAAATTTTCTTCATCATCATTCTTAGATGAAGATCCATCCCTAGTATTCTGCCTGAATTCTTCTTGCACCAAATCTGACCAAAGTCGTTCCCAATCTAGCAGCTTCTCCCTCCCATTGACAGAATCTTGATAACTATGCAAACTCTTGGGAAGGCCTAGAGGAGTTAGACTCACCAATTCATCATCCGTGATAGTAATATTGATGCTCCCAAGCTCATCCCGACATTGGAAAAACTTTGTTAAATATTTCGGAATAATGTCTCCTTTATCCATTTTGATTTTCCTGAGCTTGCCCTTCAGTGCCAATTTTCTATGATCACTACTGCTCTGAAACATATATGTCAAATATTTCCACATTTCATATGGTGTCACTTTTCCATGGAAATTTGATACAATGTGGTCTCGTACTCCCTCTAGTAATATCATCCTCGCCTTTGCAACCTTCTTTTGCCAAGCATCAAGATTTGCGGCATCTGTTGCAGCGGGTTTGGGAATGTCATTATCAATGAATTATTTCAACCCATTGCCTTCTAGTACTGCCTCCATCCTTTCTTTCCACGCAATATAGTTGGAACTGCCCTCGAGTGCATACTCCAATCTCAAGCCATTGAAATCCATTTTGATCCTTATCCGCTTGTTGCACCAAGAATAATTTTGCCAATTCGAATTCTATTCAATCACAAACTCAATTTCTTCTCCACTATAGTGATTTCCTGTACTCTCATACCATGTAATTATTATACAATCATATGTATATCAATAGATTAAATACGATCAAGAAATTTACTAAAGCTAGATACTGAATCCTTCTACAAATCAATTGCGGAAAATAAACACGATCACCAATCACAACAAGTAAGGAAAGAAGCAAATAAAACCACAACACAGATATTTTCCCTGGGAAATCTTCCTACTCAAAACCCCTCTATCTTCTATTTTATATTCATCATGGAATCATGAAATTATTACAATGCACTCTTCTCACAAGAGTCTCGTGCACTCTCACAACTGTCTCACACCGACCCAAACAAAATCGACCAACACTTAGCCAATTTCTTGCCTCTAATCAGCCTTCCTTTCTTGCACAATTCCTGATGAATGCGATCCCTATTCTTTAGGAATTTTTTCCTTCCAAAATTGCGCAAGCATCATGGGAAATCCAATGTATGTTTGGCTGCATGTGGGCAACCTACTAATGATACAACTGATAGTTAACATCCCTTTAACCTTTGTCTCAACTGGGTCTCCACTGGAACTGACATGCATGCATCTATTAATAGTAAATCATCAGTTTCATGGCATATCACTGATTGTGAATTAAATATGATTTAATTCGCTTGATCTCTCACTAGTGCAGCTAACAGTTACAACTAGTTCAACTGAATTTAACTCACCTAGATTGAGTTAATTGATTTTTCATGCATTAAACTAATGCACTAACTGAAACTCGAATTCCATAACTAATAGAATAAATATGCATGCCTCACCAACCACCCTCAACTCGAAATTCATGAGCTAACTGAGTTTATCACACTCAGTTAACTTTTACAAGTGATTTTGAGATAAGATTACAATTTATTGTCCAATTTAATTAAGGGAAAATTAAAATAGACATTGCATCAATTTATTAATTAAATTGGCTTTCACACTAATGTATCACTTGGACCCATGATCCCACGATCCCACACTAGTGTGTGTGTGTTGCATTTTCGTGTTGACTTTCAACACCTAGGCTTCTTGAACAACGATATTTCAATTTAGGACCACAAACTGGACAAGCAAATTTACCCTTTGTTTTAAGACTTGCAAGAGATGGATTAATTTTTATTTCAATTATTAATTAAAGTATGTATAATGAATGGAATATTTACAAAAAAATGCATGAAATGAACTTCATAAACCTAGTAACCATTATTAAAGTGCATGGAAATGTTGTAATATGCCACAGAAATGTTTTAGCCTTGGGGCATCGTGAATTTTCCAGATAAGCATTACATGGAATTCAAATTCCCTTTGTGCATAAGCTGGTCTGGAGATATCATACATAGTGATTCCCTTCTATAAGTCTAGTAACTCATCAATAAGAGCCTTGATATATAAATTCATATCTTTGACCTGGTACTTGCCTAATTGATTGAACATATAGTACATAATTCCCAAATATATGAGCAAAAAAAAAACATTATTATAAGACATGATTGAACATATATGAGTAAACACAAAAATATAAGACATAAGTATGAAACAAAAAATACAAATCATGATATGTTGTTCTGTAAACGAATATATTTATTCTAAACAAAATAATACCTGGAACAATCATTGTCAAAATTATGTGCTCCCTCTTTATTGACATCCAAGGAGGAATGTTATTGTTGATAACAAAAACGGGCCACACTGAATAAATAGATCTTAGATCTCCAAATGGATTGACTCTGTCACATGCTAATGAAAGCTTAAGATTATGAGGTTCTTATTTAAACTTTGGCCATCTTTCCTCTATATTTGTAAATGCAGATCCATCTGCAAGCATTCAAAGAATGACATCTTGACTTATTTTCATTGCATGGTAATCCATAAATTGTGTTATGCTTTTTCACTTGAATGATTTTCGCAGATGTGGAACTATGGGAATATAACGAAGAACCTTGCGAGGTACCTTTTTTTTTACTTTATCAGTTTGATATCTACTCATCAAATTTTTCGAATTTTTCTTTCGAAGCATGTTCTTTATAATAGAGAATATCATCATTAGGACATGCGTGAATAACTTTATACTCCATTCCAATATTTTTCATAATGGCATGGTTTTTTCTGCACTCAGACTGGAATGAAAATGGATTAGGGAAGAGTTAATAGGTTTATTTCGACGTCACGAGTAATAGTGGACTGCTCTGCCACAACACTAGGGAGTTTTTCCTATTACCCGCCATACCAGCTAGACGGATCAAAGCTCAACACTCGACTTCCTAAGGCGGTCTGTTGCCAACTATCACGAGATTTACTGCCATACCATGGAAGTTGAGCACTTCAGAATTTTACTAACGGCTTCAGAAATCGGACAGAGGGTTATTATTATTACCCTGGCCATCCTTATAGACCCCAGCAGATATGGCGGACGGTCGCAGTAATTGAGCCAACTCCTCGGCACAGTCGATTTTTTTCACGGAAAGGAGGAGGCATGCTCGGAATGAAGGTGAAGACTCAAACTAAGAGATGATTGAGGACAAAATGGACTACTCATCCAACAATTTGGAGCCATCTCAGATATTGGTTGGGTTAACACCTTAACATACAGGTGGGACAACTTAGGGAGAAAACCTCGCAGGGAAAGACCATGTGGATATGGAGATTGGTGACTCATCACATACTCCTTTTTTCTTATTGGAACCCTTCTCGATAGCTTAGACGGTTTAATCGAAACCCTTCCCGGAGGCACATGCCTCTCCAACATATTATATCCCCTCGTCGTTGGTTCTTAGATTTTGGGAGCAATAAGCCCGAGTCACATCAGATGTTTTGGGTCCGATAACAGATGTTTTGGGGGAAAATGATGACAACTTGGAGGGGTCTTTTTGTGTCAAACATTTAGGCATCAATCAGGCAGATGATGAACTAACACACACAACCAATTTATGGGAGACCCTTTTTTTGGTAGCTTCAGGATACTTTGAGGGCATCACTCATTTGGTTCGACCTCGGGCAGACATAAGAACGTCTAAATCGGATGACACACCAAAAGGGGAAGGGCACATACAGGAGAGGACCACCCACAAGTCGGGGAAGAAAAAGCATAGATGCACTATGATCCATGAACAGAAGACAGATTTTGTTTTTGGCGAATAAATTGGTATGGATAAGATGGATAAAACTTTGCAGATTGTACAGATGGGGTAGGTTCAAAGAAGGAACTACTCCACGACCAGATTAAATATTTGGAGAGCAGAAATATGGGGAAACATACTAGAGCAACTTCTTGGGGTGCTCATGATGAATAGGGGTGGTTCACCCTAATATTTCCCCACCTGGAGATGGAAAACTGGGTGCTCACCAAATACTGGCACATCGAAATGACATCGATATTGCTAAAGAGATGGATGCCACTCTTCGACCCAGACAAGGAGAAAATGGGAGAAAGCCCTATTTGGGTGTGATAGTTGGGCCTCCCACTACAATTTTGGATAGAGGAAGCTCTCTGCTTCATTGGTGAAGAATTAGGGATCTATTTGGACCATGATATGTCCTACTTAGAGACTGGAAATGTCTCAGTGGCCCGGATTCTCATCCATTTGGACACAAGGGAAGGGTTACTGGAGAGCTACAACCTATGGTTCTGTGACATCATGGGATGCCAAATACTGGACTATGAAGGGGTACCATTTATGTGTCTTCGATTCCACGAAGTTGGGCATATGTATAAGGACTGTCCGCTCATCACTGCAGCCAACACTAATCATGCAAAAGTCCTGGTGCACTTGGGGACCCAAACAGTGGGAATTGGGGAAGTAGACTCTACTCAAGTGAGAACACAGGTGGAACCTATGTTTCGAAATTCACCATGTCGTTCCCCAACTCATCATCCGCCAACAGCATCACAAGCCTGCAGCTCCCAACTCCATGAGGAGGACACTACTCCAATTTTGGGTACTCCTCTCGCTATTTATCTTGCATTCAATTCAAATTTGAACTGCACTTTATCTAATGTTATTTCATTAGCTACTTCTAAAATTGATTTAATTAGATGCAACTTGGATCCCCTTATTTGTCCTGTTGCAACAACCCCTCCCTCTGTCTCTAGGCCAAACCCACAAACACTAGTTGGTGAGACAAACTCTCAAACCATCTCTAAATCATTGGGCCGATCTACTTTCCATCAATGCAACCTTAGATCTGCATTGAAGGCCTTAGCCCCCCAAGCCTATGGGCTCGATCCTAAAACCACTGACCCACAACCTAAAGAAGTTAGGGTTAGAATATCTTCCCTATCTAAGGCTATACTCAGGGCTGGTATAGAGGTATCCGCTAGGACAAAATATTTTATTGGTAGGGTTCTTACAACAAAGGACACCTCAGGCATGGGTGAACCATGATTTTCCTCTCTTTCAATTGTAGGGGTTTGGCCAGTCCCAAAAAAAACTAGCTCTTAGAAGACTGCTAGCCCTCAAGAGAGTGGATGCACTTCTCCTTGAAGAAACCTTGGGGGATGGAGACTGTATTCTTAAAATTCTATCCTCTATACTCTCAGACTACAGTTTTCAGACACTAGATGCTAGAGGGAGATCGGGTGGATGTGTGATGGGTTTCAACAAAAGGACTATCAATGTGAGTAACTGGAGGGGTAGAGAAGGGATTCTGGGAGCTGACATCACTATAATTGGACCATTATGAAGGGGGGACACATTATCATGGTAGGAGACTTAAAATTCTCCATTGGAATTACTGAATCCTAGGGGTCAGACGTTGTTCTTGTCCCCTTGTCGTCCTTCTTTGAGAATCTAATTGATGATGTTGATATGTTAGATTTGGCCATGCCCAAAAAATTCCCCACTTGGTGAAACAGAAGGACTGGGGAGGCTGCTCTGGCTAGAAGACTGGACCGCTTCTTAATCAAGAGTAGGCTGGCTCATAGGATTGACAAGGACACATAATGGGTGGGGTCAAGAGGATCCTCGGATCACTCCCCCATATACCTTGAAATTCAGACGAATAGTTTCAAACCACACTCCCCCTTTAAATTCAACTCATGCTGGCTAGAGGATCTAGAATTCCACCTTATGGTCAAAAGAACCTAGATTCAATGTGATCAGATGCCTAAATTTGAGCCTGCATGTGTTCTCTACCGCAATTTGTCAAGATTAAAAACCATAAATATAAGATGGGACAGAGAGAAGAAAAAACATGCAGAAGTGACATTAAATAAAATTGAAATTGAATTAGAAAATCTGATGGGTATAGATGGCCTTGGTTTCTTGTCCATTGAGGCCAAAAAACATCCCATTCAACTGGAAATGGAGAAAGCCAAATTGTTAAGGAAACAAGAGGAAGAGTGGAGACTCAAAATCAGGGCCATTTGGCTCAAAGTGGGAGATGACAACACAAAATTATTATAGCAATGTGCAAAAGGCAGAAGGAGTATTAATACTGTTTGGGAAATAAGGGATCAGGCTGGAAGGACAGCCAAAAACCATGCACAACTAGCGGATATGGGGATTCTTCATTTCTCCAATCTCTATAGGGATCTCAGGGCTGATAATATTTTTGAAATTCTTTAGATATCCAGATCCATGCACAGATTCGTGGAGGTTGAAGACATTGAAAATTTAAATGCACCAGTCTCCTTAGGGGAAGTTGAAGAGGTGTTAAAGTGGTTCAAGAAGGAAAAGATCCCTAGTATGTAAGGATGGTCCATTCAATTTTATCTCACTTTCTTCAAAGACATTGGGAGGGACCTTATCCAAGTCATCAAAGAGAGTCAGACTTATGGTCATGTATATGATGGTTTCAATGCTACTTTCATTTCCCTCATACCCAAGATTGACATCCTCTTATCCTTCAATGACTATCGTCCCATATCCATCTGCGACTTTATTTACAAGATCATATCTAATATTATTTCCAACTGCATTAAGCCCATTCTATCTCTACACATATCCAAGGAACAATTTTCCTTCCTAAACCAGAGGAAAATTCATGAAGCGATAGGTACTAATTAGGAAGTCATGCACTCCATCAAGATAAAAATCCTCAAGAGCACCATTATCAAGATTGACCTATCTAAGGCTTTTGATTGTACCTGTTGGACCTACTTACAACTCATTCTTCTTCATATTGGCTTCCCCCCTTCCTTCACCAATTGGATCATGGGTTGTATTACTAATGCCTCCTTCAGAATTCTTATCAATGGAGTTGCATTTGAATTATTTCATGCAGGTAGAGGGCTCCGTCAAGGTTGTCCACTCTCCCCTTTTCTATTTTTATTAATTATGGAAGGACTGTCAAAATTTTTGGCAAAGGCTAAGGAATAAGGGAACATTAAAGGTGTTAAATTATCTGAATTCATACAACTAAACCATCTATTATTCATGGATAATGTGCTTATTTTTCTTGATGGAACATGCCATGACAACACCAGTTTCATGAAGATTCTGGAAATCTTCTGTAAGGCTACTAGTATGAACCCCAATCACAATAAATCTACTATCATATTGGTAAAGTGCTATGAACAGTAATGCAGGCATGCACTTGGCCTATTTCATTTTGGTCACAGGGACTTTGAGGAAGGAATCAAATATCTCGATTTTTGTCTAAAGCCAAATGACTACCGCATCACCGATTGGAACTGGTTAATTGCCAAATTGGAACGACGGGTTAACATTTGGCAGCAGAGATGGCTTTCCAAAGTGGGGATACTTGTTCTTATAAAATCGGTATTGGAGGCAACTCATGTTTATTGGATGGCTTTGGCTTAGATCCCTATAGGTGTGATAGCTAGAATTCAACAAATCTGCAGAAGATTCCTCTAGAGGGACAAGCATGATGGCAAGATATTTACATGGATCGGATGGAAGAAGATTTCCAAGCCCAAAATTTGGGGGGGATGGGGATAAAATACCTTAATCTATTTTCCACAACATTGGCAAAAAAAATGGGGTGGCACTTAATCAGTGCCAACAGTCTTTGGAAATAGGTCACCTACTACAAGTATATTTCACCTCAGACCACCCTTGAATAGATCATAGGTCACATCTCATACACTCCTAGATCATCCATTATCTAGCGCGCCATCACCAGATCCATCCATGTCATCAAGAAAGGCCTTGCTTGGAGCATTGGATATGAGGAAAATGTCAATATTGGCATGGATGCATGGTCTGGTTGTGGTCAGGCATACCAATTACCTCTGACCATCAGACATCACTTATCGTTAGCTGGAATCCACACCATATCCTAAATTGCTGACAATAGCAATTCCTCTTGGATCTCACAAACCTAGAAATAGGCTCAAGAACTTGACATTCAGGACATTTGGCAGCCGACATGGAACAATTATCTCAGGGCCCTCCGTGTCACCAACATAAAAATCACTGAGAGGGAGGATGAAATTCTATGGGCCTTATATCCTAGGGGTAGATACACTCCAAAGGAGGGGTATGGCTCTATTTGTGAATTAGATGAACCTCAAAACAAACAGTGGTGGTGGAGATACCTCTAGAAATTGAAGGCTCCACCAAAAGCAAAACTCTTCATGTGGTGCATACTCACCAAATGTGCACCAATGGAGGACAATCTCAATAGGAGAGATATCCACAGACCTTCAAGATGTTGTATTTTAAAATTACATGTTGAGGACGTGGAACATCTCTTTCTCACTTGCCCAGCTTGCAAGCTCATCTGGCACCTTACTTCGACTGCATTGGGCACCACACTGCAATGGCATGGGAGCTCTATATCTGAGGCTTGGTCTAACTGGTGGAAATCGGCTCACTTTCCTAAAGAACGAAACATCCCCCTCATGATTTCCTGGGGTACCTCACTTGCGCGGAATCATGCTATTTTTTAGGGTACAGTGGCTGATTGGCTCAACATCAACAACACCATTATGTCGATCTATCACTCCATCC
The DNA here is from genome assembly GCA_034641835.2 of Pinus albicaulis. Taxonomy (NCBI): domain Eukaryota; kingdom Viridiplantae; phylum Streptophyta; class Pinopsida; order Pinales; family Pinaceae; genus Pinus; species Pinus albicaulis. The sequence goes on along the minus strand of CM076573.1, from coordinate 908,857,181 downwards.
CAAACGATGAACCAACAACACATGGTAGAAATATCATTCTTGAAGTTATTGATAAATCCCTTCTGTGGGCTTACTTCGACGGGGCCTCTAACATTCAAGGATGTGATAGGGGAGCTATCCTCCATATCTCCAAAACTCATAGTTATAAAAATTAAAACGGGAATAGCCCCAGGGACAAACAACTGTGCTGAGATCAACAACCTCAGAATACTCCTCACTTTCTCCCAAGAGAAAATTTTCAATAGGATAGAGATATTTGGGGATTCAAAATCTATTATTAACTGATTTAACAATGAAGCACGATGTCATGTTCATACTCGTAGATCATTGCTGGATGAGGTTTTGGCACTTAAATATTTTTTTTGATTTCATTATTGTTACTCACATTTAGAAGCAGAGGAACCAAGTGGTTGATCAATTATCCAAATAAGCATTGCAGTTAGAATGGGGTCAGTGGTTCATTTTTGAAAAAAATGGACAAAATGATTATGAATACTATCATAGACCCTTCATAGAGAATATGGAGTGACAGGGGGAAGTCTAACCAGACTGTCGATTTTTGGAAAATTTTGGCATGGAGCTGCTTAGACTTATTGTTATTACATGCGATTATGTAGATATTTTTGTTTTATTGCACATCATTGTTTTTACAAGTTTATATATGTACAAATGAACTGTATGAATCTTAAGAGTTTTTTATATTCGCATATATGATTATGCTACTGATACAACATGTAATTTTCTCCCATAATGAAAATTACGAAATTTTTCCTTGGAAAAAAATATTTCATAATGGCATGTAAATCTCAGTATGTATGAGATAAAGCATTTTACGGTGGTAATAGAAATTTACCTAACAATCTACAACATCAAAAATCAATAGTGCTAGTTAATGTAAACAATATACATATTGCATCCAAATAATGTTACAAATGATGAACGACATACTAACATTGAAAACAAAGTAAAAAAATAATTTCTTTATCATGATGTACTAAATGTCACAAAATATATTACATAACTCAGGAGCTATGTCACACGTGTTTGACAAACCATTCACCACCTTTAAGTTGACCAAAAGCAATATAGAAGAGAGAAGAGAAGTTTCTGAGCCTTCACAAAGAGGTTGAGTTCCCCTCTCAAGTACATGCATATCATAACCACCAACATACAAGTCATCATCATCATCCCTTCCTGCAACATTATTAAATGTCTCATGGATCAATCTATTCATCCCATCTTCATCCAATGTATTATCAGCATCATTATCTTCTTCCATAGGATCATTAGCTTGATTTAGCGTTATCATCATCCCTTCCTCCAACATTATTAAATATCTCCTAGATCAATCTATTCATCCCATCTTCATCCAATGTGTTATCAGCATCATTATCTTCTTCCATAAGATCATTAGCTTGATTTGGCTCAATATTCACTCTGTGATCTTGAACAAGCGCTTGTACTACAATGACCTATTCCTCATCGATGAATGCCCTAGGAGCACCATACTAGACAATTACAATCAATAAAATAAAATTAGTTAGCTATCGCAAATATTTAAACAATATAAATGTTTACAAATATAATATAGGAAAACAAAGACAACAAAGAGATAGAAAAAGACAACTTAGCTAGTTAACTAATCATGATTTTCATATGGCTCAACTTAGAACTTACACGTTCATAATAATAAAAGTAAAAATACCCTTAATGGGAATGATTCCATTGAATATATTAAAAAATCAATCTAACTGCATAGATTTAATGATTTCAATAATATGAACATGTAATAGTGAAAACAAATAGAAATGAGTATAGACCCATCTAACTCTGGTTCTACGAAGCGTCGAGAGGGAACAAATCCCTTGAGGTGCAAACCCATTTATTGAGTAAAAAAGTGAGGAGAGGTTTGCACCTCAACGGATTTGATCCCTCTCGACGCTTCGTAGAACCAAATTTAGATGGGTTGATTGTACTTTGGGAGACAATATTTGGCTGAAGGAGATCAGTGCCCAAGAATTTATCAATAAACATGATGAGAAGATTTTAGTGTCCCAATGTTCTTAAAACCCCAAAGATTTAATCCTTATCGGTCTCCAGTGTGAGAACAATCTTTCAAATGGCCTTCTAGTGATGAATACAAATGGAAAAGATAAGGCATGAAGAATTGATAATGTAGGAAAGTCTTTGACAATAGGTTGCATGTGCAGAATCTCTTGTTTCAAACTTTAGAAGAAAAATGGCATAATTAGGAGGTGAAAAATAGAATAGAGGAGCACATCATTAATTATTTTAACTTTAAGTTACAAAACTATAAAATTGAAGAACAACAACTTCATTAATCAATTATAAATAAGAAAGACATAAAAAATATGATGCAACATGCAAAGATGAAGCATATTCAACAAATTATGGAATCACTATGAAACATTTATTCATAAACACATGGAGATCCAAAGTACAAGATTTATTCCTCTCAGGCCAAAAACTTGGAACCTCTACAATACCTTGATTTTCCATTTTTATTTCCCCCATCAGCCTAACTGACTAACTGTCCCAGAATTGGTTATGGAACTAACTCATGGACAATTTCCTAACTATCTCTATTCACTAATAATAACTTCTTCTTTTAAATACATGAGATCTTGTTTTGGAATACTTTTATAAACTTAATAATATATATATATATATATATATATGTATATGTATATGTATATGTATATGTATATGTATATGTATATGTATATGTATATGTATATGTATATGTATATATATATATATATATATATATATATATATATATATATATATATATATAATATTAATTTATATATAATATTAATTTATATCCTCTATGTGTTAAAAATAAAAAAACGAAAATCCCTCCTTTTATCATGATTTTGTATATTATAATGTAAATATATATGGGAGTTTTAAATCATATGAAATGATATTTTGATCATAACGAATGATGTGTGGATCGTATAAAAAACCACAAATGGTTTTTGGAAAGCTCAAACCGCCTATGGGATCACCTCTTAGAGGTTTCTGGAAATGAGACCAGTGATGTTGCAATAATTAATAGTCATTGATCTTGGACTAAGAAATTTTGATGAATCCACCTGTGGGACCACTCATTGGCATAAGTTTTGTGTACTTTTTGCCCCCGTGAATCTATTGGATCTGGGCGTGAATGATCCGAATCATCGATTTATTTCATACTTGCAAGATCTCTACTAAAAACATATTTTCTATCATCCAATATGGCATATAAATCATGCCCTCCTCGGTAATAAACTCAAGTACTCTGCAACACGATGTGCACTATGTTATTTGAATCTTTGGCTCTGTAACTTCTCTGTAATGAACAAGAACAATATGCTCATAAGACTTATCAAGCATCCAATAGATTATGCACTGGAAGTTTGGGTTATCTTCCCCATGTGCATAATTACAATGCAAAGCATCCACATTGCCGACCTTAAAATGTTCATGTGCTTTAGAGCTTGGATTAACTACTACTGATGACCCTAAAGTACAGTAATAATGCTACTCAGTAGAATATGGATCAACGGGAAGCTTATTTTTTATCCAGAATCACTCTTTTATATTCAAGCATATTCCATGCTAAATCAAGATTATAATCTTCCTCATCTTCACCTTCTAGATCAACATCATCACCAGCATCTTCCTCATCACTTTCTTCTCTTTCAACACCTTCCTCTCTGTTCATTTTCCTTCCATCCAAGGAGTGTGTCCAACAAAATTATCTGCTACTTCAAATTTAGAAATTTTAATCTTGTGCTAAGATAAAATTCTTTTTAATATTTTTAATATTTTAGTTGTGTCAGATTGAGCTACAACATGGTCTATTGTCTTGTTTTTTTTTTATTCTATGTTTTCATTTGAATATTCATTTTTAATGTCCTAAGGAAACTGTCCCTTTGTAACCAATTTAGGAGAAAAAGGATGAAGGAAAAGATGGAAAAAGGTCAAAAGGAGGACAATTTCAAAACCTAGCACTGGAAAAGGGAACAAATGTGAAACTGATCAATGTTGGAATGAGGACTTTTGGAGACTCCTAGCACTAGAAAAGGGTACAATTTCAAAATAAATGTTACTGGAAAATAACCTAATTGTGAATCCTACTACTAGAAAGAAATCTAATTGACAAACTCGATGCTAGAATACAAAGAAATTAGGAAGCCTAGCACTACAAAAGGGCACATTTGGAATTCCTAGCACTGGAAAAGGAAACAAGGAGGAATCTTAGCACTGTAAAACAAGGTGGATGAGAAACAATATAGCACTAGAAAGTTAAAAAAAGTGAAAAACATAGTGTTATGAAAAGGATAATTTAAAATTCTAGAGCTAGTAATGAAGGAAATTGGAAAACCTAGTGCTACGAGGGAGGAAAAAATGAAATCCTAGCAGTAGAAAGTTGAACAGATGAGAAACATAGCACACCAATGAGGAGAGGAGGTTAGTTTTGGATAAAGAGAGAGAGAGAGAGAGAGAGAGAGAGAGAGAGAGAGAGAGTTGATGAATGAAAAAACTACCTAGAATAAATGTTAATTACAAACTACCATAACTATTAATTCCAAACTACATAGCATAAATATTAATTGCAAACTACCATTAATATTAATTCCAAACTACCTAGCATAAATATTAATTGTAAACTACCTAGCATAAATATTCATGAACAAACGTAAATATTAATTGCAAATTAACTACCTAGAACTCATCATGATATTTTTTCTCAATGCATAAAACACAAAATGAATATTTTGGAAGATTGTCACTTGTTCAATTGACTATATATTTGAACTAAGTAAATACCAAGTCTCCTATTGAATGTATAATAAATATAAAGAAAAAGTCTCGTATGGTCTAATGGATGATAATGAATAAATACTTACTAATGGATGATATTCATCTCCGCCTTTAGCATGTTCATAAGTTCTACAATGTTTTTTAGTTGTTGTTGATGCAGGAGCATCCGAACTTAGCCAACAATGTGATTGGATGTTCACATTTTGTGGCTAAACATGAGGTGGATAAACATTGGTTATTAGTATTTTTATTTAATTTTAATGAGAGAAGTTATTTGGTTTGGATTTGTTAGATTAATTAGGAAATAAAATAAGAAATGGGTTCCTCCCTACGTGGAGATTGAGCCAAGTAGGCTAAGAACTGAGAAATAGGATAACATTTATTTGTGGAATAGATTCAACAGAAAACTATTTTATTTGTGGAATAGATTCAACAGAAAACTATTTTTAAAGAGAAGGACACTATAAAATGTGTGAAATAGGAGAAATATAAGGAGGTGTTAGAGTCGGTCTTGTCATCCCTCCGTCAGAGATCATTTCTCTTATTGCATTTCATTTTTAGGTGTCCCATTCAGCTCATTAATTTGCATTCTGTTAGGGGCATGCCATTATCTGATGGAAGGGCTTCGTTTTCTCGTTTCCCTCATGCTTGTACCTGCTGGGTTGGTCAAAATTTGTCGAGGTTCATCAAAGTTGATTTCATATCATCTACAATCATAGGTGCTATTTTGGTCAAAAAAGAGTCATTTCACTTTCTAGGTCTAGGGTTTGCTCTTCAGAAATGTTAAATAATGCCCGCAGGCCATGAAGATGTCTTCAATAAGTTTTCACTTCAAGATGTTCATCGTTAATAATGCTCGAGGATATTTCTTCTTCAAAACTCTGTTTTGAGGAAGAAATTGTCAAATATGTTTTTTGTAATAAATATGTATTTTAAAGTTTTCCGCCACGAATTACTTCACATGCAGACTTTGGTCATCCTTTTCCGAAGTTTAATGTCACCATCCCTGCAAAAATCAACCAAGAAAACATCGTTTCAAGCCAAAAAATCAGAAGGAAATTTGAAAAAACAGAGTTGTATTAAATGCAAAAAGTGCCAAAGCCAAAAACATTACAAAATGGGTTTTTGAGAAGCAAAAATTAAAACCATGTCTATATAAGATATTTCTCAAAGTTATTAATCCATTTTCATCAAGAGATATTGGGAAAAATCCAAGAGAGAAGTCGAGTGGGAGTTGAAAGAACAAAGCTGTGATTTTAGAAGGGCCGACTGTGTGTTGGAATTGAGCGCGACGCATTGGGATAGGGCGCGGCGCACCCACACAGCGCGGCGCATAGAGCTGGAGTTCATCGTGCAATTCTCAACGGGCGCGACGCACCCACAGAGCATGGTGCATTGGGTTTGTGTGCGGCGCACAGAGCCCCCAAGGCCAAATTCATTTCCGCTCCATAAAAACTCAATTTGTTTCAGCTCATTTTTTCTCCAAGTAAGTTGACAAAGCCTGTTCAGTGATTTTAGTCATGAGTGGTGTGGTGTAGAGGCGAAGACATCAGAGTTTGGTTGATGAAAAAGTAAACCCTATACCCATATTAAAATCTGCTCCCTAGGGTTTGAAAAGAGGTGTTGAAATTTGATTATTGGTGCTTAAAACTCCCACCCCATTTTCATTTGTGCTCTCATTACGTTATCATATTCTTGTCATAATCCCCTCTCCTGTTCCCACTGTCCCATATCCCTTATACCCTTTTTTCCCATGTTTTAAATCCTCAAACCCTATCACTTGCCATCATTTCCCTCCCTTCATAACATTGATAAAATCCTAATTTCCAAAGCATTCAAGGGCTGTCTCTATTTAACCCATGTATATTTTTCCATTTCATTTACTCTTATTCCTAAAAACTACCCCCATCACTATCACCCCTTCCTATATCACTTATAAAGGCTCCAAATCCTGAAATTCCCTTCCCTAAGAAGTAAGTGACTGTCCTTCCACTCCAAATTCACTTGACAGTCTATTATATTCATTGTGATATTTCCTTGCAGCCTTTCATTACATTTGTGGTACACATGGTATGGAAAAACAAACTCTTGTTTTCACCATACATATATCAAGCATATACTTGTCAAACACCTTATTTTCAGCACCATGTCAGAGACAAATTCATCATATGAGCAGGGATATGAGCAAGATAGTGACTCAACCACTGAGCCAAATGTACTGAGGAGGTCTCATAAAAGTGGCAGGCACGTCAGAGAGGAGCCCACTTCTTTGGCTCAATTGCAGGCCTGCCCGCTTGCAATGACATGCTTTCAACAACAGTCTTGTTTTCAGTATTGTGAGATGATATCTCAGATTCAGCACCATCCGGAGTTGGTTCGCTTATTTGTCTTACATTTGTGTCATGGTCATGTAAACCTTGCTGGAGTGAACTTCACCTTGACACCAAAGACCATTTCTGAGGCAACCAGGATACCAAACATAGGTGAGGAGTGGAATAAGAGACAACGGCTGGATAGAGCATATTATGAGCCTTACATCAGGCCTAGATATTTGAGGCAGCTGAGCAGGGTATTTCCATTCCGGTTTCTGAAGGAGTCCTATGCGCCATTAATGAAACTCATCATCAGATACTTTAGCTGTGAGGATAGATTCTCACGCCTTTATGCATACCATATCAGACTTTTGATGCATTTCATGAGAGTGAGACTGATGAATATTCCATACTTCATGTGCCGAAACATAGAGAGGATGACTACCCTTGTGCAGAGGAAGAGTCCGGAGCAGCAACATAACAACATTTATCATTATGCGCTCATTAAAATCATTTTAGTACATCAGCTTGGATTACAGGGCATCACATGGGATGAGTTCATTTCCCGTGACTTCTTTGCAGCCTCCCAGCTTCCTCTCGAGATTGTTCATGATGAGGGAGAGCCTTCACATCAGTTTGAGGTTCCCAAGACTGAGCCTCTCAGTGCCCCAGTGTGTGTGACATATTAGAGAGGCCACAGAGCCTTATTTGCAGCAACACGATGAGTACTATCTCCACCAGGGGTGGAAGGGGTCTCGTTGCCTTCATCAGCAGCGTGAGTACTATATCCACATGGTGTGGAAGGGGTCTCACCTTCGACATCAGCACAGGTACAGGTCCAGGACAGAGGCAAGAGGCCTATGCATGATGATGGCCCTTCAGGAGGCCAAGAAACTGATTTTACGCTCATCGATGTTGATTTGAGCTCTCCTAGCTCAAATATGAGAGAGACCATCTAGGAAAAAAAAGCTGAGATCAACACATTAACTGTGAAGTTGCAGAGAGCTCAGTGGATTATAAATTATTTGGAGCAGCGGAATAAACAACTGGAGGATCAACAGACAATCACGGAGTTGTAGAGGATCCGTGAAGATCGGGAATTGGCCCGAAAGAGACCAGATGACATGACACCTTTTGAGTGACAGATTTGGCTTGAGAAAGTCAACAGACATCTTGAGAAGCTGTTGGAGAAGGCCAATAGGGACAAAGACATGCTTAGACATATGAAGAATCACTTTTGGGCCCACACATACGTTTGCAGACCTAGGATGAAGATCCTAAAGGCGAGCTTGAGGAGAGCACTGAAACGTCGGAAAAGGCATGATCCACTCCGAATCTTGGCCGATGATTCATTGGCTGAGCATGGGACATGATGGGAGACATTCACTCCGAATTTCATCAAATTTGGAGTAAATTTTGTCATTTTTGAAAATTTTGGTTGCAAAACAGGTTTTTCTGCCCGACGCGTCGCGCCACCTGACGTGTGCTTATGATTGGGACATGTTCTGGAGGAAAACTTGATATTTTTGGGTTTTTTATGGTAAATTATGCATGCTCAGGAATGGCTGATAGATTTCATGAAGTTCTGGGTGGTCTTAAAGGTCAAAAACACTCCAAAAATGGCCTTTCTGCCACTTTTTGCACTAGCAGGAACCAGTCTTGGGATATTGCAGTTTTGGAGGGGCAAATGACATCCAAATTGAAAAATTCCACTTGGGTTGGATAGAAGATAGATAGGGATTTCCAACGAGCTATCATGAGCTTGATTTGGACTTCAGGAAGTGCCCCAAAAATAGGCTCAAACTGGCATGGCGCATTGAGTTTTCTGGCGCGACGCATAGAGGAATTTTGCCCAATTTTCACTTTTCAGCTCAGAAATTCGGCCAGTTTGACTAGTTTCACTTTTGGATGTAATTATTGATCTATATTGATGTAATTTTGTAGCTATGATGTAAATTTGGCATGTTTTTACTTTTTCTAGAGGATTCATTCACTAAAAAGTGAAAATTAAGTGAATGGATCAGTTTCCTAGCATATAGAGGCAAGTTGTTTGGCTGCCTAGATTTCAGTTCCATGTTTAGAGTTGGTTGAAACAGCTCCTAGAAGGATGAGCTCGACCCCTAGAGGCATGGGAAGGGGTTAGGATGGTCTATATATTGTATTTTCTGAGTCATTTTCAGGGTGGGATACTTGGGAATAGTTTGGCACCTCATTGTATATTCATTTCAGATTTTTGGCAAAGGAAAGACCAGAGTTTTGTAGCACTTGTTGGGATCCTTGTGGCTCTGAGTTTTGATGATGTTTTTCTTCATGTATCAGTAAGTTTCATTGAAGTTTATGTATGCCATTTCCCTTCTCTTTGCTTCTGAATTAAACAAATGAGTAACTAAGGTAGAATTCATTAGTTTGTTGGTGCTCTGCCTTAAAATTTTGTTTAGTTTTATATGTTTTCGTCAGTTTGGAGAGGATCCTTGCACCTCCTTGCCCTCTTCATCTCCTTAGCAATCTTTTCTATCCATTCATTGAATCTATGAAATCAAAGTCATTGCCTTCCCTGCCCTAACTTGAACTCTGCAAGAATTTGGCCTCATCCCTAAGTCTGAAATTGTCTTTCCCCTTTTTCCAACAAAATCCCAAAAAAAAATCAAAATCAAAACCTCCTATTTGTTTATCTAGCCTAAGATCAGTTGTTGTTTTAGTCATCTCAAGCCCCTTTGAATATTTTCATTGAGATTGACCTGGAGAGAGCCCTCTCCTGTCCTCATAGGGATAGCTATGAGGCTGAGCATGGTTTGGTGTTGTCCATTTTCTTCCTTACTTCAGCCTAAGGTGGATTTAGGCACTAACAGGAGGAACGAGAGTGGAGAGACAGAGAAACAGAGAGTGGGAAAAATTGGTTTAATCCAGCCATGAGGGCCAAAAACCTCTGTAATTTTTATTTTATGAATATTTGACTGAAGTGTGGTGTGTAAATCATTGTTCTGGACCTAATTTTGTTTGAGACCCTTTAAAAAAAATTGATCCTGAAGATACCTATATCATTCTCCTATTTATGAGTTTTTATTTGAATTTATCAGTGAATAGCTTAAGGGTTTTATCGCAGAACTAAGTATTTGAGCATTTTACATTATTTTATGATTGAACGATTGATTTAAAAAGTGTGTATTTGATCCATTTATAGAACCTTGTTTTACCCAGAACTATGAATCAGGTGAATCGTACTTGATGAGCAAAGCGGTCTAACAAAAATTGTGAGTAGTATATCGCATTGATTTGCGGTGGTTTTTGGTATTGATCCAAAGTGCGTGATTAAGGTATGGAGGTAACACATAGCACCTATCGGGTAGAATAAAACCATCGATATCGCATGGTTTCAAGGTGTTATTTACCATGTTAGCTAGTGTGTGATATTCGTTAGATGAACACCAGATTGAATGGACGGTGGAGATTGTATGTGTCACGCGGAAATAAAGAATTAGAACGATCAATGGTGATTGTTCACATTTTAATATTTATGTTGATTTATTTTCTTTTGAAAAATTGCACGTACAATATGATGTCTTGGTGTTTTTCCATGCATATGGTGTTTAATATATGATTCCTCCATTTGATTGCGGGTATAAATTAAGGAAAAATTAAGTTGCTAAAGGGACTCTGACATCATTTGGTATCAGAGCTAAAATCATGTTTGTTTTGTAAAATTCCACCAAGAAGAGGCGTAGGAATAGGTGGGGGACAACCTGCAGCAAATGGAGTTTTGCTGGAAGAAATGCGACACCTTCATACACAGATGGAAGTCATGGAAATAGCCTAGAGAAGAGCACCTGATGAAGGAGGCACTAGTGATGCAGAGGAATCTTCTGAAGAAGAATAAGAATAAGACAATGAAGCAACTAAGGTGTTGAAGATGTTGGTGAAGGCAATTGGAAGACCAAAGGTGGACATAAATATGTATGAGGTAAATCTCAATGTAGAAGAATTAATGGACTGGATCATTTCATTAGACAAGTACTTTGACTTTGAAGAAGTTTAAGACAAAAAAGAAAGTGAAGATTGCAGTTACCAGATTATAAGGCCATGCAGCTATTTGGTGGGAAGAATTACAGCTATCCAGACAGAGAAAAGGAAAACCCAAAATCAAATAATGGGACAATATGGTGAGAAAATTAAAAGGTAAATTCATGCCTAAGGATTATCAATTAAATATTTTTAAGCAATTACAGAATTTGAAGCAGAAAGGAATGATAGTGAAAGAATATACAGAGGAGTTATATAAATTGAATATCAAAGTTGTACATGTAGAGGATGATGTTGAGAAAGTAGCCAGGTATATAAATGGTTTGAGGTATGATATCCAAGATGAGATCAGTTTATTAAATCTTAAGACAATTGAGGATGCTTATTAGGTAGACTTAAAAGCAGAAGAGAAGATATAGAGGAAGAAAAGTCAGAGGAAGCAAGGAAAGAGTTCAGTAAGAGGCAGAGGAACATTCAAACCCAAATTTCAGCACTCCCAGAATGAAGCAGGAGGCTCAAGTAGTAGATCACCACAGAGAGGAGACTCTGGTCAAGGAATATTCGTACCCAGAGGTAGAGGCCGAGGAAGATAAATTCAGTGCTTTACATCTGGTGAATGGGGACATGGGTCATGGGACTGTCCTCATAATAAGTCAACAACTCAGAGAAATGTGAATTTTTCTTAAACAAAGGAAGAAATTCCTCAGATTGCAGGTAAAGAAGAACCACCCAAAGCAGGAGAATCATTGTTATTAAAAGGGGTATTTCTTAAAGTAGAAAAAGAAGCAGGAGAACTAGCTCAGAGGAAGAATCTATTCAGAACAATATGCAAGTCCAAGGGAAAATGTTGCAAAGTGTTAATTGACAGTGGAAGTACTGACAACCTTGTTTCTACAGAGATGGTGGACAAGTTGGGATTATTAAAAACAATACACCCTACTCCTTATAAGGTATCATGGCTACAAAAAGGACATCATATTATTGTGATAGAACAATGTAAGGTAGAGATCCAGATAGGAACTTACAAGGATGTTATATTATGTGATGTAGTGCCGATGGATGTATGTCACATATTTTTGGGAAGACCTTGGCAGTTTGATCAGAAAGCCATACAATATGGTGAGAAAATTAAAAGGTAAATTCATGCCTAAGGGTTATCAATTAAATATTTTTAAGCAATTATAGAATTTGAAGCAAAAAGGAATGACAGTGAAAGAATATACATAGGAGTTCTATAAATTGAGTATCAGAGTTGTACATATAGAGGATGATGTTGAGAAAGTGGCCAGGTATATAAATGGTTTGAGGTATGATATCCAGGATGAGATCAGTTTATTAAATCTTAAGACAATTGAGGATGCTTATCAGGCAGCCTTAAAAGCAAAAGAGAAGATACAGAGGAAGAAAAGTCAGAGGAAGCAAGGAAAGAGTTCAATAAGAGGCAGAGGAACATTCAAACCCAAATTTCAGCACTCCCATAATGAAGCAGGAGGCTCAAGTAGTAGATCACCACAGAGAGGAGACTCTGGTCGAGGAAGATTCGTACCCAGAGGTAGAGGCCGAGGAAGAGAAATTCAGTGCTTTACATCTGGTGAATGGGGACATGGGTCATGGGACTGTCCTCATAATAAGTCAACAACTCAGAGAAATCTGAATGTTGCTGAAACAAAGGAAGAAATTCCTCAGATTGCAGGTAAAGAAGAACCACCCAAAGCAGGAGAATCCTTGTTATTAAAAGGGGTATTTCTTAAAGTAGAAAAAGAAGCAGGAGAACTAGCTCAGAGGAAGAATCTATTCAGAAAAATATGCAAGTCCAAGGGAAAATGTTGCAAAGTGGTAATTGACAGTGGAAGTACTGACAACCTTGTTTCTACAGAGATGGTGGACAAGTTGGGATTAGTAAAAACAGTACACCCTACTCCTTATAAGGTATCATGGCTACAAAAAGGACATCATATTATTGTGATAGAACAATGTAAGGTAGAGATATAGATAGGAACATACAAGGATGTTATATTATGTGATGTAATGCTGATGTATGTATGTCACATATTGTTGGGAAGACCTTGGTAGTTTGATTAGAAAGCCATACATGATGGCCGAAGAAACACTTATATCCTGGAGAAGGATGGAAACAAACACACACTGCTACCATTGAAGGATGAAGCTGACAAAGGAACACCAAGAAATAGTGTTATGCTAATAAGTGGGAAAGAACTGTTGCAATAAATTGAAAAAGATGAAGAGATGCATTTTTCTATTATAGGGAGACCTAAGGTAATTTTGACTTCCACAAATTTAGATGGTTTACCTAAAGGAATAAAACTCTGTTGAATTATTTTGCTGATATTTTTGTGGATGAGTTTCCAAATGCATTACCACCAATCAGGAGTATTAGTCATCACATTGATCTAATACCTGGAGCAGGTTTTCCGAATAAAGCAGTATATAGATTAACTCCTTGAGAAAATGTAGAAGTTGGAAGACAAGTGCAGGACTTGATGGATAAGGGGTTGGTGAGAGAGAGCCTTAGTCTATGTGTTGTACCAACAGTAATCAATCCAAAGAAAGGAGGAGAATGGTGCATGTGCACAAATTCTAGAGTCATAAATAAAATCACCATCAGGTATCGTTTTCCTTTACCATGAATGGATGATTTAATGGATTGCTTGAGTGGATCAAAATATTTTACTAAGATAGATTTTAAGAGTGGTTATCATCATATAAGAATTAGAGAAGGGGATGAGTGGAAGACTGCATTCAAAACAAAGAGTGGTTTGTATGAATGGTTAGTGATGCCTTTTGGACTCACTAATGCACCTAGCACATTCATGAGATTAATGAATGAAGTCTTGAAGGAATATGCAGAAAAGTTTGTAATTGTTTATCTTGATGATATTTTAATTTTCAGTCGAAGTAAAGAAGAGCATCTGGAGCACCTTAAATTGGTTCTAAAAACATTGCAGAAAGAGAAACTACTAATAAATTTGAAGAAATGCAGTTTTATGAAAGAAGAGCTAATCTATTTGGGGTTTGTAGTTTCTAAAGAAGGTCTAAAAATGGATCTATAGAAATTTCAAGCAATTTGGAACTGGCCAACTCCAAGAAACATATTTGAGGTAAGAAGCTTTCACGGTCTTGCAATTTTTTATAGAAAATTTATTAGAAGTTTTAGTTAGATTTGTACACCGATTATTGAAACAATCAAAGAGACTAATCAGCCATTCAAGTGGACAGAAGCAGTAGACCACAATTTTAAGTTGTTGAAGAAGAAAATTACAGAGAAACCAGTTTTAGCTTTGCCAGATTTTGAAAAATTTTTCCAAGTTGAAACTGATGCTAGTGGAGTTGAAATTGGAGCAGTTTTAAGTCAAGAGAAGAGACCAATAGCATACTTTAGTGAGAAACTGAATGAAGCTAAGAATAAATACTCATCTTATGACAAAGAGTTTTATGTTTTTGTGTATGCCTTGAAAAGGTGTAGACATTATTTGTTACCAAAAGAGTTTGTATTATCTTATAATAAAAATGCATTGTAGTTTATAAACAACCAGCCTAAATTGAACCAGAAACATGCCAAATGGGTAGAATTTTTGCAGAGTTTTACTTTTGTGATAAAGCATACAAGTGGTAAGTTGAACAAAGTTGTTGATGCTTTGAGTAGAGTGAATTTAATTATGCAAGAATTACAAGTTGGTGATGTAGGATTTGAAGCAATGGTTGATATATATAAAGAAGATGCAGAATTTAAGGAAATTTATGGACCTGTACAAAACCCAGCAGTTCATAATAGAAGCAAATGGTTGGATTATCTTATACAAGGAGATTTTCTATTCAAAAGTAATAAATTGTGTATTCCTAAATGTTCTATGAGGGAAAACATAATTAAAGTGAAACACAGTGGAGGTTTGTCTGGACACTTTGGACAAGACAATACTTTTTCTCAAGTAAATGCTTTTTAATACTAGCCAAAGATGCAAACTGATGTTAAGAGATTTGTTGAGAAATGAAGGATTTTTCAGCATGCTAACGGGAGAAACCAAAATGCAGGATTATATCAGCCATTACCAATACCAAATAGATCATGGGATGTCGTTAGTATAGATTTTGTTTTAGGTTTACCTAAAAGTCAAAGAGGAAGTGACTCCATTTATGTTGTGGTGGATAGGTTTTCTAAAATGGCTCATTTAATTGCATGCAAGAAAACTAGTGATGCAACACATATTGCTAATCTGTTTTTTTAAGAAGTTGTAAGGTTACATGTATTACGTTTTAGTATTGTGTCTGACAGGGATACCAAGTTTCTTGGGCATCTCTGGAGAACTTCATGGAAAAAACTAGGTACCAACCTTAGTTTCAACTTAGCTTATCACCCTCAAATGGATGGATAGACCGAGGTAGTGAATAGAAGCTTGGGAAATATATTGAGGAGTTTAGTGTATAAAAATTCTAAGAAGTGGGATTTAGCACTTGCTCAAGCTGAATTTTCTTATAGTGATACTCCCAATTAAAGTACTGGGATGAGTCCATTTCAAATTGTATTTGGAATGAATCCAAGAGGTTTGTATGAGCTCAGGAATTTAGGAAAACAAGAGATAAGAAGCGCAAATGCAGAAGATTTTGCATAACATATGCAACAACTACGGGAAGATTTTAAAGACAGATTGCAGGAAAGCAATGGCAAATACAAACAGAGAGTTGATATGAAGAGGAAAGAAAAAGAATTCCAAGTAGGAGATCTAGTCATGGTTTATCTGAGAAAAGAAAGATTTACTGTTAAGACTTACAACAAATTAAAGATGAAGAAAATAGGACCATGTAAAGTTTTGAGAAAAAATTCTTCAAGTGCATATGAAATTGAATTGCCAGAAGGGAGTGGAATATCACCCATCTTTAATGTTGCAGATTTGTACCCATACAAAGGAACATAAGAAGAACTACAGGAAAAATCTACAGCAGAGGAAAAGCAGACTTTATAGTGGAAGGAACAGATGCCAAAGATAGAAATGAAAGAAGTGGAGGCCATTTTGGAGAAAAGAGTAGCAAAGAAAACCAGAAGACAAACTTACTATCAGTATCTAGTCAAATGGAAAGGACACCCTATGGAAGATGCCAGTTGGATGACAACAATAGAGTTACAGAAGTTTAATACAAATCCTGAAGCATTGATGGATCAATCTTTTTCTTCCCTGGGAGTTTGATGCAGGAGCATCTAGACTTAGGCAGCAATGTGATTAGATGTTCACATGTTGTGGCTAAAAATGAGGTGGATAAAAATTGGTCATTAGTATTTATATTTAATTTTAATGAGAGAAGTTAGTTGGTTTGGATTTTTTAGATTAATTAGGAAATAAAATAAGAAATGGGTTCCTCCCTGCATGGAGATTGAGCCAAGTAGGCTAAGAAATGAGAAACAGTGTAGCATTTATTTGTGGAATAGATTCAACAGAAATATATTTTTAAAGAGAAGGACGCTATAAAATGTGTGAAATAGGAGAAAGAGAAGGAGGAACGAGAGTGGAGAGACATATAAATAGAGAGCAAGACAAATTGGTTTAATCCAGCCATGAGGGCCAAAAACCTCTGTAATTTTTATTTTATGAATAGTTGACTAAAGTGTGGTGTGTAAATAGTTGTTCTAGACATAATTTCATTTGAGACCCTTTAAAAAAAATTGATTCTGAAGATACCCATATCATTATCCTATTTATGAGTTTTTATTTGAATTTATCAGTGAATAGCTTAAGGGTTTTATCGTAGAACTGAGTATTTGAGTGTTTTAAATTCTTTTATGATTGAACGGTTGATTTAAAAACTATGTATTTGATCCGTTTATAGAACCTTTTTTTACCCAGAACTGTGAGTCAGGTGAATCATACATGATGAGCAAAGCGGTCTAATAAAAACTGTCAGTAGTATATCGCATTGATTCATGGTGGTTTTTGGTATTGATCCAAATTGCACGATTAAAGTATGGAGGTAACACATAGCACCTATCGGGTGGAGTAAAACCACTAATGTTGCATGGTTTCAAAGTGTTATTTACTGTGTTAGTTAGTGTGTGATATCCGTCAGATGAACAACGGATTGAATGGACGGTGGAGATTGTATGTATCATGAGGAAATAAAGAATTAGAACAGTCAACAGTGATTGTTCATAGTTTAATATTTATGTTGATTTTTTTGTTTTTGAAAAATTGCACCTACATATGATGTCTTGGTGTTTTTATGTGCATATGGTGTTTAATATATGATTCCTCCATTTTATTGCGGGTATAAATTAAGGAAACATTAAGTTGCTAAGGGGACTTCGACATCAGTTGTTATTAAAAGTCTCCTTAAATTCAAGCCCTTGAACTTTTTAAAAGGGAAATAAAATTTTCTATCTTCTAAAGCCCTCGATTTCAATCCCATGTCTCCTTCGCCTAGTCCTTGGGGAATGTTATCTATTATTTTTCCTCGCCAAATATCTTTTAGTGATATTATCTATAAAAAATTACCTCAAAATAGGCCTATAACATTTCAAAAGCATGGGATGTATAAAAAGAATGTGGAACTTGTAAATAGGTATTCAACCCTACATATATATAAATAAATTTCCCGTCAAGTATTCGACGCTAATATGTCGGATAAACGTTGCACAACAGTAAAATTCCATTAATGCCGAAATTTGGTCGGTAAATGTCATTAATGTTGATCGTCGAATATTCGACTTTATGTAATTTACGTCGCATATTCGACGATCTTCGAGATTTAAAAAAAAAATACATTAAATGTCCAACAACGGTTCCGATTTTATTCGTTTTTCGGATTCTATCATCAGATTTTAACCCGAAATGTGGTAGTATTACCTTAATTAGGATTCCCCTTTCTTAGAGTCATCATTGTAATGCTTTAGTGACTTCCCCACCCCCCCTAACATTTACACTTTCATGTCTAAGATCCCTTAATACTTAATATTTCATGTGATGTCTTCTGGGTTATAAAATAAGTACTCTCCCAACAAAGACTTATGTTATTACCATGTCTATAGGAACATCGTCACCTTTCCAAAATATCATAAAACAATAAGAAATGTATGTATTTTACTTTGGTAAAATGATCCCCATCTAGACCTTAGTGTTGTTTATTATGTAGTGTCATGTCCATTGGCACTTTGTTTCCACTACTCCATTATGATAACATCTCATCGTTTATGGAGTTGTTGTGTTGTCAAAACCAACCATCATTATATAGTTAGTTGTGGACTTTCTTCATCAGGGAGGTGTTTACCCCATTAATGTAATTTGAAAATCTACATGGCCTCCAACTAAATAATTCTACTATCATGGAGCTTCCACAACTTGTAGAGTGTCAACCTTCTATCAATTAACTATTATGTTATTGATCATGTGGTTCATACTTCAAACCCAATTCTTCATACAACTAGGCTAAAATTTTTGGTTCTCATATGCGCATTATTGTAAAAATCTCGTTGAATCCTCCCCTAGTGAAATATTCATGCATATAAACCTTGTTCATTGGTATTTGGCTTGCCAAATTTTCAAACCAATGTGTACAAGTCGCCCATACTGCATAAAGGCATCAATGGATTGCTCTTTATATAGGGTTAATCTCAACCTTCACTACTCATTCAATCTTATCCAATGGAATGATTACCAATTTTTACCTTCTGTAGACATCAAGGCTATCTTATTGAAACAAATTGTTTCCCTTGTAGAGTGTATCAATGGTCTTTCAAAGAGTACCTAATATGCTTCTCTTGGAAGCTTCAACAATAAAAAATGCATATACCTTAATTCCATGATGATGTGTCTCACTATGACCAACATTTAATTAAGATTATGGATTTAGTAGTATTTTACTTGGATAATTACCATCTTAAGTGATGCAAATTTTTATCAACCACTTATTCCTAGAAGATGGGGGATGTAATAAATGAACTTGGTCACTAGCTAAACAACCACATTGGGTATGAGTTTACCCATGATTGTAGCTAGAACTTGAAATCCTTTCAAAATAAGCTGCTTAGCTTTCATACATCTACTATATTAACCTTTGAGTCTTCATATCCGAAATTTAGTAGTCATGCTAGAAACTCATAAGTGTGCTTTTAGAGACACGTCTTGTCTTGGGATAAATCTTGTATTTTATGGTTAGTGCTTATATCATTCCATCGGTTATAATTTTCACCTCCCAATAGAATTATGATCTCCCTCTTTAGAACCTTCTTATATCCTTCCTTCTCCATTATATTGTCTTATATTCTTCAAATTATTGATCTTTAACATCCATGATTAGTTTCCTTTGTTCTTAGATGTCCATATTTGTTGGGCCTACCTTAAGATGCAATAAAATATCCTTTATACTTTATGTCCTTCATTAACTAAATAATATTATAGTTATTTTAGAGTGAGTTGTTTAGTTCTGGACAATCCCTTGCATTGTTTGTTTTTAGAGCACATAATAAACAACACATTGTTCCTAGAAAGACAAAATTCTAGTGACCAGTTGTCTTAGACACCTAATCCTTATGGATTGTGTGAAATTGTAATTATTTTGTAAGTATGAAAATATGAAACATTAGAATAGGAAGAGCCATAAAACCTTGGAAGTTGGAACAAAAGGTCACAAAATTTTAGATCCCTATATTACTAGTATTGTCCCTTATTGTTGTTAGTGTAAACCCCTTATTGTTATTGTTGTACCCCTGTAACCCCCATATTGTTATTATTGTACCCTTAAATTATTATTGTTAGGTCATCTAGGATTACATTGTGGCCCCACTAGGATTACATTGTGGCCCCATGGACTCCTATATATAGAAAGGAGGTTTTGTCATTTGCATCATCCAAGAATTGTTCATTCATGTAATGTATTAGAGGTTGCCCCCTTGAAGTGGCTTATTTCTAAGGTGTTGATATCTCTTTTCTTCTATTTTTGGGGCTGGTTTCACAACATTTGGTATCAGAGCTTTGGATTCTAGGGTTTCACTGCTCCAAACAGGTCATCGTGGAATATTCGCTATAAATTTTTTTATACGAAGGTTCAGAAGCTGAAATTTTTAGAGTGTGAAGCCAAAATCATGAGGAACATCGTCGCAAAATTTCAGATCTTGGTTTCCAATATATTCAGATATATGATCTGTAGAAGTTAGGGATTTTTGCAAGCTCTTGAATTTAATATAAACAGGTCATCGCGGAATGTGCGCTATAAATTTTGTTCTACAAAGGTTCAAAAGCTTAAATTTTAATATCGTGAAGTAGACATCCTGAGGAATGTCATCGCAAACGTTTAGAGCTTTGTTCACAATATTTTCAAAGATATGATCTGTGGAAGTTAGGGATTTTTCAGGCTTCTAAATTTCATCTCAAAGAGGTGATCGTGGGAAAATATTCATAACTCTCTCTTTGAGCATCAGATTGGAATTCTGTAAAAAGTTGCTGGAAGAAAACAGACTATAGTTTTATTTCTATAAATTTCAAAGCTGGAGGAGAAAGTAGTGACACGTGACAAGTCACACAATTTTGCTCTATCGAACCAGTCCATAATTAGGTAATTGTGGGAGATTGGGCATAAATTTGCCTTTAAGAATCCAAATCAGGTCAGACCTGTGGCATTCGAAAGAGGATTCAAAGGGCTACCTCAAGGACAAATTTCAGATATTTAAGATTCAAAATCACAGAGATAATTCAGTTTCAATATCGAACACCTCAAAGGAAATAAAAAGGTGTGTATTTTTTTCTTCTAAGTTGCATAAGTCTTGAGTAAAAAAATCAGTTTGAAGTGATTCCAAGGGCCTATTGAGCATATATTTCATTATTGGGTTATAAAATCCCCCCTAAAATGAACTTAACGCCCATTAATCCTTCTGAAGGCTATGCTATGACTCATGAAGATGAAGAAATGCAACATGAGATATCAAAATTACAAGAGCAAGTGCACCTATCGCAAAGAGCAACAAAAAATGAAATGGAAGTTATGAATAAAGGCGTGGAAACTAAGATGGATGGTTTGAAGAAATGTGTGGAAGTTAAGATGGATGGCATGGAAGTTGGCATGGAAGCTAAGATGGATGACATGGAAGCTAAAATCGATGAAAAAATGGAAAACATGAAGAATGATCTAAAAGTAGACATCGAAGGTTTGGAAAAGTTGATATAAGAAATGTTTCCTAATGGCGAAAAGATAGTAGAGGAAACTCATGATGAGAAAAAAATAAATGTTAATCATGATGTCATAAACTCTAATGTTGGATGGAAGAACCACCATATTCCAAAGATGGATATGAGGAAGTTTGATGGCAAGGATCCCGTAACATAGATACTACAAATGGAGCAATATTTTGATCTCAATAATGTGCAAAACACACAAAAGGTACGCATTGCAACTTTACATTTAGAACAAAATACATTTGTATGGTATCGATGGCTTTGCTCCCGTAAACAAATTGTCACTTGGTCAATTTTTACGGAGGAAATGATAGCACATTATGAGGATACAAAGAGCAACACCTTCTTTAGCCAATTGATAAATCTAAAAAAAAAGGGTTTAATGGGGGAGCACATTGAGGACTTCCAAAAATTGAATATAAGGGTAACTGATATTCCAGAGGAACACAGGATTGATCTCTTCATAGGTACTTTAAAGGATAACATCCAACATGAAGTTCGCGTTTTGGAACCTGATTCATTGGAGAAGGCATTCAGGTTGGCAAGAAAATTGAATGTAAAATTATGGCGACAAGGAAGCCTACCACTCACTTCTATAAAGAGGGAAGTGTTGCTACTCCTAGATTTCCACAACCTACAAGGTTGACACCACAACAATTGGAAGAAAAAGAGAAAAAGGGCTTTGCTACAGTTGTGATAGAAAATACACTAAAGGTCATAAGTGTGCTGAGAAGAAATTATTTTACATAGATTGTGAAGAGGAAGAAGAAAATGAACAAGAAGAGGATATACACCAGGAACCAGCCCTAGAAGAGGAAGAAATGAGTCCCACCATATCGTGTAATGCATTGGCAGGAATTACCACTCCTCAAACTCTCAAGATAGAAGGACATATCAAGAAGAAAAAGGTAATAGTGTTGATTGATTCATGTAGTACCCATAATTTTATTCATTGTAAGGTAGCCAAGGAATTGAATTGTTTCCTATACCCAGCACCAGAATGTCAAGTGATGGTTGCGAATGGAGGAACTATAAATTGCTCTGGAAAATGCCATAATATTAAGCTAACCATGGGGGAATATGTATTGACTAGTCCAATGCTTTCCATTCCTATGGGAGGTGCTGATGTTGTACTAGGAGTACAATGGTTACAATCTTTGTGGACGGTAGCTTTTAATTTTCAAGAACTTTTCTTGAAATTTTTTTCAGAAGGAAAGGAAGTCGAATTACGGGGTATTGCGGGGAAGCCAGGAAGGATAATAAGCTCTAATGTCATGACAAAGCTTCTAAAGAAAGAACAGCGAGGCGTAATTGCACAATTATGTTCACTAGAAGTTCCAACATCAAAATCATCTATTTCTGCAGATCTCCAACAAGTCTTGGACAATCATTCCAAGGTGTTTGAAACTCCCAAAGGACTCCCACCCATTCGTGATCATGATCATTCTATTCATTTGATTCCAGGAAGTGTTCCTCCAAACATCAGGCCTTATAGATATCCTTACGTCCAAAAGAGCGAAATTGAACGTATGATTGCAGAAATGTTAGAGGCCGGTATAATTCAACCTAGTCAAAGTTCTTTCTCTGCTCCTGTAGTATTGGTACACAAGAAGGATGGATCATGGCGAATGTGTCTGGACTATAGGGAGCTCAATAAGCTCACCATTAAAGACAAATTTCCCATTCCTGTGATTGATGAATTATTGGATGAATTACATGGAGCAATTTATTTTACCAAGTTGAATCTTCGTTCAGGATATCATCAAATTAGAATGAAGACTGAAGATATTCCAAAAACAACATTTCGAACTCATGAGGGTCATTATGAATTTTTGGTCATGCCTTTTGCCCTTACCAATGCACCTTCTACATTTCAAGGGTTGATGAATGCCATTTTAAAACCCTTCCTTAGAAAATTTATGCTAGTATTTTTTTGATGATGTATTAATCTACAGCAGGTCTTGGAAGGATCATGTTCAACATGTTGATAGGGTGCTCAAACTATTGGAGGAGAAACAATTATATGCAAAAACATCCAAATGTTTCTTTGGAGTACAAGAGGTGGAATATCTAGGTCATATTGTATCTCACGAGGGAGTTAAGGTAGACCCTAACAATATTAAAGCCATTAAGGAATGGAAAGTCCCCACAACCATAAAGAAGTTGGACAGATTTCTCAGGTTAACAGGGGATTATCGCAACTTTGTTAAGAATTATGGGAGAATAGCAGCACCTCTAACAACATTATTGAAGAAAGATGCATTTTCATGGACTCCTATAGCTGCACTAAGGCCTTTGAACATCTTAAAGAGGCAATGTGCCTAGCACTAGTCTTAGCTATGCCAAACTTCACAAAAACCTTTGTTGTGGAATGTGATGCCTCAGGAAATGGAATTGGTGTTGTTTTAATGCAAGAAGGAAGACCCATTGCTTTTGAAAGTTGTTCAATCAAAGGAAAGTATTTGCAAAAGGCTATTTATGAGAAGGAAATGTTGGCAATATTACATGCACTAAAGAAATGGAGACCTTACCTAATGGGAAGGCACTTCAAGGTAAAAACTGATCATGATAGTCTTAAACACTTTTTGGAACAAAGATTATCTTTAGAAGAGTAGCAAAAATGGGTCACAAAGATGTTGGGTTATGACTTTGAAATCATATACAAAAAAGGGAAGCTAAATTTTGTTGCAGATGCACTCTCCAAAAAGGATGAAGAGGTGGAAGCATTGCTTTGTGCCATTTCTATTATCCAACCAGATTTTCTAATTGAAGCAAGGGATGAATGGAAGAAGGACGAAGAAGTGTGGAAACTCATTCAAAAGTTGCAGCAAGATCCTAGTATATCTGATACATTTATTTGGAAAAATGATTCCTTATGGTACAAAGATTGCTTATATATTTGCAAGAATTCCCAATTAAAACAAAAGATTCTTTTGGAATTGCACACTTCTCCTTTAGGAGGACACTCGAGATTTTTAAAAACTTACCACAGGGTGAAGAAAGAATTTTTTTGGGATGGCCTTAAATCTGATATTCAAAATTTTGTGGCAGAATGTTTGGTTTGCCAACAAAATAAAGTTGAGACAATTAAGACCCCATGTCTTCTACAACCTTTATCCATTCCAAGTCAAAGTTGGGAGGAGATTTCAATGGATTTTATCACAAGTTTACCTAAGTCCGAAGGAAGGAGTGTCATCATGGTAGTAGTTGATATACTTACCAAGTATGCACATTTTTGTGCATTATCTCATCCATTCAAAGCAAGTATAGTTGCTACAACATTTATGGAAACAATTCAAAAGCTACATGAAAACCTGAAGATTATTGTAAGTGACAAAGATCCCATTTTTATAGGAAATTTTTGTATGGAATTATTTTCTTGTTTGGGTACTCAACTAGCTCGTAGCTCATCTTATCATCCTCAATCTGATGGTCAAACATAGATAGTGAATAAATGTTTGGAAGGATATCTTAGTTGTTTTATATCTGATAAGAAAGCACAATGGGTCAAGTGGTTACCTCTATTTGAATGGTGGTATAACACTTCCTTCCATACTGCAGCAAAAATGACCCCATTTATGGCACTTTATGGATATTATCCACCGTCCATCACATCTTCTTTAAGGGAAAATTCTTGGGTTCAAGCAGTGGAGGATCACTTCTCCAACTCTTAAAGGATAACTTAAATTTGGCACAAAATCGAATTAAACAACAGGCAGATCAACATTGCAGTGAGAGAAGTTTTGATGTGGGAGACTGGGTATTTTTACGGCTACAACCATACAAACAAATGTCCCTCAAGCAAGCTAAGAAGGATAACAAATTATCACCAAAGTACTATGGTCCTTACAAGGTGTTGCAAAAGATTGGTACCATGGCATACAAATTGGAGCGTCTTACTTCTTCGCGAGTGCATACAGTTTTCCATGTTTCATGCTTAAAAAAGGTTATAGCAGACAAACTTCCAATTCAAACAATATTTCCAGAACTTGATGCGGAAGGAAAAACCATATTGTAACCTGAAGCAGTCACGGAAACAAGAACTCGACAACTACGAAATCAATCAATTTCAGAGTATCTCATTAAATGGAAGAACTTACCCACTGAAGATTCTACAAGGGAGGATGAGAATTTTATACAAAAGCACCCAGAGCTACTCAATCGTTGAGGACAACACTTTTTTAAAGGAGAGGAGCATGTTAGGTCCCTATATTACTAGTATTGTCCTTTATTGTTGTTAGTGTAACCCCCTTATTGTTATTTTTGTACCCTTGTAACCCCCATATTGTTATTATTGTGCCCTTACATTATTATTGTTAGGTCGGCTAGGATTACACTGTGGCCCCACTAGGATTACATTGTGGCCCCATGGACTCCTATATACAGAAAGGAGGTTTTTTCATTTGTATCATCCAAGAATTTTTCATTCATGTAATGTATTGGAGGTTGCCCCCTCGAAGTTGATTATTTCTAAGGTGTTGATATCTCTTTTCTTCTATTTTTGGAGCTGGTTTCACAACACAAAATCATTGTATATATGTGAGTTCTCGGTTAATGGAAGAACATTCAAGGTTTTGGGAGTTACCTCACTTAGCCTAAAATGGTATCAGAATAAGTTTAGATATATCTTCCTATGTAACTCGAGTATGGAATATCTTCACTTGCGCAAACCTATATCTCTTTTCTATCTTTCATTATGGCTTGTTAGACCTATATTTTCACTTAGGGAACCATAATACTCCTTTTCTAGTGTGATGAACATGGAGTGAACGCATGACATGGTGGAGTAGAAGAGAGGTTGTGCATTACCACTCTCCTACCTCTCCATCTCTTATTGTTCCATTCTCATTATGTCATTGTATATTTTTCTTAAATGTTACAATTTGTCTCTTTGCTGTGAAACCAACTCCAAAAATAGAAGAAAAGAGATACCAACGCCTTAGAAATAAGCCACTTCGAGGGGGCAACCTCCAATACATTACATGAATGAACAATTCTTGGATGATACAAATTAAAAAACCTCCTTTCTAAATATAGGATTCCAAGGGGCCACAATGTAATCCTAGCCGACCTAACAATAATAATTTAAGGGCACAATAATAACAATATGGGAGTTACAAGGGTACAATAATAACAATAAGGGGGTTACACTAACAACAATAAGGGACTATACTAGTAATATAGGGACCTAACATGCCCCTCTCCTTCAAAAAAGTGTTGTCCTCAATGCTTGAGTAGCTATGGGTGCTTCTTTATAAAATTCTCATCCTCCCATGTAGAATCTTCAGTGGGTAAGTTCTTCAACTTGATGAGATACTCTGAAATTGATCGATTCCGTAGCTGTCAAGTTCTTGTTTTTGTGACCGCTTTAGGTTCCAATATGATTTTTCTTTCCTCATCAAGTTATGGCAATATTGTTTGAACTGGAAGATTTTCACCTATAACCTTCTTTAAGCATGAAACATGGAAAATTGGATGCACTCGTGAAGAAGCAGGAAGCTCCAATTTGTATGCCATAGTACTAATCTTTTGCAACACCTTGTAAGGACCATAGTACTTTGGCGATAATTTATTATCCTTCTTAGCTTGCTTGAGGGACATTTGTTTGTATGGTTGTAGCCGTAAAAATACCTAGTATCCTACATCAAAACTTCTCTCGTTGCGATGTTGATCTGTTTGTTGTTTCATTCGATTTTGTGCCAAATTTAGGTTATCCTTTAAGAGTTGGAGAACTTCTTGTTGATGCTCGATGTGATCTTCCACTGCTTGAACCTTCGAATTTTCTCTTAAAGATGATGTGATGGATGGTGGATGATATCCATAAAGTGCCATAAATGGGGTCATTTTTGCTGCAGTATGGAAGGGAGTGTTATACCACCATTCAGCAAGAGGTAACCACTTGACCCATTGTGTTTGTTTATCAGATACAAAACAACGAAGATATCCTTCCAAACATTTATTTACGATCTCAGTTTGACCATCAGATTGAGGATGATAAGATGAGCTATGAGCTAATTGAGTACTCAAACAAGAAAATAACTCCGTCCAAAAATTTCCCGTAAAAATGGGATCTCTGTCGCTCACAATAACCCTTGGGCTTCCATGTAGCTTTTGAATTCTGTCCACAAATGTAGTAGCAACTGTACTTGCTTTAAATGGATGAGATAATGCACAAGAGTGTGCATACTTGGTAAGTCTATCAACTACCACCATGATGACATTCTTGCCTTCGGACTTCGGTAAACCTGTGATAAAATCCATTGAAATCTCCTCCCAACGTTGACTTGGAATGGATAAAGGTTGTAGAAGTCCAGGGGTCTTAATTGTCTCCACTTTATTCTGCTGGAAAACCAAACATTCCGCCACAAACTTTTGAATATCAGATTTAAGGCCATCCCAAAAAAAATCTTTCTTCACCCTGTGGTAAGTTTTTAAAAATCCTGAGTGTCCTCCTAAAGGAGAAGTGTGCAATTCCAGAAGAATCTTTTGTTTTAGTTGGGAGTTATTACAAAGATATAAGCGATCTTTGTACCATAAGGAATCATTTTTCCAACTAAATGTATCAGATGTACTAGGATCTTGCTGCAACTTTTGAATGAGTGTCCATACATCTTTGTCCTTCTTCCATTCATCTCTTGGTTCGGTTATCCAATCTGGTTGGATAATAGAAATGGCACAAAGCAATGCTTCCACCTCTTCATTCTTTCTTGAGAGTGCATCTGCAACAACATTTAGCTTCCATTTTTTGTAGATTATTTCAAATTCATAACCCAACATCTTTGTAACCCATTTTTGTTTCTCTTTTGAAGATAGTCTTTGTTCCAAAAAGTGTTTAAGACTATCATGATTAGTTTTTATCTTGAAGTGTCTTCCCATTAGGTAAGTTCTCAATTTCTTTAGTGCATGAAATATTGCTAACATTTCCTTCTCATAAATAGGTTTTTGTAAATACTTTCCTTTGATTGGATGACTTTCAAAATCAATGGGTCTTCCTTCTTGCATTAAAACAACACCAATTCCATTTCCTGAGGCATCACATTCCACAATAAAGGTTTTTTTGAAGTCTGGCATAGCTAAGACTGGTGCTAGGCACATTGCCTCTTTAAGATGTTCAAAGGCCTTAGTTGCTTCAGGAGTCCATGAAAATGCATCTTTCTGCAATAATTTTGCTAGAGGTGCTGCTATTTTCCCATAATTATAACAAACTTGCAATAATACCCTATTAACCCAATAAATTCTCGCAACTGCTTTATGGTTTTGGGGACTTTCCATTCCTTAATGGCTTTAATTTTGTTAGGGTCTACCTTAACACCCTCGTGAGATACAATATGACCTAGATTATCCACCTCTTGTACTCCAAAGAAACATTGGGCTGTTTTTGCATATAATTGTTTCTCATGCAATAGTTTGAGCACCCTGTCAACATGTTGAACATGATCCTTCCAAGACCTGTTGTAGATTAGCATATCATCAAAAAATACTAGCACAAATTTTCTAAGAAAGGGTTTGAAAATGGAATTCATCAACCCTTGAAATGTAGAAGGTGCATTGGTAAGGCCAAAGGGCATGCCAAAAATTCATAATGACCCTCATGAGTTTTAAATGTTGTTTTCGGAATATCTTCATCTTTCAGTCTAATTTGATGATATCCTTAACGAAGATCCAACTTGGTAAAATAAATTTCTCCATGTAATTCATCCAATAATTCAGCAATCATAGGAATGGGATATTTATCTTTAATGGTGAAATTATTGAGCTCCCTATAATCGATACACATGCGCAATGATCCATCCTTCTTGTGTACCAATAGTACAGGAGCAGAGAAAGAACTTTTAATAGGTTGAATTATACCCGCCTCTAACATTTCTGCAATCATACGTTCAATTTCGCTCTTTTGGACATAAGGATATCTATAAGGCCTGATGTTTGGAGGAACACTTCCTGGAATCAAATGAATAGCATGATCATGATCACGAATAGGTGGGAGTCCTTTGGGAGTTCCAAACACCTTGGAATGATTGTCCAAGATTTTTTGGAGATTTGCAGAAATAGATGATTTTGATGTTGGAACTTCTAGTGAGCATAATTTTGCAATTATGCCTCGTTGTTCTTTCTTTAGAAGCTTTTTCATGACATTAGAGCTTATTATCTTTCTCGACTTCCCTGCAATACCCCGTAATTTGACTTCCTTTCCTTCTGAAAAAAATTTCAAGGAAATTTCTTGAAAATTAAAAGCTACCGTCCCCAAAGATTGTAACCATTGTACGCCTAGTACAACATCAGCACCTCCCATAGGAATGGAAAGCATTGGACTATTCAATACATATTCCCCCATGTTTAGCTTGATATTATCGCATTTTCTAGAGCAATTTATAGTTCCTCCATTTGCAACCATCACTTGACATTCTAGTGCTGGGTATAGGAAACAATTCCATTCCTTGGCTACCTTACAATGAATAAAATTATGGGTACTACCTGAATCAATCAACATTATTACCTTTTTCTTCTTGATATGTCCTTCTATCTTGAGAGTTGGAGGAGCGGTAATTCCTGCCAATGCATTACACGATATGGTCAGACTCATTTCTTCCTCTTCTAGGGTTGGTTCCTGGTGTATATCCTCTTCTTGTTCATTTTCTTCTTCCTCTTCACAATCTGTGTAAAATAATTTCTTCTCAACACACTTATGACCTTTAGTGTATTTTCTATCACAACTGTAGTAAATCCCTTTTGCTCTTTTTTCTTCCAATTTTTGTGGTGTCAACCTTGTAGGTTTTTGAAATCTAGGAGTAGCAACACTTCCCTCTTTATAGAAGTGAGTGGTAGGCTTCCTTGTCACCATAATTTTAAATTCAATTTTTATTGCTGACCTGTTAGGTCCCTATATTACTATTATAGTCCCTTATTGTTGTTATTGTAACCCCCTTATTGTTATTATTGTGCCCTTAAATTATTATTGTTAGGTCGGCTAGGATTACATTGTGGCCCCACTAGGATTACACTATGGCTCCATGGACTCCTATATATAGAAAGGAGGTTTTGTAATTTGTATCATCCAAGAATTGTTCATTCATGTAGTGTATTGAAGTTTTCCCCCTAAAAGTGGCTTATTTCTAAGGCATTGATATCTCATTTATTCTATTTTTGGAGTTGGTTTCACAACATTTGGTATCAGAGCTTTGGATTCTAGGGTTTTGCTGCCCAAACACGTCATCATAGAATTTTCTCTATAACGTTTTTTCTACGAAGGTTCAGAAGCTAAAAGTTTTAGAGTGTGAAGCTGAAATCCTAAGGAACATCATCGCAAAATTTCAGAGCTTGGTTCACAACATTTTCAGAGATATGATCTGTAGAAGTTAGGTCTTTTTGCAGGCTCCTGAATTTCACTTAAAAAGGTCATCGCAAAATTTTTGCTATAAATTTTTTTCCATGAAGGTTCAAAAGCTGAAATTTTTAGAGCACGAAACAAAAATCTGGAGGAACATCGTCGCAAAATTTCAGAGCTTGGTTCGCAAAATTTTTGGAGATATTTTCTGTGGAAGTTAGGTCTTTTTCAGGCTCCTGAATTTCATCTCAAAGAGGTGATCGTGGGAAAATATTCATAACTCTCTCTCTGAGCATCATATTAGAATTCTGTAAAAAGTGACTGGAAGTACACGGAATTTAGTTTCCTGTCTGTAAATTTCAGAGCCAAAAGAGCAAACACGGACACGTGGAAAACCATACGAGTTCACTCTACTTAACCAGCCCATAATTAGGCCATTGTGGGAGATTGGAAATAACTTTTCCTTGAGGAATCCAAATCAAGTCAAACCCGTGGTAATTGAAAGAAGATTCAAGGGGCTACGTCAGGGCCAAATTTCAGATATTGAAGATCCGAAATCACAGAGATAATTCAGTTTCAATATCGATCTCCTCAAAATCAAGAAAAAGGTGTGTATTTTTTTTTTCAAATTGCATAAGTCTTGTTTGAAAAATTAATTTTAAGTGATTCCAAAGGCCTATTGAGCATAGATATCAGTATTGGGTTCTAAAATTCCTCCTAAAAATAATTCAACACCCATTAAGCCCTCATAGTACTCTACTATGACTCATAAAGATGAATAATTGAAACATGATCTATCAAAATTGCAAGAGCAAGTGCACCAAAATTCACTCTCTCAAAGAGCAACAAAAAATGAAATGGATGTTTTGCAGAAAAGCATGGAAGCTAAGATGGATGGTTTGAAGAAAGGCATGGAAGCTACGATGGATGGTTTGAAGAATGGTATGGAAGATAAAATGGATGGTATGGAAGAAAAAATGGAAGGTTTGAAGGAAGACATGGAAGGTTTGAAGGAAGGTTTGTCAAAGTTGATACAAGAAATGATTCCTAATGGTGAAAAGATAGTAGATGAAAATCATGACGAGAACAAAATAAATGTTAATCGTGATTTCATAAACTCTAATGTTGGATTAAAGAACCACCATATTCCAAAGATGGATATGAGGAATTTTTATGGCAAGGATCCTGTAACATGGATACTACAAATGGAGCAACATTTTGATCTCAATAATGTGCAAAACACAAAAAAGGTACGCGTTGCAACATTAAATTTAGAATAAAATACATTGGTATGGTATCGATGGCTTTGCTCCCATAAAAAAATTGTCACTTGGTCAATTTTTACGGAGGAAAAGATAGCACATTATATGGATACAAAAAGCAGCACCTTCTTTAGGAAATTGATAAATCTCAAACAAAAGGGTTTAGTGGTGGAGCACATTGAGGACTTCCAAAAATTGAATATAAGGGTAACTGATATTTCAGAGGAACACATAATTGATCTCTTCATAGGTACTTTAAAGGATAACATCCAAAATGAAGTTCGCGTTTTGGATCCTGATTCATTGGAGAAGGCATTCAGGTTGGCAAGAAAAATTGAATGTAGAATTATGGCGACAAGGAAGCCTACCACTCACTTCTATAAAGAGGGAAGTGTTGCTACTCCTAGATTTCGACAACCTACAAGGTTGACACCACAACAATTGGAAGAAAAAAGAGCAAAAGGGATTTGCTACAGTTGTGATAGCAAATACACTAAAGGTCATAAGTGTGCTAAGAAGAAATTATTTTACATAGATTGTGAAGAGGAAGAAGAAAATGAACAAGAAGAGGATATACACTAGGAACCAGCCCTATAAGAGGAAGAAATGAGCCCGACCATATCGTGTAATCTATTGGTAGGAATTACCACTCCTCAAACTCTCAAGATATAAGGACATATCAAGAATAAAAAGTTAATATTGTTGATTGATTCAGGTAGCACCCATAATTTTATTCATTGTAAGGTAGCTAAGGAATTGAATTGTTTCCTATTCCCAACACAAGAATTTCAAGTGATGGTTGCAAATGGAGGAACTATAAATTGCTCTGGAAAATGCCATAATATCAAGCTAACCATGGGGTAATATGTATTGAATAGTCCAATGATTTCCATTCCTTTGGGAGATGTGGATGTTGTACTAGGAGTACAATGGTTACAATCTTTGGGGATGGTAGCTTTCAATTTTCAAGAACTTTTCTTAAATTTTTTTTCAGAAGGAAAGGAAGTTGAATTATGGGGTATTGCAGGGAAGCCGGGAAATATAATAAGATCTAATGTCATGACAAAGCTTCTAAAGAAAGAACAACGAGGTGTAATTGCACAATTATGCTCACTAGAATTTCCAACATCAAAATCATCTATTTCTGCAAATCTCCAAAAAGTCTTGGACAATCATTCCAAGGTGTTTGAAACTCCCAAAGGGCTCCCACCTATTCGTGATCATGATCATGCTATTCATTTGATTCCAGGAAGTGTTCCTCCAAACATCAGGCCTTATAGATATCCTTACTTCCAAAAGAGCAAAATTGAACGTATGATTGCAGAAATGTTAGAGGCGGGTATAATTCAACCTAGTCAAAGTTCTTTCTCTGCTCCTGTAGTATTGGTACAAAAGAAGGATGGATCATGGCGAATGTGTTCGGATTATAGGGAGCTCAATAAGCTCACCATTAAAGATAAATTTCCCATTCCTATGATTGATGAATTATTGGATGAATTACATGGAGCAATTTATTTTACCAAGTTGGATCTTTGTTGAGGATATCATCAAATTAGAATGAAGACTGAAGATATTCCGAAAACAACATTTCGAACTCATGAGGGTCATTATGAATTTTTGGTCATGCCTTTTGGCCTTACCAATGCACCTTCTACATTTCAAGGGTTGATGAATGCCATTTTCAAACCCTTCCTTAGAAAATTTATGCTAGTATTTTTTGATGATATACTAATCTACAACAGGTCTTGGAAGGATCATGTTCAACATGTTGACAGGGTGCTCAAACTATTGTAGGAGAAACAATTATATGCAAAAACATCCAAATGTTTCTTTGGAGTACAAGAGGTGGAATATCCGGGTCATATTGTATCTCACGAGGGTGTTAAGGTAGACCCTAACAAAATTAAAGCCATTAAG
Organism: Pinus albicaulis; assembly: GCA_034641835.2. NCBI lineage: Eukaryota > Viridiplantae > Streptophyta > Pinopsida > Pinales > Pinaceae > Pinus > Pinus albicaulis. The sequence goes on along the minus strand of CM076573.1, from coordinate 908,823,340 downwards.
GAATGGAAAGTCCCCACAACCATAAAGCAGTTGCGAGGATTTCTCGGGTTAACAGGGTATAATCGCAAGTTTGTTAAGAATTATGGGAGAATAGCAGCACCTCTAACAACATTATTGAAGAAAGATGCATTTTCATGGACTCCTGAAGCAACTAAGGCCTTTGAACATCTTAAAGAGACAATGTGCCTAGCACCGGTCTTAGCTACGCCAGACTTCACAAAAACCTTTATTGTGGAATGTGATGCCTCAGGAAATGGAATTGGTGCAGTTTTAATGCAGGAAGGAAGACCCATTGCTTTTGAAAGTCGTCCAATCAAAGGAAAGTATTTACAGAAACCTATTTATGAGAAGGAAATGTTAGCAATACTGCATGCACTAAAGAAATGTCGAACTTACCTAATGGGAAGACACTTCAAGGTAAAAACTAATCATGATAGTCTTAAACACTTTTTGGAACAAAGACTATCTTCAGAAGAGCAACAAAAATGGGTCACAAAGATGTTGGGTTATGACTTTGAAATAATCTACAAAAAGGGAAGCTAAATGTTGTTGCAGATGCACTCTCAAGAAAGAATGAAGAGGTGGAAGCATTGCTTTGTTCCATTTCTATTATCCAACCAGATTGGATAACTGAAGCAAGAGATGAATGGAAGAAGGACGAAGAAGTGTGGACACTCATTCAAAAGTTGCAGCAAGATCCTAGTAAATATGATACATTTAGTTGGAAAAATGATTCCTTATGGTACAAAGATCGCTTATATCTTTGTAAGAATTCCCAACTAAAACAAAAGATTCTTCTGGAATTGCACACTTCTCCTTTAGGAGGACACTCAGGATTTTTAAAAACTTACCACAGGGTGAAGAAAGAATTTTTTTGGATGGCCTTAAATCTGATATTCAAAAGTTTGTGGCGGAATGTTTGGTTTGCCAGCAGAATAAAGTGGAGACAATTAAGACCCCGGGACTTCTACAACCTTTATCCATTCCAAGTCAACATTGGGAGGAGATTTCAATGGATTTTATCACAGTTTTACCTAAGTCCGAAGGAAAGAGTGTCATCATGGTGGTAGTTGATAGACTTACCAAGTATGCACACTTTTGTGCATTATCTCATCCATTTAAAGAAAGTACAGTTGCTACTACATTTATGGACACAATTCAAAAGCTACATGGGAATCCAAGGTTATTGTGAGCGACAAAGATCCCATTTTTACTGGAAATTTTTGGACGGAGTTATTTTCTTGTTTGGGTAGTCAATTAGCTCATAGCTCACCTTATCATCCTCAATCCGATGGTCAAACTAAGATAGTAAATAAATGTTTGGAAGGATATCTTCGTTGTTTTTTATCTGATAAACAAACACAATGGGTCAAGTGGTTACCTCTTGCGGAATGGTGGTATAACACTTCCTTCCATACTGCAGAAAAATGACCCCATTTATGGCACTTTATGGATATCATCCACCATCCATCACATCATGTTTAAGAGAAAATTTGAAGGTTCAAGCAATGGAAGATCATATCGAGCATCAACAAGAAGTTCTCCAACTCTTAAAGGATAACCTGAATTTGGCACAAAATTGAATGAAACAACAGGCAGATCAACATCATAGCGAGAGAAGTTTTGATGTAGGAGATTGGGTATTTTTACGGCTACAACCATACAAACAAATGTCCCTCGAGCAAGTTAAGAAGGATAATAAATTAATGCCAAAGTAATATGTTCCTTACAAGGTATTGCAAAAGATTGGTACTATGGCATAAACATTGGAGCTTCTTGCTTCTTCATGAGTGCATCCAGTTTTCCATGTTTCATGCTTAAAGAAGGTTATAGGTGAAAATCTTCCAGTTCAAACAATATTTCCAGAACTTGATGAGGAAGGAAAAATCATATTGGAACCTGAAGCGGTCATGAAAAAAAGAACTCGACAGCTACGAAATCGATCAATTTCAAAGTATCTCATAAAGTGGAAGAACTTACGCACTGAAGATTCTATATGGAAGGATGAGAATTTTATACAGAAGCACCCAGAGCTACTCAAGCGTTGAGGACAACACCTTTTTGAAGGAGAGGGGCATGTTAAGTCCCTATATTACTATTATAGTCCCTTATTGTTGTTATTGTAAGCCCATTATTGTTATTATTGTACCCCTGTAAACCCCATATTGTTATTATTGTGCCCTTAAATTATTATTGTTAGGTCGGCTAGGATTACATTGTGGCCTCATGGACTCCTATATATAGAAAGGAGGTTTTGTAATCTGTATCATCCAAGAATTGTTCATTCATGTAATATATTGGAGGTTTCCCCCTCGAAGTGTCTTATTTCTAAGGCGTTGATATCTCATTTCTTCTATTTTTGGAGTTGGTTTGACAACAAAACCTGAATGCCTTCTCCAATGAATCAAGTTCCAAAACGCGAACTTCATGTTGAATGTTATCCTTTAAAGTACCTATGAAGAGATCAATCATGTGTTCCTCTGGAATATTAGTTGCCCTTATGTTCAATTTTTGGAATTCCTCAATGTGCTCCCCCACTAAACCCTTTTGTTTGAGATTTATCAATTGGCTAAAGAAGATGTTGGTCTTTGTATCCTCATAATGCGATATCATTTCCTCCATAAAAATTGACCAAGTGACAATTTTTTTGCGGGAGCAAAGCCATCGATACCATAAAAATGTATTTTCTTCTAAATGTAAAGTTGCAATGCGTACCTTTTGTGTGTTTTGCACATTATTGAGATCAAAATTGTAATATCCCAAAATAGGGAAATTCTACAACAATAAGAACATCTTAAGATGTTCCAAAGTTGGAGATGCAGTAATGTAAAAAAACATATTGGAGTAGCAGCGTTATATCAATATGTAAATCATGAGAAGATCCAAATTGCCATAAAATTGATCTTATAGCAACAAATGTATACAAATCCTCGAGGTAATGATCACTCAAACTAGGCAATGCAAGCCTCAATAGAACATTTACAAGAAAATGAAGAACACTACTACATATAGAAAGCCCAAGGCTATGACTGCGCAGTTTATAGGAGGCACTGCTACAGAAATAATATCAATACATAGATATGGAAATGTATGGCTCAAATAATGTGGGGAGCAAAGCTCTAACCCCTGAAAAACAATATCAAGTCAATCCTCGAAGGATTGGCTGGAATATACAAAATGGAAAAAATGTCGGAGTAATAGGGCTGAGTAGCAGCTGCAACTCAAGAACTGGATGGAGATGTCTATAGATGATGCACAAGCTGAACAAACCTCCTCCAATGGATCTTCCAAGTGAAAGGTTGATCCTATCACTGAAGGTCTCACCCTCCAAAAAATACTGCAAACCCTCACTATAGATACACATTAAAAATAACGCAGTCTAAGAGAGAGACTGCACTGTAGATCATGGAAATGGTTTTCCTGATGCCAAAGATGGTGAAATATGCTTAGAGATCTTGCTAACTGATCCTCCAAAAGGAAGAAGGCTTCCTCCTCTGAAAAATAAGCACAGGAAGTGGTGTTTAGTAACCTCCACTATAACACCCTGCAACACAACCCAGCTCTAAACAGAAGCTGCGCTGTAGCTGAAGGAGGATGCTTGGCCTCAAGCCTGAATGTGGAGAAATGAAGAACGATATTCCCCAAGATGCCTCTCTTGAAAGGAGAAGGATTCCTAAACAGGAGATCCTTGCGCTAAGCAGCACTGCAACTCTGCTAAACAACAGGAGAATGCACAAAGTCTAAACAGACCATAAAATCAATAATCCATAACATGAATAACAATGGCTGCCTTGCCCTCCTTTTAAACAAGTGAAATCCCTCTCACCATGGGTCCCACTCATTAGGGTTTCCTTCACCAAAGAAACTTCCTCCCATTCATACTACGTTGTTTCTCTAAGTGTTCTCCATGCATGCATGTTTACTTAGTCAAAATTGACTTTGTCCTCATCTATTTTCCCTTGTTCACACATGAAAGCATAAAATCTAGCTACTATGATTATCTTCTTTCACATTATGATGGGTTTTATTCATGTTTTTATTGTGCATGGGCATCCTTACCCATTTACTCAACTCCTAGGTAATAAAATAAAAAATTAATATTCCAATTAGCTGCAAGCTAAGTTTGGAATATTACAAAAATATTGCTCCATCTATAGTATCCATGTTACAGGATCCTTTCCATCAAACTTCCTCATATCCATTTTTGGAATATGGTGGTTCTTCCCGCCAACATTAGAGTTTATGAAATCACGATTAGCATTTATTTTTTTCTCATCATGAGTTTCCTCTACTATCTTTTCACCATTAGGAAACATTTTTTGTATCAAATTTGTCAAACCTTCCATGTCTGCTTTTAGATCATTCTTCATGTTTTCCATTTTTTCATCGATCTTAGATTCCATGTCATCCATATTAGATTCCATGCCAGCTTCCATGCCATATATCTTAGCTTCCATGCCATTCTTTAAACCATCCATCTTATATTCCATGCCTTTCTTCAAACAATCCATCTTAGTTTCCATGCCTTTCTTCAAAACTTCCATGTCATTTTTTATTGTTCTTTGCGAGAGCGAAATTTGTTGCACTTGCTCTTGTAAATTTGATATGTCATGTTGTCAGTCTTCGTCTTCATGAGTCATAGTAGATCCTTATAAAGGCTTAATGGGTGTTGAATTATTTTTAGGGGCCATTTTAGAATCTAATACTGATATATATTCTACAATATGCCCTTGGAATCAATTCAACTTGATTCTTCAAAAAAGACTTATACAATTTTGGAAAAACAAATACACACCTTTTACTTGCTTTTGAGGAGCTCTATATTGAAATTGAATTATTTCTGTAATTGTAGATCCTCAATATCTGAAATTCGACCTTATAGTATCCCTCTGAAGCTTCTTTCAAATGTCATAGGTCTGACCTGATTTGGATTCTTCCAAGCAAAGTTATGTCCAATCTCCCACAATGACCCAATTATGGACTAGTTCAGTAGAGTGAACTTGTATGACTTTCCACGTGTCATTGTTTCCTCCTTTGGCTCTAAAATTGATAGACAAGAAACCAAATTTTGTGTACTTTTGGCCACTTTTTACAGCATTCCAATCCAATGCTCAGAGAGAGAGTTATGAATAGTTTCCCATGATAACCTCTTTGAGATGAAATTCGGGAGCCTGAAAAAGACCTAACTTCCACAGATCATATCTCTGAAAATATTGCGAACCAAGCTCTAAAATTTTGCGATGATGTTCCTTAGGATTTCGGGTTCGCTCTCTAAAATTTTCAGCTTCTGCAACTTCGTAGAAAAAACGTTATAGCGCAAATGTCGTGATGACCTGTTTAGATTAAATTCAGGAGCCTGCAAAAATCCCTAACTTCCACAGATCATATCTCCGAAAATGTTGTGAACCAAGCTCTGAAATTTTGTGACAGTGTTCCTGAACCTTTCAGCTTCAGAACCTTCGTAGAAAAAAAATTATAGCAAAAATCCACGATGACTGGTTTGGAGTAGCGAAAACCCTAGAATCCAAAACTCTGATACCAAATGTTGTGAAACCAGCTCCAAAAATAGAATAAAAGAGATATCAATGCCTTAGAAATAAGCCACTTCGAGGGGGAAACCTCCAATACATTACATGAATGAACAATTTTTGGATGATACAAATTACAAAACTTCCTTTCTATGTATAGGAGTCCATGGGGCCATAATGTAATCCTAGCCTTAAGGGCACAATAATAACAATATGAGGATTACAAGGGTACAATAATAACAATAAGGGGGTTACACTAACAATAATAAGGGACTATACTAGTAATATAGGGACCTAACACTCTTATGTGTAACATTGCAGAGAAATTGAACATAACAAAGCTATCATGCCTAGATTTGATGCACTACTAGTTCCCATTGACACTTGAGCTTTGATCCTAGATCAATGCTTGCATATTATATCTATCTCAATTTAACATGTGCTTACTTCAGTACTTTGGTGATAACATCATGCCATATCAATTTTCAGCCATATGTTTCAACATTTATTTTTACAAAATATTTTGATAGTTGTAGCTCTTTAATACTTACCCAACATAGGGAATGACATACTACAAGGTGAAGGAGCTAAAACCCAAGGTGGAAGTTGAGTTGAAGTGATGTGACATTGTTCAAACCTACATCCATGAGGTGACCTTACTCACATGTTAGGCCTCAGACATGGATGTTTTCATCCTCATCAACTAGGACTTCTTGTGGACTTTTCTTCTTCAATAATATTAAAAACTGAGAATTTTTCATTTCCTCTTGGGTAGGTCTTCACTTATTTTTTTCTTCACCTTATTCATGTATGAAGTGTCAAAACTTTGAGGAATTAAATTTTAGGAAATAAGAGAGCATCAAATCTTGCATTTGGATTAAAAACCATCAATCAATGCATTGTATTATGTGTTTTTATCTATTTATGTGAAAATTCTAAAAGAATTTTTTCAAATATATGAATAAACAGAGGCAATGATAAGAAACAATCTAAGTAAAGGAGATATTCCATTGTAATTTTTTTAAATAAATTTTCACCCACCTATCTATTATGTATTCGATTGCAAACTAAAAATAACCGTAGATTATTATTATTGAAACATTTTTTTTCTTATCCATTTTTCATCATGTTGGAAGATGCATTATCCCATCTCCATTGTTAATGTAGTGTTAACTGGGAAGGATAAATATAGAGAATGGTATAGACATATTGGGGATGCCCTCATTTTTAATGATTTATATAAAGGAGTATGTGAAGGAGAGGATGACAATGCATCCACTAACCCTGCATCAGATAAGGAGCTAGCAATTTGGGAGTACGAGGAAAACACATCATATGCCCTGATTTTTGCTTCTGTAAGTGAAGAGGTGACCCATGATATAGTTTAAATTAAAAATCCTTACGGTGCATTGAAGAAGTTCAAATATCTATATTAATCACAATTAGAAGTAGAATTTGTTAAGTTGATGGTCAAACTCTTCAAACTTGAGCTGAAATATTATGATCCCCGGCCCTAGCCTCTGAAATTAGAGTCATCATGCATTATGTAGATGCCATGGGAGTTAATATGGACATTCCTCTCACATCCTTTTTCAAGTACCTACATCTTACATAATCTAAATATCTTGAATCCCCACAAGCTAGTGAGAAACCCATATCCATTACTTTTGACACTTTGACGGTCGAAAATTTTGTAGAATGAGAGAAAGATTTCAAGAAAAGGAATAAATCAACTTAGTCCCATAAAGAATCAATTTTCCTAGCTAAAAAACTGAATAATATTTCATCTTATTCTCCTAAAATAAGAGGCAACAAAAGAAGATGTGGAAGAAACAATTTTAGAGCTATGGGGTAAAAAACACCAAGGAGAAATATTTGATCTTCATTGCATTTGATACGACAATGATGGACATGATGTGACAACATGCAAGATCCCTTGGGAGAGGATCAAAGATATTTAGAACCAAAAATAATATAAAGGTAAAACATTAGATCCACCTAAAGATAAAGCACTCGAATCTACTCATTATATTGTTTCCCATTGAAATATTGAAGTAATTGAATATCTATTTCACACTTCATTTGAAACATGTCATGTGACCTTATAAAAAAAATATTTGAATACCTTAATGACAATGTCAATGGAGAAATGTATTTTGTATAAAAATTAAGTCTTAAGCCCTTAAGACTTTTCACCATTAGGCTTAAACTGTTTGGACTCCCTAATTTTATTTTGCATGATGTACTCTACCTTCCATAGATATGGCGAATTATATAGTCCCTTATTCACAATTTCTAACAAGGCCACTCAATTCATATGTTTGATGGAAAAGTAGAGATTTAAAAGGCATGTGACAATACAATTATCATGACTGGAGTAGAAGAGAAAAGATCATTGAAGACACAAGGAACATCTACTCATGCACATAAATCTGCATACCTTTTTTAGTACAATGAAGAAAAAATTCCATATAGTCTTCTATGGCATGCAAATTTTAGAAATGTTAATTATGATAGTCTTCGTTTACTGAAAAGAATGGTGTTACTGTTTTTCCAACTATTCCTAGGAAACTGAAGTAATGTGATGCTTATATCCCAGGAAACATAGGAAACAACCATTTCGTGATTCTACTTCTAGAGCAACCAGAAAACTTGCCTTGATTCATTATAAATTTTTTGGCCCTATGCATAATAATTCTGTAAATGGAAATAAATATATGATGAATTGTATTGATTATTGCACTAGGATGTATTGAGTATATTTTTTGAAAAGTAAATCACAAGCTTTTGAAACTTTTATAAATTTTCATGTCTAGATTGAAAATGATGCACAATCATGTATTATCTCCCTTCATACTGATAATAAAAAACAATATACTTCTAATGAACTTGAAATCTACCTTTTCCAACACGGGATTAAAAATCAATATACTATTCCATACAATCCTAAACAAAATGGTGTAGTTAAAAGAATGAACAAGACTATCTTGAATATGGTTTGCTCAATGGTGTTTAAAAAAAATATAAAGTTGATGTTTTGGGTTGATGTATTTCTCTCTAAAATATATGTGAAAAACATATGTCCATGTCATACTCTTGAAAATAAGACTCATGAAATGTGCCATATGGCCACATTCCTTTTGTAAGGCATATCAGGATCTTTGGTTCCACCTACCGTGCCTTGATTCCTAAGGAACAAAAACTCAATTTTGATGCAGGGAGTTAGAAATGCATCTTCTTGGGGTATTCAAACATCACCAAGACATATAGTCTTTACATTGATTAAACAAGAAGTTTATTCTTTCTAGAGATGTAATTTTCTTGAATCTTCCAATATTTACAACATTATTGAGAAACAACTTCATTATTCATATAGATTTGATCATGTAATTGATAATGAGATTCCACATATTCAAAGGGGGGGTTCCAATGTTGGATCAATTTATGGAATATTCTTGTGAAACACTGTCTACCCTTCATGAAGTTCTGATCACTTCTTCATATCGGGAAGATCCTTTGAGTTACGTAATTAAGAGGATTGGAAGTCTCAATCTTGACGTAGCCCCATCTCAATCAATGGTGTTGGAAATATGATGCAGGATGTTGTCCTTGATGGCAACCCACTGAATGAAGATGAAGACATGCGACTATTGACATGTGTTGTCCTTGATGGCAATCCACCTGATGAAGTTATCCTTGACTTAATGGACTTAGTAAATGATGTAAATCTGATGTGATATGATGTTTGTTGACAATATGATGGGCCAGCTGCTGTCCTTGAAAGGCAACCCACTTGATGAAGCTGATGAAAACTTACTGATGATGATAAAGCGATAGAATATGTCCTTGATGAAGAGGCATGATGTATCTGCTGTTGTGTACAAAGGCAATGAAGAAAGGAATTCAGAATGTGCTCAAAATATGATGAAAAGAGTATGTCTTTGTGAGACAAGGATATTCCTAGTGTCGTGTATGCACACGGAAAAGAACGTGCCAAGTCGCGTATGGGCTAAAGCGCTCAAAAGGTGCAAAACCAGGGGTAACCACCATGGTATTGACCCATTGTATTGGGTAATGATCCGCCTAATTGACCCCGTCCAGGTAGTTTTGGGCTCATGGTATTGCTTTGGCCCATGGTATTGAAAAAGGATAATCCTATATAAGGAGAAGAAATTCATTGTGCAAATCACAAGTGTAAGAGCAAGATGTCTGAGCTTGAATGAATACTTCTCTGTGAAGTACATCTGTATGGAAAGGGTAAAGGTTTGATGATAGATCCGAATCTATGAAGCACTTATGAAGAAATGATGAAGCGGGATCTTTAGATCTGAAATGTACTTGTATTTGCTAGATCTGTTTATGGAGTGATTAGATCTGTGATGAGGCGAACATCTAGGCGAACATCTGTCTAAAGCAAAAGGGTAGATCTGAACTGAATATCTGATCTGATGAAGTATGCTGCTCTGTAAAGATTGAAGATCTATACGCTACTTCGCCGCGGAGGAAGCGCGTATATACGCGGCTTCAGCGAAGAGAAAGCGCGTATGCGCAATAAAATATACACTGAGGTATACGCTGGTTTGTGTGGACGGAAGCGCGTATATACGCGACATCGGTGAAGTAAAAGCGCGTATGCAAACTAGGGTTTGCTGAAGCAAGGGGTATGAAATATCTGATCTGTTCTGCTGTGTTTCTGCTATCTGATCTGTGTTGATATGTATCTGTTGGTGATGAATGTTTGTGCTTAAAAGTATGGAAAGGGTCCAGTATGAAAATATGATGAAAAGTGGCCTGCAAGTTGTGTTCTATTGAAGTTGTTGGATCCAGTGTGAAAATTGATGAAACGTGGTCCAAGGTGGTGCTGAGGGTTGTAGCCTTCAGTCAGGGGGTCGTAGCTCCCTTCCAGGTGAGGCTGGTAAACGAGATCGGGGGTCGTAGCTCCCTTCCAGGTGAGGCTGGTAAACGAGATCGGGGGGTCGTAGCTCCCTTCCAGGAGAGGCTGGTAAACGAGTCAGGGGGTTGGAGCTCCCTTCCAGAAGAGGCTGGTAAACGAGCGCAGGTGGGTGCCTGCGTACTGGTCAAGTCTGCGCCAGCACATATGTTGTAAGATGTTTTCTCTATAATAAAATATTGAAGGCTGAGCAACTGCAGCGGTGGTTTTCTCCCGATTTGGGTTTCCACCTAAAAATCCCGGTGTTCATGTGTGATGCTTTGTGTGATGGTTTATTCTGTTCTTACTGCACATGTTTACTGTTTATTGAAAATCTGATGAATGAATGATGGAATAATATAAGTGAAGATTTAATGACAGATCTAGATCTCTGTGTATACGCTAGTTTCATAAAGGGGATCCGCGTATATACGCTAGTTTACTGAAGGAAAGTAGCGTATGGGTTTTAAGGAATGAAAAAGTAAAAAGATTTGATTATGCAGTAAATACTGATTCACCGCCCCTCTCAGTATTTTTCCCAACAATTGGTTTCAGAGCATGGTCCTTCTGCAGAAGCTTGATCGCTTGAAGGAGATCCGTCGCAATGGGAAAGAAGCAAAAGAAGAAGCCTATTCGAAGAAAGGAGATATTTCAGAGAACTTGGATACCAGAAATCAAAGGAGATGAATCTGATAGTGATTGGGATCATCCTTTGAAAGATATTAGTGGTACAAACAATAGTAAAGAATATGCTATCGACCTAGAAGAATCCGAAAAAGATTCTGACCAAGCTCTACAAGTACTCATGGCAAAGAAGCAAAATACTCAAGGTAAGGAGATGTCTCAGAAAACCGGTACAGCAGAAGTTGACAAAGATGAATCTGATAGTGATCCTTGCAATCTTATCTGTGCAAGCAATGATGTTGAGGATTTAAAAGAAGTTATCAAAGATCAACAAAGAATATTTAATGAGAAGGACGCTGCCTCCAAAGCTTTGTGTTTTAAACTGAAAAGGATGTTCGATGATGTATACAATCGAAGTAAAGGAGATCAAGCTGGAATCATCTCTCTGCAAGCAGAACTTGAAGAATCAAATGAGAAGAATGAAGGACTTGAAGCAGAAAACGTTTCTCTAAAAACAGATCTGGAAAAATCAAAAAGGAAGAATGAAGGTCTTGAAGCTGGAATCATCTCTTTACAAGCAAAACTTGAAGCATCAAGTAAGAAGAGTGAGGAACATCTACCATCATTTGATAAGGAAGGACTTGAAGCAGAAATCGTTTCCCTCAAAGAAGACTTGGATAAATCAAATAAGAAGAATGCAAGACTTGAAGCAGAAATTGTCTCCCTCAAAGAAGATCTCAAAGCATCAAAGAAGAAGAATGAAGAGCTGCAACAAACATGTGAAGTAAACGGAAATTGGTTGAAAGAAGAGATCCTAAATCTGAAGGATCAAGTAGAAGATGGAAGAAGGAAAGAAGAAAGCATGACAAAGCAATGTCAAGCCTTGGAGGTTGAGGTAAACATTCTCAAAAGTAAATTAGAAGAAAAGATTAAACTTTTGAGGTTTCATGATAGTACTAATATCTTGGACAATATTCTGAGTAATCAAAGGTCTCCTGCTATCAAACATGGTCTTGGTTTCCATGAAACTATTAAAGGTGAATCTAGTTCACAAGGGAATGCTAATGATTCAAAGGAAGACAATGCAAAACCTGAAGTGTTGAAAGAAACAAAAGGTCAACCAACAGTCATGAATTCTCAAAGGAAATCATTCAATAAAGTTGAATGCTTTAGATGTCATAATTTTGGACATATTGCAGCAAATTGCAGAAGTAGATTGTTTCAGCCACAAACAAACAGATCCTACTCAGAAAGGTACTCTAGTCTCTTCAGAGGATATTGTTTCTCATGTAACATGTATGGACATAAAGCAGCTGATTGCAAAAGGAGGAAGATTAGAAATACTCTTTATGATTCTTATGCTTATTTTTCTGGCCACATGAGATGTTATGCTTGTAATAAGTATGGACATGTAGAAAAGGAATGCAGGATGAACAGATCTGGGAAAGTGGATAACTTCCAGCACTCAAATAGAAAGTTCAAGCAAATTTGGAAAAAGAAGGAGGACCGACCAGAAACATAGGGAATTCTGACCCTACTGCAGTCATCCGCTTCTGAAGCTGACTTTTCTTATTGACTGCAGGAATGATGTGAGATACATTATGAGATCTAGTAATGTATCGTCACAAGGGGAGCAATGCATGATGTCTCTCATGGTTGATTTGATTATACTATGTTTACTTCTGACAGCGCATCTGATGTGGAAAGGACATGTACAGGAGGTACAAGCTCAGGAAGAAATGAAGGAAGATGGAAATTTTCTATGCTTCACTTTCCATACGTAGGTTCCATTAACTAAAGTCGCGTATACACGCGAGTTCCAGAAGACGCAGTCGCGTATGCATTGATGATAAGAAAATTTATCTGATAGCTGAAGATCTGAAGCAGAGGTCCAGGGGGAGCATCAGTCTGACTGCTGATGATTGCACTGTTAGCATCATTCTATTTATACTCATGATAATGAAATGATGCATGGGTTCTTGTGTTGAAGATTATGGATGAAGCCTGGTTGCTTTATGATGAAGAGCATTCATTGGTGAGATGAAAGTCTTATATTTCAGAGACAAGGACAGATCATGCAGAGATTTTTACTGATTACTGGCTGTTGAAGGTGTTTTAGATTGCATAAGTTAAGAAGGAGCACTGGTTTAGGGGGAGCAGCAGGTTGAATACTAATGATTGCATTGTTGGCAATATGACTTCTTATTCTTGGGTGTTTGTGATACTCATGCTCAAATGTTGATGTCTTGGTTTATTATGATGAGTTTTTGAGCCCTGGTTGCTGATAAGTATCCTTTGTACTCACACATGGATGAGTTGGATGTCATTTGATTCAGAGTGTGTTACTATGGTTGAGAGATCTTTTTACTTCATGTTAAATCTTGAAGATCATGGTGATGTTGGACCACACGGATGATTGCTTGACACCTATGTGAAGATGTTGTTCTGATATGACAATCTCTCTTGGAAAGATTGTATTGATGCTGCAAAGAATCTGAAGGCTTGGTTACTATTGTACTGATGCCACAACCATTGGATGACGCTTGAAGACACAACTACACCATTCTATCTATATGTAGTCCAGGGAAGCATTCAAAATGTCTCAGAAAGAAGCTGAACACTGTCTTTTCCTTACAAAGAATCAGATCTGGTTGAAATTTAGAAGATGTCTTGGGATACGCAACTTTCCTGAAACACAGTCGCGTATATACGCTAGTTACTGCAAAGAAAACCGCGTATGACTGATTGCTGACAATTTTTGGTTGGTTCAGCTCTCTTCAGCATAGCTGCAGTGCTGTTTGGTATCTCTGATACTGTTTGGTATCTCTGGTGGTGTTCCAGTTCTCATAATTCTGTTTCTAATGTTTTGATGAAGATGCCTTAATGATTTGTTGGTGGAAGTTTTCAGGATGCACAAACTAAGGGGGAGCCTTAGTCATTTGGAAAGATTGCTTGGTTGCATAGATTCAGGGGGAGAATTTGCTTTGCTGAGTATAATGCATTGCTGGCATTATGGTGGTTCTGATATATGATCTCTCTTGAGGTCTTTTTGGTATTAATTATAAAAATTCATATTTGTACTTTGATGAAAAAGTCTGGTTGAGACCCATGTTGTAAAATTGTAATATTCAGTCATGTAAGGACTTGTCAATTTGTAAACCCACTTGGTTGGGTAGCTGAGTCATGTTTGTAAACCCACTTGGTTGGGTAGCTGAGTCACATTTGTAAACCCACTTGGTTGGGTACTTGAATCTTCTATGTAAATCCACTTGGATGAATCTTTGATGTAAGTATGAGTCATTGGTGATAGGAATGTCATAGAGTCATGTACTTCATTGAAAAATATGTTTGAAGATTCAGCATGAACTCAGGGGGAGCTTGGTCACTTCAGTATACATCAGATCTGCAGAACGCTTCTTCTACATGAGGAGAAAAGGGGGAGAGTATGTTGTTGTTGATCCGCCTGTTGCCCTTGATGTCAAAGGGGGAGAGTGACATAGTGTTTGAATGAAGATAATGATGTGCCCTTTGCCCTTGATGTCAAAGGGGGAGAGTGACATGGTGTTTGAATGATGCCAAAAATGGAGAGAGTGACATGGCAAATAGGGAGAATGACATGGTGTCATTGTATTCTGAATGTATCTATCTGTTGTGGTAACCAAACACCATCATGGTTGCCATCAAGTCCAAAGGGGGAGATTGTTGGAAATATGATGCATGATGTTGTCCTTGATGGCAACCCACTGAATGAAGATGAAGACATGCGACTGTTGACATGTGTTGTCCTTGATGGCAATCCACCTGATGAAGTTATCCTTGACTTAATGGACTTAGTAAATGATGTAAATCTGATGTGATATGATGTTTGTTGACAATATGATGCTGAGCGTTGTCCTTGAAAGGCAACCCACTTGATGAAGATGATGACAACTTACTTGATGAAGTTGTGCTTGAGAGAATATGTTCCTAATGAAGGAAATATGATGTATCTACAGTGTGTACAGAAGGCAATGAAGAAAAGAATTCAGAATGTGCTCAAAGCATGATGAAAAGAGTATGTCTCTTTGTATACGTGGATATTCCTAGGTGAAGTCGCGTATGCACGCGGAGAATAACGTGCCAAGTTGCGTATGGGCTAAAGCGCTCAAAAAGTACAAAACCAAGGGTAACCACCATGGTATTGACCCATTGTACCTAGTAATGATCTCAACAATTTAATTCTCCATTATTCGTGAAGTTTTCGCTTATGTATTGGTTTGCCTATGCAGTATTGAAAAAAGGCCTGCATTACACAAAGGGTAAACATATATAAGGAGAAGAAATTTATTGTGCAACCACAAGTGTGAGGGTAAAAAAGATGTTCCAGTTTCGAATGAATACTTCTTTGTATATATCCGTATGGAAAGGGTAAGGTTTGATGATAGATCCTAATCTACGAATAATTTATGAAGAAATGATGAAGTGGGATCTTTAGATCTGAAATGTACTTGTATTTGCTAGATCTGTTTATGGAGTGATCAGACCTGTGATGAGGC
Organism: Pinus albicaulis; assembly: GCA_034641835.2. Taxonomy (NCBI): domain Eukaryota; kingdom Viridiplantae; phylum Streptophyta; class Pinopsida; order Pinales; family Pinaceae; genus Pinus; species Pinus albicaulis. Next base: position 908,807,723 of record CM076573.1, on the reverse strand, counting down.
GAACATCTAGGCGAACATCTGTCTGAAGCAAAGGTTAGATCTCAACTGAATATCTGATCTCGATGAAGCATGTCGCTCCGTAAAGATCAAGATCCATACGCTACTTCGCCGAGGAAGAAGCGCGTATCTAGCCTGTGGCCGAGAGATGCGTCGTATGCGCAATGAAATATACACCGAGGTACACGCGGTTTGTGTGGATTACAAGCTGAGGACACGCGACATCGTAAGGAAGCAAAGCGATGCAAATAGTGTTTGCTCTAAGCAGGTATGAAATATATGATCTGCTCGTCAGAGCTTGCGTATCCGATCTATATTGATAAGTGTATCTGCTGGTGACAAAGGTTCCGTTTCAAAAGTAAGGGAAAGGGTCCAAACATAAAAGCAAGGATGAAACGTGGCCTGCAAGTTGTGTTCTACTGAAGTTGTTGGATCCAGTGTGAAAATTGATGAAACGTGGTCCTAAGAGGTGCTGAGGGTTGTAGCCTTCAGTCAGGGGGTCGTAGCTCCCTTCCAGGTGAGGCTGGTAAACGAGATCAGGGGGTCGTAGCTCCCTTCCAGGTGAGGCTGGTAAACGAGAGCAGGGGGTCGTAGCTCCCTTCCATGAGAGGCTGGTAAACGAGTCAGGGGGTTGGAGCTCCCTTCCAGGAGAGGCTGGTAAACGAGCGCAGGTGGGTGCCTGCGTGCTGGTAGAGTCTGCACCAGCACATATGTTGTAAGATGTTTTTTCTATAATAAAATATTGAAGGCTGAGCAATTGCAGCGGTGGTTTTCTCCCGACTTGGGTTTCCACCTAAAAATCCTGGTGTTCATGTGTGATGCTTTGTGTGATGGTTTATTCTGTTCTTACTGCACATGTTTACTGTTTATAGAACATCTAATGAATGAATGATGGAATGATATAAGTGAAGAAATAATGGCATAATTAGATCTCTGTGTATACGCGAGTTTTATGAAGGATATCCGCGTGTATACGCTAGTTGGCTTCAGCAAAGTAGCGTATGGGTTTTAGAGCATGAAAAAGTAAAAAGTTTGAATATGCAGTAAATACTGATTCACCCCCCCTCTCAGTATTTTTCCCAACAAATGGAGCAACCTGGACCATTTTGTAAAGTTCCTCCAAAATGACTCACTAAAACATTTAAAATTTTCATTATAATGAGGTCAGAAATATATGAATTAGAGGTTCCATCAGACAAGATGGAGGTGATGCAGATAATTTTTATTCAAATGATATGGATGTAATGGATGTTTCATATGATTGTGAATTAAATTTATCTACTGACTGAACCAACTTCCTTCAGTGAATTTTTTTCTCATGATGAATAGAAAGAAGAAATGTAGAGGGAGTATGATTCTCTCATAAAAAATGGAATACAAAAGTCATTGGACCCTCCATTTGGAACCAAAGCAATTGGTTGCAAGTGCTTCTACATGAGCAAGTAAAAATCAAATGGCTCACTTGACAAGCACAAAGAAAGGATCATGGCAAAAGGATTTTTCACATAAAGAAGGTATCGATTATGAAGAGATTTTTTTTGCCATAGGAAAATGGGCCACCTTCTGAACCCTCTTTTCCTTGACAACTCAGAATGGATGGAAATTTCATCAAATGGATGTGAATATTTCTTTCTTAAATGGAAACTTGAAAGAAAATGTCTTCATGTCTCAGTTAAAAGGTTTCTTTGTAAAGGGAAAAGAACATAAAGTATGTAAACTTATCAAAACCTTATATGGCCTAAAGAAAGCACCACGATCCTGGTATGAAAAGTTAACTTGGAATCTTAATTGAATTTAAAACACTTCAATCTTGATGATGCAACTTTGTTTGTCTAGAAAGTTGTTAAAACTATTGTATATCTTGTGGTCTATGGAGATGATATATTTAATAATAGGGGAAAATGAAAATATGTTGCATCCATAAAGAAACAACTAAATAAGGGCTTTGGGATGATAGATTTGGGACCCCTTCACTTCTACTTGGGCATTGAATTGAGCCAAACATGCAAATTATATATTCCTTTCTCAAAACAAGTACATTAAAGAATTGTTGAACAAATTTTTCATGGCTAAATGCAATTCTTTATCTACTATGATGGAATAGAATCTAAAGTTCACTTCAAAACAAGGGAATGAATTTGAGGATGACCAAATTTGTGGGAAGTATTATGATCGGTATTGGATCATTATATTTTTTTTCATCCATATCAATGCTTTCAAAGTAGAAAAAGTGGAGGAATCATCTCACGAGATCATTTTTACTGGCGGGGCCCAGTTTGGAAAAATGGGGTCTGAAACCTTCTGGGAGCATTTTGAGGAATCAAACAAAAAATTTTGGGGGTAAAAATTTTCCACTTTAGTGTGGCACCATTTCGTGTTATTCTACACATAAAGATATTTCCAACAATGCAAGAAGCACGCCAATCAAAGTCTATATGCAAAATTTATGCCACTCAAAATTTGACCTTCCTGTTTTCACCACCATGGTTCAAGAGGATGTCATGTCAGCCCGCGTTATTCATGGAAAACAGGGCTAGCCACGTGATTTTGATGTAAAAAACTCTAGAAGAGTGTATATTGTAACTCTGGTTAAGAGTTAATGTAGTCATACTTAGCCACTAGTAGGGTATCGGGCTGTGTTATAACCGTGCCACTAGGAGGAAGAGGCATTCCATTATTTCGAGTGCATTTGTCCATAGTTGAGAAAAAATAGCCAAGGATAGGAGGTAGATCACACAAAGAGGATTTGTACATTGTAGCAGCCCACGACCCACAGGCCATACTTCTTTGTACTTGCAACAATATTTCTAGACAGAGAAAGAGATCGAAGCGACCTCACCTTCCAATTGGGTTTTCTCCCGAAAGGGTTTCCTAGAGCATATCTTGTGTCTTATGTGTGTGAGAGATTTTATTTAGCCATTCTCTATTTTCTTCATAATTTCTATTCAGATGCATGCACTAATTACAGTAAAATATATATATCTAGAAATTTAATAAAACTGTAATAGTGTAGAATTTCAAAAAAATTGATCTGAAACTGGAGGAAAACTTCTCCTCCCAAAAACTGACTGTGCTCTAACGCTTTGCAAGTAAAAAAATGGTTCTTAATGTAAAAAAAAAAATTATAATCTCTTCAAGGATGATGAGTTATTTTTCATATGAAATTTAAACAAGAAACATATTCACATGCAACTCAAAATGGAAAACATGAAGAGAGGAAAAAAAATATTTGATGACAAAGTTCACCCCTCATGGGCTACATCTCCAGGCCTAATAACACAGCTAGACCACTCCATTGATTTCAATGGTAAAAGTCTACATGCAATTTGTTGACAACTGAGTGGTTTGTTTCCTCTACAAGGAAACATTCTCCTGCAAATAATTCTCACTCCAAAAATATGACCACCTATAGTCAATCATGAAAAGGACTCACACATCAATTCCTTATACTCCACCTAAAAATCGAGCATAAAATGTACAACAAATCCACATTCAAGTACTGAAAAGATATTTTCTCAAAAACACATAATGTGAAATACAAATAAGAGTTTCACCATAGAAGTCACAACTGTTTGTTGGGGCCTTTGTTTTGAAAAAGGAACAGTTTTGAGTTGTTGGAAAAAATAGGTGAGGCTGCAATCATGGTAGACGGGGACATCCTTGTGAATGCGTGGAAAGATAGGTGGTCGCGACGATTCTGTGAAACGTCACCGAATGGGCAGGTATGGGAGACGAGATAATCCTCGAACTCCCAGTAATCAAGAAGAAGCGGCAAACAACGGAGCAAGAAAAGAGGAAATACTGACAGTAACGTTGGTGGAAGAACAAATAGGAAATCAGCCAGCGTAGATGAGGAGTTAGTCCGACAGAGGGCCGAGTAAGAGAGCCATAGGACAGCTCTATTAGATCTTTGTTGCACTGAATCACTCTGTAATAGACTTTGCGGAGTGATGTATGTTGTTTGATAATGATAATGAAATATGGTTCTTGTTGTGTTTGATGTTCTAAGTTAAGTGTTAATTAGTTTCTTATTGTGAATGTATGCCTCGTTTTAAATTTTAATTCAGTATCCTGAACATGCTTGATGAGTAATATGCTTATACATAGTAGTGAGATATGTTTGTTGCTCCAAGTTCTTTAGTTGTTCTTCATGGTTGTAACTATTTGGTACATGATCTATCTCCTAACCTTACTAAGGTCACGGCATGCCTCGGGTGAGACGCTCTGCTCCTTGGAGTAGGGTGAAAATGCCAACGTTGTGCTAGACTACTGCGGAAACCTTGTTGGCCTCTATCCTAAATCTGGGTCTTACTCAGAGACCTCCTTTTTTGCCAAAAAATGGTTCCATTGCCAGGACCTGAAAAATCATTTAGGAGTTAGATCATGGTATCGTGGATCTACGAGAGAGAACTACGAAGCTGGTGGGATAACCACTTGGACCAGTTCATATCGCAACAAGAAGAGTTGCGATAGAAAAGTGAGAAAATTGTCAAGGATTGGGTCTTGTTTTCGGAATCTGCAAGTGACCTGTATAGAATTTTCTGGGGAAAGTTTCCTGAAGAAATTTATAATTGGTTGCGGAGACTACAAGTCATGTCACTTCCAGGAGGGTCGCATATAGACTGTCGCAAGTGGACGCACACAAATTTAGTAGCACTCCATTTGTTAGATACTGATTTGACCCGAGCTGTAAACTTTTGGGTACAATCTAATTTGGAAGGATACATTGTGGAATTCGTAGCCAAGTGTTAACAATCCTTTTCAAAAGCGGAAGACGTATTCAGATCCAGATTGTGGGGAGAATTGTTGAAGGAAATCCTGTTGTGGATCAAAGCTTTAATGGTGGACGAGGGTTTGATATAATTTCAAAATTCTGAGATGGAGACTTAAACTTTTATTACTGGGGAAGGAGTTGGGGGAAATATGCTACAAGTAAGCTAGAAGGGGGAATAGGGATATGGATGTTGGAAACTCCAGTATATTAAGAGAGCGACGAGCACATTATAGGGCGCAGATTGCTGAGAAGTGGCGGGAGAGAGAAATGAAGGAGTTTGAGAAACAGAAAAGTAGTCGAAAGGACAAGGAGAAGGCACCGCAGATGAAAAAGGAAATAGAAGGTCAGACGGGATCCCAAGGAATAGGAGGGACCATCAAAGAAGTTAGGAGAGTGTATAGGAGCCCAGCCCAAAGAGAAAAGGGAGAAAAGTCCAATGTGGAGGACACGCGCCCTGAGGAGATATCAAATGTGGAGTTGCATGTTGCGATGGAGCAACTATTTCGAGAGAGGTCGGCACTCGTAATTCAAGGTAACTCTATTCCCCAAAGTTCAAGTAGCTCTAGTCCCATCCTTCCCCTAGTACTCTATCAGCCACCATATAAATAAATAAAAAAATTACGAGAGTTTACCAAGTTTAATAGTGTTAAGTCTATAGTACATATATGTACTAGCTACAGTGCTAGTAATACAATTTCACAGCCAGGAAGTAGAGGTTTTATTTTAGTACCACCCATACAAAGAAATATGGCGGGATCGTTTACCCGATACCCAGAATTCTTTGGGAGGGGAAACAATGATGTGAGTAATGTTGGTATCTCTGCGAAGCAATATGGAGGGCTCGGCAGACACCAGAGGCGGTTAAGTTGATCGAGTTCCAGACTACTCTAAGAGAGAGAGCTCTTCGCTGGTTCATTAAATGGTCGGAGGCTCATCAAAACCCAGCAATAGACGATGTAAAGAAATAATTTTTCAAAGAATTTAATTTACCTTAGACAGCTCAGCAAGGATTATCTGAGTTGTGGGAGATTAAATAGTGAGAAGGTGAAACGATGTGGGACCTGATGAGGAGGTTCAAGGATGCGATTGGGAAACTGAGTTACCCGATTGATCTGAATCATCAATGAGATTGGTTAATTAAAGCACTTCTTCCGTTGACGATAACTCTACTAACACAACAGAAGATTGATACCTTACAAGATGCCCTGGAGCAAGCTATGAAGATAGAGGCTATGGCAGGCTATCTACAAGAGTTCAGAGGAGGAGGAGCAGTTCAAGACCCTTCCATATTGGGGCTACAACATCAGATAGCCAGTTTGACAGAGAAGTTGAAGGACATTCAGCCAATACGACCAGCAAGGCCCAATGTATGGTGTACCCATTGTCTGATGGAGGGACACGTGGCCACAGAATGCCCGAGGTTGTGGGGGCAGAATGCAGGAGATTCAGCAGCAGGGACACAAGGGAATCCACCAGTTGGGGGAGTTTCGCAGATAAACACTCAGGGATTATACCAGCCACAACCCCACTTTCCAGGGTTCCCCGATCAACAGAATTAGACCGCAACTAAATACTACGAAATATGCAAAGGCATTGGTCATCCTCCACAACTATGCCCAATTTTGAAAAAGTAATCCAATGTTCCAAAAAACACATACTGTGAATTATGCACTTCTACAAAGCAGTGTAGAGCCCTTGATGCACTGGCAGAACAATTGGACAGACCATCTTATGGAGTGAAAGAAGCTCCAAGGGGACAAGGACAAGGAATGAGAGGAGGTGGAACTTGATGAATAGGACTAGTAAGGTGCTACAAATGTGACCAAGAAGGACACGTAGCAAGGGAATTTCTGCTACCCAGAAGACCATGGTGCTCTCAGTGCAGATTCAATACATACGCAACTAAAGACTGTCCAGAATTAATTAAGAGGTGGGAGGAAAGAGCCAGACGGAGAGGAGCGAATCTGGTGAATGTAAAACCAAGAATAGTAGAGGCTCAGGCCATGCAAAATGTAGCCATAGTAACCCGAGGAGGAAAGAGAATAGGGGAGGATACACATAATATAGACCCGATAAAGTTGATCAAGCCAGCATCTCCAAAAACCGCTTTCAGACCATATAAACAGAAGCAATATTTTAAGGAGGCAGTGGAAACATTTTCCCAAATAGGGGGGAACAAAGGCATTGAGCTTCCACAGCCAATTGTAGAAAAATAGAAGCATACCCATATAAGTACAATGATTAAGGAATGGTTTTGATTATTTTTGAAAATTGTAACCAATGCACCAATGCTAGAACAACTAAAGAAAAATCTAGAATTGGTGGTGCAGGAAAACACAGAACCAGAAGAGTAAAAATATTCAACCCAGAAATACATAAGAAGGATAAAAACAAATAAGAGAAGAACAGGAGGAATTCCGCGTGAATACTCAAGTCGCGGGATTTCAAATCAAAGACACCATGCTTGACCTAGGATCAGATGTCAACATTCTACCAAGAAAGACATGGGAAGCACTGGGGAGGCCAAAGTTGACATACTCACTGATACAGCTCTGCATGGCAAATTAGTACTGCATTGTGCCCATAGGGAGGCTAGAAGAGGTCGAGGTTGATGTTGCGGCAATGAAAACATACATACATTTTGAGGTGATAGACATCATGGGGGACAAGGATCCCTATCCTGCTTTTTTGGGGATAGATTGGGCCTTTGAGAACTATGCAGTGATCGACTTGAAAAAATAATTGATGATATTTGAAGACGGGGAAGTCAGGGTCACTTAGCCACTTGACCCATATTAGGGACCCTGATATACAGAAATTGTTGACAACAGAGAGGATGCTAAAATTCTCAATCACCTTTACCAGATGACGGCCGGAAAGAGAGAAGACTATATCAATCCAACAATGGGAGGAAACGTAAGTTGGAGAAGCGTTCAAAGTTTAGACTTGGGCTCGGAAATAGCTTGGTATGATTGGCAACAGGGAGGATACGAGACTAATACAAGAAGATGTGCTAATATCCTAGGAGTCAACTAGATTGGAACTGAGGTAAGAGGATATTCAACTCTATCAAATATTGATGTTGTAAATACATTTATTGCAAAAGTAGAAGAAAAAATACCAATAGAACACAAAGTCCCTCTTATGGATGTAGCACTTCAATCCACATCGGCAAGATGGTGGGTCAACCATCACAACTCACTTCTGATATGGGAAGATGTTGCAATAGCACTAAGAGCTAGATTCAAGGAAGATGCAGGACCACAATTAGAAGTACCAAAGGGATTCTGACCCCACGAAGCATTTAGAAAATTGTGATTACAACTGGAAGAAAGCAGGGTATCCAGAATCGTTGTGGATACACAATTTATACATTCTTTGGACACAATTCCATAAGCATGATACTTAACCGAAGAAAAGAAGAGGAACTGGCACCTAGTAAGTAGTTGCAGAAAATTTTACGTAATGTTTTTCTTTTGAAGGAGAAATAAAATTGGTTACACAGGCACTACAAGCCATCAAAAGAGTACTATTTTTTCCAGAAATTCAAGAAGAGAAAGAGTAACCGCTCTCAGAGCAGAATATAAAACAATCAGTAGCATGCAAACGAATAGATAGTGAGATTGATGACGACGATTTAGAGAATCACAGAAACTTCTAGTTTGAAGAGAAATAAGGGGAGCATGATATACAAGAAGAACCAACAAAAAAAGGACTACATCTGCTACCCTTGAGGACTAAGAAGCTGAACATTGGAACCCTAGAGAAACCCAAAATAGCGTCCATTGGCGACTACTGGGATAAAGAAATGACTAAGGATATCTTTGACCTTTTATAATAATATGAAGACATATTCCCATCCTCAGTAGCGGAGCTAAAGGGGATAAAAGGGGACATGGGGGAAATGCACATAGTCTTGAAGCCCGATGCGAGATCAGTGAAGCATAGACCTTACCATCTAAATCCAAGGGTAAAGGAGAAATTCAAATCAGAAATAGATAAAATGTTGAAAGCAGGGCTGCTTTTTCTAGTAGAGGAAGCAAAGTGGGTCAGTCCCATTTTCATACAAAGCAAAAAGGAAAATTTTGAGATTAGAGGATGTGTTGATTACAGAAGCCTCAACAATGCATGCATACATGATCCATTTCCCACTCTGTTTAGTAATGAGGTTCTCGACAATGTGGTAGGAAATGAAGCCTATTCATTCACAGATGGTTTCTCAAGGTAGCATCAAGTAAGAATAGATGAAGAAGACAAGAAGAAGACCACTTTTAAAATTGAATGGGGATCGTTCACATACCGTGTCATGCCCTTTAGACTGAAGAATGCACCAGCAGTGTTTTCATGAATAGTGATAGCAGCATTTCAGGAATATATCCACAAGTTCCTTGAGGTATACATGGATGATTGGACAGTTTACAGTTTACTGAAAATTCATGCAACCTTGCTGAGAATAATGTTCGACAGATGCAGACAACTCCAAATTTCCCTCAACATCAAGAAATGCATATTTGCAGTCCCATTTGGGACGTTGTTGGGGCATGTCGTTTGTAAATAGGGTGTCTGTGTGGATCCAGCAAAAGTAGCAGTCATTACTAACATAGAAGCGCCAGAGACTGTGAAATAGTTAAGATCACTACTCGGCCATACCGGGTACTACAAAAGATTCATCCGCAACTCCGCAAAGATAACAACACCATTTGAAAAAATGTTGCAGAAGTCAAATAAATTTAGTTGGACTAACGAATTCACTAGTGCCCTCAATACATTGAAAGAAAAGCTAGCAAGTGCACCCATATTGGTTCATCCTAACTGGGACAAACAGTTCCACGTCCATATTGACGCCTCTAGAATTGCATTTGGAGCAGTGTTAGCTTAGCCAGGAGAAACTTATGTTGATCATCCAGTCTATTTTGCAAGCAGTAATTTGTCGACTGTTGAAAGGAACTACACAACAATAGAATGAGAAGCTCTTGCGATGGTGTATTCCCTTCAGAAGTTTCGTTATTACCTACTAGGAGGTACATTCAAATTTTTCACAGACCACTCGGCATTGAAGTACCTGGTTAACAAGCCTGTGCTTGGAGGAAGGATCTATAGATGGCTCTTACTGTTCCAGGAGTTCACCTTCGAAGTGATAGTGAAACCAGGAAGGTTAAACACAGATCCTGACCATTTATCAAGGCTGGAAAATGGAGAGAATGGGGGATCCCTGGATGATCAGTTTCTGGATGTTGATCTCTTCACAGTAGAAGCCATCCCAGATTATTTGGAGAATATAGCAGCATATCTGGCAACAGGACAGTGCCCAATTGAATACACGGCGACTCAGAGAAGACATTTGGTAGTGGAAGCGGCTGAGTATCAACTGATAGCAGGACAACTGTATAAGATGGGGTTGGACCAGGTCTTACGAAGATGTATCATGGACCATGAAAGAGAGGATATCTTGTGGGAGTGTCATTGCAGAGTTGCAGGGGGCCATGTCGGCGCAAGACCCACTGCAAGAAAAATATTACAAGCGAGGTTATGGTGGCCCATACTACATAAAGATAGTAAAGCATATGTAAAGAAATGTGATGTCTGCCAAATAATGGGACGGCCATCACACCAAGATGAGTTTCCACTTCAACCTGTAAGAGCATTGCAGCCATTTGAAAAATGGGTCGTTGATTTCGTAGGGCCAATTGCACCAGTGGCAAGACAATCACAAGCAAGGTACATAATTACCGCAATAGATTATCTCACAAGATGCACAGAGGCAGCACTAATGAAAGATTGCACAACAGACATAGTAGCTAGGTTCATTTTCGAAAATATCATTAGCAGATTTGGCTGCTCCCGAAGCCTAACCAGTGATCAAGGTACACACTTCATCAATACAACAATCAAGTCTCTATTAGATAATTTTATGGTGCAACATCATAAAAGCATTTTGTACCACCCTCTGGAAAATGGAACCATTGAAGCATTTAATAAGATCTAAGAAAAAGGACTAACCAAGATATGCAATGCCAATCAGGATGATTGGGATGAGCAGATACTAGCAACATTATGGGCATACAGGACAACTGTAAAAAGGTTGCACAATCAGACTCCTTTCCAGCTATTGTACGGGAGAGAAGCAGTGGTACCTACTGAATTTATCATACCAAGTCTATTAATCGCTTCAACAGTACATCTACTAGAGGACGACTCAATCAATGAACACCTCCATGAGCTACAAGAGCTTGAAGAATACAGATTCCTGGTGAAATTCCATCAGACGGTCCAAAAAGAAAGATAGAAGGCTTGGCATAACTGTCATATCAAACATAAGATGTTCACAATCGAAGGGAAAATTCTGTTGTAAGACAACAAATTTCAAAAGTTTCCGGGCAAACTCAGAATGCACTGGATGGGACCATACCATGTCATTGAAATTAAATATTCAGGCGCAGTTCGGTTGGCGCAACTAGATGGCCAAGTATTACAAGGATGGGTGAATAGCGCATGCCTGAAGCCTTATCACGAGTAAGTTTCATCATTTATTTTTCAAATAACTCTCGCAACCGAGAGGATTTAGTAGGGTAGAATAGAAATATATCGAGTCAATAACTCTCTCGCACCCGAGATGAGATATAGAATAGGAATCCCTATAAAAAGGCAAAATCATAATAACACAAATAATAAATCCACATTTAACGTACGGAGACCACATCGCAGCCGTTAGGGGGGGTAGTGTCTAATGCGTCATCCATGTAAGAAAGCCAAGCGTGTCAAACATAATTCCATCATGATATCCCATCATATCGATGTCAATCCATAGGATCACCTGGATTTGAGAATTAACTGCCATAATTAGTCACAACCATATCGTAATAAATTTTCCATATTATTCCATAATCATTACCCATCACGTCTACCCAAATCCTGAAGACACAATCAACAATGTCAAAATACACCTCACCACGGTAACTAATCGCATGATTATAGCCATAGGAGAGACAGAAAAATTAATTAGTTATGGGGTCTTATCAACCTCATTCATTTCGGTTACAGTACTTAACCCGCATGAAAGAAGAAAAGTACGAAAATGCCGGAAAATTCCAAGTTAGAACAAGAAATAGCCACAACAACAAGTGAAATTTAATCAGAGGAATTTCAAAGAGATAGTCCAGTAGCAGGAATTCATAGAAAGAGATCAAGAACAACACTCCAAGTATACAAAAGAAGGATGAATATGACAAAGATAGCAACAACAATCATCAAGCTTGAGCTCGATGAGAGAATTCAAAGGATGGAATCTTTAGTGGGAAAGTATGACAATGCGTCGCTGATTGATACAAATTTCACGGGTTCAATATCAGTTTCTGACTATGAAGAGATAGGTATACATAGAGAATTATGGTATAGAAGGAGGAGAGGAAGCAGCAAGAATGAATGCGGAGTTCAGAGGTATCCAAAAATCGACAATACTAAACCTCAGGAACCTCCTAGTGTTTGGAACAACAGGAGCGGAAATGCAGTCTACGAAATTCCTGCTAAGAAGGCTCCATAATGGATCATTGTGGCTAGGGCCAGAAATACATATACATGCAGAGGATATCAGTAGGCTTACGAGATTATCAGTAGAAGGGAAGGATGTCTCAACGACATTCCAAAATGTGTCTAAGAGAGCCAAGAAAGTGGGAGACTGTGATTACTATAAGAAATATGAGACAAGAAGAGGAGGGAAGGGGCGAAGATAGACCTCATCAACAATCCAACAGTCAAATTTTCCTGCTACCTAATATCGGGTAAGAAGATGAGGCATTACACCAAAGGCGAATGCACCCTCGACACCATTTCAGTTGCGGAACACTGCCTCCATGGAACCCAGCTGAACTATGGTACATTACTACTGAACGAATTGTTTGAGGCCTGCAAAGATAAATACAGAAGAGCCACAAGATTCATTTATGACTACCTCGTAATGGAATTTGCGATGTTGATATGGACTCACCTAGGGGTAAGACAGCTTCCAAAAATCACAAAAGACCAACCAATGGCGATGAAGTTTACGCCCTGGAGAATCTCGGGAGATCCTAGCATCAAGGAGGTAAATGAGGAGGCTTTCTCATTCTAGTACAAGAAGATGGTGGATGTGGTCGTGAGACAGAAAAGGGTTCTGAGGAACCTGTTGGACAGATATTCCTTGCAGATATGGTTTTGGGTCACCCACGAGTAGACATATATCAGACCCAGTTGCCTGGACGAAGTCACGTTCAAAATGAGACTATTAAAGTTTCAGGTTGAAGAAAAGGCATTCCACACTGAAGTCTGTTCATGGTCGGGAGTTGGAATGGAGATCAGAAGTGGAATACCTCACTATTCGTTCGAGGGCATGATTCCGAAAGAACTACCAGGGGAGACACCAGAGGAAACAACGAGTAGGATTTCTCGACTGTAGCTAAAACATTTACTGGAACAGCTGGACACGAGGGTGAAGGACTTCAATCTGGTAATAAAAACCCTCACAAGTGCTTCTCCTGTGTTTCCTTCCTTTTCAGGTTTTTAGTCTTCAAATTCTGCATCACCATCCATGATTACACCTATCGTCACTGCCCTACCTTCCTCCATGTTCAATCCACCCCTAGCAACCATAGTAACTTCAATCCGTAAGAGTAAGGTACCTAAACCACCAGTAGCTACCCCAAAGGCCAAGAAGCAAGAATTATGGTGCCTAGGAAAATAGTTGACCTCACTGAGGAAGATCAGACCTAACCCATGGATACAAGAATACCAGTTCGAGAAGAGCTAGAGGTTTCCACCCAGGTTACCTCTGCGCTACCTATGTTTGATCTGTTCTTGGTTTTGAATATTTAGACATCATCTCCACCCCACACTCACACCTCTTCACCTCGAACTCACCATTCATCACCCCATACTTCATTTAATTCCAAAGACCAATCCACCCGCACTCCATCCACCTCAGAAACTATCTCAGACCCAGAAAAGTTAAGAAACAAGACAAATGGGGACACTGAGGAAAAAGTTAACTCGAGTATGGCTATGGTACCTGAGGTTAACCAACCTCTGGTGGGGCAGGGCACTTTCCTAGAAATATTAGTTCAAGGAGGATATTTTACTACAGATACAACGCCCTCGCCAAAAGAGATGAACACATTGCAGCAAGCCAACTTAATACTACAAGAGATTCAACTGACCACTAGTATGAATAATTCAGAACATCAGCTGCCACAACAGAACCAACACACATCACTGCATGAGCACTCAGAGAGATCAATAGCCAGTGGGAAACCCCTTAGAGAAATATTTCCAACCCACGACATGTCAGGCGCTGAGAGCATGCAGAACTGGGGGACTGAACAACTATACAACTTCATTCAGTGAGCACCATAACAGGTAGAATGGTTGCATAATGACCTCCAAAAGAGGTTCGAGCAGCAACAAAAACAGGTCATTTCACTTACTGAAGAGCTCAATCAACTAAAAGGGGAGAAGGAAAGTCTACAGGAACAACTGGAAAAGGTAATGGATATCTTCAAGGACCTCTGGCCAACAGTAATTGCCCAGGATAACAAGAAATTAGAGGACATATCGGCCTACTCCATGGTCGAAAGGTCTATCCGAGTGCAAATGACATGTGAAAGTCTCAACAAAGAAAACCAAGAGCTTAAACAAACGTTAGCCGCAAGACCAGCATTACTAGATCCCGTCGTGATATATGTTGAGAAGGTTACCGAGAAGCAGAAGCAGGTAACCAGAATGAAGGAAACCCTGGGGATGATAGTTAGAGAGGCTTACAACCTACTGAAGCATTTACACGAATTCTCTAATTCATTAACCATGAAATCCCAACCTATCTCAGCACAGCTTCAGCGAATTTCACAAGAGATCAAAGAGGCCACAGATCCTGTCAGCATAACCCAGCTCTACAACCAAGCGGAGGTACTGGAAACCAGATTATAGAAGATAGAGGAGCATTCCGCTACCACAAAGCAGGTCCTCGGAGAGCTAAGGCAACCATTCAAGAAGAAGGTAGAAGCAATACAGAAGATGGCAGCCGAAGCCAGGACAAAGATTCAAGAGGTATTCAGCAAGTTGTCGCCGGTAATAGGAGAAATCGAGGCTGAAAGAGTAGCCACCAAAACCAAACAGATAATTAGAGAATGGTAATAGGAAATTACCCATTTCGTAGAACTCAAGTCTTCAGCATTGAGCAAGGTTCTAGAGTTGGGGCCTTTGTTTGGACAGAGTGAAGAAACGGAGAAGACAGAGTCAGCCTCAGAAGCAGACAAATCGATGGAAGCTGCAGCAGCAGGAAAATATTGACTCGGGATGAGTCAATAGCATGTGGGCGGGACCTGTTGGGGCCTTTTTTTTTTAAAAGGAACAATTTTGAGTTGTGGAAAATAGGTGGTGGATCGCAATCATGGTAGACAAGGATATGTCATGGTTGTGGATATCCTGAAGATAGGTGGCACGATAGTTGTGGAGAACAATGCATATGGCAGGTATGGGAGAGAATGAAAATCAGCGGAACTCCCAGTAATCAAGAAGAAGTGGCAAACAACGGAGCAGGAAAAAAGGAAATACTGACAGTCACATTGGCGGAAGACAAATAGGAAATCAGCCAGCGTAGATGAGGAGTTAGTCCGGGAGAGGGCCGAGTAAGAGAGTCGTAGGAGAGCTCTGTTAGATCGCTATTGTACTGAATCACTCTATAATATACTCTGCAGAGTGATGTATGTCATTTTATAATGATAATGAAATATGGTTCTTGTTGTTTTTGATGTTCTAAGTTAAGTTTTAATCAGTTTCTTATTGTGAATGTATGCCCCATTTTAAATTTTAATTCAGCGTCCTGAACATGCTTGATGAGTAATAGCTTATACATAGTAGTGAGATCTATTTGTTGTTCCAAGTTCCTTTAGTTTTTCTTCATGGTTGTAACTGTTTGGTACATGATCTATCTCCTAACCTTACTAAGGTCACGACACGCCTTGGGTGAGACACTCTACTCCTTGGAGTAGGGTGAAAATTTCGGCGTTGTGCTAGACTACTGTAGAAACCTTGTTGACCTCTATCTTGAACTTGGATCTTGCTCAGAGACCTCCTTTTTCTCCAACACTGGTGTAGATAAAATAAAAAGGTTGGAAAACCCCTACAAGGTTCTCTCCATGCTCAAAATGCCTGCAAATCTGCTTCAAACCTCTGATTGTCTCTAACACTAAAAGACTCAATCCTTCAAATTATCCTTCCAAAATTGCTCCAATCAGAAAACTAAGGTTGCCAATGGATTTAGAATGCCCAAAACCACCTAACTAGGCTATTCTTGATCTCAAAAAGGTTGAAAAATGAGAAAGTTGTGGCTCTCCCAAATTTCTTCTACTAACTATTCTGCAAAATGACCCAGAATACTATTCATTCGACAAATTTTTCTTTTTGGCTGCCCACAAAGCTAAAAACTCACCTGGTTTCAGAGATATTCCCACCAAAAAGAGTTCATAATTTTTCCTCCTTAATTTTCACCATGAACCCTTAACGCAAAATTAGGGCCATATGTAGGCCAAGTGTTTGGGGGTCAGGGCTAAAAGCCCACCCCCGCCAGCTTTCACTCTCACCACTTTAGAATAGGGTCATATGGAAAAATAGGATTAGGGGCTAGGCCAACTTCCTGCCCCCTCCACTGAAGTTCTTGGTAACGGTCATGTTGGGTGCCAAAAGCCGAGGGTCGGGACTTATCTCCTGAAGCCTTATGAAGACATCATGCCCTCTGTTTAACCTTCACTGCTATTTCCCTTTTAAACTCAGAATTTCTGTTGTTTTCCATGAAGAAAAGACTGTTGTAAAACTCCCTTTTTCCCCTCCCTCCACTGAAAAATAACCTTCATTTTATTCCCTTTTTCCCTCATGGATTTCCTTTATTTTCCCTTGTTTCCCTTATTCCTTTCATAAAACCCCTTTTACAAGGTTTGAAACTCACATTTGAACCTTACCGAAACCCCCAAATCCATCAAAAACCTTGAAAATTTTCATAAAAAATAATTTTTTTTACTATGGGCTTAAGCCCCTTTGGGCTAAGTCCTAACCACTTCCCCACACATGCCCACACCCTATAACCAAGAGCTATACCCATCGGATGCTTATTGCATCGGAACAAATCATAGTGCACAAGTCCTTTTGTTTTATAAAACCTCGATGCCAATTGGCCCCTCTTGTGTATAAACCCCCGATCCCTTTGACGCTTCACAAAACCCAACGGCCCGCAATCGGGTGCCTAACACTTTGTGTAAGCCATTCCTAGATGCTTTTTCCCTTTGTAAATACATAGAAACCCATTTTTTCATTGTTTTAAAGGGAACTCGCTGGTTAAATGTTTTAAGTAATAGGGACCATCGATCTAAAGCCGATCGACTATCACATAAATCTCGCATCGGAGATTTTCTAGTGGGTAGATTGAAAAGCCCACTCCAAAGTCCAGATGCCGATTGGCCCTTTCTGTATATAATCCCCAGGCCTTTTGCTTTCCATATAAACCAGCGGCCCCGCAATCAGGAGCCAAGCCACATATATATAACCCTCCCCGACGCAATAAATCCTTTGTATTTCGTTAATTTTTTTTTTTTTTATGTTATAACATGGCCCGCCATTCATTGTTCGGAGCCCTTCTCCGCCGTTGACCCTGGACCAATCAAATGGCCCGTGTTATATCGCATCGGGAGATTTCATTGGGTGCGCATGATATTTTATTCACCACCTCCTATTGGCCTCCTCGATTCATTCTCTGCCGTTGATCTGATTTGCAGATCGACGGTCCACAGTTAATCGCTTCGGCACCCCCCTGTCCATTACCCCCACCGATCGCAAGGCTCCGATTACATCCAGGCCATCCATGTGTCAAGATCTGATGGTCCAAATCGATCCTCCCACCTTTGGTTAAAATCATACACCCATCTTCATAATGTTCTTTTAGCCAATCTCAACCGTTGATCTCTGCAGATCAACAGCCCATATTAACCCTTTATCCACCTCGTTTATTTTCCATTTATCCCAAGATTCAATCTCCACCGTTGATCCTGTACATCTAACGGTTCATAATAATCCCGACAGGCCTGACCCCTGTGGATCCTGCTTTCGTTCGGATCTGATCTCAGCCATCCGATCTCTGATCCAACGGTCCTGATTAAAACTACCCTGCCACTTATCCGCCTGCGCATCTATCCAATATCACGCTCACTACCCACCGTCCGATATGAGACCCAAGATCTAACGGTTGACGCGCATTTTCGTGTAATTTAAAGCACGAAGGTTAATTTCCCATGAGCTACGTGATATGGTTGGTATTCAAATTCCACATGTCAGGTGGGAACGCATATTGCGTTCGAAAAGGTGAAACCACCTTTTCACCTTTTGGTCACGCGAAACCAGTTGTTTTTCCCTCCAAAACCGCTTCCCCCATTTCTATTATATTACATCGCGTGCATCCTCCACCGTTGATCTTTGTAGATCAACGACTTACATCTAATCTCTCATTACACTATCGCCCTCCGCCTTTTCCAAATGGCCTTCATAAATTAATATTGATCATTGATCTTCGTGGGCCAAATTCATCCAATGCCCTACGATCATTTGGAAACCCCAATTTCCATTCCAATGCTTTTTCCTCCGCAAAGGATTTTAACCTATTTTCTTTGCATTATCCGCTTATTCTATTGTAAAGTGACCCTTTCACTTTATAATATTACTTTGCTCCCGATCGTTGATCTCTGCAAGATCAATGGCCCTAACTTAATCTCTGTACCGTTCACTCCACCGCTTTCTTCTTTGGCCTCCCGTGATCGATCTCCACCGTTGGATGCATTCATCCGACGACCATGCTCCTAACCACATCCTCTAAAGAAGTTAAACCAAAAAAATACGCAGGATTTATTAATATTTCTTTGTTTTTGTAGGTTTCAAAGGTTTTTCAAATATTTTAAAAAGAAAATAAAAGCCGAGGATGACGATCCTCCTGGCTTTTGTTCATCAAAAATAGTGTTACACAGGGTTGCAACACCACATTTTCCGGTGTATCATGAACGCTGGCAGCTCTAAATAAGCTCATGTCGCACCTGCACATCAACAAGACACATCAATGCATAATTGAAACAAAGAGTATCAGTATTGAAGATCAAATATAACCAGAACAAAAGAATTGAAGGAAGAATCACAGTTTTGGTGGATTATTGCTAAGATCGAAAATCAAAAGCCTAATCCTCTAAATTAAACACAGTTAAAGGCAAATCAAAAATATTTATCAGATAGAGGATGCCTCCATTGCCACATCAAGGGCTATTTGATTCCTCTCAGCTACCTAATGCGACCTGTAGCCTTCAAGCATTCAACAGAGGGCCGATATATGACTAGAACAGAGGATATTTGCCTCATCACAGCCGAACAGTTAATTCAGCCAAAGGAACTTATTGAAAAATATCAACAGAGTTATTACAAGATGACACAGAGCCTAAAATTCAACAAAATCATCCCACTGAGCTTAATTCTTAATGTAAAACAATTAATACAGAGGAAATATCTGTAATCTTCTCCATCGAGCCCCTCAAAGGTCAAGAAGAATTATCTGTATTAATTGAACCTGGGAGATCTTTTAACCCATCCCACCTCCTCATTTATTCTATAAATACTTCTGTAGGAGATGAAATAATGTTGGTTTCAGAACTTTGAAATATACTTGTGCTCGAAACTTGTACTTGTAAATAGTTTTCAAAGGCTCTTGGAGCTCCGTTTGTGATATAATAAGTCAGGCTGAGAAGTGAATATGATTTCTGAACTGAAACATTGGACTTGAAGTTTGTAACTGGTTTGACATCAATATACAAGTTGTTTCTTGGGATCCTGGTCTATATCACCGGTGAAGTGCTCCTTTATTTGTTATTTGTTTTCCTCTCATGTATGCGACATTGTCCAGTATTCTATGATAAAAAAAAACAAGCATAGAGTTAGGATTTTCTGTTTACAGTACCCTTCTTTGACTGATAAGATTTATCTCAATGTTTTCTTCCAATTTGTTTATTTAAGAATGATTTAATATGGTTTAAGCAGTTAGGAATGCTAGCGTTCCCTCGTCCTACTGTTTTCTTTAAACATTATTCTTGAATGTTATTTTCATTATTTTCTTATTAAAGTTAGACTAGAAAAGTGATGGTAAGCCCTGTTTTCTAGCTTCTTTCTCCAAAGGTAATTCTAGAAGTTTCCCTTGGTGTTTGCTGAAAGCAGACTAGATTTAAAAGTATCTTATTTGATCTTAAGTGGCACTTTGTTTTCTCTTATGTGTTTTTCATCCTTTATGAAAGTAATTATGCAGATTACTGGATTTTTTATTTATTGAGTTGCTTTAATATGAACTTTCCCAAGAAATTTATGGTTAGCCCTGTTCTTGGTTGGTTTTAAACAATTGCTTAAAAGGATTTTTCTTGTTTGGACAGACTATAAATCCTTGTTGAAATTATTATCTGTTTCCACCCCTCCAACACTTTTATTGTTTCCATTCCATCATTTAATCTCAATGATCTTGTGATATAGATGACTTTCCCCTTGGACCACTCTTGAAATTGTTGCACAATTAAAGTCCTATTATGACTCCATAGCCCAATGGACTAAAAACCAGTGTTATATCTATCTAATCAGCCAAATCTTGTTCTGATTGCTTGCAACTTCACACCTTTGAAACTTTTTCCTTTTAGGACTTTCCACTCAAGTAATAATCATGCTCAACCATCCAAAAACAAAACAAAACCCTTGCTCGTAATAACTAGCCTAATATCATTACCCAAAAGATTTAAAGATAAATCAATATTTTCACTTTATTGGAGAGATCCCTCTCCGGATTCAGGAGGGCTAGATCCTAGAATCCCAAAGTGGTTCAAGTGTTCTCTCTGCAGTTCTGGTCTCACCAATCTGCTGGAATTACAGGGAGCTAACATTTCTGGGGACTTTTTGAGTGTTTTTTAGCCTAGGTACCTTTAAGACCTCAGGAAATCCTTGATTCAAGAACATTGTGCAGTGAGTAAAAGCAACCATCTTCAAGCACTACCAAGAAAATGGTAATCATGATAAAACTTATTTGAATCAGTGACAAACTAAGGAAACATTAGGATTCACATTAGAACTTATCAAACCTTGATGGATTAGCTAGTTTAGCCATAAGAGTAGACTGTCTTTGTCTCATCACCGTAGTTAAGTGTTGAAACAGATTTAGGATACTTTTAGAACCCATAGGACTGAAACAACTCAGAAAAACCCAAAAATATGTCAGATTGGTATTCAATAAACATAGTGGTGGACCATAAAACCTTTTACCTCCAAAAGAGATAAAAAATTCCACTTGGCGACTCCACAATCCTAAATAGGCCTTAAGACTCCACTGGGAAGACCCATTACCATAATAACATTATTTACATTCAGTTAGAGGATTTTAGGATTAAAATTTTCTTGTTTAAAAGATCAGTTAGCCTCTTAAATATTGTCATATCTGGTTAAAATGTTCTTGTTTAGTTGGGTCTGAAAAACACAGCATAGTGGCTCCTAGAAAGATTCATACTAGAGCCTACCTTGACCCAAACCCACCTGCAATAGTTTATAACCCTGAAAGTATCCTTAGGAAGTCTCCTAAGATTAATTTTTCAATTGTTTTCAGATCACCCTTGAGAGCTAATTCAGTTCCTGAAAACCTTGTAGCTCTATAACAATCACAAGTTGACTTAAGAAATCCATTTAGAACTAGGTCACTTGATGATTTAGATCAGCTAGATTCAGATTCTTCACTTGCTGGTCCATCCACATTTGTTCTTCACACATCCACTACCCAAACCACTCCACTTCAGCCCACTTTCCCTCTTGTCAACCCACCACTTGTAAACCCCCCACTATTTCCACAACCCCCTACCATGGCAGCATGGTATGCCCCGTTGGTCCTTCCTTTACCCTTAGTCAATCTTCCACAAGACTATTAGTACAAAATACCATTGTATGATGCCAGTAATGCTACAACTGCATCACAACATGTGGATAAGATAAATGACTACTTTGAAAGAAATGAAATTGATGATGAATCTGTCAAACTTAGACTATTTGCTCAGAGTTTAGGGGGAGAAGTAAGAAAATGGTTCAAAGGCTTAGCCCCCCACAGTCTTAATGATCTCCAAGCCTTCCATCATACTTTCTTAAACAAATGGGAAGTAAGGAAAAATCATCTTCAAATACTTTCTGATTATAAAAATCTCCAAAGAAATGCCAGGGAAAGTGTACAGGCCTATTGTACAAGGTTTAACATCGTTTACAATGCCCTTACCCCCGACCTAAAACCTCCACAAGGTTCAGCTCTAAACAATTTTCCTGAAGGATTCGATCCTAAGATGGCCTATCAGCTGAGAGAAAGAGATCCTTTAACCCTTGAAGATATGCAAAAAGGATCTCTCGCTGTGGAAGTTAACTTAATGGAGAAAAGAGAAATAATGAAAAATGAGAAGAGAGTGTCCTTTAGAGAGGAATCCACACCTTCCACTTCCAGCTCAAATATGGAAATAATGATGGAAGAGATGATGAAGAAAATGAGCATTATTGAGAGAGCACAAGCTAGTAAAAACCAAACAGCTCTTCAAAATAGAAATCAGAACCAAAATCAGAATTTCAGAAGGAACCAGCCTCAAAATAGACCAAGGGAAGATGATCAGCAGATCACTCCTCCCTTTCATCAAAATTATGTGAGTGAGGTTGAAGACACAATAGAGCGAACAGAGGATGATGATATCAATATGTTGGGAGTAGATAATGATGACTTTGAAGTCCATTATGATAGAAAACAAGGTCTATATACACCCTATGATGATAAAAGAGATGATGATGAAAGTTATTATCAAGACATGGAAAATGTTATCATAGAGCCTCAAAAGGAATATGACCTTAGAAGCAAAAAGAATCTAGAAACTCCCAACAACAAAACCTCTGACAAATCTTCACAAAGCAACATTGTAAACAAACTCAAAATTGTAAAGCAAAAGGAAAAAACAGTGGCTGCAAATTCTGATAAAGGTAAAGAGAAAGGCACTCAACACAATGAAAAATAGAGTGCAAACTATAGTAGTGTTAGCACCTTAGCTAATACTCCTGTTAAGACAATTTTGTCAAACGTAAATAGAACAAATAAGCAAACATATTTTTCTGACAGAGTGGCAGTTAATAAGGTTGAGACAAGTACTTCGAAGAATCAAATTCCTTTTAGTTTGGAGCAGGAAATTTCAAGAATTAAAATCTCTATTCCCCTGACTGAGTTAGCTACCCAAAATGTATATAGAACCCAAATTTTGAAGGCTTTAAACATAGAGGAGAATAATGACACGGTCAATCTTAATGATGACCAACCAAAGCTCATTTTTGGTCCTAAGATTGAAGGTAGATATCAAGAGAGACCTGTTCCTCCTTTTTATGAAAGTTTAAATGTACATGACAAGATTTTGCACAACGCTATGCATGATTCAGGAGCCTCTCACAATTTAATGCCAAAAGCTGTAATGGAGAGCCTGGGTCTAGAAATCACCAGACCTTATAAAGACCTTTACTCCTTTGACTCAAGAAGAGTAAAATGTTTAGGTTTAATCAAAGACCTCTGCGTTAACTTAGCCCAGATTCCAGCCAAATGTTTGGTCATGGATATTGTTGTGGCTGATGTGCCCCCAAAGTATGGCATGCTGTTATCAAGGTCTTGGGGGGCTAAGTTACAAGGAACTATGCAGATGGACATGACTTATGCGACCATCCTTGTTTTCAATCAGACAAGAAGACTATACAAGGAGTCCCATATGAAGTACATGGTAACTAGCTAGGATAGACCAAAAAACTCTCCTCTGTATTCTATAAACATAGGCCTTGATTCATTTATCCTTTTTAACGATGAAATACTAGATGAACAAGTGAATTTAAATGAATTAATGGCCGATAGAAAGGAGGTAGACACCATAGAAGTGTCAAAATAGTTTGCTGAACCTGTAAACTACAACAAACAACACATAGGTCTTGAGCTACAAATCATGCATCCATTGCTTTTAAACCTCGACGGTCAAGAAAAAATTCCTCAACACAGTAAAAAATCCGAGGAGTTAAAACAAGATCAACAGAGTGTTGACCTTCAAAAACAAACCGATAGTACGCTAGTTGAAGAGGATGATAGTCAAACTGATAAACCCGAGACTAGTCCTTTGTGGAGTATGAACTTTGATGGGTCCTGCACTAAGAGAAACACTGGTGCAGGTGTCTGGATACGCAACACTGAGAACAACCACACAGAAACCCTTTCCTGTACATTAAAATTTCAGTGTTCGAATAACATAGCGGAATATGAATCCCTTCTTTTAGGCTTGCATTTGTTGAAGAAATTAGGAGCCAAGAGAATTAAAGTTTATGGGGATTCAAAATTAATTATTAGGCAATTCAACGGGGAATACAACGCTAATCACCCTAGAATTAGAGCCTATCGAAACAATGTTGTGGATTTACTTAAAACTTTTGAGGAATCCCATTTTATTTTTGTCCTGAGAAGAAAAAATATCATGGCCCACAACTTGGCTTTTGCAGCTAGAACATGTTTAACGCCATATGAAACCAAAGAATGTACAACTCAGATTAAATTTAGAGTAGTTGTTCCTGATAATGATAAATATTGGAAAGTGTTTGATGGAGACAAACAAATAGAAGACTTCATGCAGTTCAGAAATGAATTTGAACTACCCAATTTAGATTCAGACTATGAAACAGACTGCCCTAGCGAAGAAAATTTTCTTGATGAAGAATAAAAGTCTCCTGAACTTGCTAATGTAAACCTGTTATCTAGCAAACTTGAAAATAAAACAGAAGTGATTGCAGAGTTAGAAACAAGGATTTAGAAACCCTGCAGTCTGAACATCAAAGTTTTCCGAAGGGTCTGTCCCCTTTAGAAGAGTTTTTTTATTTCAACGATGTGGCCAAGAAGCCATAACTGGAGCCTGTATAAACTAAAGTTGAAGAGTGTAATATAGGCAATGAAATAAAACCAATGATGATCAAATTGTCTAAAACTTTACCAGCTCACATTAAACTCAAATGCATAGAGCTTTTTAAAGATGTTTCTGATGTTTTTGTGTGGAGTTATGAGGATCTGAAATCCTATGACACTGAAATAATTCAGCACAAAATCCATCTCAAGGAAAACCAAAAGCCATTTAAACAAAAAATATGCATAATAAACCATGTTCAGTTACCTTTGGTTGAGAAGGAGATCAAGAAAATGTATGAAG
Organism: Pinus albicaulis; assembly: GCA_034641835.2. Lineage (NCBI taxonomy): Eukaryota > Viridiplantae > Streptophyta > Pinopsida > Pinales > Pinaceae > Pinus > Pinus albicaulis. Next base: position 908,782,640 of record CM076573.1, on the reverse strand, counting down.
CTAGTATTATTGTCCCTATTAGATATTATGAATGGGTGTCTAATCTGGTGTCAGTCAGGAAGAAAACAGGAGAGATTAGGCTTTGTATATACATTAGAGACTTGAACAAAGCTTCACTCAAGGACAAATACCCTTTACCCAAGATGGACCATATTTTACAAAGGGTAGTTGGTTCAAAAAGAATTTCTTTGCTTGATGGCTATTCAGGGTACAATCATATTTTAGTCCACCCTGATGATAAATTAAAGACGACGTTTACTACACCTTGGGGCACTTTCATGTATGTGAAAATTCCCTTTGGTCTAATGAATGCTGGGGAAAATTTTCAGAGATCCATGGACATAGCATTCTCAGAAGAATTAGGCTACTTCATCATTATCTACCTTGATGATGTCACTATATTTTCAAAGATAGATGAAGAGCACTTGGAACATTTGAGAAAAGTTTTTGAGAAATGCATAAAGTTTGGGATATCTTTAAACCCTAAGAAAACATTGTTTGGGCTCCAAGAAGGTAAACTTCTTGGGCACATTATTTCAGAAGAGGGAATAAAGATAGACCCAAAGAGGATCGAGGCCATATTGCAAATCTCCCATCCTCGAAACATCAAGGAACTACAATATTTCATTGGAAAGATTAATTTCTTGAGAAGGTTCATACCCAACTTAGTTGAGCTCCTTAGGAACATTACAAACATGCTAAAAAAGGAGAAAGGGGTTAAATGGACCTTGGAAGCAAAGAAGTCCTTTGAACTGGTTAAAAAGGCATTAACTAAAACACTAGTTCTAATGAGCCCTGATTTTTCAAAAGATTTTTATATTTTTTCATTTGCATCAGAACACACAATAGCTGTTGTCCTTTTAAAGAAAAATCCACAAGGACAAGAGAAACCTATTGCATTCTTTAGCAAGGCATTGAGGGATGCCCCCCTGAAGTACAACATTATGGAAAAGCAAGATTTTGCTTTGGTTAAAGCTTTAAAAGACTTCAGAGTTCACATCCTTCACTCACACATCATTGCCTTTGTCCCAAATTCAGTCGTGAAAGAAATTCTAACACAAGACCCAGATGGTAAGAGAGGTAAGTGGATATTTGTTATTCTTGAATATGATTTAGAGATCAAGCCCACTAAACTCATCAAAGGCCAAGGTCTAGCTAGATTAATGGCTGAATCAAATTTTGAAGTTCTTGATATTAATATGATAAATGCTTTAGATGAACAAGAGGAACTCTCAACCCCCATTTTTGAAGATCATTTTATGAATTCCTCTTGGTATGCTGATATTCTATATGTTTTTATTAATTTAAATACACCTCCTAGTTTATCAAAAACAAAGGCAAGGTTTTTAAAGTTAAAATCTGTAAACTATTGCATTATAGATAAATGTCTTTATTGGAAAAATGCAAGTGGGATATTGATTAAATGTTTGTCTGAGTTTGATGCAGAGAAGGTTAAGCACGAGTTCCATGAAGGAGAATGTGGAGGCCACCTCGACTGGTCCAAGACAAAAACCAACCAAATTCTAAGGGTTGGTTACTATTGGCCCACTCTCTTTCTTGATGTACATAAGATGATCATTGCCTGTCATAAATGCCAACTTTTTGAAGGCAAAATAAAGTTGATGCCCTTACCTCTGCATCCAATCACTGTTGAAGCTCCTTTTCAATAGTGGGGACTTGACTTCATAGGAGAAATCCATCCACCCTCATCTGCCCAGCATAAATGGATTCTCACTGCAACATACTACTTCACCAAGTGGATAGAAGCCATCCCTTCTAGGCAAGCCAATGACTCAGTCATCATAAAATTCATTGAGACCCATTTTCTCTCTAGATTTGGCTATCCTAGGAATATCATCACTGATAATGCTGTAGCATTTCGATCCAAGAAGATGGTTGAATTCTGTCACAAATATCAGATTACATTGGGTCACTCTACTGCTTATTACCCTCAAGGTAATGGGCTAGCGGAATCCTCAAACAAGAGTTTGGTGAACATAATCAAGAAGCTATTGGAGGACAACAAGAAGTCTTGGCACACAAAGCTAGTTCATGCACTTTGGGCTGACAGATTGACATTAAATAAATCTATTGGAATGTCACCCTACCAGCTTGTGTATGGTACAGATGCAATTTTTCCAACCAGCCTTGGTGTACCAGTTATGAAGTTCATTCAGAAGGTTCAGTCTGAAGACAATGACATTATCAGAAGGATAAATCAGACCATTCATCTTCAGCAAACCAGAGAGGAGGTTTACAACAAAGAATTATAGAAGCAAGACAACATCAAAAAGATTTTTGATAGAAGAACAAAGTCCAACAATTTCAATGTTGGGGACAAAGTTTTAAAGTGGGATTCAAGGAGAGAAGACAAGGGAAAGCATGGGAAATTCAATAACTTATGGCTTGGCCCTTACCTCATTCATTCTACTACTTGTAACAATGCTTATTTCTTGCAGGAGTTGAATGGAGTTGAACTGTTTGGGGGTCCTGTCAATGGCAAGATGCTCAAACATTACTTCTCTTGATCCTATTATGTTTTGAAGCCTTTTTATCTTTTTTCCATTATAAATATTTCATCCATCATTTTATTCAAAGTTAGAAAAATCAAAATACAAAAACAGTGAAAGAAAGAAAAGAGGGCAGATTGTAAAAACAATAAAGGTACAACCCCATACCAAAAAAGAGAAACAAAATCTGAAAGTGTGCAAGCTCAAATGCCACTCCTGAGAAATGCACTCCTAGTTAGCCATACAACCTAATCATGGCTAATTAGTTATTAAATTGACTGCTAATAGGTTAGTGAATTAGATTTTCCAAACAGCTTAATCTTGGCTTATTAGTTAGGTAGATTAGGATAGAAATTAAAGGTTCAAACAAGCTTAAAACTTGAACCTTAGTTTCCAAGAGAAGAATGACTCAAATCTGTTTAAAAATCTGAGTTAAAGACAGAAGCAAACTAGTTCTAATCAGCTCAAAATTTGAACTAGAGAACAAGGTAAAACAAGCTCGAAAAAATCTAAAAACAGAGTTGAAGAAAAGAGAAGGTCGTGCTTAAACTTTCAGATCTTAAGCCTTCCATTTTTTTTAATTTTCTGCAAAATAATAATCTATGTGCAGCTTGTTTTTATGCCATAGAACAACAAAAAGTTAGACTGTTCAATCCTAACTTGTATGCTTTTAAATTTCTGTTTTAGAAATTAGAGAATAAAAATCTGTTAGACTGTTTAATCCTAACAGATTAGTAGATTAGGTAGAGAGGCATATGAACTCAATTGTTTAATCTGAGTTCATGGAGAAATAAGAAGTAGACTTAGATTAGTTTTTTTTTTTCTTTCAAAAGAATAAGATGCTTGTAAAAGAGTTTTCCAATCCAAGTGCACTCTGAAGAAGAAAAAATGTTAGATCAGTAGGATTGGGTAGGTAGGAAGCTTGTCTTGATGAAGTTACATTGTTTTTCATGGCTGCTAATATTTTTAGAGCAAAAGAAGATCATCCAAGTAAAGAAAGTTGCAGCCCAATGGATGAGGCACTGATCAGCCCCCCAGAGAATGCAAGTCTGAAGTTCTTGATGCCTTCAAGAAGGCACCATCCTCATGTGGAGCCACTGTTAGCCACCTATAAAAATTTTCATATCAAATGGTGGCTAAATCATTTTTTTGAAGCCTTCAAGAAACAAGTTTTCTTGCAAATTTTTTTTATCTCTTGAAGCCTTATGAATAAATCATGCCCTCTGTTTAACCTTCACTGCTGTTTCCCTTTCAAACTCAGAAATTCTGTTGTTTTCCATGAAGAAAAGACTATTGTAAAACTCCCTTTTTCCCCTCCCTCCACTCAAAACTAACCTTCATTTTATTCCCTTTTTCCCTCATGGATTTACTCTATTTTCCCTTGTTTCCATTCTTCCTTTCATAAAACTCCTTTTACAAGGTTTGAAACTCACTTTTGAACCTTACCGAAACCCCCAAATCCATCAAAAACCTTGAAAATTTTCATAAAAAATAAATTTTTTGACTATGGGCTTAAGCCCCTTTGGGCTAAGCCCTAACCACTTCCCCACACATGCCCATGCTCTATAACCAGATGCTATACCCATTGAGCGCTTATTGCATCGGAACAAATCAGAGCGCGCAAGTCCTTTTGTTTTATAAAACCCCGATGCCAATTGGCCCCCTTGTGTATAAACCCCCGATCCCTTTGACGCTTCACAAAACCCAAAGGCCCGCAATCGGGTGCCTAACACTTTGTGTAAACCATTCCCTGATGCTTTTTCCCTTTGTAAATACATAGAAACCCATTTTTTCAATGTTTTAAAGGGAATCCGTCGGTTAAATGTTTTCAGTAATAGGGACCGTCGATCTAAAGCCAATCGACGATCACATAAATCTCGCATTGGAGATTTTCTAATGGGTAGATTGAAAAGCCCACTCCAAAGTCCCGATGCCGATTGGCCCTTTCTGTATATAAGCCCCAGGCATTTTACTTTCCATATAAACCAGCGGCCCTGCAATCGGGAGCCAAGCCACATATATATAACCCTCCCCGACACAATAAATCCTTTGTATTTCGTTAAATTTTTTATTTTTTATGTTATAACGTGGCCTGCCATTCGTTGGTCGGAGCCCTTCTCCGCCGTTGACCCTGGACCATCAAACGGCCCGCGCTATATCGCATCGGGAGATTTCATTGGGCGCACATGATATTTTATTTGCCACCTCTGATTGGCCTCCTCCAATTCATTATCCACCATCGATCTGATCTGCAGATCAACGGTCTATAGTTAATCGCTTCGGCGCCCCCCTATCCATTTCCCCCACTGATTGCAAGGCTCCGATTACATTCGGGCCGTCCACGTGTCAAGATCAGATGGTCCAAATCGATCCTCCCACCTTTGGTTAAAATCATACACCCCGCTTCATAACGTTCTTTTAGCCAATCTCAGCCGTTGATCTCTGCAGATCAACAGCCCATATTAATCCTTTCTGCGCCTCATTTATTTTTCCATTTATCCCCAGATTCAATCTCCACCGTTGATCATGTACATCTAACGGTTCATAATAATCCCGATAGGCCTGACCCTTGTGGGTCCTACTTTCCTTCAGATTTGATCTTAGTCGTCCGATCTTTGATCCAACGGTCCTGATTAAAAACACCCTACCACTTATCCGCCCGCGCATCTATCCAATATCGTGCTCACTGCCCACCGTCCGATCTGAGACCCAAGATCTAACGGTTGATGCACATTTTCACGTAATTTCAAGCGCGAAGGTTAATTTCCCATGAGCTATGCGATATGGGCGGTATTCAAATTCCACATGTCAGGTGGGAATGCATATCACATTCGAAAAGGTGAAACTGCCTTTTCCCCTTTTGGTCACGCGAAACCAGTTGTTTTGCCCTCCGAAATGACTTCCCCCATTTCTATTATATTACATCGCGTGCATCCTTCGCCGTTGATCTTTGTAGATCAATGGCTTACATCTAATCTCTCATTACATTATCGCCCTCTGCCTTTTCCAAAGGGCCTTCATAGATTAATCCTGACCGTTGATCTCCATGGGAAAAATTCATCCAACGGACTATGATCATTTGGAAACCCCAATTTCCATTCCAATGCTTTTTCCTCCACAAAGGATTTTAACCTATTTTCTTCACATTTTCCGCTTATCCTATTGTAAAGTGACCCTTTCGATTTATAATATTACTATTTCTCCCGACCGTTGATCTCTGCAAGATCAACGACCCTAACTTAATCTCTGTACCGTTCACTCCATCGCTTTCTTCTTTGGCCTCCCGTGATCATCTCCACCGTTGGATGCATTCATCCGACGGCCATGCTCCTAACCACATCCTCTAAAGTAGTTAAACCAAAAAAATACACAGGATTTATTAATGTTTCTTTGTTTTTGCAGGTTTCAAAGGATTTTCAAATATTTTAAAAATAAAATAAAAGCCGAGGATGACAATCCTCCTGGCTTTGGTTTATCAAAAATATTGTTACACAGGGTTGCAACACCACATTTTCCGGTGTATCATGAACGCTGACAGCTCTAATAAAGCCCCTGTCGCACCTGCACATCAACAAGACACAAAAATGCATAATTGAAACAAAGAGTATCAGTGTTGAAGATCAAATATAACCAGAACAGAAGAATTGAAGGAAGAATCACAGTTTTGGTGGATTACGGTTAAGATTAAAAATCAAAAGCCCAATCCTCTAAATTAAACACAGTTAAATTCAAATCAAAAATATTTATCAGATAGAGGATGCCTCCACTGCCACATCAGGGGCTAATTGATTCCTCTCAGCTACCCAATGCCACCTATAGCCTTAAAGCATTCAACAGAGGGCCGAGATATGACCAAAATAGAGGATATTTTCCTCATCACAGCTGAACAGTTAATTCAGCCAAAGGGACTTATTGCAAAATATCAGCAGAGTTATTACAAGATGACACAGAGCCTAAAAGTCAACAAAATCATCCCACCGAGCTTAATTCTTAATGTAAAACAATTGATACAGAGGAAATATATGTAATCTTCTCCATCGAGCCCCTCAAAGGCCGAGAAGAATTTATCTATATTAATTGAACCTGGGAGATTTTTTATCCCATCCCACCTCCTCATTTCTTCTATAAATACTTCTGTAGGAGATGAAACAATGTTGGTTGCAGAACTTTGAAATATACTTGTGCTCGAAACTTCTACTTGTAAATAGTGTTCAAAGGCTCTTGGAGCTCTGTTTGTGATCTAATAAGTCAGGCTGAGAAGTGAAGATGATTGTTGAACTGAAACATTGGACTTGAAGATTGTAACTGGTTTGACATCAATATACAAGCTGTTTATTGGGATCCTGGTCTATATCACCGGTGAAGTGCTCCTTTCTTTGTTATTTGTTTTCCTCTCATGTATGCCACATTGTCCATTATTCTCTGATAAAGAACAGAAAGAATAGAGTTAGGATTTGCTGTTTATAGTACCTTTCTCTGACTGATAAGCTTTATCTCAATGTTTTCTTCCAATTTGTTTATTTAAGAATGATTTAATATGGTTTAAGCAGTTAGGAATGCCGGCGTTCCCTTGTCCTACTGTTTGCTTTAAAAATTATTCTTGAATGTTATTTTCATTATTTACTTATTAAAGTTAGACTAGAAAAGTGATGGTAAGCCCTGTTTTTCTAGCTTCTTTCTCCAAAGGTAATTCTGAAAGTTTCCCTTGGTGTTTGCTGAAAGCAGACTAGATTTAAAAGTATCTTATCTGATCTTAAGTGGCATTTTGTTTTCTTTTATGTTTTTTTCATCCTTTCTGAAAGTAATTATGCGGATTACTGGATTTTTTATCTATTGAGTTGCTTTAATATGAACTTTCCCAAGAAATTTATGGTTAGCCCTGTTCTTGGTTGGTTGTAAATAGTTGCTTAAAAGGATTTTTCTTGTTTGGACAGACTATAAATCCTTGTTGAAATTATTATATGTTTCCACCCCTCCAACACTTTTATTGTTTCCATTCCATCATTTAATCTCAATGATCTTGTGATATAGATGACTTTCCCCCTGGACCACTCTTGAAATTGTTGCAAAATTAAGGCCCTATTATGACTCCATAGCCCAATGGACTAAAAACCAGCGTTATATCTATCTAATCAACCAAACCTTGTTCTGATTGCTTGCAACTTCACACCTTTGAAAAATTTTCCTTTTAGGACTTTCCACTCAAGTAATAATCATGCTCAACCATCCAAAAACAAAACAAAACCCTTGCTCTTAATAACTAGCCTAATATCATTACCCAAAATCTTTAGAGATAAATCAATCTTTGCACTTTATTGGAGAGATCCCTCTCCGGATTCAGGAGGGCTAGATCCTAGAATCCCAAAGTGGTTCAAGTGTTCTCTCTGCAGTTCTGGTCTCACCAATCTGCTGGAATTACGGGGAGCTAACAGGGGGAAAGGGTGCCCAAGGCCAATGAGACAATCATTATTCACATGAGGGTGAAAAATGATGCTATAACAATAGTTGTCTTTTGGAAAAGCATGATTAAAATCTCGATAATTGAAAAAAACTCTATTTGTCCCATATTTATTCATGACAGGAACAATGTTAGAAACCCAATCAATAAGCAGAATAGGGTAAATGAATCCACGACGCAAAAAAATTTCAACCTCTGCTTTAATGGGAACATCTTTATTAGGGTGAACAGGATGAAGGTGTTGTCGTACCGGCTTAACATGAGGATACATTTTAGTCTCATATTCAACAATGTTGGAGTCTATGCCTGGAATTTCCTCATATGACCAATAAAATACATTTCGTAATTCACGAAAAAGATTGCGGTAAGTGTCAAGTTCAGATGGAGAACAAGACGCACCAAAATGATTTTTTTCCACAATGCCAAGTGTTATCACTTTGTAATTGTGAGGCTGAAGACAGAATCCCAGAGGAAACATCAAAGCCGCTTCAGGCCTAGGATCGAGTCCTCCTAGACCCAGAGAGGGATCTCTTTGTTAGATATAGCTTTGTTGATTTGGAATTTTAGGCTAGTTAATGGGTTCAGAGTTTGGATTTTGAATTTGGTTTGGTGGGAAGAGAAAGGGAAAGCCATTGGGAAATGGAGTCAAAGAGGCTTGGGTGATTAAATGCAGAAATATCAAGCATGAGTGAAATAGGGAAAGATAGGTGCACTACCATGGATCTTTCAGACCTTTAAATGTATTATGAAAAGAATAAATGTAAGGCTAGGTAGAGATCGAGGATCAGTTAAGAATTCCTCAATCTGAATAGAATGTAAAGTTCAACAAAAACCGCGAAGAAATTAAGAATTCCTCGATTTGGCGTCAGTGGAAGACAAGAATATTTTAAACATAGCCATAATAGGGTGCTCTAGATAAAAAATCCTATTCTTCACACTTTTTGTTTTACAATTAGAATGCAGAAATACAAAGAAAGAGAAACAATGGAAAAACACATAAAAATAGGAGAAGAATTCACCATTTCAGACACCATATGAATCCGGAACAACTGTTCTTGTATTAATTTTGAAATAGTCACTTGAGGCACAATTAAAAATATCTCCAGAATTGTACCGTTCCCCCTTACAGATATTTTCCCCCCTTTAATACTTCAAACAGTGAAGCATATATGCTAATCCTACTAACTTATTACAATCAATGTCGTAACTGACAACTACATTATTTTTCCTACGTAACAGAGAAGGACTAACATCATTTGACATGTGAAAATAAGGCAATGGGAGTTATTAAGGACATATGGACATATGGCACTGTTTTGATTCCCTTTAAACGCGCAATTCGATCAAATATCCCATCTTCTTTCTAAAAATAGAGAAATTTTTATAAAACTAATGACACATGTATAACTAATCAACGGTCTTCAAGGAAGTGATTGCAACAGGGGTGACATGCATAAAACTTCCTCCTTATTCTCAGGATGTTTTTATTAACAATGCTTTACCCTTCGAGAGATGGATAACATACAGGAATAATGATTTGAATTCATTGATTGATCTCCATCAACATCAAGTGAACACCTGCACCCATGTCCCTCTAGCTGGGCGTAATCTCCTTTTAACATCTAATGATCCTGGCCTAGAGCATTTTGATAGTGGTGAGCTTTGGGTTTGAACAGTTGTTCAACTCTGCATTTTTATTTTTTGGTCATGGAGAGTTATCCCATCTGAATGTACTCCTGCCACAGTCCCTCTTCCATCCATTAGGGGAATTCTCAGGTCTAAAATGGGCCTCCTAAGGAAATAATAAAATAAGAGCTAAACCAATAAAATAATATTTATGAATTTGTAGTTCACTTTTTGTATCAAAATCCATGTAACCGTGATTAAATTAAATTCAAAATTTGTACCAAAATAAAATTAATAAAAAAATTGTATTGATGTGACTATAAATAAGATTAAGTTTTTCAAGAAAAAGTCATTATCATTGAACAACTAATGAATTTTTCCTTTGTACTTAAATAATTTAAAGTAAAATATAAATATAAATTCTTAAATTCTTAATTATATGATATAATATTAATTAAAATTTTATTATTTAAATTATATAATAGCATTTAATTAATATAATATATATAACATGTAACATGTAGGGATATACATTGTTTCTTTCAAAAAATATGAAATGACAATAATAATATTTAATTAAAAAAGTATGAAATGACATTTATTATGAGTACTTTACTTTATGGATTTAAAAGTACTTAGAGCACTACAATGGTTAACCATGAGTTTTTATCCACCATTGAGAATGTGAGAAGTAAGTACCTTTAACTCAAACAATGCCACAACAACCATTAGGGATGACGTCATCCCCTAAAATGTGATTGGTTCTCATAAAGTGAATTTTGATTATACATTTTCCTTAGGAGGCACATTTTAGACCTCAAAATTCCCCTAATGATTCCACTTGTGGACATGAAACAACTGAAGTGGAGATCTATTTGTTTCAACCTTGAAGTCAAAATTCGCTTACCATTGAGTTTGGCTTGTAAAACCCGAAACTAGATTTCGGAGGGTAAAACAGGTGGTAAGCTACTTCGGAAGGGGGGGGGGGTTTGAAATTCTTTGGAGATGACAGATAGGTGTATGGGCATAGACCAAAACCATTTAATTTGAACCCCCCCAAGAGTTAAAACGCAGATGGAGAGGGGGGGTGAAAATCTATATCGGTCGTCGAATGGAAGCAGGGTAAGGCGGATGAGTGGTGGGTGAGCAGGTGAGGGAATGGATTTTAAGGACAATGGTTTGATGTGATGGTAAAATCAAGCCCTACTGATATCACATCGGAACATACAAGGCTTAACTTGTGACTACTTAACAATAAATGTAGAAATTGCCGATTGTGATATGCGATGACGATATCGCATTGCAACATAGCAACCCAAAACTCATCGCAAATCAGCATTTCACAATTTTAAGTCTCTGATGTTAACTTCTATATCATATCGCATGTGATGTGTGATGGGTGGTGGGAAAGGGTGACGTGGCAGGAAAAAGGGTCCCACCAATGTCTCAAATCACACTTCGGCATTTATAACATAATCCAATGTGCTTATCCTTCGAAACTTGCGATTTGCAATATGTGATTAGGTCCCACCCATGTTGCATCGAGGAGTTTATAGGATTTGGAAAAGGTGTTATGAATGTATTTTTTGGACTTGCGATGTGAAAAGGTGATGGAAGGAAAGGCTTTAATACGGTTATGTGTAGGGAAAGATAAATACTATACCCCATAGGTAATGTATGATATAAATATGAGGTTCATTGTGGTGCAGGACGAGCTGCAGTAAAAGGTATATAGGGTAAGTTTAGAGGGAAATATGATATGGTTGTTAGTGGGTGGGCAGAGTTGCTTTTTTAACTATAAAAATTGAATTTTAATAGTTAAAAGGGGTTTTGAAAGAAATGAAGTGTTGGACTTTAGAGTTCGGAAAACTGAAGGGTAAAAGAGGGTAAATTAAAATAATGATGGAAGAAATGAATTTTTATCATCATTACACCTTATCAGCAACATGTTCCCCTTTCCACTGAACTGAAAAGGCAGATTGATTCCTTTGAAGTCCTTGACATTCAGGATTTCCCTTCCTTTTCTAAAAGATCTGAAGAGAATAGTCAATCACCTTGTGATACTATAGATTATAGGATAATAACAGAGGCTCCAGCTTGGGATGGAAGCTCCTTTAGGAGGTGCCAATAACACCGTATATTAGTAGCCTAATCTGTTGGGTTAATCCCAAATCTCCAACCTAATCTGCTACAAAAAATCTATGACTTAAAATCTTTTATCATCTATTCTAAACCTCAGACAAGAATCTGATCTATGTGTTGGGTCTCAATCTAGTCTCCTAAACTGAGTTCATTTAATTGTCAACCAGGATTTGTAAACTGCTGAAGTGAAATGTACCATATGTACCTAGGTGCTTGTTTCCTAATGCGTTGTGTTTAGTGTTTTGTGATGTTTTTGATCTTTTATGTTGATTTTTGATGTTTTTGGTCTTTTAATGTTTTATGCCTATAATGAAAATGCCTAGAAAACTAATGGAAAGGAGTTGGTGGTCAAAAACAGAGATAAGTCCAATGTTTGGAATGGTAAATGCAATTGAAAACAATGAAGCAGAATCTACATTATGACTGAATGAAAACAAAAGCTTGACAATGACTTTTTAGGCAGATGACACAAATTTAACTTGAGGAATGTTTCCTAAACAATTAAACACTAATGATGCACTACTCTGTCCTAAGCCCTTTTATTCTATGATTAATTCCTAGTTCTATTCTGCAATTGAATGTCACAGAACTTACACTCAAGAAGTTATTGGATTCTGGTTCAAAGTAGTTTTCTTGAGGAAGAGCTTTGTTTATAGAAATGATAAGGAGATTGCAGAGAGGTTTCAGGCCTTATAGTGATTTCGCCTTCTGTTCCTATGGTTATGGATCTATTGTAGTTTGTTAGAACAAGAAGGTGTTTTGTGAATAATGAAGGCTGTCTTTGTAAATTCTAACAACTAAAATAACCTGTTGTGCAAAGGATGACAATGTGACTATGAGATGCAAGTGCAATGAGTTAATTTAAGCATGAACCTAAGATGCTTCTAAACTAGAACAATGTCAAACTGTAAGTCATCATCAAACTTGAAATGAAGTAACTGTTCATAAATTAAATGCAAATGAGACTCCGGAGTTGTTCTGACTAACATGCATTGACCTATGAAGTTACACAATCTGTTTGTTCATCATTTAATGATATTTTGGAAGAGTTCCTTCTTGTGGAAGAGGTAGAACAATTCTGACTGTGGACTTGTATGCAATTGAAAACAAATGAACTAAAAACAAATGAAAAACTAAGCTATCACATCACGGTCATATCTTGAACTTCTTAAGGATGTCTTGGAAGAATTTCTTCTTGTGGAAGAGTGATTAGAACAAGTGCAACTGTGATAGTGAAGAGCAAAAACTACAACTAATTCCTACAGCACTATAGCTATTCATCATTCATCATTATAATATATTGGAAGAATGTCTTCTTGTGGAAGAACTGGAATGAATATAACTACAGTATCTAGTTAAAACAAATACAAATTCAACTCCTATCCTACAGTACCATAGTCATTAAACATTCATCATTTTAGTCTATTGGAAGAGTGTCTTCTTGTGGAAGAACTGGAACGAATATGACTACAGTAGCTAGTTAAAACAAATACAAATTTAACTCCTATCCTACAATACCATAGTCATTTAAACATTCATCATTTTAGTCTGTTGGAAGAGTGTCTTCTTATGGAAGAACTAGAATGAGTACGACTACAATATATAAAACAAAACAACTACTAATTCAATATGCAGAACGTAAAGACAGCTAGGAAAAACTTATCTAGTTTACGCAAAAGAAATCCGTTCAAGGGGCAGGGGCCCTCTACCACTTGACGGCATTCAACTTCAAAATTAAATCACGCCTTCAGGATAATTTTGTCTGCTCCATTAACGATGCAATACTTTGAACATAATGCTCTGTGTCTTCAAAGACGTAACACAGAGTTTTCACAAAATCTAGCAGCAAATCTAATACAAAATTTTCTAACTAAGCTCTCGGCCTACTCAAGAGTTTATAAAGTAAATGCAAGTAACAATAATTACAATAATTTAGGAATGATGTCTTTCCTTATCCAAATCATTTTAGGAGTCTTTGAGGTGACTGCGTGAAGGAGAAAAGACACCTGGACTGAGACAGTCCTAGTAGGAGTCTTCCTTCACAAATGTGTTCCCACGTGCATAACCGTACACAGAATTCATTTCCTCTTCCATAACGAGCAACACACCATGTAGGCACGACGTGGATCATGCCCATATGCATTTTTCCTCAAGAGACCACCTGGAACATACTCAAACATAAAGGTAGCTGCAGAATCGCCGGTTAGCTACGGAATGCATGCATTCTGCAGCTAGTTCCGGTCAAAATGCTTAACAATGGCAACAATCACAAAATTCAACAAGTTAGTCATGTAAACCATTCTAGAAGTAATTTTAACTATTTTTATTGATCAATTGGGTTCAAAATGGAAATGGACAAGGGAGAATGAGGTAAAATGAGGTGAAGGAAAGCACAAATTTGAGGCTCAACATACCCCCACTGCTATTTCTTTGCATGTCCTCATGCAAATCATCCCATGAATTCAGAGGCTTCTGCAAGGACATCTAATCCCCTTCTTCTCCTTTGTCTGAAAGTTAGAGGCCTTCTAGGTTTCCTGATCACAAGTTTGAACCTGAGATTGGTGAGTGCCCTGACCAGCTTTTTATTCCTTGTCTTCAACTTCTCATTGGTTCTCTCCACTTTGTCTATATGCAGGGATAAGGTAGAGTTCATATCTGTTTTGAGTTTGATTTGATCTCTGAGAATTTCGTTTTCATTTTTGATGTGTCTATTCAACAATTCTAACTCATACCTATCCCTCCTCAATATATCAATTTCGGACAGTGGAGGACTGGGAGTTCTCTCTTCTCTTTCTGAAGCTGTTCTCTCTAAAGTTTCCACATAATCATAGATTTCCTGTTGAGCAGGATCAATCTCAGGGGTGCCTTCATAAAAATCTTCATCATCATCCCCTTCAATGGGCATTTCTTCATCTTCAATATTGATTACCCCTGTGTGTTTGATTGAAGTTTTCTTCAATTTTCCTTTTAACCTGTGACTTCTCCTAAGCTGAGAGGACCCCTCCCCTTTTTCTATAACAGATTCCTTGATTATCTTCTCTGCCTTGAGTTGACTCTTGATTCTAGTCAACTTCTCCAAAATGACTTCTTCACTGCTTTCTTGAACCGGTTTGTCAATTTTACCTTTTGGAGTCCTCCATCTCCTACTTCTCTTTGTGGCTTGTGGTTCAGGTGATAGTTCTTTTGCTTCCTCAAAATGATTTCTTATTAATAAATCATCCCATGTATCATTGGTTTTAGATAGATGATGCTCAATCAAAATTTTGACCAACCCATGATGATACAGGGTTGTCTCCAAAAACTGAACTCTTCTCTGAACACAGGAAGCCATTTTCTTCAGACTTTGATACAAGAAATATGGTAAATTCAAATCTTCTCCTAGAAAATGCAACATTAGTCTCATATGGTAGACATAAAATGTCCCATATCTACCCTCACATGTAACAAATTTTTGTAAAAGTAGTATATTCCTCCATTTGCTCTTCAATGCTGTACTGGGAATTCCCTTCTTGAACACACTAACATCCATGTTTGGTGATTTTAAGATTTGTTTCCATGAGTCATTATGGAATTCCCTATTTTTAAACAATCTTTCCCCAGCTCTGGATAATCCTGTAGCCTCTGCTATAAAAACTTCATTAACAGTAAACTTAACATCTCCTATTTCAACCTCAGTGCCTTGGAATGATCTAGCAAATGTTTTGGTGACTTCTTTATGGCAACCATTAAAATTTTCCAAGAATTGGAGCCATCCTATTTGTTGTAGCATCTCCTTGCATTGTGGATAACCTTCTAAATATTTTGATCCTATAGGCTCAATCCTTACGATGAAACCCATGATTTTTCAATATCAATTAACACTCTTCTCTATCCACAAAACAATGGCTTTTGCTTTCGGATTAAAATGGCTTCAAGCTTTTAAAATGGAAATGGTTTTAATTTTGGAATGACATACCTCTAATTTATAATGGCAACAGCTTCAAAGCCTCTGGCTGGTATGCCTCTGTTTGAAAAATGCCCTCGAAACCTTGGATTGATGTACTTCTGTTGAACTTTGGAATGATATGAAAGCAATTTCAATTTTCGAGCTAATGTGTCTCTGATAGACAGTGGTAGATGATTTCAAGTTTCTTTTTGTGCAATACCTCCGTCTTTGGTAACAGAAAGACTTCAAACTCAATCACTGATAAACACTTATGTTTCTAGTACAACAAACTTCAAACTCAACCTCTGTCTCTGGTAGCAAATGGTATGCTTCAAATTCAACACCACAGCATCTCTGTCTCGGGTAACAATAGACTTCAAACTTAATCACTACCACACCTCTGCCTTTGGTAGCGAAAGTCTTCAATTTTAGCACCTCTGTCTTCTGGTAGCAATAGGCTTTAAACTCTACGCGGCCACAATTCTGTGTTGACAGTGGAAGTGCTCCAAACTTTGTTCACAGTGATATGCTATCTATTCACGGGGTCAAGTAGCTTTGAGTCCTCGCCTGTTATACTTTCAAATTTACCTCTCCTGCTCTGCTTCTGATGATAATAATATCTGCCTTCGGAATAGAATACTGGCTACGGAATGAAGTTATGACAATGGTCATGGAATAGAGTGGTGGAGTGAGGTGGCAGGATTGTGTTAATGATTTGAGGAGACGGCGGAAGATTCACGACGGCAGGGAAATCATCATCATTAAATGTGTTGGTTAGGAGACGTGGGAAATTCAAATGCTTTGGCCGTTTCACCGCTTATTTGCTATCGGATATGAAGTTTAAAATGGAAGATTTTAACATAAAGTCTGTAAAGGGTTTGTTTGGTGTTTGATCAATAAAACAATTAAAATAACCTTTCGAATAATCCACAAATAAACTATGCTGAATTCTTATGAAATTCCATCGTAATTTTAAATTTGTTACCTCTGCCCTTGATGTTTTCGTAGCCTTTGTCTTCTTTGCTCATTTTTGGAGGAATCTTTCACTATTTTCTTGATGTCTTTGATTCATGAATTCACTGGATCACTTTGTTGTAATTCTGATGTCTGCTAGTTGATACCTTCAGGACTTGTAGCTGTGGAAAGACTATTGGGCTGCAGAAAGGCTGATCAGCTGCAGAATGTACACTGAGCTGCAGAATGTCCCTGTAGAACATTTTTATCATGAAAATGAAATGTTTTTGAAGTATGGATGAAATGGATGAAAATGGATGATGGATTATGATATGTATGAAGTAGTTAATGGAATGGGATGGATTCAGTTCATGGAATGAAGGAACATAAGGGTTGTACTGTAGTTCATGACATATTTTATTCACTTACAGCAAGGTATCAAATTTTGTATTTTGAGATGAAAATGAAATGAATGGAAGATGGAGTGAAATGAATGAGATGTAGAATGGAGTGAAAATGTGAATGATGGCTGAGATGAAGTATGGATGAATAAATGAATGGAGTGAGATGAAATGAATCATAAGTACTATGGCACTATACTTATGATTTTTAGAACAGCTGCTTATGAAAACAAGAATGGGAAAAGTTAGAGTGTCAGAGAAACTCTGATTTTCACCCTATCTTTTCTGCATAAACATGCCAATCAGTGATTGGTTTTCATGTTTATACCTTTATTTTATTTTATTTTTTTTTAATTTTTTACAAGAGAAATGCTTCAGAAAATTTAATCAAGTTGATGAAGAAGAGAGACTCTTCTTCATTAACTTCACATCATTGTCTTCTTGGAACTTCTTGACAAACTCTTCTCTTGAGAGTGGCTTATGGTATAGCTTCAGTCTATGACCATTCACAAGAAAAGTGACCTCTTCTTCATCGATAGTTCTGATTTTTACTGCCCCATTATCAAAAATTCGAACAATTTCATATGGCCCAAGCCAATGTGTCTGAAATTTCCCTTGAAAATCTCTGAATTTTGAATCAAACAAGAGAGCCCAGTCACCCTCTTTGAATTTCTTCTCCTTGATGTACTTGTCATGCCATATAGCCCTTTGCTGTTGGACTAGACTTGTTTTCTGAACTGCATCTTGTCTGATCTCATCCAATTCATTAATTTGCTCCAGTCTATGCTTTTGTGCCTCCGTTAGATCAAGTCCTAGCTGAACTGCCATCTTGAATGTTTGAATTTGGAACTCTATAGGAAACAAAACTTGCTTCCCTTAAACAAGCTCATAAGGAGTATGGCCTGTTGTGTTTCTCCATGTAGTTCTATAGGCCCACAAGGCTTCAGGAAGCCTATCTACCCAATCTCTTCTATGTAGATGAACAGTCTTTGTTAGGATTCCTTCAATGACTTTGTTAGTGGATTCCACTTGACCATTTGCTTGTGGATGATAAGGAGTAGATGTTATATGTCTGATTTTGTACTTCTCCATCATTTGCTCCACTAGCCTTGATGTAAATTGAGCTCCTTGATCCGTAACAATTTCCCTTGGGACACCAAAACGAGTGAAAATATCCTCAAAAAGAAAAGTAACTACAGATGATTCATTAGCAACAAGTAATGGTTTAGCTTCTACCCACTTAGTAACATAATCAGTGCAAACTAATATATATTTCTTTTGTCTTGATGGAGGACTAATAGGTCTTACAAAATCCAAAGCCCATTTTTCAAAAGGTTCAATGTGTACCTGAGGTTGTAATGGCATCTCACCTGAAGGAGAAGGTTTCCCTACCCTTTGGCAACTGTCACACCTTTTGACATACTCCCTTGCATCTTGAAACAAAGATGGCCAATAATATCCTAAATTAAGGATCTTATAGGCTGTCCTCTTATCTGCAAAGTGTCCGCCACAAGGTTCATCATGACATGCCTTGAGAATTTCAGGCATCTCATCTTCACGAACACACCTTCTAATGATCAAATCTGGACTTGTCTTGTACAACTCATTAGCGACCCATGAATAATTTGCACTATCATTAATGATTTTTCTTTTATCCCTTGCATTCATAATTGAAGGAAATTTTCCTGAAACTAAATAATTAGCAATATCGGCAAACCATGGAGTTTGAGTAGAAACTGCAAAAAGATATTCATCAGGAAATTGATCTTCAACCGGAGTGTCATCTTTGATATTTTGAATTCTAGACAGGAAGTCAGCCATAGTGTTTTGTTTTCCAGGCCTATCTAGAATAGTAATGTTGAATTCTTGCAATAACAACAACCATCTTATAACTCTACCATTAGTGATTGATTTATTCATTAAATATCTAATGGCAGAATGATCAGTGTGAATAAAAGTTTCATAGCCTGTTATATAGTGTCTAAATTTGTTAATGGCATGAACAACAGCTAAAAACTCTTTTTCAGTTACAGTATAGTTTAACTCTGCAGGAGTCAAATTTTTACTGATATAATAGATGGCATAGGGAATTAAATCTTTATGTCCCAATACTGCTCCTAGAGCTGTATCGGAAGCATCTGTCGAGATATGAAAAGGTAACTTCCAGTTAGGTCCCCTTAATATAGGTGCTTCAGAAATTTTGGTTTTCAGGGTTTCAAAAGCTAACTGGCAATCAGAAGTTCACTTAAATTCACAATCTTTGGTGAGTAATTTGAAGAGAGGAGATGCTATTTTGGTGAAGTTTTCTATAAATCTCCGATAATACCCTGTAAATCCTAGAAAACTTCTAACATCTCTTTGACAACTTGGAATGGATAGGTTAGAAATAACTTCAACTTTAGCCTCATCAACTCTAATCCCATCCCCTGAAATGTGGTGCCCTAAAACAATACCTTCAGTGAACATCATAAAACATTTTTCATGACTAAGAGAAAGGTTTGCTTCTTGACATCTTTTTAAGACCTTTTCCAAATTTTCTAAAGCCTCTTCAAATGTATCCCCATAAACTGTAAAATCATCCATGTACACCTCTACACAGTCATGTATTAGATCAGAAAAAATTCCTAATACTGCTCTTTGGAATGTGGCAGGTGCATTGCACAATCCAAATGGCAATACTCGGTAGGCATAAGTACCCCAAGGACAAGTAAATGTGGTTTTATCTTGGTCTTCAAGTGCTACTTGGATTTGATTGTAACCACTAAACCCATCTAGGAATGAAAATTACTTTTTGCCAGCTAATGTATCTAATACTTGATCTATGAAAGGTAAGGGAAAATGGTCTTTAAGAGTAGCTTTATTCAGTTCTCGGTAGTCAACACACACCCTCCATTTTCCATTTTCCTTAGGTACAATTACTAAAGGGGAAACCCACTGACTATCTGAAATAGGATAAATGAAGTTAACATTTAACAATTTTTGTAATTCTTCCTTGACAATTTCCCTAAGATTTGGATTCATCCGTCTTTGAGGTTGTCTAATTGGTTTGCAATTTGCCTCTATATAGATGTGATGAGTACAAGTCTTGGGACTTATCCCTTTCATGTCAGTGTATTCCCATGCATATGCAGAAGAATGTCTCTGTAATACTTTGACTAGCTCTTCTTGTTGAGATTTTTCTAGGTTTTTGTTTATGTTCAAGGTTTTTCCTGGAAAAATTTCACTTGTAGAACTGCCAAATTTATCCATAGAATGAAAAGACATCTGCCTAGATGACAAAAATTCAATATTGGATCCCTCCTGAAATGATTCATGTTTATGCTCTGGAGAAGATTCAAAATTTTCTAGAGTATTCAGAATTTGATTATCTTCACTAATTTCTAAAATTGTGAAGAGTGGTTGTAAGTATTCTTCATCCTCTATCCATTGAGTGTCATCTAATTATGATTATCTGAGTAATCCATGCTCCAGGTGAATGCATTGAAGGAACTTCCATCAAATATATATCTGGGACCTAAACTAATAAAACTTCAAGTTTGTACAGACAGTCTTCTAATATAGCAAGGATGGCCTCCTAGATTATTCTTGGGTGTGGGATCATTTAGTCTGCAAGGTGCTTTCCAAAAAGTCTACAGGACTTGAATGTCTTCTCCCCATCTAGTCCGATCCTGAATCTGTCTTGCTAAATATGACAATGTGATTGTGAAGAAGATTAGGAAGTTTTGGGTTGTATGATTATAACTCTGTAATTATTTATTCTGTCTAAGTCAATAGGTATATTTTTGAATTTCAATTCCATTGATGCTTGAATTTTAACAATGATTTCTGGGTCAAGGTACTTTGAATAGTAATCTTTTCATGTATCTCTACTCATTGTCACCGTTTCAGTTTTCTTCTGGATTTCCTCACCAATGTTTTCTATTGTTGTCTTCATACTCAACTCCTTTATTGTTTTGGCTAAAATTGGGATTTCTTTGATGGCTTGCAATAATGGAATTTTAATACAAACATTTCTCAATTCATCTAAGAAATCATAATTAGGCACCATTATTTGTTTTTCTACACCTTTATCAATTTGTAGTCTTTCCGGAAAGGGAGGTATAGAAGTAGATGTGGATGGTTGCTCTAATACTGGAGTTGGGCTTATTGGATCTTTTTGTTTCAGTTTTTCAATGTTTTGGCCTTGAAAGGATGTACCTTCCTCAAGACTTTTATTAACCCGTAGGGAGTCTTCCTCAGAATTATCTTGTTCTTGTATGATCACAGAAGGTTTCCTTTTCTCAAGTATCCTTCTAGACCTAAGTTGAACATCACTAAGGTCTAGAGGAGTAATCAAGTAAGTTGGGAATTGTTGTCCTTCTATCATATATGTATTCTGAGGGTTCTTATTATTGGGGTTTGGTATGGGCTGAGCTGGCAATTGATTGGATTTTTGTGGGAATGGCAATGGAAGTGGTTGATTTTGATGAGGTTGGTTCAGATGATGTTGTTGAGGATTTTGTTGAAAATTTTGTTGAAGATTTTGAGGAAAATTTTGTTGAGGATTTTGAGAATAAAAATGTGGATATGGTGGATAAGATGGTGGATACTGATAATATGGAGAGTATCTTCCATAGGGACCTTGTGCTCCTTGTGCCCAAGCTTGAGATTGATTTTGAAATTGGGGCCAAGGTTGCTGCCAAGAATTCCAAGGTGGAGGTTGATTATACATTTGATCATGGAATCCTTGTGTCTGAGATCCTGCCAAGGTCTTCTAGATACAAAGTTAAGAGATTCTGTGGAATCTGTAGGAGTTTCTTCCTGAAAAACAGCCTTGAGACCAGGAAGAGAAGGACAACTCTTGGTCTCATGTTTCTCAGCACAAATAGCACAGGTTTCTACAACTTTTACATCTAGAGGACACTCTCTCAAGGCATGTTTCTTTCTACATTTGGGACAAAAGATTTCCAAAGCATCAGATTCATCCTTTTGCTTGTTTTGTATCTTGAGGGTGTCTATTTGTTCACTAAGACTCCCTAAGATGTCAGATTTAAAATCATCAAGCATGTGTCCTATTTCTGATCTACTTACTGTCCCGGAAGCAGATTTACTTGCCCTTGCAAGAGCAGGATCTCTTGGACCTTTGACAATTTTAGATTTCCCTCTGGAAAGGTTGATACATAACTCAGATATTTCAGGTAATGTGAGTTGTGATATATCCCCTTTTCCCATCATGTTAAAGATATCCAACCATTCATCCCTAATTGTTTTCAACAGAAGAGCTTTTAAAGTGTCCTGATCTAGGTTTTCCATTTGTGCCCTTTTTATGTTGTATTTAAATCTTTCCAACAAATCTTCTAAGTTTTCATCTTATTTTTGTAACATCTTGAACACTTCTTCCTTATGATTAACCGGCATACAATAATCTAAGTATCTCTCTAGAAATGCTTGTCTCATGTCTTCCCATGTTCTAATAGAACTACTGTTTAAACTCATAAACCACTTCAATGCTGCTCCTTTCAGAGTTGAAGGAAATAATTTCAATTTTTGAGCATCTTGTAGATAGTCATAAGTTCTACACAGCACTTCAAATTCGAATAAGAAAGTTTCAGGATCCTCAGTTTTAAGTCCATAGAATTTCGGAAGGACAGAAGGTGAAATGTTTTTCATGGTTGTATTGGTTTCTTCATCAAATATAGGGAACCCAAAAGAGCTTCCTATTCTACCTCTTCCTCCTTCTGCACCTCTACCTCCTTCTCCTCTTCCTCCTTCTCCCCTACCTCTACCTCTACCTCCTCCAAACAATGTGTGTTCTCCATTAACAACTCCTCCTCCTCCTTCTTCTGTGATGGTTGACTCCCCTGTGGAAGTAGAAAGGTTTGTGTCCTCAACAAAAGTTTTTGGATCCTTTTCTATGGCAGGTTCAGTGGATGAAGTGGAAGGTTTCTCTAATGGAATAGGTGACCTTAGATCTTCTAGAAGTCCAAGATCAGTAAAGGATGGAAGATGGGTTTGAGTTGAAGGTGTACTAGTTCTGGATCTAGATGAAACAAGTGGTGTTCTAGAAATCAAACTTCTGCCTCTGTTGCTTATAAATCTTCCCCTTGAATCTCTCTCCCTACGCATAAAATTGTTTTTGGATGCTAAGAAACAAAGGTTACCTAGTTTTCACTTCCCCGGCAACGGCGCCAAAATGTTGGGTCTCAATCTAGTCTCCTAAACTGAGTTCATTTAATTGTCAACCAGGATTTGTAAACTGCTGAAGTGAAATGTATTATATGTACCTAGGTGCTTGTTTCCTAATGCGTTGTGTTTAGTGTTTTGTGATGTTTTTGATCTTTTATGTTGATTTTTGATGTTTTTGGTCTTTTGATGTTTTATGCCTATAATGAAAATGCCTAGAAAACTAATGGAAAGGAGTTGGTGGTCAAAAATAGAGTTAAGTCCAATGTTTGGAATGGTAAATGCAATTGAAAACAATGTAGCAGAATCTACATTATGACTGAATGAAAACAAAAGCTTGACAATGACTATTTAGGCAGATGACACAAATTTAACTTGAGGAATGTTTCCTAAACAATTAAACACTAATGATGCACTACTCTGTCCTAAGCCCTTTTATTCTATGATTAATTCCTAGTTCTATTCTGCAATTGAATGTCACAGAACTTACACTCAAGAAGTTATTGGATTCTGGTTCAAAGTAGTTTTCTTGAGGAAGAGCTCTGTTTATAGAAATGATAAGGAGATTGCAGAGAGGTTTCAGGCCTATAGTGATTTCGCCTTCTGTTCCTATGGTTATGGATCTATTGTAGTTTGTTAGAACAAGAAGGTGTTTTGTGAATAATGAAGGTTGTCTTTGTAAATTCTAACAACTAAAATAACCTGTTGTGCAAAGGATGACAATGTGACTATGAGATGCAAGTGCAATGAGTTAATTTAAGCATGAACCTAAGATGCTTCTAAACTAGAACAATGTCAAACTGTAAGTCATCATCAAACTTGAAATGAAGTAATTGTTCATGAATTAAATGCAAATGAGACTCCGGAGTTGTTCTGACTAACATGCATTGACCTATGAAGTTACACAATCTGTTTGTTCATCATTTAGTGATATCTTGGAAGAATTCCTTCTTGTGGAAGGGGTAGAACAATTCTGACTATGGACTTGTATGCAATTGAAAATAAATGAACTAAAAACAAATGAAAAACTAAGCTATCACATCACGGTCATATCTTGAACTTCTTAAGGATGTCTTGGAAGAATTTCTTCTTGTGGAAGAATGATTAGGACAAGTGCAACTGTGATAATGAGTAACAAAAACTACAATTACTTCCTACAGTACTATAGTTATTCATCATTCAGTGTTATGATCTATTGGAAGAATGTCTTCTTGTGAAAGAACTGGAATGAATATAACCATAGTATCTAGTTAAAAACAAATACAAATTTAACTCCTATCCTACAATACCATAGTCATTAAGCATTCATCATTTTGATCTATTGGAAGAATGTCTTCTTATGGAAGAACTGGAATGAATTATGGCTACAGTAGCTAGTTAAAACAAATACAAATCTAACTGATATCCTACAATACCATAGTCATTAATCATTCATCATTTTGGTCTGTTGGAATAATGTCTTCTTGTGGAAGAACTGGAACGAATTATGGCTACAGTATATAAAACAAAACAACTACCAATTCAAATGCAAAATATAAAGGCAACTAGGAAAAACTTATCTAGTTTACGCAAAAGAAATCCGTACAAGAGGCAGGGGCCCTCTACCACTTGACGGCATTCAACTCCAAATTAAATCACGCCTTCAAGATAATTTTGTCTGATCCATTAACGATGCAAGAGTCTGAACATAATGCTCTGTGTCTTCAAAGACGTAACACAGAGTTTACACAAAATCCAACAGCAAATCTAACACAAAATTTTCTAACTAAGCTCTCGGCCTACTCAAGAGTTTATAAAGTAAATGCAAGTAACAATAATTACAATAATTTAGGAATGATGTCTTTCCTTATCCAAATCATTTTAGGAGTCGTTGAGGTGGCTGCGTGAAGGAGAAGAGACACCTGGACTGAGACAGTCCCAGTAGGAGTCTTCCTTCACAAATGTGTTCCCACGTGCATAACCGTACACAGAATTCATTTCCTCTTCCATAACGAGCAACACACCATGTAGGCACGACGTGGATCATGCCCATATGCGTTTTTCCTCAAGAGACCACCTGGAACATACTCAAACATAAAGGTAGCTGCAGAATCGCCGGTTAGCTACGGAATGCATGCATTCTGCAGCTAGTTCCGTTCAAAATGCTTAACAATGGCAACAATCACAAATTTCAACAAGTCAGTCATGTAAACCATTCTAGAAGTAATTTTAACTATTTTTATTGATCAATTGGGTTCAAAATAGAGATGGATAAGGGAGAAATGAGGTAAAATGAAGTGAAGGAAAACACAAATTTGAGGCTCAACACTATGTACTACAATTTGAAATGAAACTACAGCTGAAATTATGCACTGCAAACCATCAAACTGAAATTAGTGTTGCACCTAGAAAATCTGATTGCTGAAATTTGAACTATGCTGAAACTGAAAACTGGAAGAAATATTAAAATAAAATCGAAAAGATGCTCAAAGTACTGAGCTTATTGGCACTCCTACCTTCATCTAGTCTAATAAAAAATTATCCCATCAAATAATAATCAGACTTCAAATGTAACCATTCAAGCAAATGAGTGCTTAACTGAAACAAACCTTCCATTTCCTTGGGTAGAATAATGGGCTCAAAACATGGCAACTTAACTCTTCAACTGAATTCAATAGCTATTAATCAACCTGGTGGACACTTCCTTCAGTGATGACCATAATAAACTGCTCAAAGGATCTAGGTAAACATGCAACATGATATCCCTCAGATGATTGGTGATATAAAAACATACCTCATCCTAGACTATTCCCTTGCCTCTGTGCTGGCACTGATTGTCTTCACATGGCAAAGATGAAACTTTTTTTTCTTCTTTGTCCATGATAATCAGTTGTTCGATGTGCTCTTCCTCATTCCCTTTATCATTCAGAAAATTGTAGTGAAGCTGTGAATTCTCAATAATCTCGGGCCAAGGGTCATTAGCTGATGAGTCTTATTTTGGAAAGCTTTCTTGGCTTTCATTAGGAAAACTTGATTGGTGTTCAACCTCTGGATAAAACATTGTTGGTTGAATACGCTCTTGTAAATTTGGTCCATCAAAATCTGTTGCTTTTTCTTCTGGATTACTAGACTACTGGAGGTTTTCACTACTGTCCTCTACTAGATCTAGTTCAGGGAATTGAAGTTCTTCTTTAACCATCTACTGATCAGATTTTCCTTGTGCTGCTAGGGATATTTCCTGTGATGAAACTTCACGAACTTATGGATAGCATATCTCATTCCTTTTTTCATGATGAGAAGACATTTCAGACAAAACTTCCACTTTATGAAATGGTCTTTCTTCTAAAAATTATAATATCTCATCATTCATAAACTCACCATCATCATAGTAATCCTCCAGATATTCAATAAAACTTTGAAAGTTATCACAAAATTCTTGAAATAGTGACAAAGAGGGATAATCTTCTTTATACTTGTCACAAAACACAACATGAAAACACTTTAGAGAACTTATACTTACAACTAGTAGACCTTCATACCAAATCCTAGCTTTCTCTTCTAAACTAGCCACAAACATTTTCATAAGATAGTCCTCTAGAAATTGGATTTTAAATCAACGAGAATGCACATAAAATCTTAAAAAATGTATAGTAGCATCATCTCCTTTCTTATCTCTAAACACTGGAAGATATTTTAACCAATCAATGTTTGGCATGGGATTTGGAAAACCTGGGATCTTCGATTTGTCTAAAGGAAAATACCTGTGTTGTATTCCTGAATTCATCTTTTCAATCAATCGAATAATGGAGTCACCGTATGTTCACAAAAAATCTGGATTCTTCTACCAGTGGAGCCTTTAGGTCAATTGAAAATTATGGAGTCGCCAGGTGGATGATTTCAACCTTCTTATGTCTACCTATTTGTCCACCATCATCAACCAGATCTGAACTTGATAATTGTTACTGAGAAACATAAAACTCATCCCTGGCATGGTCACCACTATGTTATCACTCCGTAATTCCAAGGCTGAAGACAGAATCTCGGAGGCAACATCAAAACCACTTCGGGCCTAGGATCTAGCCCTCCTAGAACTAGAGAGGGATCTCTCTGTTAGATATAACTATGTTGCTTTGGGATTTTAGGCTAGTTAATGGGTTCAGAGTTTGGATTTTTAATTTGTTTTGGTGGGAAGAGCAAGGGAAATCCATTGGGTAATGGAGTCAAAGAGGCTTGGGTGATTAAATGCAGAAATATCAAGCATGAGTGAAACAGATCAAGATAGGTGCACTACCATGGATCTTCCAAAACTTTAAATAGATTATGAAAAGAAGAAATGTAAGGCTAGGTAGAGATTAAGGATCAATTAAGAATTTTTCAATCGGACTAGAATGTAAAGTTTAGCAGAAACAAAGGAGAAATTAATGATTCCTCGATTTGGCGTCAGTGGAAAACATAGACTATTGTAAACAAAACCAGAATAGGGTGCTCTAGATAATAAATCGTATTCTTCACACTTTCTATTTTACAATTAGATTTCAGAAATACAGAGAAATAGAAACAATGGAAAAACACATAAAAACATGAGAATAATTCACCATTTCCGACACCACATGAATCCTAAACAACTAGTCTTGTATTACTTTTCAAATATTAACTTGAGGCACAGTGAAAACCATCTCCAGAACTGAATTGTTTCCCCCTTACACATATTTTCCCCACTTTAATACTTCGAACAGTGAAGCATATATGCTAATCCTACTAACTCATTACAATCAACGTCGTAACTAACAGCTAGTTTCTTTTGCCTATGTAACAAAGAAGGACTAACATCAATTGACATGTGCAAATAAAGCAATAGTAGTTTTTAAAGACATCTAGACATTTGGCACTGTTTTTATTCCCTTTAAATGCACAATTCGATTGAAGCTCCGATCTTCTTTATAAAAATATAGAAACTGTTATAAAACTAATGACACATGTATAACTAATCATCAGTATTTAAGGAAGTGATTGAAACATGAGTGACATGTGTAAAACTTCGTCCTTATTCTCAGGATGTTGTTATTAACAAGATCTAGACATGAAATAATTGAAGTGGAGGTCAATTCGTTTCAACCTCGAAGTCAAAATTCGCTTATTGCTCAGTTTGACAAGCAAAACCCAAAACCAGATTTCGGAGGGTCTAGTAGGTGGTAATTTGATTCGTATGGGGGGGGTCCGAACTTATTTGGAGATGACACGTAGGTGTATGGGTGGATACCAAAACCGTTTAATTCGGATTTCCCCCCGTCGGTAAAACTCAGATGGAGGGGGGGGGCTGAAAATCTATATCGACCGTCGGATGGAAGTTGGATAAGGCAGATGAGTGGTGGGTCAATGGGTAAGCGAATGGAGTTTAAGAACAATGATTTGACGTGATGGTAAAATCGGGCCCTACTGGTATCACATCCCAACCTACAAGGCTTAACTTGCGAATACTTAACAATAAATGTAGAAATTGTCGATTGCAATATGCGATGACAATATTGCATTGCAACATAGCAACCCAAAACTCATCGCAAATAAGAATTTCAAAATTTTAAATATTCGTCATTAACTGCTATATCATATCACATGCGATGTGTGATGGCTTGTGGGAAATGGTGACATGGCAGGGAAATGGGTCCCACCAATGTCGCAAATCGCACTTCGGAATTTATAACATAATCATGCGTGCTTATCCTCTAGAACTTGTGATTTGCGATATGTGATCGAGTCCCACCCATGTCGAATCAGGGAGTTTATAGGATTTGGCAATGGTGTTATGAATGAATTTTTCAGACTTGCGATATGAAAAGGTGATGGAAGGCAAGTCTTTAATATGGTTAAGTGTGGGGAATGATAAATACTATACCTGATAAGTAATGTATAATATAATTATGAGGTTCGATGTGGTGCGGGCAGAGATCCAATAAAAGGGATATAGGGTAAGTTTAGAGGGAAATATGAAATGGCTGTTAGTGGGTGGGCAGAGCTGCTTTTTTAACTATAAAACTTTAATTTTAATAGTTAAAAGGGGTTTTGAAAGAAATGAAGTGTTGGACTTTAGAGTTCGAAAAAATGAGGGGTAAAAGAGGGTAAAAGGAGTGAATGAGGGCAAAAATGAAGTTTTCTCACCATTACACCTTATCAACAACACTTTCTCCTTTCCACTGAACTAGAAAGGCAGATTGATTCCCTTGAAGTTCTTGACAGTTAGGATTTCCCTTCCTTTTCTGAAAGATTTGAAGGGAATAGTCAGTAACCTTGTGATACTATAGATTATAGGATACTAACACCACGTTTGGTTGAAATATCCATAGAAATTGTTTCTCAGATATTTGATGGGTTTCGCTCAGAATCGACGGTGTGGATAGGAATAGAATTTGTCAAGAAATCAACGACTGTAGGGTGATATAGTTCAATTGGATTATCTTCATTGTAATATGGAAGATGGGTTCATTGATGTGATTCTGCCCATGGTTCTTATTCTGGCATCATTTATTCCATAACGCTCTCATTGGTTGAGAATACACGTGAAAAATTATTATAAGAATTACCATAATCCAAAGAACGATCAACCTAAATGGTCGAAGAAAAAGGATTTGGATTGGCATCATAAGCCAAAAATATTGATTGTTATGCTAGCTCAATTGGACTTAGCGTCATGATTTCGCCCAGCCTATCTATTTTGGAATCATTGAGAATATTCCTTAAGTCAGATGAAGTGGAAGATGTCATATTACAAGTCTCTATATTTCTTATTTCCCCCAATGTCGCAGGCGGCGATAACGATAAAGTGCCCATTAAGGAAGAATCCTTAAAGAACCCTACACCAATGTTTTGAAGAGATGGTGGGGGTTTGTGAAAAAATGGAACACTTCTAGTTTTCTGGGAACCAGAGATGAAGAAAGAGATTTTATCAATGGTTTTGATGCTTCCCTAATTGGGGAAGATGACCATATGAAAGTAAGTGTAATATCCCCAAAAGGGACTGCTTAGCAAGGCATGCCTGAAAAATGCATTTTTTAGGGATGTGTGCTTTAGCAACCAAGATCATCCCTTGGATCCCTTATATCTGATAATATAAGACCAAAATCCAAGAGGAGATCAGAAACCAGTCAACCTAGGTGAGGCAAACATGCCTCCCACACCTAGTATGGCTTGAATATTGCCCAAGGAAGGGATGCAGCAGTATGTAAAGACAA
Organism: Pinus albicaulis; assembly: GCA_034641835.2. NCBI lineage: Eukaryota > Viridiplantae > Streptophyta > Pinopsida > Pinales > Pinaceae > Pinus > Pinus albicaulis. Next base: position 908,752,257 of record CM076573.1, on the reverse strand, counting down.
AAATAGAATAAAAAAAAGCTTTCCACACAAAAATATGTTAATAAACAATTCATAATCAATTTTATGTACATCATCAAGAAGCATTATCCATTCTACCCACAAAATATGGGCAAAAGCAGCAATTTAAGCCCTAAAAAGGTTAATTTCAGAGATCTACATAAAAAAAAGAGGAAATTGATGGTTTTATCTGTTAGAATATGTTATAGGGGACTCACATATCAAATTTCAGCAAAAACCAATCACTCTATCTATGTTAAACAGATCTCCCAGTCTCGGTATGGTTTGAAAATGCCCAAACCCCGTGACTTAGCTAATGCAGAATTTTATGAAGCCTTCACAACATATTTTTTAGATTGTTTATGATGAAATATTATTTAAACAACAAATATGGAGTGAATTTCATTAGATCATGAAGAAAAATGGAGTATCAGCCTCTTTTACACATTTTATAAATGACCCAATAAGTGTTTCCTGAAAGTACAAGTGTAGAATGACAGATCTGCAGAAAATGGATCTGGAAAAATTAGTACACTGTAGATCTATAAGAAAATAGTTTAATAATACATGATATAGAATAATAATGATGTACAAATCTTTCCAAGAGAAGGGTTGGCCCTTCCTCCAAGGAACAAGCTCAAAAGCAAGGGTATAAACCTTGCTACTGCAACACTGAATAGAATAACATAGTTCCTGCAAATAGTTGCACTAGAAGAGATGGAGAATATATTGGCCACAAGCCAAGTTCTAAATATCAGCCTAAAGAGCTAATACACTCTTCTAGGAGGATAAAAGACTCACTCACTGAGAAGAGGCACTAGTATAGTCTAGATCTGAATAGATCTAGTCTCCACTTGCTGCAGCTCACTGAAACAAGTAAACCCCAACAGGATTTACGCTGTCCAAGGGAGATGGAGCTTGGCCATATGCTTGATAGTGGAAGAGAAGTATAATTCCCTCCAAGATCTACTCAATGGAAGGAGAGATAATCCCTAAACAAGAAATCCTCACAAGTCTCTACTAAACAGCCAAGAGAAATCGAATTGTCTAAACAGACATAAAAATAAATTATCATCAACAACAATATTCTCTTGAGCATTTCCCTTCCTTTTATAAGATGAGATCTTGAGAAAACCTAAACCACCTTCAAAACTCTAGCTCCTTTCACATGAAGATCCTCCATCTAAAACTGCGTTGATCAACAAGGAGGTTCAATGTATCTGGACAGTACTGTGATTTGGTTCAGTTGACCCAGTCAAACTCCTCAATCATTTTTCACATTCAAGGGTATTTTATTGAGACAACCCTGATTTGCCTCTGTTCACATTGGGCATTGATTTATTTTGATGTTTTTAGGAGTTTACATGTCCTCCTTTATATTTTATTCATCAATTAAGAAAATCAAAACAAAATGAAATATTCCTATTAGCTTGGGATAATTAGGAATATTACAGCCCTCCCCTCCAAAAAAATTTCTTGCTCTCAAGCAACTAATAAGGTGAGTGCTGCAAATTCTCCCATGTTCCCATCAGAACATGTACTGCAGAAAATGTGGGAATCTCCTTCCCAAAAGGACACATTCAAACCATGTGCCTCACTCAACATCATGTCTGCCATCAAGATAAAAACAACACCAGAAATTGGGACCATGATTGGCATCAAAACGATGGAATTACTGATGGTTTCATAAAGTTTTGGCAGGTACCAACAGTTTCCCAAGTGGTGACAACGCAATTTTCCAAACTGTTGCTTTAGAAAAATACATGGCAAATTGTTTCTTGATACATGGTTAATCATATGAATCAACTGAACATACATGTAATGAAAAAACATCTACGCAAGGCCACATAAGAGATGGCCATCTCCATCATATGGTTTGGCCCAACATTGGTCATGGAGAAAAATCAAGATCTTGCTTACTTTTGGAGCAATGCACTGCCAAGAGATGGTAAGAGCATGCAAATATTGTGTTGCAAAAACAAAGCTCTCACCACATGTTGGAAGTAAGAAGACACGTGGACCCATGAATGGATCCTCCATAGTAGGTTGGCCCACTTCCATGAAGATAAATGAACCAAGTGTTGCCTGCAAATCCTCTCCCTCATGCTTCGAAACCCAAGACAAGAAGAGTACATCATAGTAATAGACGTCCCCATCTAATACCTCATCTTCGTTACCTCCTCTTTTCCCATCAAGTGCATCAAGTGTGAAGTGATCCTGGGGATACTCCATCAATAAACCCCAACTCCAAAGTGGCAACGCTGTTTTCCTATGCAAATAGGCTCCATCCAACTCATGGCTCCAATATTTGACATGCAAAATGTCAAAGGCAACTCCCATAATGCTGCTACAAATAAGAAGTCTCTCCCATGGGGAAATTACCTCTTGAACATCTAAGGCCAAGGAGTAGCCCCTTTGCACTATGATAGTTCCATCTTCTACTCCTGCAACATCATGAAAACTGTGAGAGCAAATCTCCCCTTGCCCTTCTAAGAATGTCCCAAGCAACAAAATCTTTTGTTGCCTCCTCATACTTCCATCATCCAAATCATGTAGTGAAAACATGGTGATTGACATGAAGAATGTTATGTCCACACAATGTGTCCATACTCCTCGCTGCCCCGTGATGCAAGTATCCTACCACATACCCTTAGGAAGAGGATGATGACCAAACTCTTTCAAGAGTAACCAACACAACCAAGCCTCCTGCTACCTAGTATCATAGATTTGCAAGTAGCTTTCTCGCTTCTTGCTCATCATCCACACCCATCCATCCACATGTGGGTGCTCTCCATCATGTTCTTCCTTAGCAATCTCCCAAGGAATAGTATCATCCTCCCAAAATAGATTTCTGCTCTTGCATTTCATGGGACGTTGAAATGAAATATTTTCAAGGATCAATTTGATCCCATAAGGACCCAAATAGGTGGTATGAAAAAACCTCCCATCATGATGTGTATGGCTCAAGAAGTGTCCAGCACAAACACAAGAAATGTTATCCATCCGAAGATGTCCCCCATCATCTATCTGTTCCTCCTTGAATCCATGAAGATCCAAGTGTGAGAAGGAAAGAGCCTCCTCAAACTGTTGAAGAACTCTGCACTTAATGATGTGTTGAAGTGCACCTCCAATGAAATCTCTCCGTGAGATCTCCTCCTCATGTAGGGCCTTCCAAAACCAAAGAGGCCTTGGATCTGCTGCAAGTAGAAGTTTCTCTTTGAGCTAGGGAGTGCTCATTGAGAAAGTGTCATCTAGAAAGGAGAAAGCATTTCTCACTTCAAGATGTCTACCATCAATCCTTCCTTCCTCCATGGCTTCATGAATAAAGCTGCCATTTGAATGCTCCCATAAGGCATGGGTCCTCTTTCCTTCATCATTGCCTTTGTACGACGTAGTGCAACTCTATTGCTCTAAATCAACAATATGCAAAGATGTAGATCCCTTCATATGATTTGCTGAAATGACAAGAGATGGAAATTCAAGCATACTTTGGTGAGATGTAGAAGCAAGAGCTCCTTCCTCAACTATTTTTCCTTCCTCCACTTCAAAACATGAAGGTTGCTCCTCCAAGGTTGTGACAGCACTGGTACATGCTTCCTCAAGTGGTGGTGAGGGTCTCTTTGCCTCTAATATTTCTTTTCCAAATTCTTCAATCAGTCTTTGAGACAACTCAGCAAGAGTAGATACCCTTGCATGGCTCAAATGGCTAAACCACCAAACATTTGCTTCACCTTCAAGGTGCAGCGCTGCAATCTCTAAAGCCTCTCTCTTTACCACTGGATGTAGTAGGAATAAAGCCTCTAGTTTCATCACCCAAGTCTTTGCTGCACATTTTAGTGATCCATAAAAAGTGGGCAATAGAAACCTATTGCCTCTCATCATCCCATAGTTGTAGGGTCTCTTCCCTTCCTCTAGCTGAATGAAATGTGGTAAAGCTAGAGTCTCCTTGAAGGCTCTAGATTTAGCTTCGTGATAAAAAAGGTATTCACTTAGAATCTTATATTCTAAATTCCCTTCATGCCTCTGGTCTTACTCTCTTTGAGAAAAGGAAGTGCATGGCTCTTTCTCTTCTTGAAACTCTCTAGGAATTTCATTGCATCTCTTCTTCTTTGTCTACTCAACCTCCTTGGAGAGGTTCTTCTTGGATTTGAAAACTGATGAGATTAATCCCATCCTATCCATAATTTTGTTCTCTTCTTCTTCTTTTTATTCTTCTGATAGCTGGATCTCATAGGCTGAGCCAAAGATCATGCTCTGATACTACTGTAATATCCCCAAAAGGGACTGCTTAGCAAGGCATGCCTGCAAAACACATTTTTCATGGATGTGTGCTTTAGAAACCAAGATCGACCCTTGGATACCATATATATGATAATATAAGACCCAAATCCAAGAGGAGATCAGAAACTAGTCAATCTAGGTGAGGCAAACAAGCCTCCCACAACTAGTATGGCTTGAATATTGCCCAAGGAAGGGTTGCAGCAGTATGTAAACAAAATATTGTAATAAAAGCAATATTTCCACACAAAAATATGTTAATAAACACTTAAGCATCAATTTTATGTACAACAGCAAGAAGTATGATCCATTCTACCCACAAAATATGGGGAAAAGCAGCAATTTAAGCCCTAAAAAGGTTAATTTTAGAGATATGCGTAAAAAAAGAGGAAATTTATGGTTTTATCCCTTATAATATGTTATATGGGACTCACATATCGAATTTCAGTAAAAACAAATCACTCTAGCTGTGTTAAATAGATCTCCCAGTCCCGGTATGGTTTAAAAATGCCCAAACCCCATGACTTAGCTAATGCAGAATTTGCTGATGCATTAATAACATCTTTTTCATAGGGTTTATGATGAAATATTATGGAAACAAAAAATATGGAGTGTATTTCATCAGATCATGAAGAAAAATGGAGTATCAACCTCTTTTACACATTTTATAAATGACCCAGCAAGGGTTTCCTGAAAGTACAAGTGTAGAATGGTAGATATGTAGAATATGGATCTAGAAAACACAGTACACTACATATATATAATAAAATAACTGAATAATACATGAGATAGAAGAATAATTATTTACAAAGCTTTCTGGGAGAAGGGTTGGCCCTTCCTCCAAGGAACAAGCTCAAAAGCAAGGGTATAAACCCTGCTACTGCAACACTGAATAGAATAACGTAGTTCCTACAAATAACTACGCTGAAAGAGATGGAGAATATATTGGCCGCATCCCAAGATCTGAGTATCAGCCCAAAGAGATAATACACTCTTCCAGGAGGATAAAAGACTCACTCATTGAGAAGAGGCACTAGTATAGTCTAGATCTGAATAGATCTAGTCTCCACTTACTGCAGCTCACTGAAACAAGTAAACCCCAAAAATATTTACGCTTTCTAAGGGAGATGGAGCTTGTCCATATGCCTGATAGTGGAAGAGAAGTACAATGCCCTCCAAGAGCTACTCAATGGAAGGAGAGAGAATCCCTAAACAGGAAATCCTCACAAGTCTCTGCTAAACAGCCAAGAGAACTTGAATTGTCTAAACAGACATAAAAATCAATTATCATCAACAACAACCTTCTCTTGAGCCTTCCCCTTCCTTTTATAAGATGAGAGCTTGAGAAACCCTAAACCACCTTCAAAACTCTAGCTCCTTTCACATGAAGATCCTCCATCTAAAATTGCGCTAATCAACAAGGAGGTTCAATGTATATGGATAGTGCTGTGATTTGGTCCTGTTGACCCAGTCAAACTCCTCAATCCTTTTTCACATTCAAGGGTATTTTATATAGACAACCCTAATTTTCCGTTGTTCACATTGGGCATTGATTTATTTTGATGTTTTTAGGAGTTTACATGTCCTCCTTTACATGTTATTCATCAATTAAGAAAATCAAAACAAAATGAAATATTCCTATTAGCTTGGGCTAATTAGGAATATTACAGTAAGTAGATACTACCGTAGCCATAGTGTAAACCCACGATCTTCCAAGTAGTATATTGTAGTCAAGGGCTCCATCAATGACCTCAACTTCCATAGTAATTTATTTTCCCCCTAGTTGGACTTGCAGGTTACTAATAATTCCACAAGGCTTATATGTATGACCATCAAAAGCTTTCAATGTCGTGGGTGATTGTGACAAGGTCAGTGAGCAAAGTGACTTCCAACAACTCATATACATGATACAAGTAGATGTGCCTTCATCAATGATAGTGCGATGGATGAGGCGATTTAGGACATGTACTTGAATCAAGAATGCTAACTATGTTGGTAATTGTGGCACATAGCCTGCGTGATTAAAGACTACAAGATTAGAATCCATCAGATCGATTTCACCAATCTCTGACAATAAAACCCAATTCTGGTAGGGACAATTCTGAAGAACCTCAAGCATTGACATAGCAAAAGGTGACTGAGCCAGGTCTTCGCTTACGTTATAATTTTGAGATGCATGAGCTTGAGGGTTGAACGTTGATTTATGAACTACCCCCTTTGACGGCTTTATTTTTAACTCTCTGTGTTAGTATGAATTCTTCGTCGAAGTGTACGAAAAAGAACCACTTTAGCTACGCATAACTAATAGCCCTAACAACAATAGAGGCTGCCAAACATCTTCAGATCTGCAATTAGTAGTTAAAATGCTGCAACAAACAGATCTATAAATGGAAAGACATTAAGCAGTAAAGTAAAGAGTTTGCTCCATGCATCCAACAGACAAGACAAGAACACGATTTTTGAATGAATTTTTATATTACAGGGCACCTGGGAGGAAACAAGAAGGTGTATCCAGATCTCCTCGATGGGATGGGTTCTTTGTAGTCCTCAGCACTTCAGATCTAAGCTTTCTCTCTCTTGTAGATGTAGAAAACCCAATGTAGAAGATAGAGCTCAATGGGAGCAAAATGGTAGAAAATGAGACCAAGTGTATAGATCCAGAGTGATCTAATAGGCAACAAAAGGTGAGGAATGATGGGGAAGAACCCTCCTATTTATAACAAAATATTGGGTCATTCTAGATCTTGGTGCATGATTAAAATAATGTTAACCAAATCTAGATCCACCTTTATGGAATATTTTATTATATTTGTTGGAGGAAAGGGTGTTTGACTTGGGTCAAATCCCTTGATTACTGAAAAATAAATAAATAAATGATTTATTTATCTTTTTAAGGAAGTGGTTGTGAGATAATCAAATAAATAATGATTTATTTGATTAATGGTGGGTGATTTGGTCATATTTAACAAGGAATATTATCTAAATAAGATTTAAATAATTATTCCTAGAAAATAACAAGATAACTAAGGGTTTATCTCATTAATTTCTTTTTTTTTGGGTTAAACATGACTGGGAATAATAATTAAATTATGGTTTAATTAATTATTCCATGAGGAAAATCAAACAAATATAGGTTTGTTTAATATTTCCTTTTGGGGTTTCCTGTTTTAACATAGTGAAAGCAATTTTACTTAGGGTAAAACTGGTCTTACATGGTGTACTTGGGTCCATCTAATGATAATAAGTTAGATGACCAAAAAATGGTGTAACAGATTGCCCCCCAGCGTGCGAGTGTCAGGAGAAAATCGTATGACCGAAGTACGTTGTAAGAACACAATCATAGACAACAAAAAGGGATGTCAGAGAGAGAAATGTGAGGTAGATAGTGTGCTGAAGGACTAGACCCTGAGGAGACGAGACTCGCAGGTGCAACAAGTCTCTTTTTATGAGAAGGTACCTGTGCTGAAGGCGGCGGGGGAGGCATACCTATGCCCGCCGAGACAAAGTACAAAAGAATAGTGTGTCCAGTAAACAAGGGACCGAACTATAAGATACAGCTGGCATAATCAGGAGCCAGATAAAAATACAATAAGGAATCCCACATACATGCTATGCCTGGGATAACAGCCAGGACTGGTACAATAATATCTGAGTACATGAGATACAAATACAACCCAAATGCCCCCTGTGAATGGGGAAGGGCTCACAAAATCTGACTGATACATGCAAATCGAAAGAGGTGCTGCAAGTGGCGACGGCCAACATCATCAAATATCTGAAGCTCTATCGAAGGCTGCAAGGAGGAGGTCATCCGGGCATGTGGGGGGCTACCTGCAGGGCCACCCCCTCATGAGGGCTGAGACGTCTCACACACACCCGGGAATCATCAAGAGCTGCTGCTGGATCACTGAACCATTGAGTATACGGATCTCGATCATGCTGAAAGGAGCTGGAGAAACAATCAAGTCAAAGGGGAAGAAGAGATCCCTTTGCCTGATCCGAGGCACTGAACAATAGTGGAAGCTGGAACCAAGGTACACCGCCCTCTAGACCTGGCTTCTGGAATGAAGGAGCTGATGTCGACAGAAGGAGGTCCGCCATAGGTGAGGCAATGAGGGATCCTCAACGAAGGCACGAGAGAAAATAGTAGAGCGACGGACAGACTGACACTAATGATGATGGCGGAATGGACAGGAGGAGGTGGCGAATGGACGACTTCCCTTGTTAGAGCATAAAGGGCATGAATGACATGGCAGCGACTGACACGATATCAGAAGGGATAGGGGACAGTGGGGCTGAAGGTCATAGTGTGCGACGCAAGAGAGGGACCAAGCAATGAATGATGGAGAGCAGGAATGGTGGACAAAGGGATATGGTATAGACTCTATGGAGGCAAGGATGACTCAACTTGGATGCTCTAAACAAGGGTGACACGATAGTGCTTCCACACAGTAAAGGCCTCAATGGGGGACCATGGAAACATGAGTACAAGGTGGGTACTCATGACGAAAATCGTCACGAACATGGACAAGTAAGGGGGCATTATGGTGCCCCAAGTACAAGTGTCGTAAGTGAGGAAATTCGATTTTAAGGAGCGGTAAAGTGACCCTTCTTGGACAAAATGTGTCCGAGTGAAGTATCAAATCACCAAAAACTAATAGAAACCCATTTGAGAGCTCGGTGAGATCTTTCTAGCGGTTCTGACGGTTCGTCGAACGGGGCTACGGTGTGGTCGCAGCAGTCGAAAGAAGAAACAGGGGTTCTCTTTTAATAAGGCAATTTTCCCTCCAAAATCATTCATTTGCTATTGTTGTTGTGGTGAATGTGGAGAGGAGGGAAGGCCCTAAATCTTGCGGCGAACGTAGCGGACAAACCGACCGTTAGAATCGAGATCTGTCAGTTGGAGGTAAGAGGCCTAACCTTGCTCTTGCATTTTGATGGAGTACTTTTTCAGTTTAGGGCCCAACCTTCCAGAAACCGCCCCTCCTTCATCTCTACGGTCGGGTCACACTTTTTAGGGAAAAAATTGCGACCCAGGACGCAGGTTTGAGGGCAAAAAGTGCGACCTGGTCCAGAAAATGGCAGAAAACTGCGACCTGGGAGATGAGGGGGTTTTGGTGCTGTTTTATGGCTGGAAGATGGGTTTTGGTGTTTAGTTATGGTTTGCCCGATCTGAACGCTGACAAATGTGATGTGTTTGTGCAGGTATGGCACAGTTACGGGTCAACTGGAGAGAGAGAGATCTGGGGACACTTCGGACAGAGATCCAGGCGGATCAGGGCGTCCGTCGTGTGTTGGCCAGATTTGGGGTTCTTAAGTTTGTGGAGAACCCATTGATGAGAGCAGGGGAACCGTTACTGGCCTGGATTATCAGTTATTGGGATCCAGATCAGGAGATTTTTGTGGTGCAGGGGCACAGGATCGAACTGACGGTCCAGGACGTGTACTTCCTGACCGGTCTCCCGCCACTGGGGATGGTGGGAAACACACAGCCAGTGTTGTTGCGTGGGCGACATATCATGGAGTTCGTGGAACGCCATGGTCGACCGGGTCTCCAAGTCAAGGGGACTCGAATACCGATCGAGGATCTAGAGAGGCTAGAAACTCGTGCAGTGGCCGCAGCTGTGCTGCGAATCCTGGGCAGCCAGGCGTTCCATCACATCACTGGGGGGCAGATGATGTTGGTGGAAAGTGTATTGGGTGGGACCTACTATGGGTGGGCCCAAATGCTGTTGGTGTCGCTAAAGAGACAATTGTCACTATGCAGGCGGCAGGTGAATCATGACTGTGCATATGGGACTTTGTTGTGCGCCTTCTTCTTTGAGAAGATCCCGACCTTGAGGCCTCATGTCTGACTTCCGGATAGAGTTTAGAAGGGGGGAACCCACGGGAGATCTTGTGGGTGTTGAATGTTGACTCTTGTGCGGAGTGCGGGGAGAGGAGGAGGGCGGTCGGGCGGAAATATTTAAGACGAGTTTTTGCATTGGGATCAGAGATGCCTTTGTACAGACGACTGTCCCTATAGTAGGATGAGTTATTGTCGAGATGGGACACACCTTAACTTCCTTTAGGTCGAGTGCGGGGGCCCGATGGTAAGTGACGATTTGCTTTCTTGTATGGGCATGTTAAAGTATTTTGAATAGTAGAGTAAGGTACTGATTCATGTACTTTTGGTATGCAGATATAGCACCGGTGAAACCGGCCGGATATATGGGACGACCGGCAGCAGCTGGAGCTACAGGATCGAGAGCGGCGCAGAATGAGGATGCAGCTGCCCTGCTGGAGGATATCCGACGTAGATGCGAATGGTTGTTGACCGGAGTATCAGAGCGCGGGTGGCAGGATTTGGACGACCAGTTCATAGAGCCGTGTGTTGGTGTACCCTCGGAGTGGCGAGGTGTCATGCGGTGCATGGCGATAGCCGGTCAGGCGATGCGCGATCTACAGGCTACAGGGGCAGAGCCATTGGCTCGGGATCCTCCAGATAGTGATTAGGGGTAGGGGCATGTGGTGCCCTTTCTGATGTATGTAGGGGCAGGTGGTGCCCCCTATGATGTATGTAGGGACATGTGGTGTCCCCTATGATGTATGTAGGGGCAGGTGGTGCCCCCAGTTTTTGGATTTTGGTTTGTAACATGCTATGGGCATGTCGGATGTATAAGAGTAGATGGACTCTAACTATATGTTTTGCGACACATATTATGGATATGTATTATCTTTTGATGGTTGATTTAATGTTATTGTCTTGTATGAAATGTGTGTGATAAATGCCAATCTAGAACATGGTTTGCAATACTATCTACATAGTGATTCTGGTCTCGGGGTACATGGTTGAAAGTTATGGTTTCAAACGCACGTATTAAGACTTTCACTCGTAAATAGCGTCTAAATAACACAGGGTTATGCACACGATAAACACCATTTAGTTGCATTACAAGAAGCAGGGAATCCAAACGAACGTGCAGATGGAGGATGCGATGAAAGAGGGCATCAGCTAAAAGGCCACGCACTGCATCATATTCGGCCTGATTGTTGGTGGCAGAACCAATGCATACTCCGTTAGAAAGAACGATGTCATGCAAGGGGGTGAAGATGGCCCAACCTGCCGAGGCAAGATTCCTGGAGTAGCGACTTGCACCGTCGGCGTAACCGATAAAGGGTGTGGACGGGGGGTCCTGCAACATGGTGTGACAAGACAATAAATGAGGGGATGAAAGGAAATGACGGCAGCGTGAGGGTACAAAAGTCATCGAGCAGCAATGGCAGGAGGAGGGGGAAGTGGCAGGATGATCAAGACTCAAACAAGGTGGTGTATGAGAGCTATCGGAAACATGGTGAGGACTCGGGCTGTGGAGGTCAACAGAGACACAAGTGGAGTGATCTCGAGTATGAGGGGGAATAGAGTGATCAAGGGACACAACAGGGGAGAATGCAGATGGGCTAGGCTCCGAGTGTCGTGCAGAGGAGGATAGGTAAAGGATGGTTACCGTAGACTCCGTCATCTGAACATCAGGGGGGGGGATGTTGATGGGAGCGGGGGGATCCTCAGGCTGGCCTGAAGCATACTGCGCGAGAATGGGAGAGGCAGATTGATTTTGTTCAACCTCATACTCGCGGATCACCTCAAGGGAGGCACGGTAATGCGTCAGGTGAGGACAATAATGGGAGTAGTGGCCATGGACACCGCACAAGGCACAGGGTTTGTTGGTGCGGAGAGTCTTGGGGTTCTTGGGGATGGTCGAAGAAGGAGTGGGGGTTTCAGGGACCGTAGTGTCGGGGAACGCGACTTTAACCATGGGCCGGATACGAGGTAACTCGGGACAAGCATGGGTGGCATGACCAGTGACATCACATAAGGCACAAGGCTTCGCGGGCAGAGAAGGAGCCGGGTTGGTCGTGGTGGTCTGGTCTTTGGTTGCCCCCTTGCGGGCTTTGCCTTTCTTTCCGGGAGCCGTCGCAACAGGAGAAGGGTCCTGCGGAGGTGCGGGGGGCACAATGGCTATGGAGGAAGCGAGGGGGACCGGTTGCACCGGTGTCAAAGCCATGTAAGGTTTGGGGTGACCAGGGGGGGTGGCGGCTGGGGGATCAAGGTACCAGACCGGAATACCCAAGGTTAAGTTGGGGAGAGAGAGGGTGGCCATGACGGGGACAGAATACACACCGGGAGGGGGAACTAGGAAAGGGATCTGTCCAGCAGGGAAATGACCGGGAGGGACGGCTTCAAGATGGTTGAGGCCAGGAGGAACCGATCCGGGAGGATAGAGAGGTTCGGGAATACTAGCTGTAGGGGGAGGGCCAGAAGGAGGAGGTCCGGTTGGCTGAAAAGGATGGCTAGGAGCAGGTTGCGGAGGACGGGGGGGAGGTTGCTGACTAGCCGAAGCAGGCCGCTTATGGGCAGCCTGAGATGATTGCATCATGTAAACATTTGACAAGCTGGGATCAGTAACAGGAGGGGGGGGAAGATGAGGAAAAGTACCAAGCAGGGTGGAATCTTTATAGACGCCGGGGGAGACACTGGTCAAAGAATCGACAATTTGCTTATTGGCTAGAGAAGAGATGGTCGTCTCGGAGGAGGTCTGAGACGGCGGCTCATGATAAGATAGCTGGTCGATGGTGACTATCTTCCCATTATGTGGGAAAGACATCTTGCGGAAAACCGCGGATGGGACAGCAGACATGGCATAGGTGTAGCTTCGCCCCAATAGAATGTTGTAGTCTAGAGGGGCGTCAATGACTTCGACATCAACGCAAACCGTCTTACCGGCGAGGGTGATGGGACAGTTACGAAACAGGCCAATAGGCTGGGAGGCATGGCCGTCCCACGCTCGAAGGGTGATCGTGGAAGGGGCCAGCTCAGGGGATCCGAGTTGCTTCCAAACCGAAGCGGACATCACACAGGTGGATGCCCCCTCATCAATTATACATCGGGACACAGTGGCGTTCCGGATTTTGACTGGGATTTGGAAAGCAACGGAAGGAGGAAGAGGAGGGTGGTCCGATTGAGTGGCGTCGAAAACAAGCATTTGGTCATCAGCAGGATCAACAGCGCCCACGGCAGATAGTAGAGCCTTCTTTTGAGAAGGGCACGACTGGAGGAGTTCCAGTGTGGAAATGGCAGCAGGGGATTGCGCCAAATCATCTACTATACTATACGATTGAGCGGCTCGACCGGAAGTAGCATTTCGGCGTAATGGGCCCTTTGGAATCTTTGGATGAACCTCAACTTTGGGTTGAGGGATGTGTAAGGGGCCACTGGATGTCGAAAGAGGCTCTGTATAACCTGAAGAGGGAGGCTCGGGAGCAGACTGAGCAGGAGGCTTGGGGTACTGGCAAGACCGAGTTTGAAGGTGAAGGTCGACGAAAGGGGAAGGATCGGAGTGCATCATAAGGATCTGGTAATCAGAGGAACCAGACATGGACGGGGGTGCGGTTACGTGGCTGTCGGGCGGTTGGGTAGCCACAAATCCCTGTTGAGGGAAAGGATCAGTGAACACAGCTGGCTGGGTAGTGGCCACATTAGGAGGAGCATGAGGGGAGGCGTGTTTTCCGTGCAATGTGTCTTGAGACTCCCACATCTGCCGCATCTGGGGTAAGAGAGGACAATCGTGAGTGTAGTGACCGTAAACACCGCAACACGAACAGGGCTTGTTTGTGCGAAGCGGCCTGTCCGGCCTGGGCGGAGTGCCTTGTTGCGGGTTGCTACTATTAGGGTCCACACCAGAATTGGGTCCTCGGTTACCGGGGGCAGATTGGTTCTGGTTGCCTCTCCGCCTTCTTTGAGAAGAAGGGGGATTAATCGCGCCCTGCTGTGCAAATACTTCTGGAGGGGGCTGTAGGTGCTGGTGCTGGGTTTGAGGAGGCAAGGGAGGGGGAAGGGCATATGTTGGAGGAGCTGGCGCACCAGGATGCAGATAAGGGTAATGGGTAGGTTGAGCAACATTGAGGTAAGTAGGAGGTTGGGAAAAGGGAGGAGGCATGCCGTATCTTGGATACATGCTATTGGGAGGGGGGAGAGTGCTGGAGGAGCTGGCCCCTCCCTGAGGGAGACCATAGCCCATAGGAGGTTGAGCGTACGGATGGGAAAGGGCTCCAACGATACCGTCGGCGAAATGAGATGCCCCCAGGGCATTAGCGCCACTGGGCCTAGGGAGGTCAGGAAGAACGGTATAAACATAACCAGATTGAGCGTAGATCAGGTCATATTTCAAGGCTATTTGGAGGGCGACTTCTTCGGTTTGAGGAAAGTGAGAGGCGACATCTTTGCCGATAGGAGCTAAGAGGGTGCGAAGGAACCAATCCATGTAAACCCGATCTTCGAAGGGGGGGCTCGACATAAGCTTCGTCTTCGTCGCCATTCCTAAACATGGGCGGAAAGGCGGGTTGAAGAGGTTTGCTTGAATGAAGTCAAGAGCTCCGTGCCAGTATCGTATCGGAGAGGGAGCTGGAAATAAGATAAAAAGGCTTGGGCAAGGGTCGCAAAGGTGGTATGGGAAGAGGTGGCTTGTTCAACATACCATTTAGAAGCTTCGCCGGTAAGCGTGCATTGGAACAAACGAAGACGGATGGAGTCATCGGTAATGGAATTGGAGGAACACCACATGTGGAAAGACTGGACGTGATTGGTTGGATCTTCTCCATTAAGGCCCTCGAACTTAGGGATATCAGAGGGCAGCTTGGTGGGCATAGCGGGCCAGGTAGCATTGTGGTGAATAGGGTGGGTCTAATCTGTTGATGAAAATCGGAGGGTAGGGCCTGTGATGTAAAAAAGCCCCGACACGGGGGTGGCCGGGGTAGTGGTTCGTAGGGTTCCTTTAAATTAGGGCCGGCATTGGGGCCGGGAGAACCGTAGCGATTGAGCCACCCCGGACGGACATAGTGAAATTAACGGGGGGAGAAACTAGGAAGGAGAAAGGGGGACCGATGGAGACAAGGAGGAGTCGGTGCGGTTTCGAAGGTGGGTAGCTCGACGACGGCGGTGCGGGCAGGGTCGATCAGCGAGAGCGAGGTGAAGACCCCAGGCTCACGGGGAAAAGGCGCAGAGACACGTGTGTGAGAAGAAGGAAAGCAGCGAGGGCGGAGGACAGAATCAAGAAAGGTCAAGGGCAGATAAGGTGCAGTGAAAATTGATTTTAGAGTCTTTGCCAGGCGGTGTTAACCAGGCGCTTCTTCACTTAGGGTCAGTGTGTGGCGTGTGTTAATTTTAATTTTTTAAACCCTTTCCGTTGTTGAGAGCAAGAAAAAAGTGTGCTGCGTAGCTGAAAATAAACCTACAGAGAACATAATATAATACTGAAATAACAGAAAAATAACAGCTAGTGGGTCTCTCACAAATATGCTAAAAAGAAAGGGAAAAACTATGTAAAACACACATAAAGGGAGCTCAACATATCTAGGGTCAAGAGGGACAGAGATCTGGAGGATAAGGCTGCAGGCAAGAGGTGCAGATCACAGCCAAGAGACAGAGGCAAGGTGGCTGGAAAAAGGGAAAGAAATCAGCAAAAACCAGAGGGGGTGAGGCGGAGGCCGTCAAAAGGAGGTCCAAACAAAACGACAAGAGGTGATTTGAAAGGAAAAGAGGCTGATTTCAATGGATCTGAAAAGGAGGTAACAGATCTGGAAAAGAGGGGGGCTGAAGCTCTGAAACCGACGGCTGAAACATCTAAAACTCTTCCACAAAAAGTGGAGGGTACTAAAGCCCTAAGGGGCTGGGTTCCCACTTAGATGAGTAAAAACAGATCAGATCTTGGTCAAGGCGGGCTGAGACAGAGGCTGGAAGACCCTGGCAGAAGCTGCAGCAGAACCCAGAAAAATTGCAGAAAAAATGTTGGAAAAAAGGCAGGTCGCAGTTTCTGACCTGATCTGAGTTCAGGTCGCAGAAAACAGGCTGAAAAGTGCGACCTGGAGGTCCAGGTCGCAGGTTTAGGGCCAAAAAGTGCGACCCCCCTGTTCCGGTTGTCTCGGCGGCAGATTTTCATAAAAGTTGCCGTCTCAGTTGCGGCTGATGTCGCTTACCTGTGCAATAGGGCCAGAAACACACGGAAGTTAGAAATTTTAAGTTTTTAGGGTTTTATGTGAGAAAAATGACATAAAATGAGGAAAACTAAGCAGCTGAAAAGAAGCCCTAGGGCCTGAAGTAGCTGGATATGCAGGAATATGAAAAACGACAGCGGTCGTAATTTAAAACCCATGTGGAGTCGCCATTTGTTAGTATGAATTCTTCGTCAAAGTGTACGAAAAAGAACCACTTTAGCTACGCATAACTAATAGCCCTAACAACAATAGAGGCTGCCAAACATCTTCAGATCTGCGATTAGTAGTTAAAATGCTGCAACAAACATATCTATAAATGGAAAGACATTAAGCAGTAAAGTAAAGAGTTTGCTCCATGCATCCAACAGACAAGACAAGAACACGATTTTTGAATGAATTTTTATATTACAGGGCACCCGGGAGGAAACAAGAAGGTGTATCCAGATCTCCTCAATGGGATGGGTTCTTTGTAGTCCTCAGCACTTCAGATCTAAGCTTTCTCTCTCTTGTAGATGTAGAAAACCCAATGTAGAAGGTAGAGCTCAATGGGAGAAAAATGGTAGAAATGAGACCAAGTGTATAGATCCAGAGTGATCTTCTATGCAACAAAAGGTGAAGAATGAAGGGGAAAACCCTCCTATTTATAACAAAACATTGGGTCCTTCTAGATCTTGGTGCATGATTAAAATAATGTTAATCACATCTAGATCCACCTCTATGGAATATTTTATTATTATTTGTTGGAGGGAAAGGGTGTTTGACTTGGGTCAAATCCCTTGATTAGTGAAAATAAATAAATAAATGATTTATTTATCTTTTTAAGGAAGTGGTTGGGAGATAATCAAATAAATAATGATTTATTTGATTAATGGTGGGTGATTTGGTCATATTTAATAAGGAATATTATCTAAATAAGATTTAAATAATTATTCCTAGAAAATAACAAGATAACTAAGGGTTTATCTCATTAATTTCTTTGTTTTTGGGTTAAACATGACTGGGAATAATAATTAAATTATGGTTTAATTTATTATTCCATGAGGAAAATCAAACAAATATAGGTTTGTTTAATATTTCCTTTTGGGGTTTCCTATTTTAACATAGTGAAAACAGTTTTACTTAGGGTAAAACTGGTCTTACATGGTGTACTTGGGTCCATCTAATGATAAAAGGTTAGATGACCAAAAAATGGTGTAACACTCTGTAATATTCCCAAATGGGAAAAGCAACAATATTGAACAAAATGCTTGAAATAGTAGTGTGTAACATCACATCAATATATGAGACCAAAATGGAGTCATTTTATTATATAGAACAACAACAAATAGTACAAAATAATGGGGTACAAATCATACACATGAAACAAGAAGCCTCCAATAAGTGAATCCCCTCAAGAATGAGGTACTAATACTATACCAAAATGCCGGAAGACTGCTACAACGCAGTCATAAGAGCACTGATACAAAAAATGAACATACAAAGATGAAATTTTTGATATATGCCTCAAGAGATAATATACAATGAATATCAAGGCTTTATACAACCTCCAACAAGAACCCAAGAGGGTTTTCAGAAATACACCAATATACAAGAAATGAATCAAAGCCCTAGAGCTGAAGATTCACTGCAACAATACAACTGGAAAGATGTGGCTAATATGATATGACAAAGAATTTTGCCTCCTCCAATAGACTCTTCAGATGAAAGGATGATCCCTTCACTGGAAAACATTCTCCCCAAATGGTGTACTGAAACCACCCCTGCAACTCCTCCCTAAAATAACGTAGTCCAAGACTGAAACTGCGTTGTAGGGAAAAATAATAGTGTGGCCTGATGCCAAATGTTGCAATAAGGCTCAAGGGCCTTCCTCACTAGCCTCGCAATGGAAGGAAACCTTCCTCCACTGAAAAATAGCTCAGAAACCACCCAAATGTATTCTCCACTACTGCAACCTATAGCATAGCACAACCCTATGTAGAAACTAATCATCCGATTTTTGCCACTCTTTCTATCCACCCATTCCATCTGCAAAGTCTAATCATTTTTGGTGACCTTCCCCAAAGTAATCAACCACTGCACACCCAGTATCACATTGGTGTCAGGTATGTCAACCACAAAGAAGTGATCAGTCAATGTATATGTTCCCATGGTGACAGATAAAGATGGAACATAATGCATGCACTGCATAGTTCTAGCTCCTGGGACCAAAACAGAAAATCCCTCAAAATCATCAGTGGGTATTTCCCTCCTCTGCACTAGTTGGGCATCAATAAATTTGTGGGTAGCCCCACTGTCAATCAAAACTGAAACCTTCTGATCCAAAATGGAACCTCGAACCCTCAAGGTCAAGTACTTGGGTACTCCTCTCAATGATGCAAGGGCCCCTCAAATTGGAGAAAATTCTCCATTCCCACCTCCTGGTGGTGTTGGATCCTCTCCTGCTATCCCAACGATGTGACCTCCTTCTGGTTCTTCTTCTTCCTCCTCCTCATCATCTGAAAATACCTCTATATAGTGTGCCTTTCCTGCTGCACATCTATGTTGGAGTGCCCATGATTCTTGGCATGTGAAGCAAATCTTACTTCTCCTCAAATATCTTCAGACATCATCACTAAGAGGTACTTTGTTTTGGCTCTCCTTTGAAAAATCAGTCTTCTCATCTTTTCCATTTGATGGAAAAGTGGGCTTTTGTGAAATTTTTCCTTTTCTTTTGGCAAGACATCTTGTATATTTATATCCCTCTCAATGGAATCTTGAAGGGTAGCGGGTTTGGTAGATTTAACCAACCCATGTAGAGGTTCTTCTATCCCATCAATAAACATATATACCCTCCTTACTGCAGATAAATCAGGAACCATAACAGAAAGTTTTAGAAATTCATAAATATAAGTTTCTGGATTACCTGATTTTTTGAGCTTAGCTAGCCCCATGAAAGGTGCCTCCAGATCTCTTCGATCAAACCTATCCACCAACCTCCTTGTGAACTCAGAATATGAAATCACATTGGCATGAACCAATGTAGAAAGACCATGAAACCACCAATCATGTGCCTCACCCTCATGGTGTAGCACTGCTATTTCGATGGCATCCATCTCCAATACTTGGTTCAGCTGGAAGTAGATGTCTAGCTTATCTACCCATGATTTGGCAATGCATTTTGATGACCCATCAAAGTTGGGTAAGAAAAATCTGCCCATAGTCTGGTGTAGATCATGATTCTGTATGAATCCTCCACCTCTATAGTGATGCTTAGGTATCCTATTGTCCTTGATCTGAGAGAACTCTTGAAAGATCATATTTTATTTGAATCTCTGAGATTGAGACTCATACTTAAGAAAATAATATTCAAGAGTTTCTTGTTCTTGTAACCCTCCATTTCCCATTTCTAAGAATGTAGGCATTGTAGAGTGTTGGGAAACCTACTGCTTCACTGGTTGATCACTCCAATGATGAGAAGTGTTGGAGCCTTCTCCATGTAGAAACCCTTTAGGGGATTCTTTGTGTCTATCCATCCTCATCTCCTTTATTTCTCTTGCATTGTCTTGCATATTTTGAATAAGAAGCTTAGGAAACTCCTTCTCCTCATCTTCTCTTGATAAAGGGGTTTTAAACTTGTCTTATTTATCATCTTTATAATCATACTTCTGGTTTCTTCTGAGATTCCTATTCTCTCTATCTGTGAGAGGATCTCCTTCTTCTAATGACATATTGGCTTAATATGCACAAGCTAAGCCAGGATTATGCTCTGATACCACTGTAATATTCCCAAATGGGAAAAGCAACAATATTAAACAAAATTCTTGAAATAGTGGTGTGTAACATCACGTCAATATATGAGAACAACATGGAGTCATTTTATTATATATAACAACAACAAATAGTAGAAAATAATGGGGCACAAATCATACAAATGAACCAACAAGCCTCCAATAAGTGAATCCCCTCAAGAATGAGGTACAACTACTATACCAAAATGTCAGAAGACTGCTACAGTGCATTCATAAGAGCACTGCTACAACAAATTAACATACAAATATGAAATTTCTGATACATGCCTCAATAAATAATATACAATGAATATCAAGGCTTTATACAACCTCCAACAAGAACCCAAGAGGGTTTCCAGAAATACACCAATATAAAAGAAATGAATCAAAGCCCTAGGGCTGAAGATTCACTGCAACAATATAGCTGGAAAGATGTGGCTGATCTGATATGACAAAGAATGTATCCTCCTCCAATAGACTCTCCAAATGAAAGGCTGGTCCCTTCACTAGAAAATCTTCTCCCCAAATGGTGTACTGAAACCACCCCTGCAAATCCTCCCTAAAATAACATAGTCCAAGGTTGAAACTACGTTGTAGGGGAAAATAATAGTGTGGCCTGATGCCAAATACTGAAATAAGGCTCAAGGGCCTTCCTCACTAGCCTCCCAATGGAAGGAAACCTTCCTCCACTGAAAAAAACTTATAAACCACCCAAATGTATTCTCCATTGTTGCAACCTACAACACATCACAACCCTCTGCAGAAACTATGTTGTAGATGAACGATGGAGCTTGGCCTAATGCTGGAATGTGGAAATGTAGTGCAATCACTTCTCCTGAGTAGGAACTCAAAGTCCCCCAAGGATGAAGGTGGGATTCCCGCTCGGGAACACCCTATGTTAAATAACACTACAATCTTAGCTAAACAGTTGAAGAGAGCATAAAAAATCTTAACAGACCATATCAAAATAATAATATGCAACATCATATCTTCTATGGATGTCATCCCCTGCCTTATATAAGTGGTGAGTTTCCTCACCCTTGGCCCCAATCATTAAAGCTACTACTTCCATTCATGGAGTCTCCCTCCAAAACTACGATGTCCCACAATGACTGCCACTCTTCCATGACAACACTGTTGATTTGGTTAAAGTTGATCTAGTCTACATGCTTCAACCCCTTTTCACACATAAGGGTGCTTTATCAAGCCACTAAAGTGATATTTATTCACATTACTAGTGATTTTATTCCTAATAAGGAGATTTATGGGTGCCCATACCCTCTTATTCATCAAACCAAGAAGAAAAAACAAAAATTAATATTCCAACTAGCTCATGGCTAATTGGGAATATTACACTCTTGAATGATAGGTGGTGGAGCCGAGTCAGATGAGGTCAAATTAGAAGTGCTAGGTTGATTTTTAGCCTGACCGTTTGACGATGAAAACAGATTAATGCAATATTTATTTCGAGTAGACACCAAAACATCAGTTTTGGGCTTAGTGGTGGATAGCATAAGCACTTGCGAACTAGAAGTAGGATCCGTAGCAACCATATGTGTTTCTAGGTTCGGAAAAGGAATTGTCAACACTACAGATGTGGTAGAAGTCTTAAGAAGATTTGAGACTTCTGAGTAGTGAGAAAAATCTGGCGTAAAATTATCCTCATTACATATCAAGAAAGGGTAACAAGGTTTCCGAAAAGAATCAGATGAATCAAATGATTTTTCCTGCAGGGGTGAATTTGATTTCTTCTTATCTTTCCCCTTATTCTTACTTCTAGGTTTCTTGTCACTCTTTCCTTTGCCAGATGACACGGCATGGATTTCAGAAGAAGACGTGGGATCATATGCAATAGGGGTTTGATTTGAAACAACAATTATAGGACTAGATAGTCGACTTGCTGCCGAAGTGCTAGTAGAACCAATCACACCATCGTCAACATGAATGTTCTGAGCAGATGGAGAAGGAGGTATAGTAAAAAAATTTCACGATGCATTTGGAATATTTTCATAAAGCATGCCAAACTGAGTGTAAATAAAATCTAGATACTGGGCACAAGAAATTACTTTCTCTTCAGTGACAACACTTCCATTGGCCACATCCTCGGTGATAGATGGCACAAGGATTTTATAAACCACTCAGCTAAATGTTGATCAGGAAAAAATGTTTTAACCATTCGACGATGATGAGGTGACTCATGTATGTGATACGATATATGAGTAGCAGTGGTTTATTTAAAGCCGGTCAAAATTTTCATTCCAATTTCATATCTGATGGGTAACTGGAAGTGGGTTAAAAAAGTAGTGGCTAAAGCTGCAAAGTAATCAAAATAAGCTCATGGTAATTCAATATACCACTTCGCAACCGGACCAGTAAGCGTTTGTTGGAAAATATGCAATATAACATAATCATCATTTAAGGAATTTGATGAACACCATAAATGATAAGCCATGACATGCATAGACGGGTCTTCTCTAGAATTTCCATTGAATTTTAGAATGTTAGAGGGTAATTTATGTAATATTCCAAATTTAGCATGCAGCTAATTGGAATATTGTTTTTTGTCTTTTAAACTTAGGAGATGAATAAATGGGTAAGGAGGCCTGTACATTTCAGAAATAGGAATAAATTCGCACATAATGTGAAAAGGGATCATCTTAGGAGTTGAATTTCACACCCTCATGCGTGAAAGAGGACAATTGCATAAGGACAAGGTCAAGTTTGACCAAGTCAATAGTGCTGGGATATTAGGTGGAGATCATCTTTGGAGACAGCGCAGAGATAGTGGGAGGAAGATTCCTTGGTGGAGGAAACCCTAATGAGTGGGACCCAAGGTGAGAGGGCTTCCATTTGTATAAAAATAGGGCAAGGAAACCATAGCAAGATATGTTATTGATTTGATTTGATGGTCCATATGACTTTGTGCTTTCTCCAACTGTTTAGTTGAGATTGTTGTGCTGCTTTTCACAAGGCATTCCTGTTTAGGAATTCCTTCTCCTTTCTTGACAGGCCTTGTGAAGGAGCTTGTACTTTATTTCTCCACATCCAGGCTTGAGGCCAAGCATCCTCCTTTAGCTACAGCGTTATTTCTGCAACAGTATAATGTTTTTTTGCAGGGTGTTGCAGTGGGGGTTCACACCACCACTTCTGGAGCTTGTTTTTAAAATGAGGAAGCTTTCCTTCCTTTGGGAGATCAATAAGGAAGCCCTTTGAGCATATTTCAGATCTTGGCACTTGGCCAACACATTTTATTTCACCTACAGTGTAGTATCCCTCAGTGACTGCGTTATTTTTAGTGAGCATTTGTAGCGAGGGTTTGTAGGTTGTTTGGAGGGAGAGATCTTCAGTGTTAGGACCAACCTTTCACTTGGAAGATCCATTGGAGGAGGCATATTCATCTTGTGCATCATATTCAGCCATCTCCATCCATTTCTTGAGTTGTAGCTGCTACTCATTCCTAGGACTACAACTCCGGCATTTTTGCAGTTTTGCATATTTCAGCCAATCCTTCCAGGATTGCCTAGAGATTGTGTTTGGGGGTTTAGATCTTTGCTCCCCACATTGTATGAGCTATATATTTCTATATCTATGTATTGACATACTCGAGGAGTATTTTTCTCTAATAAAACTGCGCTGTCATAGCCTTGGGCATTTTCTGTGTAGCAGTGTACTTCATTTTTCATGCATATGTTTCTTGAGGCTTGTTCTACCATGCTTGAGTGATTATTTCCTCAAGGATTTGTATACATTTGCTGCTATGATATTAATATGATGGATATTTGGATATTCTTACATTTTTTGTGTTTATGTATCACTGGTACTCCATTTTTGTGTTCATGTATTGTTACATCCCCATTTTGGGATATTACAGTGGTATCAGAGCATAATATTGGCTCAGCCTGTGGAATCTCAGACAATATGCAATAAGAAGAAGAAGAGAAGAAGGAAGAAATAGAAATGATGAAGAAAATGAGCTTTGTCTCATTATTTTCAGATCCATGAAGAACCTCTCCAAGGAGGATAAGCTAATGAAAGAGGAAAATTGCAGTGAGACCTCTAGAAGGTTTCAAGAGGAGGAAGGCCCATGCACTTCATATGATCAGAGAAGAAAACCAGTGTTGCAGAGAGCTCCAAATCATTTCAATATGCCCTTTTCTTTTGAAGAAGAAAATAATCAAGGGAATAGAGGACACTTGGATCACAAAATTCTAAGTGATTACCTTGTTGAGTACAAATCTCAACCTAGAGCCTTCAAGGAGACTCTAGCTTTCCCATAGTTCATTCATTTGAAGGAAGAAAGGAGACTTTATGGCAAGGGGGGAATCAAGGGAAATAGGTTTCTATTGTCTACTTTTAATGGGTCATCTACAACAAAGGAGTGGGCAAGAAAACTTGATGCATTCTTCCTACTACATCCAGTGGTAGAGAGAGAGGTTGTAGAAATTGCAGCGCTGCACCTTGAGGGTGAAGCAAACATTTGGTGGTTAAACCATTTGAGTCATGCAAGAGTGAATAATTTTGTTAAGTTTACTCAAAGGTTGATTAGAGAATTTTGCAAAGAGAAACCAGAGGAGGAGAATCCATCACCACCATTGGAGGAGTGACCAGGTGGTCGTGTTCTAAGTTGTAAAGATGCTCAAAATTGGAATTGCTCAAAATTGGTTGGAACCTGAGTGACCGGATATGCCTCGTCGATACAATCCTGATGCCATGAACGACACTCAAATCCGACATCATATGTGAAAGTTATTCAAGTTTGAAATTTCACAATTCCATGTAAAAGACCAGTTTGACTTGGTTTGACTTTGAATAAAAAAATATTAAAAAAATTAATATTCCATTTAATATTCTCTGTCAACCAATCAAAGGTCGGCAATTGGCATTCGGTGGTTGGATATATGGGTGACCGTATACAAGTGGACCAATCAATGGGTGCCACGTGGCCTACCCGGAGGCTGCCACGTGGCCCCAAGTCTACACAGTTTTTTTTTGGTTGGAAAAATATATTGGAGTTAATAGGTTTTGATCGCGGGTCGAGCGAGTGGTAGCCCCAAGGCCTTACCGCCCGAGCTCGTGGTAGTTCTTAACTATCATAGGTCCATACTTCTATATAAACATTGAAGAAGTTATGGTTGGGGCGAAAAGGGGGCCAATCCATAAGGGCTAGCCCCATATGCATAGGACCTCGGGTGGAGAACCCTGGTCATATTACTAACCTTCGACGGTTGCGGTTATCATAATGAGTGTTCACATATATAAAAACGGCGGCAGTTGCGGTGATCATAAATGCCACGGTTCCGAAACCGTTGGCACATTCTCCGCATGTGGCCACGTTAAACCCAACATTTAATGTCAAGAAAATGGTTCTGCCAATTTATAGCGCGCCACCAAATTTGGCGGCTTATGCCAAATTTAGTCGGGTTAACTCCAGTTAGCCCAGATTTGGTGGAGCTTGTTTAGGGAAAACTAGGTAAAACTTCAGTTGGGCATAACTTTCACTAAAAAAAACCTTTTGGAGCGAATTTTTTATTTTATTTTCGGGTATTTTGAGCATTCCAAAGCCAATGGTGTAGGTTTCAAAGGCAACAGAGCTCATCTTCAGGTACTTTTTCAGCAGAGAAGCTTGAAGAGCCGTCAGAGCAACGGGAGTGTTGGAGCTGTATTAGGCTATAGTTAACCATTGGAGGTGAAACAGAAGCCTATATTTATTGTTTTCTGTGTTCTAAACTCATTTCCAAAACTTATTTTTCCCTTTTAGGCTTTCTGATCACTGTATAACCAATTTGAGCATCTAATAGAGCAAGGACATGCCCATTTGGGAGCCTTGGACCCGACAGATGTAGCCAGGGGTGAACTGCCTCATCAGCTACTATGTTATATTATGTGATTTTATCTTGCTGTTTTTTTCATATTTGATATGTTAAATAGTAAAAATAAATAACACTCCTTCACACATAAAACTCAAAAATTTACCAAAAGCACTTTGTTTCAATTGCAATACATGAATGATAGTTTGCACATATAATTTTATGGAAATGAATACCTTGAACAGAAAATACAAGTAATTTCATTTTCAGATCATGAGTGTTAAATTCTTCAAGTTTTAAAGACAGAGTCTGTAAAGGGCCAGGTAGCCTCTGGATCTCATCCTTTTATCAAAGGTGACATATCCAATAAATGCCCCTACAATCGATCTCTAGAATAGATTTAAGAAGTTTCACATTTAAGCTAATGAAAATGGATACCTTGCACACATTTTCAAGTACTTTCACTTTCATATTAGTTGGTATCAGAGCTATGGTTTTGAGCTAGAGTTTTCATTCATCATTTCTTTTGTGCAAATATTAAGTCATTTGTTTGCAAGTTTTGATGCTGACTAGATTAAAACTCAAGAGAGGTGAAGGAAACTTGGTTAGTGCACAAACTAATCCACAACCAAGAAGGGTTAGAGAACCACCTCCAAGAGCCCTAGAAGTAGCTACAAGCATGTCTTCAAGAGAAGGAGAAGCTCATGAAGAGATGGATCCCAAGGAAGAAGAAAGGGTATTTCGGAAAGATTTCTTGTATATGACTGAAATGGTAAGGATCCTCTATCAAGAAAGAAATGATAGAATAGCTGGAGAAGGGTCTAAAAACCAAAAAGAAGGAGAGGATTCCTCAGGATGAAATAAGGGTAATGATCAGTCAAAGAAAGGGAATGGAGGAAATGGTGATCCATCATCTCCATCGTCATCCTCTTCCTCAACATCATCTTCTTCGACTTTGGTAAAACAGTCACATAAGTTTAAAACCACTGGTAAAAATCCTTTTTTAAAGCTTGATGTCAATTTTAATTTCCCATCTTTAACGGTGAAGTCAATGTAGAGAAACTAGACAATTGGATCAGACAATTAGAAGTTTATTTAAGGATTGAAAACCTTCATGATGACTACACCAAGATTCAGTTAGCCTCATTAAGTATGGAAGGAGCAACTTTGGTATAGTGGGAAGCCAAGACCAAGGAGGAAATTAGAAAACATGGTAAGCTTACTTTATCATAGGTTGAATTTATTACTGCAATTAAGAAGCAATTTTATCCTCTTTCTCATCTACAAAAGGCTATAATGAATTTGAAAAACTTTAGACAGCTTAAAGGACAAAGTGTTCAAGAATACAATCAAGAGTTTAGGAGAAGAGAAATGTTGTTAGGAGTAGACTTACAAAGTCAAGATACTTTGCTGAAGTATATAGGTGGTTTGCATAATTACCTTATACATACTATCCTTATGTTTAATCCTACTAATCTAGATGAAGTTTGTGTACAAGCTACACATTTAGAGGCTAGAGGGAAAAACACTTTTGATGCTCTGAATGAGGGTAGTGATTTTAAAAGAAAAGGAAGAAAAAGGATTGCAAATTCTAGAAAGGAAAAAGGGAAATTATTTTGCAAGCACTGTTCAAAAACAAGCCACAATGAAGACCATTGTTGGAAGCTTCATCCGGAGCTGAAACCAAAGAAATATAAAAACAAAGACAAAACCAAAGAAAAGGGAAAAATTGTTGCAACTATTGAACAGGATTTAGGGTCTGAATTGAGTGATGAGACTAAAAGTATCGCCATGGTATTAAAGAGCATAAAGAGGAAAGAGGTTGTACAAGAAACAAATCCCAGTTCTAGCACATTAAACTGTCACAAAGAAACTCAAAATGAAAAGAGGAGGATAGAGCTATTTCATGTGACGATAATCTCAAACCACACAAATATAGACACACTTTTTGATAGTGGGTCTCAAGCTAATCTCATTTCAGAAGACTTGGTCAAACAACTAAAACTTGAGACAATTCCACATCCAAAGCCTTATCCACTTGGGTGGATATGCAAGGATGAAAAATTACAAGTCTCAAGAAAGTGCATCTTGCGCTTCGCCATAACAGCTCAGTATGTTGATTGGCTTGAACTGGATGTAGTACCGCTTGACATAACAGGTGTTGTGTTGGGTAGTCCGTATTTATATGACAGAAAGGAAATCTTCTATCACCATGAGAATAAGTATCACTTGTTCAAGGATGGGAAAGAGTACATTGTGAGAGCACATAAGAAGAAGCTAGAATCTTCTTTAGTCCGTGCAGGGAAATTGAAAAGGATAGTTAATGCAAGTCAAAATATAACTTTGTTAATGGTTAAACAACAAGATTTTGTACATTTAACTTTTCATGATATTTCTGATATAAATGATGGTATGTTTCAGTCTGATAATAGTTCGTCTTTGAAAGAAGATGACAATATGTTTCACAAGGTACCTTTGGTGTTGATCGATGCAGAGAACGAAGTGTCGGTGCAAAGCAGTGCAAGAGTCCACGAGATGGAAAGGCATGCAAGAAAATAGGGCACACATTTTAGCATGGGCCATTGTTGGTTTCAGAATGGCAGGTTGGTATGGCGAGAAAAATTGGTTGGGACTCGGCACAAGTATAGGGTTCATTCAGCAAAATTTCGCCATGTGAACAGTTGCCAAGGTGAATCTTATTTTCAGTCTTCTTTGAAGTTTGACCATTGTAGAAACAGTATGCTTTCTGCAAATTATAGTTGATGTTCTGCAAATTTCTATAATTTGTGTCATGACTCAGTCAATGTTAGCAACGGTTGGTCAGTGAATTCAAGGAACAATTTATCTTTTTATGAGAAACTCAATTTGATGAAGTCAAGAAGATTTTAGTGGTTCAAAGTTGGAAGAGTGGAGAATTAGTCTCCTCATCTTCATTTTTTGTAATCAGAGAGATTTTGTGGGTCCAAAAGCTTCCCATTTGGGAGGTGTGATCAGGTGATCATGTTCTAAGTTGAACATATGATCAAAATTTGAATTGCTCAAAATTGGTTGGAACCTGAGCGACCGGATAGGCCTTGTCGATACGATCCTGACACTGGAAACGACACTCAAATCCGACTTCGTATGTGAAAGTTATTCAAGTTTGAAATTTCACAATTCCATGTAAAAGTCTAGTTTGATTTGGTTTGACTTTGAATAAAAAAATTTAAAAAATAATATTCCACAAAATATTCCAAGAATATTCCATAGAATATTCTCTGTCAACCAATCATAGGTTGATAATTGGCATTCGGTGGTTGGATATATGGGTGACCATATACAAGTGGACCAATCAATGGGTGCCATGTGGCCTGCCTAGAGGCTGCCACATGGCCCCAAGTCTACAGATTTTTTTTTTGGTTGGAAAAATATATTGGAGTTAATGGGTTTCAATCACAGGTCAAGCGGGTGGTAGCCCCAAGGCCTTACCGCCTGAGCTCGTGGTAGTTCTTAACTATCATAGGTCCATACTTCTATATAAACTTGGGAGAAGTTATGGTTGGGGCGAAAAGGGGGCCAGCCCCCTATGCACAAGACCTCGGGCAGAGAACCCTGGTCATATTACTAACCTCCTACAGTTGCGGTTATCATAAGGAGTGTTCACATATATCAAAACGACGACAGTTGCGGTGACCATAAATGCCACGGTTCCGAAACCGTTGGCACATTATCTGCGTGTGGCCACATTAAACCCAAAATTTAATGTCAAGCAAATGGTTCCACCAATTTAGAGCGTGCCACCAAATTTGGCGAGTTATGCCAACTTTAGTCGGGTTAACTCCAGTTAGCCTAGATTTGGTGGAGCTTGTTTAGGGCAAACTGGGCAAAAATTCAGTTGGGCATAAATTTCACTAAAAAAAACCTTTTGGAGCAATTTTTTTTTTTTTATTTTCGGGTATTTTGAGCATTAAAAATCCAATGGTGAAGGTTGTAGAGGTAACATAGCTCATCTTCAGGTACTTTTTCAGCAAAGAAACTTGAAGAGCCATCAGGGCCTAGGGAGTGTTGGAGCTGTATTGGGCTATAGTTAGCCATTGGAGGTGAAACAAAAGCCTATATTTACTATTTTCTGTGTTCTGAACTCATTTCCACAGCTTATTTTACCTGTTTAGGATTTCTGATCACTGTATAACCAATTTTAGCATCTAATATAGCAAGGACATGCCCATTTGGGGGCCTTGGACCGGGTAGATGTAGCATAGGAGGGGTGAACTGCCTCATCAGTTGTTGTGTTATATTATGTGATTTTATCTTGCTGTGTTTTTCAGATTTGATATGTTAAACAGTAAAAATAAATAACACTCCTTCACACATAAAACTCAGAAATTTACCAAAAACACTTTGTTTCAATTGCAAGACATGAATGACAGTTTGCACATATAATTTTATGGAAATGAATACCTTGAAAAAAAAATAAAAGTAATTTAATTTTCAGATCATGAGTGTTAACTTCTTCAAGTTCTAAAGACAGAGTCTGTAAAGGGCCAGGTAGCCTCTAGATCTCATCCTTTTATCATAGGTGACATATCCAGTAAATGCCCCTACATTTGATCTTTGGAATAGATTTAAGAAGTTTCACATTTAAGTTAATGAAAATGGATACCTTGCACACATTTTCAAGTACTTCCACTTTTAGATCAAGGAGACTTGTACCAGCACTGTCACAACCTTGGAGGAGCAACCATCATTATCAACAGGTGGGGGAGCCAACACATTAGAGGTAGGAACTCTTGCGACCATACAAGGTGTTCCCAAGTTCCATCAAGGTATGAATGAATTTCCACTTTCTATTATTGCAGCAAATATTTTAGAGGATTGTGGAAATTTTCCTTTGCATGACCAAGGGTCAACACATACTGCTAATTTGGAGCAGCAGGATTGCATTGTGCTGTGCAACCTTGAATTGATCAAGGGAGGGATGATCCATCATCGTAATGTGCCATTGATGAGTTGCACACAACACTTGATGTTGGGGGGTGAAACCTTGGATGATAGAATGAATCTTTCCCAAGACAAACTCATACAAAACCATATGTTCATCCTTAAGTTGGAATATAAGACAACAAATACACCATTGAGGAGACTAACAACGTTGTCATTAAGCAGTAGTGAGGAGGTTTTTCCTTCAGCACACTTGGATCCTCATGGATTCAAGATGGTCATTAGTATGAGATCTTCTCTAGGAGATCTCCAAGGAGTTGCATTTCAACATCCCATGAAATGCAAAAGCAGAAATCTATTTTGGGAGGATGGTAGTCTTCATTGGAAGAATACCAAGATGGAGCATGAGTGGAGGCACCCACATTTGGATGAATGGGTGTGGATGGTGAGCAAGAATCTGGAAAGCTACTTGCAAATATATGACACCGGGCAGTAGGAGGCTTAGCTGCATTGGCTACTCTTGAAAGAGTTTGGCCATCATGTGACATATCCTCTTTGTAAGGGTATGTGGGTGGAGGAAGTGTGGTAGGATAATTTCATCATAGGGAAGCAAGGAGTATGGATACATTGTGTTGATATGACATTCTTCATATCAATCATTATGTTTTCACCACATGATTTGTATGATGGGGGTATGAGGAGGAAGCAAAATTTTTTGTTGCTTTGGTTGTTCTTGGGAGAGCAGGGGTAGATTTGCTCTCACACTTTGCATGATGTTGCAGGAGTAGGAGATGGCATTATCATGGTGAAAAGGGGCTACTCCTTAGCCTTGGATGATCTGGAAGTACTTCCACTTTGGAAGAAACTTCTCGTATGTAGCAGCATTATGGGAGATGTCTTTGACAATGAGCATGTCAAAGAATGGAGCTATGAGTTGGCAGGAGCCTATTTACATAAGACAATAGCGCTATCACTTTGGAGCTTGGGCTTATTGATGGAGTGTCCCCAGGATCACTTCACATTTGATGCACTTGGTGAACAAGGAGGAGGTGGGAGAGATGGAGTAGTGGATGGAAACATCTATTACATAGATATGATCTTCTTACCTTGGATTTCCAAGCCTAAAAAGGGTGATCTTCATGCAGCATACGATTCATTCCTCTTCATGGGAGTATATCATACCACTATGGAGGACTTATTCATGGATCCATACATCTTATTACTTCTATTACATGGTAAGAATCTTGTTTTTTCATTTATTGATTGTCTAACATAGTATTTGTATACTCTTACCATTTCCATTTAGTGCACTGCTCCATAAGAGAGCAAGCTTTTCATTGGGCTCCACGGTCAATTTTGGGCCAAATTATATAATGGAGATAGCCATATTTTGTATGGCCTTGGGCAAGTGTTTTATTATCTCATGTATGTTCAGTTAATGTACCCAGCCATTTACTATTCACTAGTATATGGGATGACATACATAACTAGCCATTTGTCAAGAAACAACTTGCCATGTTATTTTATGAAACAACAGTTAGGAAAACTGTGCTGTGACCACTTGGGAGACTGTTGGTACCTTCCAACACTATATGAAACCTTTATTATCTTTCTCATTTGGATGCCATATGATGATCATGTCCTATTCATCATATATGGGATGGTTTGGGCCAGCTCGATTCACAACGTTGGAGAGGAGATCTTTGGAGATCTAATATTCTTCTTACCACTTGAGGGAAACATATTTGCAGCCCAAGATCATCAGATACTCTAAAATTATCATAAGTGGAGAGGAGGATAGCGTGATGTAGGCTACTTTGTCTACCATGTTCAGATTTTCAACCCACCTACTTTGCAGTAGCCAAAGGTGGAGAGGAATTTTCAAGTTTTTCCATGTTGGGAGGTGACTCATTTTGTATGGATGATAGCTTGGGGGTGGGAGATTCATATGGGGATGGTAGATCCCAATATATATTAGACTTCATGCCTCAAGAAGGCCTTTAGATAGCCCATTGTTTCCTCCATGGATATTTTACTTTTACATGATGATAACTATTTGGGATGCTCAACAAAAGCTAGCTTGCATATTTGGGAGGGGAAACTTAGAGATGTATTGATGAGACAACATCTTTATCCTTGGAGGATTTCATCATATGAGAATGCTACAGGGGAAGAAGAAGAGGCTCTTTAGTTTTATCCTTGCAGTTGCTTGAGGACAAGCAACATTTGGGAGGAGAGGACTGTAATATTCCAAATTTAGCATGCAGCTAATTGGAATATTGATTTTTTTCTTTTACACTTAGGAGATGAATAAATGGGTAAGGAGGCCCATACATTTTATAAATAGGAATAAAATCCCTCATAATGTGAAAAGAGATCATATTAGGAGCTTGTTTTCACACCCTCATGTGTACAAGGTCAAGTTTGACCAAGTCAATAGTGCTGGGATATGAGGTGGAGATCATCTTTGGAGACAACGCAGAGATAGTGGGAGGAAGATTCCTTGGTGGAGGAAACCCTAATGAGTGGGACCAAAGGTGAGAGGGATTACATTTGTATAAAATGAGGGCAAGGTATCCATATCAGGATATGTTATTAATTTGATTTGATGGTCCTAATGACTTTGTGCTTTCTCCAACTATTTAGTTGAGATTGTTGTGCTGCTTAGCACAAGGAATTCCTATTTAGGAATTCCTTCTCCTTTCTTGAGAGGCCTCTTGAGGGAGCTTGTATTGTATTTCTCCACATCCAGGCTTGAAGCCAAGCATCCTCCTTCATCTACAGCATTATTTCTGCGACAGTATAACATTGTGTTGTAGGGTGTTGCAGTGGGGGTTCACAACACCACTTCCGGAGCTTGTTTTTCAAAGGAGGAAGCTTTCATTCCTTTGGGAGATCAGTAAGGAAGACCTTCGAGCATATTTTAGATCTTGGCACTTGGCCAACACATTTTATTTCACCTACAACGCAGTATCCCTTAGTGACTGCGTTATTTTCAGTGAGCATTTGTAGTGAGGGTTTGCAGGTTGTTTGGAGGGAGAGATCTTCAGTGTTAGGATCAAACTTTCACTTGGAAGATCCATTGGAGGAGGTGTATTTATCTTGTGCATCATCTTCAACCATCTCCATGCAGTTCTTGAGTTGCAACTGCTACTCAGTCCTAGGACTGTAACTCTGACATTTTTGCAGTTTTTCATATTTCAACCAATCCTTCCAGGATTGCCTAAAGATTGTGGTTGGGGGTTTAGATCTTTGCTCCCCACATTGTATGAGCTGTATATTTCCATATATATGTATTTACATACTCCAGCAGCAGTTGTCTCTAATAAAACTATGCTGTCATAGCCTTGGGCATTTTCTGTGTAGCAATGTACTTCATTTTTCATGTATATGTTTCTTGAGGCTTGTTCTGCCATGCTTGAGTGATTATTTCCTCAAGGATTTGTATAAATTTGCTGCTATGATATTAATATGATGGCTAGTTGGATCTTCTTACATTTTATGTGTTGATGTATCACTGCTACTCCATTTTTTTGTTCATGTATTGCTGCATCCCCATTTTGGGATATTACAATTTATGAGGAATCACCGGCCACCAAGGTAAATAATGAATGGGATCATTATTGAGTCGTTTTAAATCAGGTAACTCTAACATTGCAAAAAATGGAAACTGTTGATTTAGGTCAGGTTGAGCATAACTAGGATAAGATGGAATTTCCTGGGCAATAGGTTGTTGTGTACCAACAGGTGGATTCTATTGTTGGTAATGAAAATAGGGGTAGGCTTGTTTACCAGGACCTAGATAAGCCTAAAAATGTTGGAATGGTTGTTGTGGCTGCCATGGGATTTGATAAAAATGTTGCCCTCTAGGATAATTTGGACCAGGTTGTGAATAGACTGGGCCAGTAGAAGCCTGTGACAAAGGTAACCTAGCCTGCGATTGTGAAATTCCTGATACATGTGGTTATTGAATACCAGCCTGGGAAGATGGATTATTTGGACCCAACACTTGAGGGTTAGGGGTCGAAGGACCCGCTTGAGCAAACTGAGCAATAACCATAGAAGAAACAATAGGTGTAGTAGGCACAGATGCAAAATGTTGAACTGGTTGATATACATTAGGGGAATTTTGAGGTCTAAAATGGGCCTCCTAAAAATAATAGTGGAAATAATAAAATAATATTAGATTACATTATCAAATTTTAGAGGGAAAAAAGAAAAAACTACTTTTTCAACTTGTATTTTCAACTTATCTAAATATGGGTTTACTCAAATTTCAAGCAGGAACACTCGTTGGATGCATAATTTTATTCCTCATCCAAGGAGTTCCCATGTTGCATACTTTCAATGGACCTTGCTACACGAAAAATTAGAAATACATGAAAAACGTGATTGCAATCACGTGTTTTCATGTATTTCTCATTTTTCGTGTGAGAGGGTCCATCGAAAGTATGTAACATGGGTAATCCTTGAATGCAAAATTAAATTTTGCATCCAACGATTACTCCCATTCAAAATTTGACTAAAGCCTTAAGGAGATAAGTTGAAAACACAAGTTGAAAAAGTAGTTTTATTATTTTATTATTTTTTAATATTTTTATTTTTTTATCCCAAAAATGGTGAATCATCCCCCATGGTTGACATTATCATCTTGAATCCTATTGGTTCTTATAAATTTTATTTTGGTTGTATATTTTTCTTAGGAGGCTCATTTTCGACCTCAAAATTTCTCTAATGGATACACAATTGTTTTCGGCTGAACAGGCAAAGCAGGTTGCCTTTGACAAAGAGGCATTCTAGCATATGATTGACCTAAAAATGACAGAGTACTTCCATATGGCCCAAACATCTGTGGTCCCCCAACGTATGGAGTATAAGGATATTGCACATACTAACTTTCATATGATGGGTATCCAGCATATACTCGATAATATGGATGGTAATTGGATGGACCAGCCTGATATTGAGTTGATGATGTCAATAAAGGATCGGGTCATTCAGTACCCGTAAGAGATGAACTAGATATAACTCCAGATGATGACATGGGCTAATTCCATGGACTAGAGGAGACACCGGAGTAGGTTCCATTTAAATTCTGGTAACCCAGTGGGATGGACGGACCACCATAAATATGAGACTCGGGTGTCGTCAAAAACATCAAAGATGAAGAAACAGTAGATGTTGTCATAGCTGTAATAGATGGTACAATCTGGGATGTTGTCTCAGCCATGGTTAAATAACCCAACAAATACTATAACAAATCTACAGAAACTTGAGAGTGAATAGGATCAACAGAAGAAGAGGAGGTAAAACGAGAAAAAGATGGATACAAATGAAGCCTCGACCCAAAATGAGTGGGAGATGAAGGGATTGTCTCTTCCTAAAGTTATTCCTCTATTGAAATAAAACTAGGTGGAATTACTTCATCGTGAGGCCCGAGATAAATTTCAGGTGGTAAACTTTGCGGCAACGAGGAAGACTCAATGGTTATGTATGACTAAGGAAGAGCCGGTTTCATGGGAACAACTTCTTGTTATTCAACTTCGGGATCAAGATGTTCTAGTAAAATAACAATGGGTTCCAGATAGACTTCCAGTTGAACAAGCTCACGTTTTGGATTTATTGTTTCACTGGATTGAATTTAAATGCCCTCAAGTAACTGTGAGGGTTTTGTATCGACAGTAGCAGATAAACCGAGATCGATCGAAATGAATCAAGACTTGGTGCTCAAAGGATCATATGTCTCTGGTATATCAGATGAAGATGTAGCACCAAAGGTTCCAGAGGTACTAGACTCGGTAGGACGAGCGTGCCTTCTTCTACTAGGTGTAGCTTCTAGCGATAAAGGTGGTTTATTCTCTGTACTATGCAAACGATAGGGAAAGGGTTGATATTCTTCCATGATTTCTAATTGATTTGAATACAAAAACAAATAAAAAATAAAGGGTAATTCTAGGCAAAATATTTACCAAGAAAATGTGAACTGCAATATATTGCCCCAGTAAACCAAGGAATTATATATGTGCAGGCAATCACCCTGAATGTTGTGTTCAGTGAATCATAGTGTACAAGGCAGCCGACGCGGTTACATATGGATAGTAAGCAACCTAAATTTGTCCTCCCAAATATAATCGATGGTACGTGGAGGCCCAATATGTATTAGCATTGTCTAATGCAAAACCGCACAGTGAGAGCATCCCTAGTATACCTTTTGTACTAGAACACCGCCCGATATACCCGAAAGTACATGGAAGAGATCTGATATACTTACGTATGTGGAATGAGGTATCACACTCAGAATGTATCGCATAAAATTAACAACAACTGCTATGTTTAATCATGCCGAAACATGTCTTTTAACCTAGACCTATAAATGTTATCGTTAAGTTACATTGCTTCCTTAGATAAATTCAGATAAATTTTATGTTTATCTTTCTTATCAGTTTGTCTTTTAGGTCCACCATGAGATGTATTTAACATTCCTCGAATGAAATTAAAATGATAAGAATTCTTTTATATTTGATTTTCGACAATGAAAAACTAGCTACAAGGGATAGAGCAATCAGATTGTAAGCAATAAAAAATGAGCACATCTAAATGAAATTTCCATAAACTATTCCTATGCAGCACTCACAATCCCTATATGCAAATGCATATTTTTCTTTTCAATTTATTTTAATTTTAGATGAATGAAAAAGAAACTATAATGCATAAACAATCACTCAACACTTCCAAAAGAAACGAAGACTAGAATGACAATCCTCTTTCCAAAAATAAAGAATTGATAAAATATAAATTTAACTTTGTAACTATTTGAAAATGACAAATAAAACAAAAAGAAACAATGATTAAAAAAATCCAAAGTGAGGCATGAACAGTAGAGGAAATTTGGTCTCTAGAGGGAATCAATCACTTAAAACTTCAGAAAAAAACACTGAAACGAATTGCAAAAGACAAAATATGATAGATTTTGGTTGGTCACAGGGACAACACACCCCTGAGTGGTAGGTAGTGCATTGCAAAGAACTATCCCTAAGACATTAGTGCTATGTAGAGCAATGTTTCAAGACCAACAGTGCGTTGGTTCCAGAGGACTCTCTAAAAAAGAAATCAAGCACACTACTTTTGCTAAACACATTCAAATGACTGAAATTAGGCAGGTAAAGTCTACTAGAGGTTGATGGATAAGGATAAAACCACCAGGGACGATTTTTCAATGCCAAGTACAATCACCAATATGTTTTATGGA
The DNA here is from genome assembly GCA_034641835.2 of Pinus albicaulis. NCBI lineage: Eukaryota > Viridiplantae > Streptophyta > Pinopsida > Pinales > Pinaceae > Pinus > Pinus albicaulis. The sequence continues at coordinate 908,714,209 of CM076573.1, read as the reverse complement.
AATCAAACCTATGGATAAGTATGCTTTCCCTAAGTGTGGTGGTGCACTTATAACAAAAGAAATAAAGAAATCTGACCTTTTCCTTAAAATTATTAGATAAGGGAAGAAAACCTACTTGTAATATGTTCGCTTTTCCTTGCCTCCCTTTGTAGCTTTCGTTGCTCTCAATCGAACTGAACTCACTTAATTGGTACTTGCAATGGAAAACAAAAGGCATAAAGGAAAATGATCTATTCATGTTAAAAAATTTTAACCTATTTCATTTGTAAATAGACATATAACATCATTGACACATGCATTAGGAAAGGAACAAATGTATTTATTATGAAGTAGAAGGAGAAGTAAAACCAGTTGATTGATTCAATGTTAATCACTCCAGCTTTAGTCACATCCTCATCACACTAGCATCATCAATCCAACAGCTTAAAATTACATGCACAATACCTCCAAGAGTTGTGATATCACCAGCATAACTCTACTTCATACAAATTCTTGCTCCCTTGTGCACTATGATCAGTGCTCTATTTATAATTATATGAAGGTAATTTGACATTAATGAATCATTGAATGGATTTTCCAAAAATGGATGAAGAGGTTTCCTTGTTCATGGGAATAGGAGGATAAGAGGTTTAATGGCTCCATGGTTTCCATATTCGAAGAAAGCAGATGAGGTGTGTTGGAACAGGGTCTCCTACGAGCTATGAAACTGGTCCATTTTGAATATTTTTTATTAGATTTAATCTAGCACAGGGGTTTTGGGGCGGGTCAAAGCCCCGAAAGCGTTGTAATGGATAAAAGGGTAAACTAGGGGTCCGAAAACCATGGTTTTCGGACCATAGGAACGTCTAGGCTATATTATTATAAATAGAGGAAAATTTTTGTATTGTAAGGTAGGAATTGAAGAGATATTGATGCGAATTCTGGTTTAAGCTATCTGTTTGGGTTTTGGGGAAAGGACTCCTACTAGTTGTGTGCGCAGAGATCCAAGTCCGGCTATGTGCGGACCCTGTAGCTATGTGCGCAAAATGGGAAGGGAATTGTAAGGAGGAATTGATGAATGAATGAATAAGAAAGGTTGATAGAGAACTGAATTGGTGAGTACTCTTTGTGTGAATCATTGGTAATTACTACATCGTGTATTTTCTATATTTGAGCTGCGAAGATCTGTGTAAGTGTGTTTTCTCTATCTGGATCTGTTCTTTTCTGTTATGAAATACTGTGCTACTGTCGTAAAAGCATATAATTATAGATCTAGCGCATGTGGATGTGAATCGAGACCTAAGTGACCCTATGCAGAATGAGGTAATATAGGAATCACAGGGTCTAATGCAGCTCTTCTTGCCTTACCTATCCTTTCTCGGGGTGCAGAAACCTGGTTCCAACACCCACCCATACTACTTCAGGTGAGACTTTGACCTGCAAAAGCGGGTCACTGCCGAAAGGGCTAGTAGTATAGGGGTTTGTTGGCAAACCTTGAGCTCTGAACCTGGGTCAGGACCCCTCGATCCAACAAATGGCTCCATTGTCGGGACCTGTAGCATTTTGAGGAAGTGATCAGGTACTAACAAGAAAATACTAAAGGTCTAACATGGAGGTGAATGAGCACTACTTTGGAGGGAAGTACAACATGGAGCGGTAAGTACTATCGAGCCGAACAAGAAAAGGATCACTTTTCCAGTAACCCACTAAGAAGAGAAACTATGCAAGGTTCGCCAGTTACCCCCACGTCAGACTCATAGGAGAGCAAGCCCTCAACCGAAACCTTGCTAGAAGGAGACATGGCAGTACACTTGAAATTACCTACCTTTAAAGGAGCGACCGATGAAGACATGGAATGTTTTTGGTTCGTGGCCAACTCGGTATGGACTGCACAGGGGGTGGTGAGTGATACTGTGAAAAGAGCATAGTTGTCCCTAACCTTCGAAGACCGAGCATTGGATTGGTATATGTGGTACATATCTCAAAACGGGAGCGCATCTCTTCAAGATATTAAGGATGCCCTAAAACAACAATTCCGGAAGCCACAATCGTACTCTCAGTTGGTAGCAGAAGTAAAAGACTTCAAGCAAGGTACGTCGGAGTCAGTATGGAAGGCCGATCAGTGATTGAAGAAAGTGATTAGGGAAGGAGGGTTCAAGTACGATGACAGACAACACACGAAATGGTTCATCGCTATGTTACTACCTCACCTACGTATACCAATGGGCCACTAGACCTTTGAGACGCGGGAAAAAGCCTTGGAAGCTACCATGAAACTCGAAGCCGCGCCCAAGGAGGACACACTGGGGGAAGTACAACAAATTCAAGAGTAGCTCGGAGCCATGCACATGGAAATTCAAAGCTTATGGACAAAACAGGGAAAAGGAGCTAGCGCAGACCTCTGGTGCATATGATGTTGAGTGTCTGGCCATACAAAGGACCAATGTCCTATATTGATGTATTACGTGCAGATAAGTGGACCTAGTCCACTACGCCTTGACTCTAATGGATCTGCGCTATGGTGCGATGATTTCCGGGTAGCGAGACTACATGATATAGCCCAGTGCCCTTAACTAAGTATGGGCAAACTAAAGCAACAGTGGTGCAGGTTCTGTTGATCGGTAGGGCACAATGAGAAGAACTATCACACATATGACTTGATTGTGGATTGAGGGAGCCTCTATAGGGTACAATCAGATCCTGTGTCACCAAGATCCCTCGCGAACTTTGGTGGCTCCCCAGCAAGGGGAAGGGGAGGTCGGGGAGGAAGTGTAGGATGGGGGCAGGGGCAGCTGATCTGCTATAACTGTGGGGAGGTAGGAAACTTCACAAGGGACTGCCCGAATCCCACTAGGCAATCCTACAAATATTTCCGGCAGCTAGACCATGAGATTGAAGACTTCCCGATCCTGATAGCCAAAATGTAGGAAAAACAACCCACCCCTATGTAGAACGTGCAAAGAGTTAAAACCAAGCTAAGGAATGCAAATCAGGGTGGAAAAGTCATGACACGCAATGAGATGGTCACCCAGGGAGCAAAGGAGGATCTTGCCTCTTGGGAAGAAGTGAGTTTCAAAGAACATGAACCATTGGCAGCCCCTGCGCAGTTGTCGGCGCACCTAAAGACAGAGGAAGGGGTTGAGCCCTTTCTGAAGGCATGTCTGAAACTACTACGTAACCTACCGGCTGTAGAAAATCTTCAAGTATTACTGCATAGCTGCGCAGCCTAGCCCTAACATAATTCCTAAGACCAGGGATGTACACAAGCTATACAACTATAATAAATGCACCAGAAGAGAAATGTGGTTGACTGAGCAAATTGGCGACTACGAGATGGATCAAGTTATTCTCGATCTGGGGTTGGATGCGAACATATTACCAAAGAAAACATGGAAAGGAATGGGAGAACCTAAGTTGGAATGGTCCACCATCCAGCTGCACATGGCAAATCAACATAAAATCATCCCACTGAGATGGTTTCCAAAAGTCATGGTAGATATCACAGGAGTAAAATTCCTAGTTGACTTTGAAGTCATAGAAATCTTGGAAGATACAGATCTATACCCTGCACTCCTTGAACTGGACTGGGCTATAGACATGGGGGGTGTCATCAATCTCAAAAAGCGTAGCATTTTTTTTAGAACAACGGTACATGCGTAATAGTACCACTATATCTAGCAGAAGGCGCGCAGTATATAGAGCCAACCTATGAGAAGGAGGAACTAGATCACATTTACAGATTGAATATGCAGGACAAAGACAGGGTTAAACCTACAATAGATGAAATATTAAGTGGGGGGAGAGACAGTGAATGCTTTTCTGACGCTAATGAGGAACTGTAGATTTGGAAAAATCAGTTACACGAGGTTTCAGCACTGCGCTGCCCTCGGGTCGCAAGGACCCTCTACTACATTTCCTCGGAGGTAAAAGATCTATCCCACTTTGATGAGGCTGGTAGTGTCCAGGAATTCCTAAGGACACTGGAAGCTAGGGTGCCAAGAGAACGACGGATCTAGGCCCTTAATCTGGCTATGCGTGGGATGCCTACGCATTGGTGGGATACCCACAAGAAAGCATTCCCAGACTGGGAAACGTGTCGGGATAGGATGATTCTGCGGTTCGCCCCTCCAACTAACATAAGCACCAAGATGTTCCTCGGACCTGGGGATTCCCACGCACATCTGCGTGCCTAGATGATCAAATGGTCCAACCGAACTACAGAAGAATGGGTCCATCTATTTTTTCATGCCTTGGGCCCTATCCCGGCCACTTGGTACTTAGATGTGGAGTTACACCAGCGCACCCACCACTGGGAAGTGTTAAAAGAGGACTTTGTAGGAACGTTTGGATTGATTGGGGGGACAGAGACGCTTGACGAATCTCTGCAGGACATTGATGTGCTTGTATTTAAGAACTCTCACCACCATGCCGCACCAGTGGTCATGACATGGGAAGCGCAGATGCAAGACATAACCAACTATCAGAGCTTGGCGATTGACGAAGAAGAAGATAATCCTCAAAACATGTCTGTCCTGGAATCTGAAGGGGAACGCATTGTTATTGGGCCATCTCTGTAGAATATATATGTAACATAGCCTCTCAAGCTGCACAATGTTAATATTGGGATGAAAGAACACCCTAAGCTGACTAAAATTTGGGACTATTGGGATGAAGGAATTGTAGAAAAAATTGCAGAGTTACTCACGGAGTATCAGGACTTATTTCTGACGAAGTTTTCTGAGCTCAAGGGAATCACCGGGGACCTCGGCATTATGCACATCACTCTGAAACTTGAGGCACAACCCGTCAAGCAACGGCCTTACTGAGTGAATCCTAAATATAAGCAAGAGGTCAAAGAAGAGCTAGACAAAATGCTTGCAGTAGGTATCATTAAACCAGTTGAACTGTCGGATTAGGTAAGTCCAATGGTCATCTAGGAAAAGAATACCAAGGGGGAAATATGCATTTGCATAGATCTACGTAAGTTAAATGACGTATGCATCCATGACCCCTTCCCTACACCATTCTCCGATGAAATCCTTGATAGCATGGGTAGATAGGAGGCTTATTCCTTCACCGATGGGTTCTTAGGGTACCACCAGATCCGAATTGCACCTAAAGATCATAGTAAGACTACCTTCGCGACTGAATGGGGGTCCTTTCAGTATATGGTCATGCCCTTTGGTCTCAAGAATGCACTTGCTATTTTTTCAAGGGTCGTAGTTGTTGTATTCAAGAATTTTATTCATAAGTTCCTAGAGGTTTATTTCGATGACTGGACGATTTTTGGCTTGGTAAAGGAGATTTTCTGTAACCTGCGATTAATGTTGGATGCGTGCCGGAAGCACTAGATTTACTTGAATATTAAGAAGTGCATCTTCTGTGTGCCATTTTGAATCTTTCTTGGGCACATATTTTTCAGCAAGGGTTGATGGTTGATCCTGCGAAGGTGGCCGTAATTATAAACCTTACGGTCCCAAAAATGGAAAAATAATTGTGTTCTATTCTTGGACACACGAGATATTATAGGAAATTCATTTAAGGGTACGCCCTGATCATGGCACCCATGGAAAAGCTACTTAAAAAATATGTTTCCTTTTTTTGGGATGATGAATGTTAGAAGAGCTTTGAACTGCTCAAAGAGAAGACGATTTCTGCACCCATACTCATATTTCCTGATTGGTCGAAGGAATTTCATGTACATGTGGATGCATCAGGCATGGCTTTGGGCGTTGTCCTCACGCAGCCTGGAGAAGGAGATATTGATCACTCGGTTGCCTTTGCGAGTCGAAAACTCTCAAGCGCAGAATGAAACTAATCTACCACTGAGCGCGAAGGATTGGCTATGGTCTACACGTTACAGAAATATCGACACTATCTACTAGGTAGGCACTTAAAAATGTTCACTGATCATTCGGCTTTGAAATACCTGGTCAATAAGCCTGTGTTGGGGGGGAATATTTCCCGCTGGTTGTTGCTATTCTAGGAATATGATTTTGAGATCATCTTCAAGCCTATAAGGTTGAATGCAGGCCCATATCATCTATCTCGCATTGAAACAGGGGAAGAACCTACTAGCTTGGAAGAGGGTTTACCAGATGCACAATTGTTCACCATTAAGGTGGTTGATGCACACTTTGCTGATATCATTGAGTTCCTCACTACAGGCGTGGCCCCTGGATAATATTCAGTATAGCAAAGAAGGATTTGGTCACTCGGGCAATGGACTTTACTATCATCGCCGGTCAGTTATACAAGATAGGCACAAATGAAATACTATGCAGATATGTCCTAGAACATGAATGGCCTGCCGTATTAGCAGAAGCACACGAAGGTGTCGCAGGAGGCCACTATGCAGGACAAGAAATGACACAAAATATTTTGAGGGCTGGGTTATGGTGGCCTACCCTACATCAGGATTCTTACACCTATTGTATATCGTGCAACACCTGCCAGCAAACAGGACGACCCTTGCGCCAAGATGAGATGCCATTACAGCCTCAAGTGGCTTTACAGGCTTTTGACAAATGGGCCATTGATTTTATAGGACCCATCAATCTGCTGAGCAAGAAAACAGGTGCGTGCTACATTATCACTTCCACTGACTACATCACTCGATGGGATGAGGCACAAGCGGTGAAGGATTTTACTACAGATGCTACTGTGCACTTCATCTTTGAGAAGATTTTGACCAGGTTTGGCTACCCAAAGATCCTGATGAGTGACAGAGGTACACACTTTGTTAACCAAACGATTCAAGCATTGAATGAAGAATTCTAGATCCACCATGCAAAGAGTACACCATACCATCCCCAAGAAAATGGAGTGGTTGAAGCTTTTAATAAAATTTTGGAACATGCATTAACTAAGGTCTGCAATGCCGATCGTAGTGATTGGGATGTTCACATTCCCTCTGTTTTGTGGGCCTACCGAATGACCTGTAAGAAGCTAACAGGCAGGACCCCCTTCCGAATGGTCTATGGCAAGGAGGACATTATATCCATAGAGTACGTTGTTCCTAGCCTACGCATTGCAGCATTTACAAATATGGCGGACCCCGATATCATAGAGGAGCGTCTTGCGCAGCTTGTGGCTTTGGAGGAAGATCGGTTTATCGCTAATTTTCATCAATAGGTTCAGAAGGCTCGCAATAAAGTATGGCATGATCGACATATTCACCAAAAGACATTCATCGTAGGCGACCTTGTCCTTTTATACGATAGCCAATTAGAGAAACACCCAGGAAAATTTCGGCAGCATTGGCTAGTCCCTACACAGTTAAGGAAATCACGAATGGCGGAGCATTCTAGCTAGCTACCCTGCGCAGGGACATCTTACTTGGATTTTTCAATGGTAGTCGACTCAAGCCATACCAGGTTCAATGACTATATGGTAGCTACAGTGACTTGGGACGAGTCACAAGATTGTGTTGGGGGACTGTTGGAACAGGGTCTCCTACAAGCTGCGAAACTGGTCCATTTTGAATATTTTTTATTAGATTTAATCTAGCACAGGGGTTTTGGGATGGTTCAAAGCCCCGAAAGCATTGTAATGGGTAAAAGGGTAAACTAGGGGTCCGAAAAACATGGTTTGTGAACCATAGGAATGTCTAGGCTAGATTATTATAAATAGAGGAAAATTTTTGTATTGTAAGGTAGGAATTAAATAGCTATTGATGCGAATTATGGTTTAAGCTACCTGTTTGGGTTTTGGGGAAAGGACTCCTATTGGCTGTGTGCGCAGAGATCCAAGTCTAGCTGTGCGCGGACCCTGGTGTTGTGTGCATAGGCTAGGAAGGGAATTGTAAGGAGGAATTGATGAATGAATGAATAAGAAATGTTGATAGAGAACTGAATTGGTGAGTACTCTTTGTGTGAATCGTTGGTAATTACTGCATTGTGTATTTTCTATATTTGAGCTGCGAAGATATGTGTAAATGTGTTTTTTGTATCTCGATCTATTCTATTCTGTTATGCAATACTGTGCTACTATTGTAAAAGCATATACTTATATATCTAGTGCACATGGATGCGAATCGAGACCTAAGTGACCCTACATAGAACGAGGTAATCTAGGAATCATAGGTTCTAATGTAGCTCTACTTGCCTTACCTATCCTTTCTTAAGGTGCGGAAACCTAGTTCCAGCACCCACCCATACTACTTCGGGTGAGACTTTGACCTATGAAAGCGGGTCACTGATGAAAGGGCCAGTAGTATAGGGGTTTGTTGGAAAACCTTGAGCTCCAAACCTAGGTCAGGACCCATCGATCTAACAAGGTGAAAGCTGGAACAACTTCTAGAAGCCACTAGAGGTTGGGAAGATTCTCGGAATCCAATGAAAAATTCACTCCTAGTCGACCAACGCACTCTAAAGTTGGCCTATATCCTCTGCAACATAGCCTTGCATGGGAGTAGATGCTTTGTAAAGCAGTTACTACAGTTTAGGGGTGCGTTGATGGCTCAATGGGGCACTTCAACTGGCATATAAGCAGTGAAACTTTCATGAAGGAAAAACATCAATGGAATGACTTATTTAGGGCATGTAGCTGTTAGTACCCTAAATTGCATTCTTTTCTACCATTCTTCCCTTCCCAAATCGTAATAATTTACCCTGTTTTACCTATCTTATGCACCCTCATCCTGCACTAGTGCGAGAACGATGACACATTTTGCATTAACTTCATATTTTACATTTTTAACTCAACTTAGCATTTATTAACTATATATTACATGATTTCTTACTTAGAATTACTTTTGTAACTTATCGTTACCTCCTATGCTATTTAATAGATAAACACTTATCTTGACCATTGATTTTTAGTGCAGAACAGATCTCGCACCAGCACTAGTGCCGTGAATCTTGGCAGTGAATCCGGATCACTTGGGTTGCTGACTGTTTTGTACTGCCTTAGCTACGATAAAAAAAGACATATCCAAAGGCCGCCAAGTCCCAGCTATGATAGAAGTTAAATATAGATCGGACTTAAGAGAGACGAACAACTAGAGATAGTCGCGGCCTATTCTGTTAAAAGCGATTTAATTTTGAAGGCCAACAGCTTATTCTGCAATTGGTTATGTAATTTTTTATAACGATTTTTGTAATTGGCTATGTAATGGTTAAATGATCCTTTTGGCCTGTGGCAAAAAGGATCTATATAAGTAGAAATTTAAATAGGACAAGATGTTCAATATTTGGGTAGAATTGAATAGATCGAAGAATAGAACTAGTGAGGTGGTAACAAGCTTGTCTTTTGTTATCGCCCAAATCTGGGCTAGATATGTAACCACACATGTATTTTCTTTGAGGATTTAATAATAATAGCTCCGCCTTATGCTTCATGGATTTTATTTCTTCATGCTTAAATAGTTGATGAATTGATTCAATACTGAGTAGCATTTCCATTTGAAAGGGAAATGTGTTGGTTGGCTAGGGCCCAGCCAACCCAGCATGTTCTCCCTACTTTCTATTCTTGCAATTTATGTCTGCTAAGTGTGATTTAATTTACAACATTTGAATTTTTGTTTGAGTGAAAGCAGATCTTTAGTGTGAAGTAGTTAAATTTCCTTTTCTACATCTAAATTTAAATTTGTTTTCTCCGCCTGGTTTGAGCAGGAGAAATTACCTGCACCAGTGCACGTTGGTGTGCTACTCACTTTCTGCACGTGTGGTTTGTTTTCTCCGCCTGGTTCGAGCAAGAGAAATTTCCTGCACTAGTGCACGTTGGTGTGCTATTCACTTTCTGCATGTGTGGTTTGTTTTCTCTGCCTGGTTCGAGCAGGAGAAATTACCTGCACCAGTGCACGTTGGTGTGCTATTCACTTTCTGCACGTTTGGTTTATTTTCTCCGCCTAGTGCAATTAGGAGAACTGTTTCTGCACCAATGCTGGATAGTGTGATGTAGCAAGTCTCTTTAGTTTACTTTTAACAGCTTTTTTGCTTTTAGTTACATTTTAATTAAAAATATTGTTTCCTTATTCTCTATAGATATTCATCTTTCTGATAAGAAATTTGGTTTCATAACACTTGCAGTAATTAATCATTGATTTCAAGGACTAAAATTTAAAGTGTAAGAAGCTCATATCAGGTACAAGAACTAGTTTCTTGGTACCATATATGAGTGTTGTGGACTTGAGAAATTTCAGGGCCCTTGCACGAAGAAAAGAATTTTTAGTACGGACATTACTTTACACCTTCTGCATAGATCATTGTTCCTGCACTAGTGCAAGATCAATTCTTGTGGGAAGGATATATTTACATGAGCAGGTTTGAAAGGGCCCATCTATTGAATACTGCTAAGGTGCCTTTGCTAAATAAAATACATTCTCAGTAGATTATCAATATCTCGCTATAGTAATTACCTTCTTTTTATTTCTGAATCTCTCTTGAAAGTATATTTCTTCTTGTTCTAGCCTCATATTGTTTTGATGGTTTGAGTTGCCTTCCTCTCTAAATTTTGATTCTGCAATTTTTCCTTTAAAAATAAGGAGTTGATATTAGAAATATTCATACCATCTTTGGCATTTCCTGTGCTTCGTCTCTAAGTTTACAAATCCCCCGGGTTGACAATTTAAGTGTTGAGGACTTTACTTAAGTGTAATTCATGCCCCCAACATTTTGGTGTTGTTGTCGAGGAAGAAATTTGATTTGGTAAGAATTTTTTGATGATGCAATAGGGGTAAGTCTGCCTTTATCTTTTTGTATTTTTTATGAAAGTGTGGTGAGCCTTATTTCAGCCAATAACTTTGAAAAACAATTATCTTCATATCCTTAACGTTATATCATTTTTGGGGTGTTGTAAGAACCCCCATTACTAATATGTGTGTGGAGACAGGGACTATCAATCAACTAGATGGACTTAAAGATGATAACAAGTATGAAGGTTCTCTCTCAAGCCCTAGCAGCTATTGGGATCTTGATCTCTACCCCTCAGGAAGAAAACTTCTTGACAATAGTCAAGGACTTGTCCATTTCTCCACGATCACAAGAGGATTTAGAAGTCTCTTTTGAGGAGATAAATGAATCATGCACTGTAATCAATGGAGAACATCCACTGGAACCTGAGATCAAGGATTTCTTGACATGTCTATCAGCAGATCCAGAATGTAATCAAGAGACTACTCACCCTACGGAGAACAATCAACATGACATGGAAGAAGAGGGCAAATAGCATGGGCCAAATCAAGAAATGGACCAAGGCTACCATGATTACATCAAAAATTGGCTCCAAACAACTACTCAAGCAAGGCAACATTATCCTCTTATGAAAATCTTGTTGTCATATCATTTACATTCGTTGGTTTTTCATGCTCATGCACACTTTCAAGTTTGTATGATAAATTTGAGCATGAATATATATTTTCACCTGATCCGCACATGTCTTCATTGGAAGTACTCCTATACATAAAAAGAAGTCTTCCGCTTCTTAGGTAAAGTAGGGTAGGTGAATAAAGCTGTTAAGATGCTAATTGGGTTTTTTATTTTTAAAGTGTAGTCATTAAAACTACTTTTGATCCGCATTGGTTGTTAACACACACATCTGTGACACATCTTGTTGAGTATGATTCACTCTAATACCTCATGATTTTTCGAAGTAACCATGAATAGTCACTCTAAGAAGTTGTCAACCCCCTATGGGAGGACCACTCTTGTTAAGATCATAATAGGCTACTCATGAGAACACTAGAATTCTTAATTCAAGAAGTCTTTTAGTCATTATCTGGGATATCTTTAATAAGTCTTTAGGGCAGAGGAACTAGTCAGTAATGATTAGTCATTAAAAAAATTTTACGCCACTCCGTATTCTTAAGGAGTAGATCTGTCTCCCCACTTATTAAGTAACCTTTTAGGTTGATTATAATCAGAGTATACAAAATATTTAGGAGAGGATAGGAGGTCTAGTGATGAGCCGACCTACCACGATCATGAGACCTAGCATGCATGACATTACTGCTTCTAGTCACCAAGCCAGAGTAATGGCTTTCAACCAAAAATTTGGAAGACAGGAGGTCTCATCACGAGCCGACCTGTTCATCCATGTTACTTCTTGTGAGTGGCACTGCCATTAGTTGGTTACCAACCCAAAGCAGTGGCCTTCATCTAAAATTAAAATAATATAACTCTGAATCCATGCCTAGTAAGTGGGACATAGACATTTTGATGGGTCAAAAGACACCCCTGCCAAGGTTATGGACACCTGCGGGTAGTAGGGCTATGTCTGTGGTATTAAAGTTAATTTCATACTATGATTTTCTTGGCTATCTTTCTCTTCCCCTAAACTTATATTTTTTCCTTGGAAAATGGTTTTAAAGAGGATTTGAACATGATACTTTGAGTTATATCTTTCAAAAATCAATAATCTTTAAGGATGTGGTACCCTTAGTAAAGGTTATTCTTTGTTCTATATTAAGAGGAAATTTAGTTTGAATCCAGATGACAACGAAATTTAGAGTGTTCAATAAAGATATTTATAATTGGTATCATAACTCATTTTGACTTTCATGATATTTAGAGTGATGAATTACTCAATGATGACTGCTCACAAGATGCTGGTTGGCAACAATGTGTATTGATGGTGGTTGCCTCTAAATATGCACTGCATAATCTAGGTACAAGATTGCTATAGTAGGTGCATGAACTTGAGGTAGTTATTTTGAGATTGCACCTTTTCAACAAAATTTGATTTTAATTATAAGGCTTTGGGCAGAAACAAAATAAGGAATTCATTTGGGACAAGGTAACAGGTATGTACCATACTCTTTTGTCTATAATTCTAGCTGTAGTTATTTTTCTTACACCAGTGCAAGCAGACCTTCTAGAAATTTTTTTGCCTTTCTTCATATCCCATTTCATAATTTTCCCTCAGCTTTCTTCTCGAAATCCTAGTATAATTAACCTTCCCATATTCTTCTAAATTCACCCTATCCACTTTGAAGAAATCCCACTTTAACCCTAATTTTTTTTCCTATCCCACTTCTATTTTCCCTCTTTTGGTACTTTCCTAGAATCCCTGTGACATAATTCCTTCCCATTCTAAGATTTTCCTTTCCCAATCCTTTGTTCCCTCATGAGTTTATTGTAGGATATTGCATACAAAGAGAAGAAGGATGTGCTCTGAAACATCAAGAAAGGGCGAAGTAAAATTTAGAATAAGTTGAGGAAATCATGTGAAATCCAACCTATATTTTAATTCTTTGTCTTACTATTATACTTTCACTAGTGCAAGCATGTTGTCCTCTATGATAAGATGAGCAGAAATGTACCAGCAGAATGGTATGATTTAAGCAGTGTAAAGATTAGTACAAGCATGCACCTCATTAACAGCATAGCACAAGTTATCATATTACATAAGAAAGTGATCATGATAAAAAGTTACATGATTTTTTTCATATGATTGACAATTAATTATGCTATTATATTACCTCGGAGGAAATTAGTTAAAAGTACAAAGTTTTTTAAGTAGAAATCATGATCTTTTTAATGAGTGCTAAGTCCTTTTTTTGTAATTATGAAGAAATGTAAGAATCATGTTAATCATTGTTTGCATATAATCTACCCCACTCCGCAATGATTTGAAAATTTCCTTCACTCATAACTCCCCCCGCTCCTACATTTATCCTAAACATCCCTTCATCGCGATTATTACTACACTTCACCGTTAAACCGTCGTCGTGTGTACCAATTAAGCCTGACCATAAATGATGAGTATTTATGGAAAATGAATCAGAGATACGTTTAGATATTTATGTATGAAATTCGATTCCCTGGTATTGCATGCAAGCCTTGGAACTTATTATTCATAGCCGATAGCATAATGCTGCCCATCCGAATTGAGCACCTGTCTCTTAGCAAGACTGAGCAAACTGCTGAATTTCACAATAGTCTTCCACTGTTGTGGGAGTCGGGATTTCTACGGTTCCTATAGAAGTTCAATGGGTATGACAGGGAGGTCGCCCTACAATTTGCAAGAAGATTTAAGAGCGGCTAAGTGAGAATTGGGCCGCTCGAATTCAAAGTCATGAAGAAATTTGTAGCAGTAGAAACGGGCTTGGAGAATACGGGAGTGGAGTGGTTCAAGAACTAGAAGCTGGAAAGCAAACGCTGGTAGCGTTTTGTCAAGGATAAGATGATGGAGGTGAATTGGAAATGTGGAGTCCCGCGCAAAGCCCTGTTGGGTCAATGGCAAGATCTCCTGTTTGTTTTGCATATATTTATGACCTGCGAAGGGAGGTACACCTGTACCCTGGTGTATCATTTTATACTGCTGCAACATTTTGAAGGAGGCTGGCACATTCGTTGGAAGATGAACTTCCCCTACTTTTTGCTCAAAAGTTTGGAGAAAATGGCTAGAAGCGTACAGGATGGAAGGGAGGACTAGGCTGATACACGATTATACCATCATGACCTGATAAAAATCCTGGTCTTAAAACAGCTGGAGAGCAAAGGTATGACATGGGAAGAGATTTTGAAACAGCTACATGAGAATTCAGTCGAGGGAAAGAAGATGGAGACTCCTACTAGTACAAGTAAGGGTCTGAACAGAAGTAAAAAGGGAAGTTCTTCTCGCACTAGTGCGAAAATAAAGTGGTCAGAAAAATCGACAGAAGATAAGACCCCGTATTCCATTAAGGAAATAGTTGGCACACCCGCTGAAGAAACCTCTTCTACACAGGCATAGGCCTCTGAACGCGACAGTCTATCGGTCCTTGCAGACGCGGTTAATATTACACAAGTCAGGGATGATACTCTGCTGGCATATTTTATCAAAATACCCCATAAGAAGAGTAAAATCGCCAATATAGGTAAGAAACCACAACCCCCACAGGTTATGGAATCACATTCTGCACCAGTACAAGAAGAACCCATAGAAGACAAGGAACCAGATGAAGATGAATCAGAGCAGAAGGAAGGAGACCTGGAAAAAGAGGGACCGCAGGTAGAAGAGTTCCTTGATGTGACCATGGCAGATATAGAAGTCCCAGAGAAAGTGACAGCCCTTGTTGAGACAGAGGGAGGAAAAGAATTGGTGACTCCTGCTGCTTGCATAGCAGAATTAGAACTCCAAGTGAGAAACTTGGAGCATCTTGTGACCAAAGCACAAGAGGAGAAAGAAAAAAGAAGAGAAGAATTGATGGCAGAGCTCAAACAAAAGAAAAGTGAGGTTAAAGTATGGAAATATCGGGCTAGATGCTGTTTCAGGTAGTTGAGAAAGGTAGAAAAGAAGCTAAGGCACATCAAGAGGAAGAAGGTTGAAATAGTGCAGCCTAAGGACAACACGCCGGAACAGGATTGAGTTGGAGTATTCAAAAATTTTGGTTTTTTGCAGAGGTAAAAAATTTGTGTGAGGACACACAACATTTTAGGGATGGGAGGATGTTAGTCCCCTAAATTTCATTCTTTTTTACCATTCTTCCCTTCCCAAATCATAATCATTTACCCTGTTTTACCTATCTTATGCGCCCTCATCCTGGACTAGTCCAAGAACGATGACACATTTTGCATTAACTTCATATTTTACATTTTTAACTCAACTTAGAATTTATTAACTATCTATTACATGATTTCTTACTTAGAATTACTTTTGTAACTTATCGTTACCTCTTATGCTATTTAATATATAAACACTTATCTTGACTGTTGATTTTTAGTGCAAAACAGATCTCACACCAGCACCAGCGCCGTGAATCTTGGCAGCGAATCCGGATCGCTTGGGTTGCCGCCTGTTTTGTACTGCCTTAGCTACGATCAACGAAGACATATCCAAAGGCAGCCAAGTCCCAGCTATGAATATAGTTAAATCTAGATCGGAATTAAGAGAGACGAATAGATAGAGATAGCCACAACCTATTCTGTTAAAAGCGATTTAATTTTGAAGGCCAAAAGCTTATTCTGCAATTGGCTATGTAATTTGTTATAACGATTTATGTAATTGGCTATGTAATGGTTAAATGATCCTTTTGGCATGCGGCTAAAAGGATCTATATAAGCATAAATGTAAATAGGAAAATATGTTCAATATTTGGATAGAATTGAATAGATCTAAGAATAGAACCATTGAGGCAGTAACAAGCCTGTCTTTTGTTATCACCCAAATCTAGGCTGGATATGTAACCACGCATGTATTTTCTTTGAGGATTTAATAAGAAGAGCTATTCCTTATGCTTCATGGATTTTATTTCTTCATGCTTAAACAGTTGATGAATTGACTCAATACTGAGTAGTGTTTCCATTTGAAAGGGAAACGTGCTAGTTGGCTAGGGCCCAGCCAACCCAGCATGTTCTCCCTCCTTTCTGTTCTTGAAATTTATGTTTGCTAAGTGTGATTTAATTTACAACATTTGAATTTATGTTTGAGTGAAAGAAGATCTACAATGTGAAGTACTTAAATTTCCTTTTCTGCATCTGAATTTAAATTTGTTTTCTCCGCCTGGTTCAAGCAGGATAAATTACCTGCACTAGTGCACGTTGGTGTGCTATTCACTTTCTACACGTGTGGTTTGTTTTGTCCACCTGTTTCGAGCAGGAGAAATTACCCGCACCAGTGCACGTTGGTGTGCTATTCACTTTCTGCATGTGTGGTTTGTTTTCTCCGCTTGGTTCGAGCAGGAGAAATTACCTGTACCAGTGCACGTTGGTGTGCTATTCACTTTCTGCACGTTTGGTTTATTTTCTCCGCTTGGTGCAAGTAGGAGAACTGTTTCTGCACCAGTGCTAGATAGTGTGATGCAACAAGTCTCTTTAGTTTACTTCTAACATCTTTCTTGCTTTCAATTACATTATAATTAAAAATATAATTTCCTTATTCTCTACAGATATTCATATTTATGATAAGAAATTTGGTTTCATAACACCTACAGTAATTAATCATTGATTTCAAGGACTAAAAGTTAAAGTGTAAGAAGCTTAGATTAGGTACAAGAACCAGTTTCTTGGTACCATATCTGAGTGCTGTGGGCTTGAGAAAGTTTAGGGCTCTTGCACAAAGAAAAGAATTTTTAGTACATACATTACTTTACACCTTCTGCATAGATCGTTGTTCCTGCACTAGTGCAAGATCGATTCTTGTGGGAAGGATATCTTTACATGAGCAGGTTTGAAAGGGCCCATCTATTGAAGACTGCTAAGGTGTCTTTGCTAAAGAAAACACATTCTCAGTAGATGATCAATATCCTTCTAGATTAATTGCCTTCTTTTTATTTCTGAATCTCTCTTGCAAGTATATTTCTTGTTGTTCTAGCCTCAGATTGTTTTGATGTTTTGAGTTTCCTTCCTCTCTAAAGTTTGATTGTGCAATTTTTCCTTTAAAAAGTAGGAGTTGATATTATAAATATTCATACCATCTCTGGCATTGCCTGTGCTTCGTCTCTAAGTTTATGAACCCCCCGGGTTGACAATTTAAGTGTTGAGGACTTTACTTAAGTGTAATTCCTGCCCCCAACAGTAGCAAATAATTTAGAGTATGATAGACCCTAATGGATATTGATATGTGTTTTGGGATGATGCCCAAATTGACCTATAACACAAATCATGTCTATTTTATTTTCCAATGAAATCAAATTCTCAACAAAATTAAAGGATGTAAATAATGAACCCTAATTCTGCAGGAGAAGATATTTTCTACAACAAAATAGGTCAAAGAATCTACTTGGTCTCTTGGCTTCTAAATTTCATCTTCGGGGTTCTAGGGACGTTGTAACACATCAAAGAATATTAAACATGAATTGGATGCAAGTTTAGATTAGTTTTAGATGTGGAATGAAAATTTCTACAGGTTTCCATTTTTTTCTACAGGAAAAAGTCGAGTGAGTAGTCAGTTATGCTAAGAATGTGGTTTGAAGGGAAATTGAGCTAAGGAGAAGCTAAGAAATGATAAAGAATCAATTTCCATGTCCTTATTTCAATGGTAGAAGGGTTTATTCATCAAATGTGTGATTGTAGGGTCTCTTGTATCTCTAAAAAACAAGGGATTGTACAATTACAACACACAATATGAAAAACAATAATTAAATATCAACAGCTAAAGTGACATCAATGCATGAAAATATATTATAATCAAAGAGAAAAAAACACAACTAAAGAAACCATATTGTGCTCAAATTAATGTGCAAGAAAATACTATAAACAAGCTAACTAATTAACCCTAAATAAAACCATACTTACAAGCAATTTGAAGAAATAGACAAGTGCATAAAGGATAATAATAATATAGAAGGGGTCTTGAGCACTTGGGGTGGGGCCTAACCCAATGAAGCTAGATACCTAAAGGAACCTCAGTCTAAGAACCAAACATGTCTTTAACTAATTAGAAAATTATTTGTGCATCAAAATTTGTAGAATTAAAAAACTCCTAAGCTCTTAAGCTCCTACTGTTTCCTCTAAACTCGACTAACCGCTAGCTTCTGACTTCCAAATGGGGTACTTGAGCCCTTTATTTGTAAAATATGAGTGATGGGTAGGCTCCTTGAGAGAAGGACCGCTTTCCCTCCAAAATTCCTACATAATAGTATCACACTTGTTGAGTGACCTTGCAACTACAAGGAGTATTTAGTGCTTCAAGATAGTTGAGTTTGATCATCCTTGTTACACAACATTTTTTCACTGTCCCTGCAATCCCCAACTCACACATTGGAGGGTTGTTTCTGTGACCAATACGTAGTGTCATGCTTTGAAAATGCCATCCTTGCATCCCTTTTGATGAAAACAACATTCTTCTTGTTGACATTTCCCTAAGTAGAGCTGTGAAAATTCCTATTTTTGCCTTGGCGCAAGTATCCCATTACATCCTCGCGCCAACTAGGAAATTTAACACTGAGCCCGCGCCACTTGGTGCTCTGTGCTAGTTAGACACCCGCACCAATATGTTTATGTATTTTTAAAAAAAAATAGAGGCAGAGGTTCCATTCCAACCACCTTAGGGATGAGTCATTGGGAGTGGTTGAACTGAAACAACCACAGACTCCTTCCTTTAGTTAGTAGTTTCCACCTCCATTGGAACTATCCTAAAGGATAGGACTTCCTCCCACCTTTGTAGGGATCCCAACCTCCTCTCTTTCCTCTATTTAAGAAACTATATCTTTTAGTAGAAGCTAGCTAAACGGTTGAATAGCTGAACTAGGAGAATTATACTATAGCTAAGCTGCTAGAGGACAAAGAGTAAGAAATATTGTGTTGAGAAAGCTCAAGTCGATGACTTCTAAGAGAGCTTGAGTCTGAATTCCCTGACCAATAGTTGAGATGCACTTCGTCTGAACCCTGCTGGAGGATACTGTGACGTCAAAGCATCGGTTGTACTCTTCCTTCTACTCATTAATATACATGACTACTGTTTGGTTCCACTATTGTGTTATGATGTTTATTTGATGCAATATGTTTAGTCCTCTTTGACTGGCTAATAGTTGTGAATGAAACTATTCTTTTATATGTTGTTCTTGTTTTTTTTCCTATGTACAGGTATTTGAGCATGACAGCGAATGGATCGTGACTTGCCAAGGTAGGAGCGAGAGACCACTAGTCTTTCTGCAACATCGACAGCGTTGGATTCAAGGTAGGTCAATCTACCATGTCTTTTTTTCATTCGTTAACTAGGAAGCAACACTTTAGTGTGTCCTTTTTTTACTAGACCCACCCTAGGGCTAGAGGTATCGTCTGTGTCTGCAGAGAGGATTTACCTTCATAAAAAATTGGCGACTCCACTGGGGATCAGTGTGAGTTTGTCGTGTCATCCTGTTGGGTCGGTTTCCATTCTTGGTTTAGTTATCTATATTTTTCTGGTTTATTTGCTGAGTTCCCATTCTCTGTTCAGCTCCAGAGGGTGAAGGTTGACTTCTGCCCATTAGGTTAGGGTTTTTCCTCTTTTTCCCATAGGTATCCAGCTTGGCGCATTTTTCATCTGTACAGTCGCGTCGATTGGTGCATGTTGCTCTTTTAGCACTCGCGCCAACCTTTGTATGGCATGGATTACAACCTTACAGTTGTGCCAATCCATGTAGGTTTTGGTTTGACCTCCCTAATGCATGTTTTGGTCATTTTTTCTTGCCTCTAGGTTATTTTTTAGTGTGTTTAGGACTTTGCAGACTGTGTTGACTACTGTAGACTTGTTTCCCTCAGTCGTTTTTCCGTTGTCTTGTCAGTGTCGCTTAAGACCTTAGGGTTTCTAGGTGTTCTTGCATACCGAGCCTTCTGTTCAAGAACAAGTCTCTTTGATTGTTATCAGTCTCGTTTTGGGTTTTTAGATTGAGTTTTATTGATCCTTTTGTTTTGCTAATTGAATGTTCTTTTCGTTTTTCGATTAGTCCGTCTTCTTCAATACTTTGAACATCGATTACTTTGCTTGTTTGGGTCGTTTTGAGAACTCTCTTTCTTGATTGAAAGTTTGCTTCATTATCTTGCATGTTTTTGTTTCTGTTTCGCTTTGGTTGAGTCTTTCAATTTCAAAACCTTACATTTGCAAAACAAAAACTAGTGTTTATTTTGTTTTCCATTGAATTAATACAATGTGTGCGTCATTTCATTGAAAATTAAAAAAATCAAAAAATATATTTGCATTCTTTTGTTCCATCAAAAAGTGAAATGTTCCTTTACATAACTGGAATTTGTCAATCTACGAAGGAAATTCGTTTTCAATTGATTACATTAAGGGCATTAGAAGTTTCATCGCATGTTTTCTTTGTTTGCTTGTTTGAAATGTTTTTATCCTTCTTATAACTAGCATTCTCCAAATTGAAATGTTGTTCATTTGCATATATTTTTCATCTACGAATTTGAGCTACACATTCGATAGGGCCTGGAAATTGAAACATAATTCAATATTAACTTTAAAATTTACTCAATGAACCTAAGGCAACATTGGAACCTAACGAAACATTTCTAGTGGTCTAGGCTAGAGACGTGTTCTAGAGTCTTAAAACCTAGTAACTGTCACTCGCCTTTTGGCTTCAAACAGTGCTAGTACAGACTTGTGCTCCCCATACCGTTGTGTATATAAAGGGAGACCCCTCTAGGTTGAAATCTTTTATCCATAGGAAGATGAGTCTGCTGCCTTGTAACCGTGATACACCGAACATAGCATTTGGGGAGACTACCTGCACATATATCAATTCCTTGGTAATTTTTGTTTCATTTGATCACCGAGGTGTATATGGTAGTTCAAGAAAACCTGGTACACCCTCTTGCTTATAATTCCTGAGAGGTCATTTCAATTTTTTTGTGACTCTTTAAACAAGAGAAGAGATCATCGAGCACTTGTCCTTTCACGCTCGTTTCAAATTGAAAGTGACTAGAGTCATCTTTTTCATGTTTCTTGACTCCTAAAACATGAAACAATGAATTTTGGTTTCAGTGTTATAAAATTAATCACCTACGATTACACGCCCATTAAAAGTTTGTTACTTGGTCTGATTGATTTCCTTGGTTCTAGATTTTGGTACTTTCAATTGGTTATCTCTTTTCCTTCCTATTCTGATTTATAGTCAAAGTGGCAGAACATCCAGTTTCGTCGTCCTCACTACCTCCTAGTGGTGGTTTGTTTCCAGACGTTTCTTTTGAAATTCCTCAATCCACTAGATCTGTCGAGTTCTCGAAGCCCATTCTACCGTCTATCTAGCCCCTTGCTACTCGATCTCTGCTTGACGAGCCAGTTGAGTTCAATTGGCCTCCTTCAAGTTTTGGTCTAGTTTTGGGGAAGAAGGGGAATTCCTCCTTTCACGTCTGGATCACCTTTTGTTGCTATTGCGGTACCTCCTAGTCCCCGTAGTATTTTCGAAGATCTTACAAAAGACTCAAATATGGATTCCTCCAGTTCTATTGGCAGTGAAGGAATTCCTGTATCCACAGGAGAATATCAACTCTTGCCTGAAGATTTTTCTCATGCCTTTGTCCGATATTCTTCGCCTTCAGTATCACTTCCAGCTAGCTATAGGTCTCTGAGTTAGATTATGTCTAGTGTTGCGTCCATTGCACAATCTAGCACAATAACTCCTCCTCGGAGTTCAGTCCAATCTTCATTAGTACCGTTACCTTCGGCGTCAGATCCATCGATTGCTATTACATCTGTTCCGTTCTAATCTATAGTCTGTGTGGCTTCTAGTTCAGTTTCCACTACTCCTGTGATTCCTAGTGGTTTCACTTGTTAGTCATCAGTATTTTTCACCTGTTGTTGATGACTAGATTCCTAGCTGAGTTTTCTAGAAGCTATTCTCCATGTGTCATTTTAAGAAGTTTTTCTTTCTACAAATGGCTTAGAATGTAAAAAGTTGCTAAGGAAAACAATAGAGGCTGTAGAGGTCTTAAAATAGTTTAAAAGATCATCTAGACAGTGGTAAAAGGGATTAAGGCTTGGTCAATTTAAAGAAGTCCTTTTGTGTTGTGAGATAGTGAAGAATTTGTGCAGCCCCCAGAATCAAAGAAGTAGAGTTTGTAAAGAGGTTTCAAGTTTGTTTAAAGGTGTCTTAAACAGTGCTTGCAAAGGGTAGTTTGTTTGCTACATCAAAAGGATAAAAACAGTGAAAGAAGAGAGGACTAATGTACCATTTTGAAAGTTTTCTTTATGCTATGAAATAACTAAGAACACTCATTTGCTAGAAGAAAAACAAAGTGTGTTTGGAGGTTTTCAAATCAGTTTTGGAGAGTGTCTTAACAGTGTTTGCAAAAGGCATTTTTTTGTTAAAACTCAAAGAAAAACAGTGGCTAGAAGATAAGGTTCTGTCAATTGCAAAGAGTCTTTAAAGCATTGTTTTCAAATGTGTCATTGCCAAATCAAAAAGAGAGGCAGAGTTTGAAGGGAGGGTTTTTGTGCCAAAACAAAAAGATATTCTTCTTCAACAAAAACCACAAACATATCTTGTTTAAAATCTCTTGCCCAAACACAGTGATAAAAAGTAATTTTTGTTTTCATTTGACAAATGCTTGTTTACTAGCATCCAAGAAACACAGTGAATTACAAAGAGAAAAGAGGTGTTGTGTTGGGAAAATTTTTCAGAGATCATTTGAATCAGCTTGTTTTGGTGAATCAGTAAAGAGTATCAAAAGCAACGGGCGCTACAAAAGGCCAAATCAGTTTGCACGAAGGAAATTGAAGGATGCACAAGGAAAACTCAAAATCGCCCAAAGAGGGCGCCCGATGAGAAAAAAGGAGAAAGACACCTCTAGGCTTGGAATTTTGGCCCAAACTTCTAGAAATGTTTCTAAGAATCCTTGAGGTACTTTCTCACCAAAATTGAGTGAATTTTGACATGTTCTTTTTTTTTGACATTTTTGGGCCTAATTGCATAAAATCATGGGCACCGCCATTTTTGTTTGGAGCATCCTCAGCTGTTGAGAGTGGTACCATTGGATGCATTAAATTTAGGAGCACCTACTCAGAAATTTTCAGAGCAATTGAAGTTGTTTTATTCCTCGAAAGAGGCAAAAAACACTCACTTTTTCAACACTCTGCCCACATATCAGCAAGGCCTAATTTTTGGGTTTTTTTCACTCAGTTCAATATTTGATAGAATTACAAGAATCATTTTTGGAAAATTCAAGTTTTTATAGAAATTAGACATCAATAGCTTTCCAACGAGCCATCACAGGCCTCGTTTCGACTTCGGGAAGGCCCTCAAAAGTCATCCGAAAGACAGGCAATTTTCTGTTGGTGCGCCCTTAGTGCTTTTTGGCCAAAAAAGGCAGTTTTCTGAAGTGGCCTCTCCAAATGTGCGTTAAGCTATTTTGGGACATAGCCAGTTATAAAAATTCAAATTTATTCCCTTTTTTAGCATTTTGAGATATTTTATTGGATATTTTGTGCCTTGGGCTTTGCAAAGCCTCAAGGACAAGATAAGATATTTGTTTTTGAGCCAATGGCTAGCTAGTTGCCTTGGTTGGATTTCCTCCTCCATCTTGGCCTATATATTCCAAGAGACTTCATTGTAAACAAGGCTGAAATTGATGATATAGAGAAATATATGGTTATACAAGCTTGGAAGAAATACTTGTCTCATGCATTGGATAGTTTCTTGAATGTTTTGGATGATGAAAGAGGACTGTTGTTGGATTCCTTGACTTGGTAAAATGGTATAGTGTCCCTCTCTGTTATGCTTCTTAGTTTTCATACATATTGCATGCTCTTTCTTGCTATAATATAGTAGAGAATAGATTTGAGACATGCCCTTGAAGGCACCTCAGATTTCCTGTTTCATTATAGTTTCTATGTTTTCTTCCTTCTTAGTCATATCAAAGAAATCTTGATTGCTCTTTGATCACTGAAGAAATTTTTTGCTTGTTTCATTTATGGTTTTATGCATGCTAAGTATGATTCACAGTATGCCCTGCTTACTCATGGCTAGTCATAGCTCCACCTCTAAAACCTTTCTTTGAATGTTTGATTGTTCTAGTTGAACCAAGGAGGTCTTGTACTGATCTTGCCCTTTGCCTAAAACTCTGAAATTTTACTTCAAAGTGCGCGATAGCTTGAAATACTATGTCTAGGCGTTTCCTCATAATGATTTGAGTTATTTGTTTGTCTTAATTGTCTTTCCCCAAAGTTTGATAGCAATTTCCTAATGTTAGAGAGTCATATATCTCTATGTATTACTTGAATGTTTATTTCTATGCATTATTCAGTTTATAGTTACATTTATCGTGATTAATGGTTAGTCCTACCATATAAATGTCAGCTATTGAACTATTTATGTTTGAAAGCCTTTTTCCTTCACAAAATTAGTGTCCATCACACTTCATTTTACCTTAAGATCCATTTTACCTTGATCAAATCGGCCCTTCAACATACCTTATATCACCATCTGAGGCTTTCTCAACCTTTTCAACCCCATAGCCTAGTTGATCTAACAATATTTTTATCTATATTAGTCTTTGATCAGTTCCTCCCTCAAAAACCTAAAAGAAAAACTAAAAACCCACTTCACAACTAGCCTAAAATCAGAAACATAAGAAGAAAAACACATAGACATCCCTTATACAAATAGAGAGAGCCCTCTCTGAGTCTAGGAAGGATAGGTCCTTGGGCTCCAAAGTTGGTTTGATGTTACCTTATCACTTGGCTTGCCAATCAGCCAAATCACGGGACCCTAACATAATGGCGATCACGGTGGGACTCTGAGTGATAAACAAACTTATATTCCCTAAATATTTTAGCATCCTTAGGAATACTATCTGATTGACTTATCCGACTGCTCACTAACATAATGGCGATCACAATGGGACCTTCTGAGTTAGTGACAAACTAAGTATACCTTAGGACTTCAAAACCCCTCAACCTAGAAGTATTATCAAAGAGTAGAATCTAGTTGTCTCATCATACTAGAAAAATGATGACCCAACTATAGGACACTCTTACAAACTTTAGAGCTTCATGAAAACTCAGAAAACCCCAAAACATCCCTAGATTGTCTTTTTATCAGTTATTGGTGGTGGACCATAAACACATATCTCTAAAAACAACAAAAACATCCACCTGGAGACTCCACAACTCTCAGTAGACCTAAAGACTCCATTGGAGGAAGAACCTAAAACATGACCAGTCATCCTAGAAAGAAAAAGCACTCAGGCCGTAGTTGGATTCAAGAAATTATTGTCTTTATCTATAACTATGTTCTATCCTACTTTGAGCCTGATCAAGAATACACTAATGAGATCTACATTGATCATTGGAAAGATCTCAAACCTCGAAAAGCTAAGCCTCAAATTTCAGACCATAAGCAGGCTTATACACCTATGCTTACCCCAGATTCACCTATCAAAAACCTAGTAAAACATGAGCCTCATGCTACCTTTCCAACTCTGGATGAAACCTCAAACAGTCATAAATCTCTTTTTACACTACCTATATCCACAAAGGTCCCAAAAAGATACAAGCCTCTGGTTTTACCTCCCATCTTCCGAGCCCTCCCTGCAAATATTCAAAATAAATTACCTAGATTTGATGGAGAAAGCTCCAAAGTCACCGCTGAAGAGCACATCCAAAATCTTGAGGATTTACTTGACCTTTTTGAAATATAAGAATATTATGTGTGTATTAGAATGTTTGCCTTATCATTACAAGGAAAAATTAAGAGTTGGTTTAAAGACCTTCCAGCTGCAAGCATTACCAATTTTCATCAGTTCACTCAAATCTTCCTAGATAGGTGGGTGGTCATGGGTAATAAAGTTATCATCATAGAGGAATAAAATAATTTAAAAAGACAACCAAGGGAGACAATACAAAGCTTTTCATACCATGTGATGCCTACTAACATAAAGCCACCCCTCAGATGTGCTCTATTGCACTACCCAGATTATTTTGACCTATAGATGGTTTTCCAGATAAGAGATAAAGATCCTTTGACCCTAGAAGAAATGAAAAGGATAGTAGTTGATGTATAATTCAACATACTTAATAGGGAGGCACAACTAAGAATAATAGAGAAATACAAAGCAAATCAAGAGAGACTAATATCTTCAGAGGAAAAGTTGAAAAAATTGGTATATTATTTTAGCAAACTAGAGCATCTACTTGACAGAAAAAGAGAAAGACACAAAGTTAAGGTTAACACTGCTTATTCAAACCAACCTACACTTCTTCCTCAGGATGAACACACTCAACTATTACAAGACAAGAGTTATAAATAAAATGTGCCTAATGAGAAAGTTGCAAATAAAAACATAGAGGAATGCTCTAAAGAAACTATCAGCCATTTTGAAATCATAGATTGTGAAATGGAAGAAGAATCAAAACCTTTAGGTTCTCTACCCTTATGCTTTAAATCATTCCAGACTTTGAAAGAAAATTTGCATCCTAAAGATCTCTTAGCAGTTATTCAGGAAAACCCTGCTCAAGTTAACTCTCACCTAAATCAAGAAGAGTTGATTGAAGATGAATTCAAATCTGAAATAGAAGATAAATAAAAACATGTAGGATCTCTACCTTTATGCTGGGAGTCATTTGAGTTCATAAAAGCAAATTGGCCTCTTAAGAATCTATCAGAGGAAACTCATGAATCCCATGTTTATTATCCCAAACATCAAGAAGAGTTGATTGAGGATGAATTCAAATCTGAAATAGAAGATAAATCAAAACCTGTAGGATCCCTACCTTTATGCTGGGAGTCATTTGAGTTCATAAAAGCAAATTGGCCTCTTAATAATCTATCAGAGGAAACTCATGAATCCCATGTTTATTATCCCAATCATCAAGAAGAGTTGATTGAAGATGAATTCAAATCTGAAATAGAAGACAAATCTAAACCTGTAGGATCTCTACCTTTATGCTAGGAGTCATTTGAGTTCATACAAGAAAATTGGCCTCCTAAGAACCTATTAGAGGAAACTCATGAATTACATGCTAACTATCCTCAACATCACAAAGAATTGGCTAAAGATGAAAACAAGCAAGAACTGAAAGAGAACCCACAGGATCTCTCTAAAGGAACAAGTGATGATTCATCATCTCTCATAGGTGAAGCCCAAAAAGACATTCATCCTCCAAATCAACTATCCCAAGAGAAAGAGGATTATTGTAGTTATATCTGAAGAGAAATTAAAATGCCTCCCTTTTTAACTAAAGAGGAAATATATCAACTTATAAACATGCAGACAACCTCTAAAAATTCATATAACCAAAAAATTTCTGATCTTTCTCCTATTAATCTTGCATACAATGAGTCAAAAAATAGATTTGTAAATCAATTTGAAGAAAAGAAATCTGATAGTCCAATATGCATGGCTGGTGACATTACTTATATTAATATTTCTCCAAAGTCTGATCAATATATTGATGATTATGATATCCAAATAGAAACTAACCTTGCAGAGCAATCAAAAATTGATTTGTGGGATGAATTTCATTATCATCAGGTTGAAAAAAGTAAGCAACCAATACAGGTCACCTATGACACTGATGAGGAGAGCCTTGAGAGTTTAGAAGTAAGTGACGAGTCTCTGACTCTTTTCTCTACTTCACTTCAGTCCATCAGAAATAACATTCACATAATTGGAAATCAACAGTCTTTCAGCTTTGATGATGAGGTTGAGGAGGATGATGAAATTCTCGAGCATGTTGTAGCTGAGAAGCCTTTTCCGAAAATGGTTGAGGAAATCATTTTGGACATGGAATCTTCCTTAACTCTAGATTTGCAGCCACCAAGTTCCATTGAGTTACAAATTGCAGATGAAGAAATAGAGGTTGATAAACACATGAGATTCATCACACTATCCTTTCAAGAGGATTTACTGCCAAAGTGTATCCTTGCTCATCAACATGATGACCTTCACACAGTTTTCAATCCACTTAATCAGAACACATCACCTTGAAAGAAGACTACACTGCAATATATGATGATTCTGACAGCTCAAGTGATCATGAGCAAATGGAAAAGTTTCTTTCCCAAGAGAGTCCCAAACACAGCCAAGTGGAACAAAGAGTAGTCCTGAATAAAGCCTATATATCAAATCCTCTAGATCAGGTATTATTCCAAGATCCATTTGTTGTTTTCCTTGAGAAGTATGAGGGAGAAGTGTATTATACCATGAATTATTTGCTGCAAAGTGTGAGAAAATTTTTAAGCACTACTGTCCAAAAACAAGTGAAGTGGAAGTGGCCTTTTGATTTCTTCAGCATCATGAAAGAACTGAACCAAGATCACCCATGCAATCATCTATTTGACTGGTTACATTGGAAAAGAGAGTTCACCAAATAAATGTCTATCATGTATTAGTTAGATTAGGATAGATAGATAGGTGTGAAAAATAAGCTCAGCCTTGTGAGCATATTTTCAGTTCTAGATTGTTTGAAGAAAAAGTAAAAAAGCAGAATATAGAAAAACAGTAAAAAGTAGAAAAAGAGGGCAGTTTCTAAAGCAATGGTACAAGCCCCGTACCCAAAAAATAGTCATGTTGAAAGCGCACAAGTCTAAATTCCAGTACTAGTGCTCAAAAGATGTCTTGTTCAGTTATCTAGCCTAATCATAACTGAACATGTTTTAAATTAATTGTTGATAAGTTAGTGAAAGAAATGATAGTCAAAATTGTGTAAGATTGACTTGTCAATAGAAGTAGATTAGGAAAAGATACTGGTTCCACATGCTCAAAACATAACCAAAGAGGAAAACAGGGATGAAAAAAAAAACTATGTATCTTAGCCCTGATTTTTCTAGATCTCATTTTCATGCAAAATAATATTTGTGTGCAGCTTGTCTTTCAAGCCACAATGATCTGAAAATGGAATGTACTTGTTTAATTGTGCAAGGTATCCATTTCCCAATATATTTCAAATGATCTGAAATTGTGAGAATAAACTATTTCCTTTTCAGAGATGGACTGAAGGGGCATTCACTGGACATGTCACCTCTAAAGAGAGGATGAGTTCCAGAGGCTACCTGGCCCTCTTCAGACTCTGTCTAAGGAAATAAGATATAAACACTAATATCAAAATCAATGAAAGTCTTTTTGTTTTTTGAATTGAGTGTTCATTGATACGTTTTAAGTGTGAATAAGCAAGAATATAAGTTATTGCAATTTGTGAGAAAGAGGTTTGAAGTTAAAACCATAGTTTTAATTCTGTATAAACTGCTTAAATGCACATATGAGAAATTTCATTGTTTTAAGTATCAAGTCTGAAATAAAAGCTGACCAAAGCACGGATGAACGAAGCTGAGATATTTGTTTAAGCGGTTCACCCCTCTCTTGGGCTACCTCCACTGGTCCAAAAGCCTCTAATTAGGCTCAGTCCTCTTTTGATTAAATGCTTCAAATGAAATTACATCTGTATAAACTCCTCTAATGGAAAAATAGACTGCTAAAACAAACTTAGAAGATCCAAATCAGTAGAAAATGATTACAAATTCACCTCCATTGGAGGAAGGTAGCCCAATGCAGCACTCTTTCCCTTTGGCCCTGATGGCTCCACTGTCAAAAGCGCTGTAAAATTGGCATATAGAATGCCCTGATGGCTCTTCCGACACTTCCAACAGCTCCAGAATGCTCTCTACACCCAAAATCAAAAAAAAAAAAAAATCGTCTTCAAAGGCCTCTCCTATCAAACGTTATGGCACATTTACTGATCTGCCTGTTACTCCTTAGGAAACTCCACTAATTGTGGAGGAAGTGCAGTTAGCAACGCCAAATAAGGAGGAAGCTCTCAAATTAGGCGGAACCGCCAATCTAATCCGGGCGGTTAGGTCGGCATTTAATGTTAAGTGGTTGGCGCGTTCATGTGGTGGCATTTGTTGTGTCAACCATATAAGAACACCGCATATATTTAAGTCCACCACATATACAAACCGTCATTGAGAACTAAAGCACTGGTCACTAGAACGAGCTAATGAATTTAGTCTTAAGCCCGCTTTGCGGTTCTCTCGTGGGCAATATCTTCGGGGTTTGCTCTTCTTTGCCCCCGCCCCAAACGAAGACATTTTAAATAAACTCCGCTTCACAATAATTCAACGAATAATACATAGCTCCGTTGGTTAAGACGTTGGGTTGATATCTGTGAGGTCGGGGGTTCGAATCCGTCCGCCATACAAAAACTTTTAACACCATTCAACTCGGCCTTGGGGCCACGTGGCGGCCTCCGGGCTAGCCACGTGGCACCCTCTGATTGGCTGCCACAGAATATTCCCCAGAATATTCTGCGGAATATTCCACGGAATATTCCCAGAATATTCTGTGGAATATTCTTTTTTTAATAAAATTTTCCCAAAGTCCAATTTTCTTTATTATTTTTTAACTGAATGATAAACTTTAGAAGCCGAATAACTTTCCAGATACTACAGACCATTTTCAACGTTTGCGCCTCGGAACTGTAGACGAGACCATCCAAGTCGATCTATTTCGATGTTCTCATATCATTTAAGTTATTTTTCATCAGACGTATAGATCTCCTCATCACACCTCCCAAATGGGATGCTTTTGGACCCTCAAAAGCTTTCTGATTACTGAAACTGATGATGTGGAGACTGATTCTCCACTCTTCCACCCTTGAACAACTGAAATCTACCCGATTTCATCAACTGAAGCTTTTGAGAAAATGACAACCTGTCCCTGGAATCAACTGATCTACCATTGCTAAGATTGACGGAGTCATGACGCAAATGATTAAAATTTGCAGAACAGAAATAGTACTTTGCAGAAAATAAAATTTTTCTACATTGATCAAACTTCCAGAAAGATTTAAAACAACCTTCACCATGCAAACTGTTACCATGGCGAATTGTACCATTCTGAAACCAACTTTTTCCCATGCTGAATTTTGTGTCCTTCTTGCTTGCACTGCTTTGCTTTGACACTTCATTCATTGCATTGGCTGAACCAAAAGGTAATTCGTGCAACACAACATCATCTTCTTTCAAAGACGAACTGTTATCAAACTGAGACAAATGATTAGCAACATCATAAAATGGAAAATGCTCAAAATCCGGTCGTTTCAACATCAACAAAGTTAGACTTTGACTTGCATTAACCAATCTTTTCAATTGACCGGCATGTAGTAAAGAAGATTCCATCTTCTTCTTGTGAGCTCTCACAATGTACTCTTTACCATCTTTGAACAAGTGATACTTGTTTTCATGGCGATGAAAGATGGCCCTCATGTCAAACAAATAAGGACTTCCCAAAACCATACCTGAGATATCAAGCGGCACCACATCAAGTTCCACTGTGTCAACAAAGTGTGCAGTTATTGCAAAGCGCAATATGCACTTCCTTGAAACCTGTAAATTAGCATCCTTGCAAATCCATCCAAGTGGATAAGGCTTCGGATGTGGAATGGTCTCAAGTTTCAGCTGCTTGACCAAATCTTCAGAAATAAGATTAGCTTGTGACCCACTGTCAAATAGTGTGTCAATTTTGGTATGGTGAGAAATTACCCTCACATGGAAAAGCTCTATTCTCCTCTTTTCATCAAGAGTATCTTTGTGACAATTCAAAGAGCTAGAACTAGGAATTGTGTCTTGCACCACTTCTTTCCCTTTAGTGTTCTTTAAAACCATGCCTATGCTTTTTGTCTCATCTCCTGAGTCTGACTCTAAGTCTTGCTCAACTGTTGCAACAATTTTCTCCTTTTCCTTGGTCTTGTTTTTGTTCTTGTACTTTTCTGGTTTCAGTTCAGGATGAAGTTTCCAACAATGATCTTCATCATGACTAGTCTTAGAACAGTTCTTGCAAAAGAACTTTCCTTTTTCCTTTCTTGAATTAGCAACTCTCTTCTTTCCTTTGTTTTTAAAAGTACTATCCTCATCAAAAGCATCAAAAGAATTCTTTCCTCTAGCTTCTAAATGTGTCGCCTGCACACAGACTTCATCTAAGCTAGTAGGATTAAACATAAGAATAGTATGTTGCAGATAATTGTGCAAACCACCTATGTATTTCAACAAGGTTTCTTGACTTTGTAAGTCTACCCCAAGTAGAAGTGCTCTCCTTCTAAATTCTTGAGTATAATCTTGCACATTTTGACCTTTAAGCTGCTTAAAATTTTGCCAATTCATGATAGCTTTCTGAATGTGAGCAAGAGGATAAAATTTTTTCTTAATGGATGTAATAAACTCATTCCATGTTAGAGTTATCTTACCATATTTTTTAATCTCCTCTCTAGTCTTGGCTTCCCACCAAACCAAAGCTGCTCCATCCATTCGCAAAGAGGCTAATTGGATTTTAGTTTCATCATCATGCAAATTCTGGATTCTGAGATAGACTTCCAGCTGTCTTATCCAATTATCTAATTTCTCTGCATTAACATCACCATTAAACATTGGCAACTCAAACTTCACATCAAGCTTCAACAAAGGATTTTTAAAAGAGGTTTTTGTTTTATGTGACTGATTAACAGAAGTAGAAGAGGATGATGTGGAGGAAGAGGATGACGATGGAGATGAAGGATCACCATTTCCTCCATTCCCTTTCTTAGACTCATCTTTATCTTTCTTCCCTTCTGAAGAACCTCCTTCTTCTTTTTGGTTTTTAGACCCTTCTCCAGCAATTCTGTCATTTCTCTCCTGGAATAGGATTCTAACCATCTCAGTCAAATCCAAGAGAGCTTTTCTAAAGACTCTGTCTTCTTCCTTGGGATCCACTTCCTCATGGATTTCTCTCTCTCTAGATGACATGCTTGTGGCTGATTCTAAGGCTATGGAGGATGAAATGGAAGGTGGATGTAATGGCACTCTAGCCCTCCTTGGTTGAGGATTAACCTGTTCTCTAACCAGTTGCCCTTCCCCTCTTTGCAGTTTCAGCCTAGTAAGCATCAAGATTTGCAGAACTACACAATAAACTTGCACAAATCTCACAATCTTTTAAGAAAAACCTTGACCTCTGATACCAACCTGATCTGAAAATGGAATGTACTTGTTTAATTGTGCAAGGTATCCATTTTCCAATATATTTCAAATGATCTGAAATTGTGAGAATAAACTATTTCCTTTTCAGAGATGGACTGAAGGGGCATTCACTGGACATGTCACCTCTAAAGAGAGGATGAGTTCCAGAGGCTACCTGGCCCTCTTCAGACTCTGTCTAAGGAAATAAGATATAAACACTAATATCAAAATCAATGAAAGACTTTTGTTTTTGAATTCAGAGTGTTCATTGATCTTTTTTAAGTGTGAATAAGCAAGAATATAAGTTCTGCAATTTGTGTGAAGAGGTTTGAAGTTAAAACAACAAGTTTTAATTCCTGAATAAACTTGTTTTAGAAATGCCTGCTTATGAAATTTCACTGTTTAAACTATCAAATTCTGGAAATAAACAGCCAAAGCACACAGATGAACAACAGATATTTGTTTAAGCGGTTCACCCCTCTCTTGGGCTACCTCCGCTGGTCCAAAAGCCTCTAATTAGGCTCAGTCCTCTTTTAATTAAATGCTGCAAATGAAATTACATCTGTATAAACTGCTCAAATGAGAAAATAGACTGCTAAAAAAGACTCAGAATATCCAAATCAGTAGAAATAGACTACAATTTCACCTCCATTGGAGGAAGGTAGCCCAATGCAGCAATCTTTCCCCTTGGCCCTGATGGCTTCTCTGTCAAAAGCGCTGTAAAATGCAGAATGCCTCCTAGCGCCTGCACACACTTCCAATGTACCTGCACGTTCTCTACACCCAAAATCAAAAAAAAAAAATGGCTCACCGCCTTCCCACAAACGTGGTGGGTAAAAAACCGATCGTCATATCTTTAGGAAACTCCACTAATTGTGGAGGAAGTGCAGTTAGCTCCACCAAATAAGGCGGAAGCGCTCAAATTAGGCGGAACCGCCAATCTAATCCGGGCGGTTATGTCGGCATAAAATGTTGAGGGTTATGCGCGTTCGTTTTGGTGGCATTTGTTGTAACGGTTGTATTAAATAACAACGTTATATATTAAATCGACCACCAACATATAACAAACCACAACAGATTTTTAACCAAAGTTTTTAATTCCGCCTTGAAAGAGCGCGCCGAGCCCTAGCTTGTGGTTCTCGCCGGCGGGTCATGTGCAACGGGGGCTGGCCCTTCGGGGCTAGCCCCCTTCGGGCCCCGCCCAAAACAAAACACGTTTTAAATAAAACTCCGCCCGCGCATAATTCAATGAATAACACATTGCTCCGTTGGTTAAGTCGGATGGCTGATATATATGTGGTCGGGGGTTCGAATCCGTCCGCCATAACAAAACTTTTAACACCATTTCAACTCGGCCTTGGGGCCACGTGGCGGCTTCCGGGCTAGCCACGTGGCACCCTCTCGATTGGTTGCCACAGAATATTCCCCGAATATTCTCGCGGGAGTATTCACGGGATACCCCGAGACTCGAACATTTTTTAAACAGTTCAGTCCGAATGGCCATTTTTAATGAAATTGACAAAACTTTGAAGCTAAATAACTTCTGCATACGGAGACCATTTTTCGAACCGTTCGCGGCACCGGAATCAGGAAGACGAGCACTATCCAGTCGATCTATTTTGGAGCAATTCTGAGCACTTTCATTTTTAAGCATTTTTCATCAAGAGACTTGATCTCCTGATCACACAAACACGTGACAAATCAAACTGTCTAATCCTGATTTGGTCATTTTTCAATTTCATGTTCTAGTTTAGTGAATAAAATATTGTCAAACAGTTTAATCTTGATAGTCGATCTAGCATAGGTAGAGAAACAAAGGAGTTCATTAGTTTAATCTGAACTCTCGGAAGATACAAGTGTAGAAATAGATAGTTTATTTTCTGAAAAATATCATGTCAAAAGGTTGCCAGTCCAAATGCACCTGAAAGAAGAAAAAATGTTAGGAAATATAGCTGCGTAGGTAGAGATGTTCTTGAGGCTAATAATGCTGTCAATTTTCAGAAATGGCATCAAGAAAGAATGAAATTTGCACCAATAGATAAGGCACTGGTCTTCATAAGCCAGAGAACTGCAATTCTAGACACCTCCTGAAAAGGAGTTGCCCTCCCCAAATGGAGCCACTGTTAGTCATCAATATTTTTCACCTGTTGTTGATGACTAGATTCCTAGCTGAGTTTTCTAGAAGCTAATCTCCATGTGTCATTTGAAGAAGTTTTTCTTTCTATAAATGGCTTAGAATGTACAAAGTTGCTAAGAAGGAAAAAACATAGGTTGTAGAGGTCTTAAAACAGTTTAAAAGATCATCTAGACAATGGTAAAAGGGATGAAGGCTTGGTCAATTTAAAGAAGTCCTTTTGTGTTGTGAGATAGTGAAGAATTTGTGCAGCCCCTAGAATCAAAGAAGCAGAGTTTGTAAAGAGGTTTCAAGTTTTTTTAAAGGTGTCTTAAATAGTGCTTGCAAAGGGTAGTTTGTTTACTACATCAAAAGGATAGAAATAGTGAAAGAAGAGAGGACTAATGTGCCATTTTAAAAGTGTTCTTTATGCTATGAAATAACTAAGAACACTCACATTTGCTAGAAGAAAAACAGAGTGTGTTTGGAGGTCTTCAAATCAGTTTTGGAGAGTGTCTTAGAAATGTTTGCAAAAGGCATTTGTTTGTTAAAACTCAGAGAAAAACAGTGGCTAGAAGATAAGGTTTTGTCAATTGCAAAGAGTCTTTAAAGCATTGTTTTCAAATGTGCCATTGCCAAATCAAAAAGAGAGGCAGAGTTTGAAGGTAGGTTTTTTGTGCCAAAAAAAAAAGAGATTCTTCTTCAACAAAAACCACAAACATATCTTGTTTAAAATCTCTTGCCCAAACACAGTGATAAAAAGTAATTTTTGTTTTCATTTGACAAATGCTTGTTTGCTAGCATCCAAGAAACACAGTGAATTACAAAGAGAAAAGAGGTGTTGTGTTGGGAAAATTTTTCAGAGATCATTTGAATCAGCTTGTTTTAGTGAATCAGTAAAGAGTATTAGAATCAACGGGTGCTACAAAATGCCAAATCAGTTTGCACGAAGGAAATTGAAGGATGCACAAGAAAATCTCAAAATCGCCCAAAGAGGGCGCCCAATGAGAAAAAAGGAGAAAGACACCTCTAGGCTTGGAATTTTGGCCCGAGCTTCTAGACATGTTTCTAAGAAGCCTTGAGGTACTTTCTCACCAAAATTGAGCGAATTTTGACATGTTCTTGTTTTTTGACATTTTTGGGCCTAATTGCATAAAATCATGGGCACCGCCATTTTTTTTTTGGAGCATCCTCAGCTGTTGAGAGTGGTACCATTCGATGCATTAAATTTAGGAGCATTACTCAGAAATTTTCAGAGAAATTGAAGTTGTTTTAGTCCCCCAAAGAGGCGAAAAACACTCACTTTTTCAACACTCTGCCCACATATCAGCAAGGCCTAATTTTTGGGTTTTTTTTCACTCAGTTCAGTATTTGATAGAATTCCAAGCATTAGTTTGGGAAAATTAAAGTTTTTCTAGAAAGTATACATCAATAGCTTTCCAATGAGCCATCATGGGCCTCGTTTCGACATCAGGAAGGCCCTCAAAAATCATCTGAAAGACAGGAAATTTTCTGCTGGTGCGCCCTTAGTGCTTTTTGGCCAAAAAAGGCAATTTTCTGAAGTGGCCTCTCCAAATGTGTGTTAAGCTATTTTGGGACATTTCCAGTTATAAAAAGTCAAATTTATTCCCTTTTTTAGCATTTTGAGATATTTTATTGGATATTTTGTGCCTTGGGCTTTGCAAAACCTCAAGGACAAGATAAGATATTTGTTTTTGAGCCAATGGCTAGCTAGTTGCCTTGGTTGGGTTTCCTCCTCCATCTTGGCCTATATATTCCAAGAGACTTCATTGTAAACAAGACTGAACTTGATGATATAGAGCAATATATGGTTATACAAGCTTGGAAGAAATACTTGTCTCATGCATTGGATAGTTTCTTTAATGTTTTGGATGATGAAAGAGGACTGTTGTTGGATTCCTTGACTTGGTAAAATGGTATAGTGTCCCTCTCTGTTATGCTTCTTAGTTTTCATACATATTTCATGCTCTTTCTTGCTATAAGACAATAGATAATAGATTTGAGACATGCCCTTGGAGGCACCTCAGATTTCCTATTTCATTATAGTTTCTATGTTTTCTTCCTTAGTCATATCAAAGAAATCTTGATTGCTCTTTGATCACTGAAGAAATTTTTTGTTTGTTTCATTTATGGTTTTATGCATGCTAAGTATGATTCATGGTATGCCTTGCTTACTCATGGCTAGTCATAGCTCCACCTCTGAAACCTTTCTTTGAATGTTTGATTGTCCTATTTGAACCAAGGAGGTCTTGTACTGATCTTTCCCTTTTCCTAAAACTCTGCAATTTTACTTCGAAGTGCCCGATAGCTTGAAATAATATGTCTAGGTGTTTCCTTATAATGATTTGAGTTATTTCTTTGTCTTAATTGTCTTTCCCCAAAGTCTGATAAAAATTTCCTAAAGTTAGAGATTCATATATCTCTATGTATTGCTTGAATGTTTATTTCTATGCATTATTCAGTTTGTAGTTACATTTATCGTGATTAATGGTTAGCCCTACCATATAAATGTCAGATATTTAACTATTTATGTTTGAAAGCCTTTGTCCTTCACAAAATTAGTGTCCATCCCACTTCATTTTACCTTAAGATCCATTTTACCATGATCAAATCGGCCTTTCAACATACCTTGTATCACCATCTGAGGCTTTCTCGACCTTTTCAACCCCATAGCCTAGTTGATCTAACAATATTTTTATCTATCTTAGTCTTTGATCAGTTCCTCCCTCAAAAACCTAAAAGCAAAACTAAAAACCCACTTCACAACTAGCCTAAAATCAGAAACATAAGAAGCAAAACACATAGACATCCTTTATACAAATAGAGAGAGCCCTCTCTGAGTCCGGGAAGGCTAGGTCCTTGGGCTCCAAAGTTGGTTTGATGTTACCCTGTCACTTGGCTTGCCAATCAGCCAAATCACGGGACCCTAACATCACTTTTGAATAATATATGTTAGCTGTTCAGCAGAGTTCTCAAGGTTCTCAATAGCCCCCACCTCCTAGAGATCCTCTTTTTCATTACTATGATGATGTTGGTAATCCCATATAAGTATATCTACACCATTATGATGAGCATGGGAATCCAGTTTATATGCCTCCTATAGATCCTTATCAGGCCGTTTATGATCCTTATCAGTCTGCTACTCATTTGGGACCTACTTTTCCTGTGCAACCCTCTGGCTTACAAGGACAACCCTCTCAGGGACAACCTTCAGCTCAGTAGGGCCCTGATTTTGGTCCACAGGGACAACCATACGGTCCACAAGGCCAACCTTTACAAGGACAACCTTTGGTCCAACATGGACAACCCCCTGGTCTCTTAGGTCAACCTCTGGTTCAACTAGGATCATCTTTTGGTCCTGGGGGGAAAATTTATTCACCACAAAGTCAACCTGGTGGCCCTCAACAACCAGTTCAACAGCCGATTCAACCAGCTCAGCAATTGTTGAAACCTTCCCACCAGTAGATTCCTTCATTTCCGCAGCTGGTTTTACCTATTTATCCTGCTCAACCTACTCTGCAAGGTCAACCTGTGCAACCGCAGGGTGCTTATTACCCCAAGTTTCCTATCAACCAATATATAATGCACCCCAAATTCCGTACCCTCAAAATCAACCAGTATATAGTGCACCTCAGATTCCGTACCCTCAAAATCAACCTGTGTATCAACAACCTCAAATTCATGCTTGCATTTTGCAGCAAAATCCTTATGCTACTTCGCAAGGACCTCAGTGGTTTGCTTCGACTCAATATACTTGTCCTCAACCCTAGTATCAATCAAATTATCCTGTTTTTAATCCCTATGATCCGAGACAGAATATATGGGGACAAAATCCCATTCAGACTGGGTGGAATGTACATGCAGGTCCTTATCAAAGACCTCTAATGACTTTCAATACTCAGTTACCGTTTCTTGCTATGTTGGAATTACCCGATGTGTTGAAATTAACAAATGATCCTATTCTTCATAATCCATATTGGCCTCCAGTTCCAACCAAGGTTCCTGGTGATTGTCTAAATTTGAGGGTAATCCTGGTGAAGATCCCCAAATGCATGTTATGACATACCAGTTATGGTGTTCTTCTAATTCTTGGGTTGACGATTCTATTCGTCTCCGTATTTTCCAGCGAACTCTTACTGGTGCCACTACAAAGTGGTACATTGAGTGTCTCGTGGATTTTTCCAACATTTCAATTCTTTGGCCATGGCGTTCCTTACACATTTTTAGTTACCGATCTGCTATGAGACCGGGACACATATCCTCACTTCATTGAAACAGAACCGAGCTACTCATATCTCAGATCATATTCATGAGTTGTGGCGTCTTTGTCGCATGATCAATTTTGAGATACCTGATTAGCTTCTGACTCATTGGTTCACTACCTCCTTTGTCAATCAGATTGCTAAAGACATTGCTATGGGGGCATGTGTAACGGAACAAGCCATTGCTTATGCCTAGTACCTTGATCTCATGTATTGTTAGTCTGGCGCATTGTACGATATCTTGCCTAATGCTCCTTTACCTGGAACTTCTAAACCACCAATGACTCCATCTGTTGATGGTATTATTGGTTCCATATCGCAAACTTCTCAGAAGTCTCCTTCATCTAACTCTGGGAAGCAGAAGTCTACTTCTTCCAATAATGTGGCTTCTCAGTCAAATTTGAATTCTGGCATGCCCGCAGACGTGAATGTTGTTCAGGCCAATCCTACAATACCACTTCCAAAGGTAAGAAGAAGGGTAAAGGTAAGGCTAAAGCCGATACCCCGGAACAGGATTCTCCAAAACCTCGTTCTGCAGATAGTTCTCAATGCAAACCGAAGTATCCTTGTTTGATTTGTGATGATGAGCACTTCACGAAGGACTATCCTCGATGGTCTGAAGTGATTCATTTCTCAAAGGCACCCAAGGAGCTCCAGCCGTTCTTAAAGAACCTTTCCCTCAACAGACTTAGATGGTAGAGCACCCTTAGTCCTCTGCTCCATCTGGTTAGCAAGTGTTCATGATGAACAATTATGCACCCGTTTCTATTGCTACTCGATCGAAATATTATTCTGGCTCACGTCAGGCAACGGGGAAGGAGATTGCTGATGGTCCTCCTCCCCCTCCTATTTCTGGTCCTCTTGAGATTTAACGGCCTAACACTAAATCCGTTGTGCGACCACCTTCCAAAGGTGTGCTCCGTAAGTCTTTGTACAATCCCAATGCCCGTGTCGCTCAGCATTACAGTGTTGTTGAAGATTTGGCTCAGGCGACGTCCACAATGTCTGCATTATAATTACTTCAGAGTTTTCCTTTGCAATGGAAAGCTTTTCTATCTGTGATAGGTGGGATTGATCCTGCCGATACTAGCTTGCTTGCTTTCGATTTAGAGAATTTCATCCCGTGACTCCCGCACCAAATTGCGCTCATCATTCAAGTTGGTATTAATGGTTTGAATATTCACCGAGCCGTCATGGACAAGGGTGCATCCACCTATGTTATGTCATCTACTTGTTGGAAAGCCATTGGTTCTCCAGCTCTTACTTCATCACCCAATGCCCTTGAAGCATTTGATGGAAGAGAATCTAAACCTCTTGGTGTTCTCGCTAGTTTTCCGATCATGTTAGAAGGGAAGACGGTCAATGTCAAGGTCAAAGTCATTGATGAAAAACTCAATTATAATCTCCTCCTTGGACGCAATTGGACTCATGCCATGTTGTGCGTTCCGTCCACTCTCTTTCGTGTTTTTAAGTTCCTACACGAAGGAAAGATTATTAATGTTGATCAATTGTCTTTTTTCACTTCTTTTTCTGAGAACAACATTCTGTATGTGGACAAGATTTCTACTCCTTACGAGAGTGTAGGGCCAGGCCTTTTCAAGGATCCTGCCCTCATGGGTGTTTTCCCTCTTCCACCACCGAATACTGTTCAGGTCAACATGATTTCTCGAACCGATGACCCCTGGGTTATCCCTTCTCCTGATTAGATCGGTTCGTTCATTGATTCGATGCCTTTAAGTCCAATTGAAATTGATTATTGTGAACTCTTTGCTGCATCGGATACTTTTTCCTTTGATTTTTCTCCTTAGAGCATAACTCTTGACATCTATTCTCAATCCCCTTGGCTTGGTGATTTTGATTCACCAGATCTTTTGAAAGAAGTGTTTCCTTCTGATGAGGCTATCGTGGAAACCCTGTCTCTCGACGATTTTTTGTGGGATGATGGTCATCATCGTCCTTGTTTCTACCAAGCCTCGGGGCCATGTCTACCTGTCTTGAGCGTTTTTCCTCTCAAGTTCCTTCTCCTCCGCTTCAAACACATATTCAGGTCCATGAGGTTTTTTCGGAAGGTAACTTGAGTAACATCACTCAGACGATGCCTATCAACATTTCCATTAAACTAGGAATCGTCGAGAACATCCATATTGGGGTTACATGTTCTTCAGACGAAGTGCAAGTCTATACTAGCCTTTTTCCTGCATTTCGTGATGTCTTTGCATGGTCCTACAAATAAATGCCCATCATTGACCCTAGCATCATGGTCCATTATATTCCTACTTACCTCAGTTCGAAACTTGTTTGTCAGCGTCTTCGTCCGATGCATCCTAGGAAAGTTGCTGCCATTAAGGCCAAAGTGGAAAAGCTTCTCAAAGCTGGTTTTATTTATCTGATTCCCTTGACAGAATGGGTTTCTAATATTGTTCCTGTAAACAAGAAATAGGGCACTATTTGTGTCTGTGTTGACTATCATGATATCAATCGAGCTTGTCCTAAGGATAATTATCCTACTCCTTTAATCGATCAAATCATTAACGACTGTGCCGGGAGTGAGATTTTTTCCCTTATGGACGGTTTTTCAGGTTATAATCAGATCAACATTCTCCCGACTTATCAACACAATACTTCTTTCATCTATCCTTGGGGTACCTTTGCATATAAGAAGCTTCCCTTTGGCGGGAAGAATGTCGGAGCCACATTTCAGCGCGCGATGTCTTATGCCTTTCATGATATTCGTCACATAGTTTAGCCTTATCTAGATGACCTTCCCACTCATTCATATAAGCATAGAGACCATCCTGACCATCTTCGTTAGATTTTTCTTTGTTGTATACACTATAACATTCAGCTTAAGCCACACAAGTGTGTCTTCTGCGTTGATTCCAGTAGACTCTTGGGGTTTATCGTTTCCAAAGACAGAATTCACCTGGATCCTCTCAAGGTTGAGGCTATTATCAATCTCCCCTCTCTTTCCTCATTGCATCAGTTCCAGAGTTTACAAGGGAAAGCTAATTTTCTTCGCCGTTTTATACCTAACTATGCCGAAGTAGCTAAAGGATTCACACGATTGTTAAAATAGGGCGTTCCTTTTTACTAGGATGAGATCACTCGAAAATATTTTGATGCATTGAAAAAATTGTTGGTCAATGCTCCTCTCCTGCACCCTCCAGATTATCATCGTGATTTTTCCCTTTATTTGGCTGCTTCTTTCAGCACGATTGTCATGGTTTTGGTACAAGACGATGATGACGATCATGAGCATGTTATTTATTAATTGTCTCGTAACCTTCTCGACCCTGAAATGCATTATGCCCACGTTGAGAAGTTAGCGTTGGCCGCTGTTCAAGCTGTTCAACGTTGTTGTCATTATATTATTTTTCGTACAGTGATAGTGATTTCTGAATGCAACCCCATGACCTACATATTGTCTCGACAATTACTGGGGGAAAATACTCAAAGTGGATTTTCATCCTCCAAGAGTTTGATTTGGAATTTACTGCTGCCAAATCTAAGAAATCATTGTTCTTTGGTGATTTACTTTGTTCTCTCCCTTCCATCTCCGCTCCTTCTCGTTCTGAGGACTTCATCCCAGATGATTCACTTTTCTTGATTATCACCCTTGATCCTTGGAATGGTGATATCATCATCTATCTCCAAACTTCATCTTTTAGATCTGAGTTGACGAAGGATGCCTGCCGATGCATCCACCATTAGTCGCAACCTTATCATATAGTTGGAGATACTCTCTATCGTATTTGAGTCGATTCCATACTCCGGCGATGTTTGACTCACGAGGAAGCCGAGAAAGCTTTGAATGATTGTCACAGTGGCACCTATGGTGGTCACATGTCTGGTTATGATACTGCACAGAAGATTATTCGTGCTGGTTATTTTTGGCCTTCTATTTTCAAAGACTGTATTGTCGCAGTTCGTAAATGCCATGATTGCCAAATTTATCAATGCAAGATGCATGCGCCACCCATTCATTTTCATCCTGTCATTACCGTTGGTCCCTTTGCGAAATGGGGCATCGATTTTATGACGTGTAACCCTCACTCGACCGAGGGGCATGCTTCTATTATTGTAGCCGTAGAATACTTCAGCAAATGGGCCGAAGCAATGCCTACACTTTCCACTGATGGTAAGACAGCTGCTCAGTTCATATTCAATCACATTATTGCTAGGTTTGGTGTCCCTCAAGCCATCGTTACCGATCATGGTTCCCATTTTCGGCATTATATGGTGGCGGAGTTGACTTCTAAGTTGGGTTTGTGTCATGACAGCTCAACACCGTACTATCCTAAATCCAATGGCCAGGTTGAAGTTGTGAAAAAATTTCTTGTCACGATGCTTCAACGTACGATTGGGATCCACAAATCAAATTTGCATCTCATGTTATTTTCATCTCTTTGGGCATACCGAACCTCAGTGAAGAATGCAACTAGTTTCACTCCTTTCCAGTTGGTTTATGGCCTGGAAGCTACTCTTTTGATTGAATGTGAAATACCTTCACTCAAGTTGGCTGTTGAATTACTGCCAAATACTTCGCCAGAAGAAGAGCATCTCCTTTATTTAGAAAGTTTGGATGAAACCCGCCGATTTGCTGCTCTCGTTATCGAGGCACATAAAAATTAGGTCAAAACTCATTTTGATCAATCAGTTTCCCCTCGTTCTTTCGTTGAAGGAGATCTCATCCTCCTATATGACCAAGCTCGTGATAATTTGGGGGCAGGAAAATTTCAACCTATGTGGCATGCACCCTACATCGTTAAACGTGTGTTGCAGAATGGGGCCTATGAGCTAATTGACTATGAATGTCATTCTCTTGAACAACCTAGAAATGGGTTGTATCTCAAAAAA
The DNA here is from genome assembly GCA_034641835.2 of Pinus albicaulis. Classification (NCBI taxonomy): domain Eukaryota; kingdom Viridiplantae; phylum Streptophyta; class Pinopsida; order Pinales; family Pinaceae; genus Pinus; species Pinus albicaulis. The sequence continues at coordinate 908,669,700 of CM076573.1, read as the reverse complement.
TATTATGCATGAGCCATTCATGTGTAATAGGTGTACATAGGTGTTGTTTTCATTTTTGTACATTTTTTCTGGTTTGGTGTGCTTTGTGAGAATTTTCCTACTTATTGGGTCTTGCTTATTGTGCAGATGTCTATTACCCCTTATGTCGGTTTCGCGGATGGTGCTTCCCACAGTACCAGGAATTTGTCTTCGGCAGCCTAGGTAATTTATGATCCTGCTGGTGAGTTGATAGATCTGCAAGTTATTTGTCTAGGATGAACTACAAACAATGTCGCTGAATATAGCACTATCATTGAGCTATTAACCGAGGCAATCAACCTCAGCATATGCGCATTGCTTGTAAATCTAGATTCACAGCTTGTTGTTCTGCAACTCAATAATCATTATTCAGTTAGAAATCCACACATTCTGAGATTGTATTTACATATTCGTTTGTTGAAAATACATTTTGATTTTATTACCTATCAACATATTCCTAGACGAATGAACACATTAAGTGATACAGTGGCTAACATTGTATTAGATAGACATTTGCATAATTTGTAAAAGCATCATCATATGTAAAATATCCATGTAGGGAAATAAGATGTATATATATATATATCAAATGTTTGCAACCATGTGCATCATAACTTCAAAAAATATATGTATGTTTCTGTTACATCCTGCGACATCATGTCTCTCAAATATGCAGATAGAATAAAACTAGGTGTCTAATCAGTATGGTGCTCGTGATAACATGTCACGGCCCGTACTAGCCGCCTCAGCAAGCGGTGAATTCGGTTGGACACCCCTACAGTATGTATTTGGTAGGCGTGAGGAACATCATCAAAATGTGCATAATCTGGGATTCCTCATGTGATCCCCTCCAGGTTGCGTACTATCTCATCTTCCTCGGAGACATGGTGTTAGGAAGAATATTTTCAGACCACAGTTTCTGAGAGCTTCCATGACTCCCTCATTTTCCATGGCTAGCTCATCTTCTTCACTATGTTCCCATTCTTTCCATTCAATGACCATTTTGCATCTTTTTACTTGCAAACACACACACATGAGTGATATTAGTCAATTTTGAACCTTAAAACTATAAACAATTGGGGTATTTGATAAGAATTTTTAGCTAAAAATGGTTTTTTCCCTTGGCGCAACTGTTTCCAAAACAGTCGTGCCAATGGGCATGCCCTAGTGTTAAAAATCGAGAAGTTGGCGCAACTCTGTGTCCGAAACCCACGCCAACTGCGAAGCCCTAATTTTTACATTTCTTCGCCCAAAATTCGAAACTGACAATTGCAGGAAGCAAGAAATGGCTTAAAATAATGAGAGGGATCTTAGCTCTTACCTGGAGTTGATGGATTTGCGATTTATATGCTAGATTGGCCGCTATCGTCGCCGTAAGATTGCACAGCAAAATGGGTAACTATTGCTCCACAAGAGGTAAAAAGTGAAAAGTAATTATTTTTACCATTTTTGGCATTTTATAACTTTTTCACAAACCTAATTAGGTTTTAAGGCATGTTTTTCAATTATTTTCGAGAAATGGGTTTTACATGTCTCTTGTGCAGAAACAGGTTTTTCATGCGATAATGATGAAGTAACGAGTTATATTTTATACTTTTTCAGACTCAGTAAAAACACAAAAAATTTACTACTGGAGTCACCTTTCAACTCTTTTCTGACTCTCTAAAATTGAAAAGATTGTCGATATTCTTGTCGTTTTGAACTCATTAAATGGCTGAAAAATTATATCTGCCCAGTATATGTTTAACCCTTTTTTGGGCTGGGACATATTATTTATGAAAAAGGAATACCTTAGCCTATCACGACTAAGAGGTTCTCTCAGACACAGTTTTCTACCTTTTCGGATCTGTGAGACTACCTACGAAAAGGGATTGCTGGAGTTTTATTTTCTGTCGTCTTTTCAATCTCTCTAAACATGAAAATATGTCGAGTTCTTCCTTTGTCAGACTCGTTAAACCCTGATGACATCGGACTTCGTCACCATGATGTTATTTTGAGTTCCTCCTTCCTAGGGCTCGTAAAATGTACTAGGTTGGATATTTTCGAAGGACAAATTTACAGCGCAAGCATATGTTATCCCCTTCAAGCTTGTTTTAAAAAAATAATTGGGGTACTCACCAAAAATGGTGGGGGAAAATGGAACCGAGTTTTATTTATGTTGGCAGTATGTCGCTCTTGAACATGGCATTTGTCTGCATTTGTGTCGGGTTGGGGACATCTCATTTCGTCATTTTTTCCTTTATGGGTTTGGGTGATCTCTTTTGACCTCTCATCTGTTCTTTGCCACATCATCATGACCTCAGATCCTTTGATGTCAAATACTTCCAAATCCAGTATCGTGTTGTTGATATGTTCAAGAGAAGTTTTCCTCTGCAGTTGTCAATCGTCCTCTGATTTCCTATTGGTCCTGATCCACTTTCATCATGTTCCTCTATCTTGTGTCGATGGTGTGGGAAACCTTATGGACCTCCTTTGACTAGGTCACTTCTTGTTGAATTTAGCTCATTATCCAAGAATTTGATCTAGAGACTCCCTTCTGGTACCTTGGAGCCTGCATGCCTCAATGGCAGGTTTTTCGCATTTGACGCAAGGTTCACATCATTGGCCTTCGATTGAGTGATTCTGTGGATGTTCAACGTTAGATCACTTTTCACATTTTGTAGATTATACCTTTTGTACCTTGAGGGCCATCTTCATTATTGGTGGTTTCTCTCGCGTCTGTAAACAACTTTCATCATTGGCTGGTAATCATACGATTTTCCTGCATGTTTGACTTCAGTTCATACATTTACATGCTCGAAATTGTACTTGTTCGAGTCGAGATGGAGCGCAAGACCCTGGGTTTTGTCTGATAAAATCCAGGCTGCGGATTTTTGTGGTTCATTATGACTTATTGCATGACTCTCTTGATTGGATGGTTGCGACCATGCCTGAGTCTATTTATTGATCCTTCCTGCTGAATGGCTATGTCCATACCTCGGATCTCAGTTTTTTATATATTCTATTATGGATGCTTGCGTCCATGCCACATGATTCATGTATCACATATATCAATTGTATTTGTAATTTCAGGTATTTCAACAGCGGTGTTTGGTTCGAACACGTTCTCATAAATCATTTCACGCCTCCCTCTCTCTTGGACTTCATACTTTAGGGGGCATCTGTTACACAACATTTTGTCACTATCCCTGCAATCCCCAACTCGCACATTGGAGGGTCGTTTCTATGACCAATATGTAGTGTCATGCTTTGCAAATACCATCCTTACATCCCTTTTGATGAAAACAAAATTATTCTTGTTGAAATTTCCCTAAGCAGAGCTGTGAAAATCCCTATTTTTGCCTTAGCACGAGTAGCCCATTACATCCTCGCGTCGACCAGGAAATTTAAAAATAAGCTCATGCCACTTGGCACTCTGTGCTAGTTAGACATCTGCGCCAAGCTGTTTATGGAATTTAAAAAAAAATTAGAGGCGGAGGTTCCATTCCAACCACCTCGAGGATGAGTCATTGGGAGTGGTTGAACTGAAACAACCATGGAATCCTTCCTTTAGTTAGTATTTTCCACCTCCCTTGAAACTCTCCTAAAGGATACGACTCCCTCCCACCTTTGTAGGGATCCCAACCTCCTCTCTTTCCTCTATATAAGAAACTATCTCTTTTAGTAAAAGCTAGCTGAACGACTTAATAGTTGAACTAGGAGCATTATATTATAGCTAAGCTGCTAGAGGAGATAGAGTAAGAAAGATTGTGTTGAGAGAGCTCGAGTCGATGAATTCTGAGAGATATTGAGTCTGAATTCCCTTACCAACAGTTGAGATGCGCTTCGTCTGAACCCCGCTGGAGGAGACTGTGACGTAAAAGCATCGGTTGTACTCTCCCTTCTACTCATTAATATACATGACTACTATTTGGTTCCACTATTGTGTTATGATGTTCATTTGATGCGATATGTTTAGCCCTCTTTGACTGGCTAATAATTGTGAATGAAACTATTCTGTTATATGTTATTCTTGTTCTTTTCCCTATGTGCAAGTATCTGAGCGTGACAACGAACAGATTGTGACTTGCCAAGGCAGGAACGAGATACCACTACTCTTTCTGCAACATCGACAGCATTGGATTCAAGGTAGGTCAATCTACCATGTCTTTTGTTCCTTCATTAACTAGGAAGAAACACTTTAGCATGTCCTTTTGTTACTAGACCCACCCTAGGGCTAGAGGGATCGTCTTTGTCCGCAGAGAGGATTTACCTTCATAACAATCCTATATCAGGGTATAGGTACCATAATCTTATTTCACTCGATATCCTCATGATTTTTTCCAAATATTCTCAATAAATCTCCTTAAACTTATTAAGAACTAATTTACGCTAATAAAAAGTTATAAAGTGTAAAGATGAATGTCTAATACAACTTTTATGTGCCAAGGAAAGGTTATATGGGCCTTTTTTTTTCCTAATTAGGAGGCCCATTAGTAATGTTGCTTTTGGAAATGATGCTCTAGATAAAATCATGGGAAAAGGTGTAGTTATCTTGGAAAATGGAAAAGAAAAGAAAAAGTGTGTTATTTGTAGATGGAATCAAACACAACTTGCTAAATGTTAGTAAAATGTGTCATTAGGGATATGATGTCCTTTTGCAGTCCAAATATTATGAAATAAAAACATTATACATAGGAGAAATGATGGCCAAATCTACCAAAACAGAAAACGATGTATACATTATAAATGAATAGAATGAGAAATGTTGTTTTAAAAAGTAGGATGAGAGTTGTTTATGGCACAGAAGATTAGGACACCTCAACTTTGACCATATTGTGAAGCTAAGTAAAAAGGAAGGTGTAAGGAAATTTCCAAATATATCTAAGCTAGATAATAAAATTTTCAAATCATACCAGATTGGTAAGCGAATTCAAGTTTCCTTTAAGATCAAAGAAAAATTTCCCACCAAGCCTTTACAACTTTTCAACATGGATTTATGTCTTCCTACAATAAATTATACTCGAAGTGGTGATCTATATTTTATGTTGATTATTAATGATCACATCAATCTTACTTGGGTTTCATTCTTAAGAGAAAAGTCAGAAGCATTTGAAAAAATTCAAATATTTAAAGATATGGCTAAAAGTGAAACTTACTGCAAAATAAAGTGCATAAGATCTGACATCGGTGGAGATTTTACTTCTAACAAGTTTGATGATTATTATAAGGAGCAGGACATAAAGAGGAAATTAACCATTGTAGATACTCCACAATACAATCGCATTGCTGAAAGGGGAAATAAGTGATTACAACAATTGGCAAGAGCAATGATGGATGGGAGAAATATACTAAAACATTTTTGAGATGAATCTATTCATACATCAAGGATTATTTTAAATAAATCTCACTTCAAGTCAAACAGTGAAAATTCCCCTATTAACTATGGTATGGAAAACCAATAATTGTAAATCACTTAAAAGTCTTTGGTAGTAAGTGCTACATTAACAATAACTATGAAAATATAAGTAATTTTGATGCAAGAGTTAAAGAAGCAATATTTCTAGGATATTCAACTAAGATAAAGGGTTATAGATGTTATAATAAAGATAAAGAAAAATAGTTGAAAAATTTTATGTAAGAGTGGATGCATATATTCCTCTCAAAGACAATAATCCAATGTATATCATCCCAAATGACATGCCAACAATGAAAATGATGATGAAAAAATTTAAGAAGAATTCAATTAAGACATAAAAATACCCCAACCAAAAGATACCTTATAGTATGTTAAAAATAATCATCCTTCTAATAAGATTTTATTTTATTTGGATGCAGAAGTCCAAACTAGAAGAAGAGTGATGAATTCCCCCAATTAAGCACATGTTGTTATGTTGTCTATGATTGAGCCAATATATTTCTCTCAGGAAAGCCAAGATGAAAATTGGGTAAACACTACGAATGAAGAATTAAGATCATGTTGAGAATAATCATACATGGGAATTAGTTTAAAGACCAACAAAAAAAATTGTCATTGGCACCAAATGAGTCTTCAGGAATAAATTAAATGAGAATGGACAAGTGGTGAGGAATAAGTCCATATTAGTATGCAAATGTTATGCTCAGGTTGAAGGATTATATTTTGATGAAAATTTCACTTATGTGGCTAGATTTGAGGCTATCACAATGTTTTTAGCATATCAAATCACAAAACGTTAAAGGTATATCAGATGAATGTGAAATAAACTTTCTTGAATGGTGAGCTTAAGGAAGAGGTTTACATTAAGAAACCTGAAGGTTTTTAGCAGTCATAAAATTTTAATGATGTATGCAAATTGAAAAATGAATTATATGGTCTTAAACAAGCACACAGGGCATGGTATTCCAGACCATATAAATATTTGTTACTGTGTGGATTCAAAATAGGAGCATCAGAAAACAACATGTATATCAAATCTAAAAAATGAAAATATTTTAATTATTGATTTATGTTGTGACATTATTTTTGGTAGCGATGTAGATGCACTTAGTGAAAATTTTGTAGTTGATATGCAAGTTGAATTTGAAATGTTGATGCTTATGAAACTTTCATTCATTATTGACTTACATATTACACAATCAACAAAAGGAATATCCATATCCCAAGGCAAGTACCTCAAAGAAGTGTTGAAGAAACTTAGAATGGAAGGATGCTCACTTATTAGTACTCCCATGTTCACTGGATGTAAGCTCAACAATGATGATGATTAACCTAAGGTAGATCGAAAAATGTATAGGTCAATAAATATAGGTAGGCTCTTATATATAATAGATACAAGATCACACATTAAACAAGTTGTTAGTGTTTCTTCCATATATCAATCAAACCTCAAACAAATCATTAGATAAATTTTGAGGTCTAAAATATTCCTCCTAAGGAATATTATAAAATCATAGTGGAAATAATAAAATAAGATTAGATTACCTCATGAATTCTTGGAGGAAATTAAAAAAAAAAAAAAAACTACTTTTTCAACTCGTATTTTCAACTTTTCTCCCTATGATTTTACTCAAATTTCGAGCGGAAACATTCATTGGATGCGAAATTTAATTTTATATCCAAGGAGTACCCATTTTTCATACTCTCAATGGAACCTACTACACTAAATATGTGAAATACATGAAAAAATGTGATTGCAATCGCATTTTTCATGTATTTCACATTTTTCGTGTAATAGGGTCGATCAAAATTATGCAACATTGGTACTTCTTGGATGCAAAATTAAATTATGCATCCAACGAGTCTCCCACTCAAAATTTGAGTAAAATTGTAGGGAGATAAGTTTAATATATGAGTGGAAAAAGTAGTTTTTTATTGTTTTATCTTTTTACCTTTTTACTCCAAAAATGGTGAATCGTCCCCCATGGTTGATATCATTATATTGAATACTATTGGTTCTTATCAAGTTTATTTTTGTTGTACATTTTTGTTTTGAGGTCCATTTTTGACCTCATAATTTCTCTAATATCTCCTAGCATCCAAAATAATATTTATATATTCGAGAGCTACAATATATTATGGGTTATGGTATTCACAATATAAAAACTTCTCATTAACTGCATATATAGATGTAGATTGGGATGGAAATATAGATGATAGGAAAAGCACAAGTGGAGGTGCTTTCTTTCTTGGAGAGAGCCTAGTGGCTTGGTTGAGAAAGAAGCAAACATATATCTCTTTCTATTGTTGAGGCAAATTATATTGTAGTTGCATCTAGTTACACTTTGAATTTTTGGATGAAGAAAGCCTTATAGGATATGAAGATAAATAATGTAGAACCTATTCTCATTTTGTGTGAAAACATAATTGATATGAACATATATAAGAATCATGTTCTACATTCAAAAACCAAACTTATTCCCATAAAGTATCACTTTATTAGAGAACAGGTTGAAAATCGGGTTGTGACGATGGATTATATTCCCACAAAAGAACTGGTGTCAGAAATACTGAGAGGTGGAGGTGAAACAATATTTCATGGAAAATTAAAACTTAGATTATAATTTTTCTTTTCAATGCATTTAATTCATTATTTCATTAGCCGAATACTATGTTATAGATGTGAGGTTATTCAATAAACCAAGAGCATCATCAAGAATAAAAGCATGCAATCAAAAAATTACATCAACACATCAATCACATACGGACACCGAGATTTTAGGTGGAAACCCAATGTGGAAGAAAACCACCATTGTTGTAGTGTTTATAATCTTCTTTTATTATAATTAAAAATACTTCATTACATCATGGTCTTGTACTGGCACAAAATATTTCCAGCACACAAGCTCCTACCTGTAGTAGGTTACAACCTCCACACGTTCTCTAGAACCCAATGGAAAGGATATACTACCCCTTGATCAATTTTACTAGCTCCTACTGGAAGGAAGCTATGATTCCCTTACTAAAGGCTCCAACCATCAACACTACTGTGGACCATGTTTCATAATTTTCATATTGGATCCACCTGAAAACCAACCATGAATGCATGTAGGACACCTTTCATTAATTTTCAAAAACCACACCAACAATAAGCTCAAACCAATATACAAAATAAATTCCAAAATGAATCACTAAAGGCCAATATTGAAGACTTATGTGCCAACCATTAAATCAATGAATTATTGAAAACCAACACTTAAACACTGAATACAATTGAATCAATACCAATATTGAATCAATATAGAATACCAAAACACTAAATATTGATATGTCAATCACTGAATATTTGACTAATCCAATATCCAAAAACCAAGTCAAACCAATATTTCAATAAAATCCCTCCAAGCCATAACACTATCAAGACAAATTTTGTCACATATCAGTCAACAACAAAAACCCCACAAGACATTGTCCATTACATCAATTGTCATAAATCATTTCTGTCAATATAAAAACAAGTTCTTTAGTCTCCTAGATCCCAAAGTCACAAGAAATATGTAATATTCCCATTTAGCCCAAGCTAATGGGAATATCTTATTTTGCCTTTTTTTATCTTGCATTTCATGTTTATGAATAAAATGTGAAGGAGGACATGTAAAACTCCTAAAAACCATGAATAAATCAATGCCTATGTAAACAGAGAAATATCTGGGTCATCTAAATAAACTCTTGCAGGTGTGAATGGGTTTAAATCATAAGATGGGGTCAACCTTGATCAAGTCAACAACGCAGTATAGGTGCAATGAACCTCATGGATACACAACGCAGTTCTAGATGGAGGCTCCACATGTGAAAGGGGCTAACTCATTGAGGTGGTTTAAGGTTTGACAAGGCTTTTTCCCTATAAAAGAAGGAGGACAACAAGAAAATGTTGTTGAGGATATTATTTTCTGAAGGTATTGTCTGTTTAGACACTCCTTTTTGGGTTTTCCTGTTTAGGATTCCCACCTTCTTCCTAGAGTAGCTCTTGGAGGAGTCTTGTTTGTCTAGTCCACTATCCGGCATTTTTCCAAGCCACATCTTGCCTCTACAGTGCAGTCCTGCTTAGGATTGGGTTTTCCATGTGAGCTGCAGCAAGTGGAACACTAGATCTGTTTAGATCTAGCTTGTACTGGTGCCTCTTCTCAGTGAATGTGTCTTTTAACCTCTTGGAAGAGTGCATTAGTGGGTTGAGCTTCAGATCCACACATTGGCAGCAGGCCAAAGCATTCTCAAGGCCTATAACATAGTCCCTCTTCCATGACTACATTATTTGCAAAGAGCGGAGTTGCAGGGTGACTTGGCATCATTTTAGAGGAGAGATCTCTAGTGATTGGATCTTCATTTCACTGTGGTGATCCGTGTATTGGACAACCAATCCATGCTATTTCAGATATTATCTGTTGCATATGTTATGATTCATAATTTTCTGAATACTTCTGCAGATCTGTGACTTAGATCTCAGATCTACTCACCGTTGTTCATGTTTTGTTGAGATCCCCAAGGGGAGTGTATAGAGGAGCCTATCTTGTACATGGATTTGAAATAGATCTATCATTTTATGTATAGATCTACTCTAGATCTAAGTTTTAATCTACTGCATTCTTCAGTAATGAAAATAACACTGTCAAGCTTATTCTACCATTTCATGTTGTTGTAGCAGCTCATTTTGAGGCTTTTGTTTGGTACATTCTTTCTATATCTGTTATACACTATATAAGTTGCATTGTAGATCTAATTTGTTGATGTATAGCTGAAATATGAACCTCCATGTTGGTCTCACACTTGTAAATTGATAAATCACATTATTTCTGAAGCAGTCCACTGCATATAGCTGCAACCCCTCTCTTTAGGTGTCTTTAAGCTAGACTAGGTTGTGGGAGACCTGTTTAACCCACATAGTTTGATTTTTTGTTTCTCTCCTTTTGGATTTAGATCTTAGATGAGCTGATATAAGGGATACAGGAGCTACAAACTCATTTTTGTGCTTATATTTCTCAGGAGCGCGTTATTTCAGCAGGCCTGTTGTGCAATCCCAATTTTGGGATATTACAAAATATGAAAGGAAAAATCATATCTATGTCTCAACAAGCTATTGTATCAAGTCCCAAACCACATCATGTCCATTTTTGAATATAGATACACTATAAACTCCTTCAACTAGATATCAAATGCCAAGCCACACTCTAATAAATCATCAACAAGCTCAATAAGACATCATAGACAACAAGCAACAGGTAATTCATCATCTATCATACAACACCACTAATGCCTTCCTATCTCTCAGGATGGAACACAACAAGAATGTGAATCATCACTACATACTAGCATTTTTAACCATACGAGTTTCTACCAAATAGATCTGTTATCATCTAACCCCTGTGAATTCTGTATATATCATTAAAAAGCATCATTCAAGTTGTCACTACAAGTCTAGATCCTAACTGTCATATCATGTTACTTTTTCCAAGTGTCAATAATATCAAACAAATTCTAAAATATCAAAGCACATACAAACTTAAAGAGAAACAATCTATTTTTTGTTCAAATATTCAAGAAAAGCAAGGCAAGATCAAAGGTATCTCTATCACATTGGTTAAGAGAATAAGTCACAAAGCTGAACCATGAGATCTTTGCATAATTATAAAACTAATCATTGAAAAATACATTTTCCAATATAGAAACACCCAAATCGATCTTTGCATAGAAATCAAGTATCTTTGAATGCACATTATATGCAAACTACCATTAAGATCTCAACACAATATGTAGTGTAAGGTCTCTGCATACAAAAAGTGATCAAACATCCATTAAAAGAACTATGAAAGATAGTCTCACTACCAATTCAATATATACTCAACTAGTCATAATGTAAACAATTTTTCTTACTGCATAACAATTTTTCTGCATCATTCAAGATTCCCTTGTCCCTACATATAATATTCAATCATTTCATAAACATGCTCTTGTAAAAAAATTAAGAATCCTCTCAAAACTTGCCTTGATTTCAAACACTGATCTCATATCTCTAATTAAATCTAAACAAGGAAAGTGACTGAATCCTACTTTCAATAATTCAAAGCGTCATATCACTCTTAACATATTTGGGAAGGAATAAAACACATTATGCAACAAAGATAGATCTAGAACCAGATACCATTCAAGCTACAAACCAGTCTATGCTACTGATCTACAACATTCATATCTCTGCATACAATCAAGATATCATTTGCATAGAACAAGGTAGTCTAAAAAAGTAAAGACAAACTAAATTAATCAAATATTATTGTATATATTTTCTCCATATTACACCTACAAGGACACATATATTCATCAACTCATTAAACAAGCTTCAGATCTCTGGGATCTGAGTCTCCTCATGCTCCTGGTGCGCTCTTGATAAGAGAGAATACTAAAAATATGCACACACCTTTCTCTTGATGGACCTCCTTTATATAGTTATTTGAACCTTCAATACGTCATAGTAAAAACCATTGTATTTCAAATACCGTAGGCAGGAATTGATGATGGAATTTTGACCTTTCTAAAGGATTACCTTGGGTAAATACAATGGTTTGGCTCAAAGATTTGCTTTTTCTCTACGCTCACATACAGTAGTGTTCTTCTCTCCTTTGAGAAGGGAATTATAACTCATGTTTTGTACACAATACCTACATTACGATATGGATTAACTCTCCTCCAGTACCAACAACATGTTTTACCCTGTTTCCATGCCTTAAAAGGTGTTAAAATAGGGTCAAACTTTGACCAAAATTTCTCCAACTTTAGACAAGCCTTCTCAATCATCTATGGGTCATGTCAAGCCTTGATAAGGCTTAAAAAACACCATAAAATCATTAGGCCTTCATCAATCAACCTCCTATGTTTCCTTATTTTTCTTCTCCTTTAAGCAGCTTCAAACCTTGTCCATCCTTCCATACCTTGTGCAAACTTTTGAAACTCATATTAAATCATAAGTACACCTCTATAATTATGAATAGAACACTTGCAATACCTTTATAATCATGAGGAAATATCCTCCATTCAACACCTACATCAATTCTGCTAATAAACAAGAGACATAGTGATAGGAAATATTCCTTCAACCATATTATCCTGCTCTGATCAAGTATATCAAACATGAATTATGCACATCAATTCATATAATCTATGAAAGCATCAATCATCAATATAGGGTAGACATCAGAGTAGGTTTCCATCAAGGACAAAAATAGAGCCATAATGCGAACAACTAGTTTCTGATATCTTCACCAAACCCCTTGCTCAAGAATATTTTGAGTATTTAAGGTAGAATTTAGGAGTGATTTCTCTCTCCCTTCTTAATTATACCTTCTTCACAAGTAAAAAGGATAGTTGTCCAAATCAATACAGGGATATATGAATACTAATGATCAAGTTTCAAAGTAGCATACAAGTCCATAAGAATCCCACCTTAATAGAACATAATCATAAGGGGATATTAGTTGTAGGGGGAGTATCTAAACTCTTTCCATTGATGTCAAAGGGGGAGAATGAGTAAACATTGAATGAGAAGACATTGGCATGATTATATACTTTGTGGTTCTTGATACAAATATGTTTAGAGGGAGAGAACGCAATTGATATCTTAGAAGCAAAGGGGGAGAGTGAGAAAAACAACATTACAAACCAACAACAGGATTAGTATGAACAAGTGATGTGTTTTCCATCCATGGCCTACAATTTTTAGCAACAATGTTTGGTGGTGTTTCCACCAATGCCAAAGGGGGATATTGTTGATAAAAGTGTTTTCATTGATGTCAAACCTAGTAATTGTTGTCAAGTGAACAAGTGAATACAAATTAATGGTGTTTTGTTGAGATTTGGTGAGAGTTTGTTGATGATGAGATGTATCATATCTCGAAGTAATTTTTTCTATAGGTAAATTTTTCAAGATCACATTAAAATTTTTTAGTTGGATATCCCTCTCAAAGACATTTCCAATAGTATATGGAACTTAGTCAGCTCCTCAATGATTTATGAGAAAAATTGTTTCAAAGTGAAGGAGGTCTATGTTGGCTAAGATATTCGAAACATCTATAATTTTGGAAGAATATAGAATGTCCAGATTGTTGAAGAAATATGGGAATTTCTGATATATGTGACCACCAACTATTGGAATTATCTGGGACATCTGGATATCTAGAAATTTGGTACATATGGGGGTTGGCACAAAGGAAAATTTTGAAGAATAAGAAGATCTAGACTGATTGAAGTGTACTTTCCTCATGGTTCCGATCAATGCACAGTTCTATAGAGGGAAATCCAAGGAATCCTCCCATCTAGGTAATCCAGGTATTCAACCCTCAAAATTTTAATAAAGGAAAAAGATGAAAAACACCCAGATGTTGGATTCCTCTACATACAAATGACACATTGATCAATGTATTTGATGAAGTGGCAGAAGTGACAATGGGTAGATTATTATTGGAGGACTTGGATGATGTGGAAACCAATTGGAAGGATAGGTCAACATAATGACAATGTGGCATGACATGGCACATACACATAGCATGGAGGTTTTGTATTTTCAGGTACCCAAGTGGACCTTTTTTGAGTGACACATGGCACCATTCACATGGTGACACGTGGCATGATTTATGACATAGAGGGATAACTTAGAATATGTGACACATATCACACTAAAAAAGGATTAATTTGAGTAGGCTATAGACAAAAGGCACAATGGTGCGTTAGCTCACTAGACAGAATCTGAGAGAAAAAAAATATGTTACTAGACATACATATTCACGTCGTGACATGGAGATTAATTCATGTTCTCGATGAGATGGGGTACGACACTATGGCGTGGTTAATAGAGGTTCTAGACAATAATTTCTCTATTATGCAAACAAACATATTTGTGTTCATGCCTTGGAGGATTAACATATATGTCACGATGACTCGTTGGTGATGGGGTGAGGCAAGATATGGAAGGTGATAAACATAAAAGGAACACATCATGGTTAATAAACATGAAATTCATGCTTAGGGCCTTTTTGAATAATGAAGAAAAATCTGAAAAACACATAACCCAGACCCCTTTCCGTTCTAGAGACGGGTAGTGATGATGTGGTAGATATAAAATGTGGCCAAGTGATAAAGTGACATGTGGAAAATAGGTGACCATGACATGACTAATTTTATGACATGGCAGGTTCATACACTTGACACATTGCAAGTGTTTTTGTCTTGATTTGGTGGACAAGTGGCCTATTTCTAGGTGACATGTGGCACCATTCATAAGATTCCACATGGAATTATGGCATAAGCATGATGCTAGCATGTAAAAGACCTCAAATTGTTAAGGATTAAGTTTTTAAGTCGTAGTAACATGCAAAATAGAGCTAAAGACTTAGGGATCAGGAAATTTGGCACTACAAATTTTTGTAATTTTGGTATTCTATATAGTTTTAAATTTGATGTTCTAGTTCCAAAATTAAAAATCACTGAAGGACATCAGAAATAGAACAATAGTCCATAAATAGCCCAACTGAGTTAAACACGGATGGAAAAACAATGAATAGTATTAGAGAGTTCAACAAAGAGAATATCAATTAATTATAAAAATAGAAATAAAATCAAAATTATTGTTAAACTTAGAAATATCAAATCAATTGAAGATAGAATAAAAAAAATAACTTTATAAATAGAAACAACATTACAAAGATTGTGTTTGGGAATATTGGATCAAGAGAGGTATTGGAATGAGTGTGAGATGAAGTAATCGAGATAATATCATATTCAGTATGTGTGGAAGTGAAAAC
The DNA here is from genome assembly GCA_034641835.2 of Pinus albicaulis. Lineage (NCBI taxonomy): Eukaryota > Viridiplantae > Streptophyta > Pinopsida > Pinales > Pinaceae > Pinus > Pinus albicaulis. The sequence continues at coordinate 908,654,439 of CM076573.1, read as the reverse complement.
TCTGAGAGAGTAGTGAATGTGTGTCTAAAAGAGATAAATAGAGAATTATTTCAAAAATATTTTGTAAAATAGAAGCCTCAAGATATTAGTTTGAAATTTTATGAAAGATTGATCTGAAAGGTTGTGCAGGTAGGTGCTTGAATAACATGGAGTTTGTGCTTCCTTTCAATTGGTGCTAATAAATAGGGAGTTGGTGTTTCCTTCATAATGGTGCCTGTAATAGTCAATAAGTTGGTGCTTGTAGAAATAAAGGAGGTTGAAGCCTTTATAAGTTGTAGGCTACAAAACTTGATGTAATATGAAGTTGTAGCTTTACTTTTTCATCATAATAAAAAAAATATTGTGGTTTTCCTAGTTCGGTTTCCATGTTAAAAAAATTTGTCCAGACTTTATGAGATTGGTGGGATGGTATTTTTATGATGTTGCTAAGTATTTTTCCTTTGAGTAAGAATATTGTTAAAATTTGTTAAAATATTGATTCACCCCCCCCTCATATTATTCTCCTAGTTTCTAACAAATGGATGAGTCGACTAAGTCAAAATAGTTGACCAGAATGAAGGAGTTGTTTGAGTGGAAAGACTTGACTAGAATGAAAGAATTGACCAAGTTGAAAGAATTGATTGGAATGAAAGGACCAACTGAGTTAAAATACTCAACCAAAATGAAAAATTTCACTAAGTTAGTAGATTCAACCAATGTGGATATTTCAACTCAACCAAAAACCAACTAGACAGGATCACACATCAACTACTTTTTTGTCTTGCAGACTAATCACATCAAAAAGTAATAATGCAAGAAATAAATGCCAAAGTGTTCCTACTAATTGTTCCCCAACTAGAATTTAGTATGCCTCAACCTAACCAACCTATAAATATGGGTGTTTATTATGACTTTGTCACTTTGAATTTTATGCCTAAGCAATCGAACAACATAATTGCAAACCAAAAACTCGATCTATCAAATGTTGTAACCATAGAGCCCAATGAAACACTCAAAATCACTCCACTTGCAAAAATGTTGAAAATTATGGGACAAATATACTCAATGGAAACTCTAGTTGAGTTTAGAATTAAAAATTCATTGAACAAGGTAATTATGATAGATCTTGAGTTTCTCATTGCATAACATTAGGTATGATAAGATGGAAAAAGTTCCATGGGAGAAACACACAAAAAAATTCATAGATTGGGGGAAGGAATTTGGATTATGGAATAAATAAAATTAGAAGATCAATTTCGCTCATAGCAGACATTATTTAGGTTCCACATTATTTGCAAATTTTGGGGGATAGAAAGAAGATGCAAGAAAATTCATCATAATTCAATATCATGGAGGATAATTTTGGTTGGAATGATAAGGACCAATCATAGCTAGTTTAATTCATATAATAATTAGGCTAACTCATGGAGGTGATAGGGTGCCAAACAAAAACAATCCTTCTTATCGAATACATCAACTTATTGGGTCAACACAAGCCAAGAACTAAAAGGGGCTAATTATCATACAAGACAAATAACATCATGCCAAATGGGAATGCGTCATCATATCACTTTTTTTCACCATTACAAGTTGGGCATAAAACATAAAGTTGACAATAGTGGAGGCCATAAGGAAAACCCAACAAAGTGGAACCATCCTCAACTGGTTAGAGAATTTGATAACATTATCAAGGATATCTAAAAACAATGCCTATATTTGAGAGAAGCCATCAAATTTCTTTCCTTTATGATATGGCTAGTTGTGATCCAAATGACTTTAGTCAGTGAGCCTTGATTCACAAAGAATCGAATGGAAAGCATGAATAACAATGAAAATTTTTCACCTAGCATGGTGGGTTTAATTAAATACTTTTTTACCAACTAGTTATTAAAAAAATGGGTCATCAACTTGAAGAATGTGTCCCATCAAAGGTGAGTGTAACAATAATATTTCTAAGCACTACCCAACCCTTTTTATATTCAATTATCCCTTCACATGACCAAATTATGGTGTGGGAAGGACTTGGCCCCAACACCAGTATAATTTTCATGCTAGTTGACTTAATTGGAAGTGTTTGAGGTTGAGTGTATACTATTCCATTTTTGGATGACTTGGGAAATACAATAATCCCATGTATCAAGAGAGCTCCATTCAAGAAGATCAAGAAACAAGAACTAGAACAAGCTCCAGAAATAATTCTAATGATTGATCTATTACATGCATGGCTCAACATTAATTGAAAAGAAATCCTTTGAGGTGAACAACAATTTAATTTTGAAGATTTTTTTTTGAAGAAAAGCATTGAAAATATTGCTCAAATTATATTAGAGAATGTCAAGGCCCTTAGGGCCCATATATTAAGACCCTAATAAGGATTCATTATTAGTTTATTTGTTATATAGGAAGTTAACTATAACCTTTCATTATATGCTAGAATTTTAATTGTACCCTTGGTCTCTTATATGTATACTAATGAGAGCTAGTATTGGGACCATCCAATATTGTCTTATACATTATGATTCATTGTAAAGGGAAGTTTCCCCATTGAAGTTGAATGTAATTATTGGTTTATTATCATTTTTAAAGTGCAAGACTCATAGCCTTTGGTATTAGAGCATATGAACCAAGGATTTTGCTACTTAAAACAAGTCATCATGGCATTTTTGTCATATCATTTTTTGGAGATGATTCAGACTATGAAATTTTGATAAAATTTAGGACATATTGTAAATTTCCTCTCATCAAAAATTAATATTTTGGTTCATTACAATTTTAAAGATACATCCTATGGAAGTTAGGTTTTTTGAATGGTCCTAAAATCAATTTCAAATGAGTGATCTTGGAATTTTTTCCATAGTTATTTTTGGGGAATTTTTGGATGGAAAATTTTGAGCACATTTCTAAGATATTTTAGGGATTTTTTGGTAAAAATTTCATATTCAAATTCACTAAAATTCCAGACACATACCCAAAAAAAGTTAGGGTTTCTAAATGGTTCGGACATTAGTTTCAAACAAATAATCTTGTAATATGCATTATGAATTTTTTATGTAATGCTTTAGACCATGAAATTTTGATCATATAAAGAAAAAAATAGAGAGGTACGTCTAGTAAAATATTCGTATTTTGGTTTGCTATACTGTAAAAAATATACCTTTTAGAAGCCAAGGTTTTTGAATGGTCCTCAAATCAGTTTCAAATGAGTGAGCTTGGCATTTTCACTATAATTTTTTTGGGACACTTCATATTGTTGATTTTTTTGAGATACAAATAGACATAATGAAGTGTCTCAGGTACAAATTTCAAAATCCAATTTAAAAAATTAGACACATGGAACAGTTTACAAGTTCACTCTTGCAAAGAGGTAAAAAATGAACAAGTTTTGGCAAAGTTACCATAATTTTCACTTAGCACATCAAGTCTTATTCAAACTTGTGTAATTGAAAATAAGACATATCATAGTACTACATGATAAATTTTAAAATTCATTATGGCTTAAATATTGGATATATATCAAGGAAAAGGTAAAATATCTAGAAAGTCTTAAGATTAACATTTTCAAGGCACATAACTTACAAGTGATGGAAATTTTTATTGAAAGATCCATTCTTTTAGTGGCTAAAAATTGTGATAAATTGGAGTATTATTATTATTTCTCACATTCCTCAAAATAAATATCCAAAATCTACTTTACCCATTAAACCTCCTAAAGGCTCATCCATGACACATGAAAAAATATAATATGTCAAGTACTCGGTAAACAAGTTGGAAAATTAGTTTTCACAGAGGTGAGAATCAATTAAAATGGATTTTAAAGGCAAATATAGATCAAAATGAGGAAGAAAATATAAAAAGATAAAATATTTAAAAGCTAAATATGGATGGAATGGAACAAAAAAACTAGAAGTATTAAATAGGAGACTCCTTAAAATTGATAATGTGTCTAAAGTAACTCAGGAAAATAAACGTAGTATTCAAGTTGAACAACTATAGTTGTTCTAGTGGATTTAACTCTAGTTGTGGAGCTTATCATGGATTTTTTCCTAAAGGACTGAACCTTCTCAAAGTTGAATTAAAGTAATTTTACAGAATAAAGGTCTTTACATTAGCACACCAAATAGAGAGAAACTTTGAATTCCATAACATGATGGATGGTAAGAAAAGGATTCACCTAGGATCTTTGAACTTTGAGATTAAACCCTATCAATGGTATTAATGGGTTTTTAAAAGGAAGCCTCATTCTTATCCTTATACTTGAGGTTTATTCACAAAAGACTTAAAAGAACAATATGGAAATCTTGGGAGTAATATTACTTCAATGAATTGACAATAATCTAGCAATCTAGTGATATTGAAGATTATAATTTAGAATTTCATGGTTTTGTGGCAAGGGTGGATAATATAAATGATGAATATTTTTTTGAATCTTACAAGAGTGGATTAAAATAATACATTAAACATGATAGTTTACTAATATATTAGGAAAATGTTATGGAAAATATGCAATTTTCTCATCATATTCAAGCCAAAAATAAGGCCACAAGAAAGTATACCATGGGAGCATACACGAGAAGTAGAGATTATTTTGGGGTTCATAATACAACCTTACCTAAACCTACTCAAATATCATAGAAGAAATAAAGGAAATAAGAGCAAAAGGACTATGATTTGACTGTAACAAAAAATGGTCAAAGGGGAATAAATGTCAAGAAACAAAAATTTTCACGTTAGAAAATAATTATGAAGAGGAAATGAATACATATTCACTAAGAAGTGAGGAATTTGTGAACTTAAAGGAGCAGGAAATATAGATAGAAATTGTGCACACATTTTATTAAGAAAGGTGTGATATATTTGTTCATGCATTGGTAAGTTTGTTATCTCCCCAAACCCTGAATATTGTTGGTTACATTAAGAAGAAAATTGTCATGGAATTTATTGACTTGAATAGTACCCATAACCTCATTGATACAAGAATGACAGAGGACCTAAATTGTTTTTCATATTGAGCAACATATTTTCAAGTTTCACTTGCCAATGGAGAGAGTATTGGTTATGCATGAAATTTCCACAACATTAAACTAGGCATGGGAGAATATAAAATGGAAATCCAAATATATTCCATTCCAATTGGAGGTGTAGATGTTGTCATAGGGATTCAATGGTTGAGAAACTTGGGTAAAGTTTATAAAAAGTATAATATTTATTCATGAGATTTAAATTGGAATGAATTCAATATGAGAACAAAGGGTGAATATAGACCTTCTCAAGTCATCAAATCTTATACAATGGAAAATTTCATTTAGGGTAGTGATGGATTTGTGATTAAATTGTAATTTATTGAAAATTAAGTAGGAAAATGAAAATATCCCCATGGAATAAAAATTCACCTTCGAAAATTACTATAGGGCCTTCCTAGAAAGGAAATTCTCCTAAAAATATGGTAGTGATGCAGTTGTGTTTAAATTTTAATATATGGAAATTAAGCAAGAGGATGAAAATATTATTTTGAAATAAAAATGCACCTTGGAAAAACACTATAGGGCATTCCAATAAATTCCCAAAGGTTTTTCCTCATCTAGAGATCATGAAATTGCAATTAAAGTAATACCTAGAATTACTCCTAATAAAAGGTCTTATATCCTCACCAAAAAAATGGGAGATTGAAAAAATGGTACAAGAGATGCTAGATTCAGGTATTATTCAACATAGTAGTTCATTTTTAGCTCCAATAGTGATGGTGAGAAGAAAAAAGATAATTATTGGAGGATGTGTTTTGATTATAAATATGTAAAAAAAATCATTATTAAGGATAAATTACCTATCCTAAATATTTATGAGAAATTACATGAGCTTCATGGAGTGGCTTATTTTACAAAGTTTGATCTCAAATCAATATGCCACTAGATTAGATTAATGAAATAATACATTCACAAAATAGCTTTTAGAAAACATGAAATAGACGATGAGTTCTTGATCATGCCTCATGGGTTGACTAATGCTCCTCCTACTATTCAAAGTCTTATGAAAAAAATCTCTCGACTCCATATTAGAAAATTTGTTTTGGTTTTCTTTGATAATATTATAATTTATGGAAAATTATGGGAAGAAAACATTAAACACGCAGATAAAATTCTAAAAATTTGTGTGAACAATCAAATTGTATGTAAAAGGACCCACATGTTCTTTTGGAAAAAAATAGAGTATTTGGGTCAGATTGTTTTAATGGAATGCATTAAGGTGGAAACTAAAAGATCGAAGCTATTACAGAATGGCCGATTCCTAAGAACATCAAGGGTCTTAGAGGAATTTTGAGAGTTACAAGATACGATTTAAAATTTGTTAAGAACTATGTTTGCTCTACACCCACTTGGATCTCTCTTGAAGAAAAATTCATTTGCATGGAACGATGATGTCAGGTCCCTATAATATTAGTGTAGCCCCCATATTATTATTTTTCCCCATAGAACCCAACTATTGTTATTGTTGTTCCCTTACATTATTATTGTTAGGTGGGCCCTAATTATATTCTGACTCTTTGGACTCTTATATATACCAAGGAGGTCTTGTCATTTGAATCATCCAATAAATTTTCATTTATGTGATGTAAAGAGAGGTCTCCCCTCGAAGTGGCCTCTTATCTAGTTGTTGATCTAATTTTCTAATGTTTGTGTGCTATTTTTATCTGGATATATAGCATTTGGTATCAAATCTTTTGATTCTAGTGTTTTGTTGCTTCAAACAGGGTATCGTAGAATTTTTGTTATAATTTTTCTTTTAAGATTTAGACCGTGAAATTGTTACCATGCGGAGAAGAAATTTGGATGAACATCAGGTCACAATTTTAGACCTTGGTTCACTATGTTTTCAAATATATGATATAAGGAATTTATGGTTTATGTATACTCTAGAATCTAGTCTCAAACGTGTTTTCTAAGGGAAATCATCATAAATTTCTCCTCGAGCATCATATTTGAATTTTTTCAAAAGTGAATAAAATCGTACAAAATTTATTTTTTCAGGTATGGCTTTTAGGGATGAAGGTTAAAACAATGACACATGACATCCCATAAAATTTCACTATACTGAAACCATCCATAATCAGGTCATTGTGGGAGATTTGGCATAAATTTACCTTGAAGAATTAAATCTTGGTATAACTTGTGGGGTTGGAAAGAAGACACAAATACCTACCTCAAGACATAATTTTAGACCTTGGGAGGCTGGAATCACAGAGATACAATAGTTTCAAGTTCACACATATCAACAAGCGCTCAAGATCTTAATAAGTGTGTATTTTTAAATTTGCACAATTTTTGTTTGAAAAATCAGTTTGAAGTGATTCAAGGGGAATAGAAAATCATAGATATCATTATTTGGTTCCAAAATCACTCAATAAAAATGATACACCCATCAAGCCAAAAGAAATATCTACTATGATGCATGAATAAGAGAAATAAATGCAACATGATATATCAAAAGTACGTGAACAAGTGCAACAATGTTCGCTTTCACAGAGAGAAACCAAAAAAGAATTGGAAGCTAAGATGGATGGTTTAGGAGAAAAATTAAAAAGGGGCATGGAGAGTTTGAAGGATGGTTTAAATTCATAAATGAAGGTTTGAATTAACGTCTAAAAATGTTTCTACAATAAATGATTCCTAGTGGTGATAAGGTATTCCATGAAACTCATGATGAGAAAAAAAGGAATGTGAATCGTGATTTTGGAGACTCTAAATTTGGGTTGAAGACCAACCATATTCCAAATATCGATATGATGAAGTTTTATGGAGAGGACCTGGTAACTTGGATACTACATATGGAGAATTTATTTGATATACATGATGTAGAACACATGCAAAAGGTACACATTTCATCTTTATATTTAGAACCTAATCAACTTGTGTGGTATTGATGGGTTTGATCTCATAAGTCACTTGTCACTCAAATAATTTTTACGAAGGAATTGATAGTGTATTATGAGGATACAAAGAGAAATACCTTATTTATCCAATTGATAAATCTCAATCAAAAGGTTTCAATTGGAGATTACATTGAGGACTTCTAAAAATTCAATATCAAGTTAATTTATATTCTAGAGGAGCATCTGACTAATGTCTTCATAGGAACTTTAAAGGATAACATCCAACATGAGGTTCACCTTTGGAAACCTAAGTCATTGGAGAAGGAATTCAGGGTGGTAAGAAAAGTTTAAAGAAACATTATGGCAACAAGGAGGTCTACCACTCACAACTATAAACATGGAAGTGTTGTCACTCCTAGCCTCCCACAACTGACAAGGTTTACACCACAACAACTGGAGGAAAAAAGAGCAAAGGGGATTTTCTACATTTGTGATAAAAAATACAGTAAAGGTCACAAGTGTGCTTATAAGAAATTATATTATATAGATTGTGAAGAGGAGGAAGAAAAGGAACAAGAAACATCCAAAGAAGAAGATATACACCAAGAACCAACCCCAAGGGTTGAAAAAAAATAAATGAATCTAACCATGTCTTGTAATGCATTAGATGGAATTACCACTCCTCAAAATCTCAAGATATATGGATATATCAATAAGAATAAGGTAATAGTTCTAATTGATTTAGGTAGTACCCATAATTTTATTCATTTTAAGATAGCCAAGGATTTGAATTTCTTTCCATATCAAACATTAGAGTGTCAAGTGATGGTTGGAAATGGAGGAACTATAAATTGTTTAGGGAAGTTCCATAATAGGAAGATAACCATGGGGGATGATGTATTGAATAGTTCAATGCTTTCTATTCCAATGGTTGGTGCCAATGTTGTATTAGGAGTCCAATGGTTAGAATATTTGGGGGCAATAGATTTTAATTTTCAAGCACTTTTCTTGAATTTTTTTCTAGGAAGGAAAGGAAATTGAATTAAGGGGTATCATCGGGAAATATGGGAATATAATCAACTCTAATGGCATGAAATATTTTTTGAAGAAGGAAAAATTAGGGGTAGTTGCATATTTATGCCCACTAGATGTTTGAACATCTAATTCATTCATTTCTCCAAATATCTAAAGAGTCCTTGAAAATCATTCCGAGTTATTTGAGGCTCCAAAAGGTCCCCCACCTATTCACGATCATGATCATGTTATTCACTTGATTCTAGGATGTGTCCCTCCAAACATCATACCTTACATATTTCCTATGCCTAAAAGAGTGAAATTGAACGTATGGTTTCAGAAATTCTAGAGGCAGGTATAATTCAACCGATCCAAAGTTCTTTCTCTTCTCTAGTAGTTTTGGTGCACAAGAAGGATGAATCATGGCATATGTGTCTAGATTATAGAGCGATCAAAAAGCTCAGTATTAAAGATAAATTTCTCATTCTTATCATTGATGATGAAATGTTGAATGAACTACATGGAGAAATTTACTTCACCAATATGTATCTTTGTTCAGGATATCATCAAATTAGAATGAAGATGAAATACATTTGAAAATAACATTCATAACTTATGAAGGTCTTTATGAATTTTTTGTCATGACTTTTGACCTTACTAATGCACATTACACATTTCAAGGTTTGATGAATTATACTTTCAAACCCTTCCTTAGAAAATTTGTGTTAGTATTTTTTGATGATATACTAATGTACAATGAGTCTTGGTAAGATCATGTTCAACATGTTGATGGGGTTCTCAAACTATTAGAGGAGAAACAATTGTATGCAAACCCCTCCAAATGTTCCTTTGGGGTACAGGAAGTGGAATATTTGGGTCATATTGTATCTCATTAGGTTGTTAAGGTAGACCCTAACAAAATTAGAGCCATCAAGGAATGGAAAACCCCCACAAACTTAAGGCATCTTCGAGGATTTCTCGAGTTGACAAGGTATTATTGAAATTTTGTTAAGAATTATGGAATCATCTACAAAAAATGGAAACAAAATATTGTTGCAGATGCACTCTCAAGAAGGGATGAGGACGTGCAGGCATTGCTTTGTTAAATTTCTATTATCCAACGTAATTAGATAAATGAAGCAAGGGATGAATGGAATAATGGTGAAGAGGTGTGGAAACTCATTCAAATTTTGCAACAAGATCCTAGTGAATCTAATACATTTATCTAGAAAAATGATTCACTGTGTTACAAAGATAATTTATATCTATGTAATAACTCCCAAATCAAATAAAAGGTTCTTTTGGAATTGTACACCTCTCCCATAGCAGGGCACTCGGGATTTTTAAAAACTTACCACAGGGTCAAGAACGATTTTTTTTTGGGATGACCTTAACTATGATATTTAGAAGTTTGTGGCAGAAAGTTTGGTTTGCCAAAAAATTAAAGTTGAGACAATTAAGACCGCAAGTATTTTACAACAAACGGAAAACCAAATATTATTTTAAGTGACATAGGTCCCATTTTCACTAGAAAATTTTGGTTAAAATTATTTTCCTATCTTGGTACTCAATTATCTCATAGGTCATCTTATCATTCTCAATTTGATGGAAAAAATGAAATAGTGAACAAATGTTTGGAATTATATCTTGGTTTCTTTGTATTTGGTAAACAAACACAATTGGTCAAGCAGTTACCTCTAGCAGAATGGTGGTATAACACTTCCTTCCATACTGCAAAAAAAATGATCCCATTTATGGTGCTTTATGAATATCATCCATCATCCATCACACATATTTAAGAGGAAATTATAAGGTTCAAACAATGGATGATCACATCGAGCATCAACAACAAGTTCTCCAATTCTTAAAGGATAACTTGAATTTGGTGCAAAATCGAATGAAACAATAGACATATCAACATCACAGTGAAATAAGTTTTGATGGGGGATATTGAGTATTTTTATGACTACAACCATGTAAACAAATGTCCCTCAAGTAAGCTAAGAAGGATAATAAATTATCACCCAGGTATTATGGCCCTTAAAAGGTGTTGCAAAATATTGGTACTATGGAATACAAATTGGAGCTACCTACATCTTCATGAGTACACCCATTTTTCCATGTATCATGCTTAAATAAGGTTATAGGGAGCATGATCCTAGTTAAAAATATATTTCTAGAACTTTAGGAGGAAGGAAAAATCATGTTGGATCCTGAAGAAATCACGAAAAACAAGAATCTAACAGTTACGAAATTGATCAATTTCAAGTATCTCATTAAGTGGAAGAACTTACTTGATCAGATTTGGATCAAGGACCTAAGTGATATCTCAAATTTCAACGTGTTCTAAAGTGTGCCAAACCAAAGTGACCATATAGATCTCGTCTTCCTGATTCTGGCACTGTGAACGGTTCTAAAAACCAACACCGTATGAAGAAGTTATCGCGATTTGAAAAGTCCAGTAAACTGCAATTTCTGGCTTTTGAACAAGTTTGACTCGGTTTTTTGGAAATTCAAAAATAGAATATTCTAGGGAATATTCTTGGAATAGTCCTCGTAATATTCCCAGAATATTCCATTTGGACCAATCAAATCATGCCAAGTGGCATGTTATGGTTTTTTGGATGAGTAGCACGTGTTCTTTTAAGGGCCAATGGGAGGCTGCCACGTGGCAGGCCCGGAGGCCGCCACGTGGCCCATGCACAATGTAATAAAATTTCTATGGGTTTCTATGGCTCGACCCTGATACCTCTCTGCATGCACTCGAGTGCTCTACCATTTTATCTATCTGATGGATCTTAACTATATAAGAACTCGGCGTTTGTTTAAACGGTAATGAAAATATATTTGGGGGTTGGAGGGGCCAGCCCCTCCCCCCATGGCCACTGGCTCGTGACCCTGGGAAAAATATTTAAGCCCTAACCATCAACAATACTCCCAACGTTTATGTTGAATGGTCACATGTCACGTTATCAAACCGCAACAACAAATTTTAAACACCGACCGCAAACAATTCATGTGACCACATGACTCATCACATGGCAAAGTATACTGCTAGGGTTACGCTGGCGGTTAGGGGAGAAATCTGGTTCTACTCCACATCCAACTCTAGTTTCGGTGTTTAGTTCCACTCCAATGCAAACCATGATCGTGACCGCGGGGCATGGGGCCATGTGGCCACCCCAACAGTCCATTAAATGCTAACGGTTTTTGTTGGCGGATTTTTATCCGAAGCTCCATTGTTGTTGGAAATCCCAAATCTATCTACAGTTAACTTCAGTCTCTCTACATTTTGTGGAGGATTTTTGGGTGACACAGGGAAAAATGAGTTTAGGCTCTATCTTGAGCAAGATTTTACTAATTTTTGAGTGCCAATAGTCAATTTCGACTATCTCAGACATTCCAGAATCATTGGTGAGAGTTGCAGAGCCATCATAGGATTTTTTTAGCAGGTTTTTGCTTTAGATAAGTTCTATGGGCCACTAGGGCCACTAGGGACCAACAGTAGTTTGAGCCCTTTTCAACAATCCAATAGTCATTTTTGGATGTTTCAGATGTTATGGTTCTAATGGTGTGGTTTGTAGAGCCTGTAGAGGACTTTTGAAGGCCGATATGCTTCAGAGAAGTTCCAGGGGCCACCAGGGCCATCAAGTGCCAATAGGAGAATGAGGCTATCCAGAGCAACCAGTATCCATTCTCAGCAAAAAAATAGTCATTCTGACTATTTTGAGCTTTCTAAATCCAATGGAGGGATTTTCATAAGCTTTTGAAAACTTTTGAAGGTCAAGATGCTTCAAAGAATTTTTCAGTGACCCTAGTTCCAAGGGGTACCACCAGGTGTTGGAGGTGAAACCGGAGCAGCCAAAGGCCAATTTGTGCAAGTGAATAGTTTGTTCTGACTATTTTGGAAATTTTGAATCCAATGAAAATATTTTCAGAGCCATTTGAATACTTTTGAAGGTCAAATATCTATAGGGAAGTTTTGGGCAGCCGAGGGCCATCAATGGATGGAGACCTAGATTGGGGAGCCAATGCTCATTTGGAGAAAATGATCAGTCCATTTTGGAGGTCTAATATGTGCTAGAGATAGTAGGTGAGGTTTCAAGGACATAAAATAATTATGAGGGATTTAGTGCCATAGAGAAGCTCAGGGTAGCTCAAGTGCACCGATAGAAGGAATCAAATCTAAGGGAGCCTAGTTATGTTTTCAGAGTGATGACAACCATGAGAAGGATATAAATGGTATTCTAAAACCATTGGTTTAGTTTAGACAACCATTGGAATTGATTTTGTAACTTGTAAAAGAAAAATTTCCATAATCCCAAAGAGCCAAGTCAAGATGACAAGAGATCAAGGAGAAATAACCCACGATATTCGGGCAAACTCCTAGATTACATTTTCTGTTATGTGTTGATTTTTATTTTTTGCATTATATGGTTGTTTCACATGTTTAAATTCAGCAAAAACAAATGGACTTAAGGCAGTTAAACAGTTAAGAAACATACACTTGTTTCAAGTATAAAATTACGCAAAAGTCAAGTATAAGCTAGATCTTTTATTTGTTTGACTAAATGGGAGGCTCTTGAAGAGAATAACAAGTTATCCAACCCATTTTTAGATCAGATTGGTATCAGAGCATAGTTTCTTTCCTGACAGAGCACAATTTTTCTTGTTTGACTTCAAAGGTGTTTAACAGTGTAAGGACTTGACTGTTTGCAAACTGACTGTTGCTTGGGTTTGCTAGAGGTGAAGGGAGAGCTACTGTTAGCTAAGTCCATGAGAGGAAAAGAATGAAGAAGGGCTAAAGGCATTCTCCTTACCCAAAGGACCTCAAGGAAACCCTTGAAGTACAAGAAGGGATTGTTTGCAAAATGCTACTTGAAGAAGAGCTTGACTCTACAACCATATTGTTTTTAAGCTTTTTCAATTGTTTTGAAAGCTTTGGAATTGTTGATTGAAGTTATTTTGTTCATTTTCATAATATGAAAACTTCATCAAGTGAGTTTTCAAAATCCTCCTCCTTCACAAGATTCTTCGATGAAGACATGAAGCAAGACTTCTACATCCTGAAGGAGATGGTGCAAATTTTGTAAGAAGATAGAATAGGAATCACTAGACTTCGTGAGCAATTTTTTGCTATGAAGAAAGATAAGGAAGAAATTCTTCAAAGAATGCATGAAATGGAGATGCAGCTCCATCAATCCCAAGAGGCTTTGACCAAGAACATGCGTGAAGCAGAGGTAATTCACTCAAATTTGTCTTCAGTTTCCTCTTCAGATATATGTGTTGGTTCATTTGAAAAGAACACTAGAGGTATAGGGTCCCAGTTGATGTTTAAAATGGGATATGGAGGCAAGGTTTTAGGAAAACATTCACAAGGCATTATTTATCCTATTTTGGTTGAGTAATGTTGGCTCGAGGGGTCCTAACCCTAGTTCGGAGTTTAAGGTTTGCCAAAAAACCCCTATACCACTGGCCCTTTCAGCAGTGACCTGCTTGCCAACAAACCCCTATACCACTGGCCCTTTCGGCAGTGACCTACTTGCATAGGCCAGAGTCTCACCCGAAGCAGTATGGGAGGGTGTTGGAACCAGGTTTCTGCACCCTAGGAGAGAGCAGGTAAGTCAAGACGGTCCATGATTATCATATCTATTTAGCAAGAAGTTGTTCACAATGTTTTCAATATATAACCAGAACGTCGCTATCAGAACTACTTAATAGGTTCGCATCCACGTGCACACTACCAGTTAGGATCACAGAATAGTATAATCGCAACAATTTAACAGATCATAGATACATACACCAGAAACACAGACAGTTTGAAACTATTAACAGATACTTTTCATGCTTAATCATATAACCCACGTTCGCATCAATCATAACAGAACAGATCCAGCTAACATCAGATGTCCACAATACTTCCACATATATATTACTACCAAAATCTGCTTACATTCCCAGAATACCACCTGCACACACAACCAGCAGGGTCTGCACATAGCCAGCAGGAGTCCTAACCCAAACAAACCTACCACAGATCTAACAATTCATGCTTTGCATCAATCTCTATTCTTTTCTACCTAAGACTCAAAAAGGTTCATCTATTTATCCTGATTTAGCGTATGCATCCAATGGTCCACAAATCGTGGCTTGCAGACTCTTGGTCTACCCTTGACCCATTTACAATGTGCTAGGGGCTTTGACCCACCCCAAATCCTCTGCGTTTGACTAAACAATACAAAATTATAAAAAATTCGCAGCGTTTTAGGGGATCCTGTTCCAATAGTACCCCAACAAAATCTTGTGACTCGCCCCGAGTCATGGCGGTCGTGGGTCCTCCATATTTTCCTGAAGCTTCTTGAGTGCGTCAATTAGTGGGGGTAGCACCCCTTCGCTTTTCACAGCAATAGTCTGAGCTATCTCTACCAAATTCTATGAAGTTGGGCCTTCTGTAGTAGTTGCGACACTTTCCAATGTCTGGTTCAATTGTTTCACTGCAACATCCACATCATGGGATAGCTTGAGAGCCTCATCCGCCCAGGGTTTGAGGTGATCACTTAGCACCTACTTCCACTGTCGAAGGGCATCTATGTCATCTCTGAGGGTCTGGTTGGCACACAGTAGGGCCAAGCATTGGGAAATGACCAACGTAATCAAGGTAGCCTCCAATTGATCGAACTCCTCTTCCTTCTGGCGCAGCGTTTGATTGATTTCCCATAGGAGAGGATCACGTTGTACCTTGGTCCATAGCTGCATTGTTGTGTCCAATAATAGGGCACCCTAAGCAATTTGGCCTATGATCACATTCATGGCAGTTGTAACCATCGTAGCTCATTGGGCCCTGACCTCTGGAGGTGTTTCTGGCTCCAGCTTAGCCTGTATGTCTGTGATTTTCTGTTCCATTTGAGCTTTGACGACCTGGATCTCTGCCTTGGAGGCTCTTAAGGCTACGGCCAACCCTTCAATCTTGGCCTGGGGGGTAGATGTGGCTGGTATTTCATTGGGAACATCGGTGCAAATTCTACCAATTAAATTCTCCAGCTCCATCTACGCAACATGTACCTTGGTTACCTTAGCCATTTGTTCGATAATGGTCTACTCCGTTGTGCTGAGCTGATGGTGGGCCTGATGGTCCCAGTGTTGAATTTATTTAAACAATGAGCTATGTAGGACCTGCAGTGAATCATGTGGAAATCTTGCTAGATCGAGTTGGACCTCTGTGCAAGCATGTACTTGTGCTCCCAAGTCAGGTGGACTTACTGTGAGGGTTGAACCTGGTAGGGGACAGAGGCGCCTTTCTTCTACAACAAGTGCGGTGCTGCTAGCTGCGGAGGCTAAGCGGGCCTGGACCAAACTAGTTTGTAGTGTGTCCATTTTCAGTTGCAAGGCTTGGAGCTCGGCCTAAAGTGAGTCGACCATGACTTTCTGTTGCTCTTCCAGAGCCAGCCACTTGTCGTTTGTGGCCAAGGTGACTGTATCTGTGATTTTTTCTAGGTCACCTTTCGTGAGTGTAAAAATTTCATCGCGTTCTGTTCACTGTGAGCGCTGCTTCTTTTGTGGCCCCTTTTTGGTCTCATCTGTTTGTTTTTTTCCTCTGGGGGAGTCAAGACTCCGTCTCCGTATTTTTATCCTGCTGCAAATAATTTTGTGACCCTATGGTCCCTTCTTTCCCCATGCCTTTTCTTGATCTGCCAGTTCCCTTGGCTACGGTAGTTGGGGTACCCTTTGTATCACTTGCCACTGTGGTTCCCACTGTATTGGTTTTGAACCCAATCTTCCACTGCGGAGACCATGTAGCGACTATGCGATCAATATCATCGTCTGCAGCCATATATGGGAGCGAGACCCAGGCTTTATCTTTGTGTGCTCTAATTTGGATGTGGTGCATGGTGATTTGAAATGCCGCGATGGTTTTTTATTTGTCATACACTATTGGAGACAAGCGCGGTTGTAATATTCCAAAATTAGCATGTAACTAATTGGAATATTGATTTTTTCTTTTGACACCTAGGAGATGAATAAGTGGGTAAGGAGGCCCTTACAATTCTAAAATAAGAATAAAATACCTTATGATGTGAAAAGGGATCATTATAGTAGCTAAATTTCACACCCTCATGTGTCAACAAGGACAATTACATGTGGACAAGGTCAAGTTTGACCAAGTCAACAACGCTAGAATGGAAGGTGGAGATGGAGACAACACAGTGATAGTGGGAGGAAGATTCCTTGGTGAAGGAAACCCTAATGAGTGGGACCCAAGGTGAGAAGGCTTCCATTTGTATATGAGGAGTGCAAGGTAGCCATAGCAAGACATGTTATGGATTATTGAATTTGTGATCTGCATGACTATTGTGCTTTCTTCAAATGTTTAGTTGAGATTGTTGTGTTGCTTAGCACAAGGCATTCTTGCTTAGGAATTTATTCTCCTTTATTGAGAGGCCTCTTGAGGGAGCTTTCACTTCATTTCTCCACATCCAGGCTTGAGGCCAAGCTACCTCCTTTAGCCACAGCGTAGTTTCTATTTAGAGTTGGGTTGTGTTCCAGGGTGTTGCAGTGGAGGGTTGATAACACCACTTTTAGAGCTTGTTTTTCAGAGGAGGAATATTTATTTCCTTTGGGAGATCAGTGAGGAAGATTCTGGAGTTTATTTCACATCTTAGCACTTGGCCAACATATTTTCTTTCACCTACAGCACATTATATCTCTTGGACTGCGTTATTTTACTGAGCATCTGCAATGAGAGGTTGCAATGATTGATTGGAGGGTGATATATTCAGTGTTAGGATCAGCCTTTCAGTTGGAAGATCCATTGAAGGAGGTTTATTAATCTCATATATCATCTTTAGCCATCTCCTTCCAGACATCAAGTTGCAGCTGCTACTCAGCCCTAGGGCTGCACTTCGGCATTTTTACACTTTTTCATATTTCAGGAAATCCTTTCCGAATAGTCTTGAAATTGTGTTTGGGAGCTTAGATATTTTCTCCTAGCACTTCTTGAGCCATACATTTGCAAATATATCATATTTTACATTTCCACTAGTAGTGCACCATCTATGACTGTGTTCTTCTTGTTCATGAGCATTCTGCTATGTAGCATCATTTTACTTTCGGCATATGTATTCATGGGGTGCTTGTTTGCCTTGTTTATTTGAGTTGTGCCCACTTCTATTGTACATAATTACTGTTGATTTACATAATAAAATGGCTCCATGGTTTTCACACATTTTGGTGTAATATTATTCAGTGTTATGTCCATTATTGTGTTCATATATTGTTGCTTCCCCATTTGGGAATATTACAGTGGTATCGGAAAATAATCTTGGCTCAGCTTGTGGATCTTAGCCATTATGATATCAGAAGAATAAGAATTCGAAGAAAAATATCAGAATGATGGAGAGAGTGAGTTTTATCTCATCTCTTTTTAGATCTAGAAAGGACCTCAACAAGGAGGTCAAACAAAGAAGAGGAGAAAGAAGCAGTGGGAAAATACCCTTTCCTTTTGAAAAAGGAGAGAAATTGCATAAATATGGAGGACACTTGGATCACAAGATTCTAAGTGAATACCTTGTTGAGTACAAATCTCAACCTAGAACCTTCAAAAATACTCTAGCTTTCCCACAGTTCATTCAGCTGAAGGAATAAAGGGGACCTTGCAGCAAAGGGAGATTCAAGGGCAATAGGTTTATATTGTCTACTTTTGATGGGTCATATACAGCAAGGGCTTGGGAAAGAAAAATAGATGCATTCTTCCTACTACATCCAGTGGTAGAAAGAGAGGCTATAGGGATTGAAGCACTGCACCTTGAGGGTGAAGAAAAAATTTGGTGGTTCATCCATTTGAGTCATGCAAGAGCGACTACTTTTGCAGAATTTACTCAAAGGTTGATTAAAAAATTTGGCAAGGAGAAATCAGAGGAGGAGAAGCCCTCACCACCATTGAAAGAGGCATGTACCAGCGCTGATACAACTATGAAGGAGCAGCCATCATCATCAGCAGTTGGGGGAGCCAACACATTGGAGGAAGGAAATATTGTAGTCTTACAGGATGTTCCCAAATTTCACCAAGGTATGCCTAAGTTTCCATTTCTTATTATTTCGGAAAATATTATGGAGGGATGTATACCATTGCATACTGCTAAGGTGGAACAACAGAATTGCACTGCACTATGCAACCTTGAATTTTTCAAGGACAGGATGAACCATCATCCTAATGTGCCATTGATGAGCTGCACACAACACTTGAGGTTGTGGTGTGAATTTTTGGAGGATAGGATGAACCTTGTCCAAAACTATATGTTCACCCTTGAGTTGGATCATGAGATAGCAAATACACCATTGAGGAGATTAACAGTGCTTTCATTAAGCAGCAGTGAGGAGGTTTTTCCTCCAACACACTTGGATCCTTATGGATTCAAGATGGTCATTGGTGTGAGATCTTCTCTAGGAGATCTCCAAGGAGTTGCATTTCAACATCCGATGAAATGCAAGAGGAGAAATATGATTTGGGAGGATGGTAGTCTTCATTGGAAGAGTACCAAGGTAGATCCTAATGGGAGGCACCCACATTTTGATGAATGGGTGTGGATGGTGAGCAAGAGGCTGGAAAGATACTTGCAAATCTATAACACTGGGCAGCAGGAGGCTTGGCTGCGTTGGCTACTCTTGAAGGATTTTGGCCATCATGTGACATATCCTTTTTAAAAGGGTATGTGGGTGGAGGAAATTTGGCTAAGCACTTGCATCATATGGCAGCAAGGAGTATGGATGCATTGCGTTGATATGAAATTATTCATATCAATCATTATGTTTTCACCACATGATTTGTATGATGGAGGTGTGAGGAGGCAGCAAGAACTATTGTTGCTTTGGTTGCTCTTTGGAGATCTTGGGAAGATTTACTCCTATACTTTGCATAATGTTGCAGGAGTAAGAGATGGCACTATCATGGTACATAGGGGCTACTCCTTAGCCTTGGATGATCAGGAGTACTTCCACTTTGGAAGGAATTTCCTATATAAAGCAGCATTGTAGGAGATGTCTTTGACAATGGGCATGTCAAAGAATGGAGCTATGAGTTGGCAAGAGCCTATTTACATAGGCAAACAGCACTGTCACTTGGGAGCTTGGTTTTATTGATGGAGTGCCCCTAGGATCACTTCACATATGAGGCACTTAGTGGACAATGAGGAGGTAAGAGTGATGGAATAGTGGATGGAAACATCTATTACAGAGATATGATATTATTAACTTGGATTTCCAAGCATAAGAATGGGGATCGTCATGCAGCATATGATTCATTCCTCTTCATGGGAGTATGTTATACCACTATGGAGAACTTATTCATGGATCCATATATCATCTTACTTCCAGTACATGGTAAGATTTTTTTTCTTTGCATTTATTGATTATCTAACACAGTATTTGCATAGTCTTACCATTTCTATTCAGTGCAATGCTCCACAAGAGGGCAAGCTTCTCATTGGGCTCCATGGTCAATTTTGGGCCAAATTATATGATGGAGACAACCATATTTTGTGTGGCCTTGGGCAAGTTTTTTATTACTTTATGTATGCTTAGTTGATACACCAAGCCATTTACTATTCACTAGTAGATGTGATGACATACACAACTAGTAATTTGTCAAGAAACATCTTGCCATGTTGTTTTCTGAAACAACAGTTAGGAAAAATACACTGTGAACACTTGTGAAACTGTTGGTACCTTTCAGCACTATATGAAACTTTTATTATTTTTCTCATTTTGATTCCATATGGTGATCATGTCCTATTCATCATATATGGGATGGTTTGGGCTAGCTTGATTCACAACGTTGGAGAAAAGGTCTTTGGAGATCTAGTTTTCTTCTTGCCACTTGAGTGCAATATTATTGTAGCCCAAGATAAACATATACTCTACACTTATCATAAGTGGAGAGGAGGAAAATTTGGGGGAGGCTATTTTGTCTACCATGTTCAGTTATTCAGCGCACCTACATTGCAGGAGCCAAAGGTGGAGGAGAAATTTCAAGAGTTGCCATGTGGGGAGGTAACTCATTTTGTATGGATGATAGCTTGGGGATGGAGGATCCACATGGGAATGATGATTCCCAATGAATTTCAGATCCCACGCCTCAAAGGGACATCTAGACAAGACCTTATTTCGTCCTTGATTATTTTACTTCTTCATGATGATAACTATCTAGCTAGCTTGCATGCTTGGGAGGGGAAATATGTAGATTTATTGATGAGACAACATCTCATTCCTTCGAGGAGTTCATCATATGTGGGTGCTACATGAGGAGGAGGGAATACTTATTAGTTCTATCCTTGCATTTTCTTGAGGAAAAGAAACTTTTGGGAGGGGAGGACTGTAATATTCCAAAATTATCATGCAGCTAATTGGAATATTGATTTTTTATTTTGACACCTAGGAGATGAATAAATGGGTAAGGAGGCCCCTACATTTCTAAAATAAGAACAAAATCCCTTATGATGTGAAAATGGATCATTACAGTAGCTATATTTCACACCCTCATGTGTGAATAGGGGCAATTACATGTGGACAAGGTCAAGTTTGACCAAGTCAACAGCGCTGGAATGGAAGGTGGATATCATCTATGGAGACAGCGCAGTGATAGTGGGAGGAAGATTCCTTGGTGAAGGAAACCCTAATGAGTGGGACCCAAGGTGATAAGGCTTCCATTTGTATATAAGGAGGGCAAGGCAACCATAGCAAGACATGTTATGGATTATTGAATTTATGGTCTGCATGACTATTGTGATTTCTTCAACTGTTTAGTTGAGTTTGCTATTCTGCTTAGCACAAGGCATTCATTTTTAGGAATTCCTTATCCTTTCTTGAGAGGCCTCTTGAGGGATCTTGCACTTCATTTCTCCACATCCAGGCTTGAGGCCAAGCTACCTCCTTCAGCTATAGCATAGTTTTTGTTTAGAGTTGGGTTGTGTTGTAGGGTGTTGCAGTGGAGGGTTGATAACACCACTTCCGGAGCTTGTTTTTCAGAGGAGGAAGCTTTCTTTCCTCTGGGAGATCAGTGAGGAAGATTTTGGAGCTGATTTCACATCTTGGCACTTGGAAAACTTATTTTCTTTCACCTACAATGTAGTATACCTCTTGGACTGCATTATTTTAGTGAGCATCTGCAGTGAAAGGTTGCAATGATTGATTGGAGGGTGAGATCTTCAGTGTTCGGATCATCCTTTCACTTGGAAGATCCATTGGAGGAGGTTTACTCATCTCATGTATCATCTTCAGCCATCTCCTTCCAGACATTGAGTTGCAAATGCTACTCATCCCTAGGGCTGCACTCCGGCATTTCTGCACTTCTGCATATTTTAGGAAATCCTTTCGGGATTGTCTTGAAATTGTGTTTGGGAGCTTAGTTTTTTTCTCCTGAAACTTCTTGAGCCATAAATTTGCAGATATATCACATTGTACATTTCCAATAGCAGTTCACCATCTATGACTATGTTTTTCTTGTTCATGAGCATTCTGATATGTAGTAGCATTTTACTTTTGGCATATGTATTCATGGGAGGCTTGTTTGCCTTGTTTATTTGAGTTGTGCCCACTTCTATTGTACATAATTGCTGTTGATTTACATAATAAAATTTCTCCATGGTTTTCACACATTTTTGTGTAATATTATTCACTGTTATTTCCATTATTGTGTTCATTTATTGCTTCTTTCCCATTTGGGAATATTACAGCGGTCGGGAGTTGATGGCTACTGCCAAGCTGCTCTGAAAAAGAACCTAGAAGACCTGATTGTCCTCGATACACTACGCGTCCTTGGAATCCCACAAGTTGGTGTACCTTACTCCTTCGCACATGTCGGGAGTGAACTCGGGGAGGACTGCTTCTTTCGGTGCTTCCCATGCGACCAATGCAATGAGCAGCAGCAACTAAGAATAGCAGAATGGGCGCCCCTGATCCTAGGCTTCGCGGATATTTTCCAAAAGTTCGTTACAAAGGTACTGGGCCTAGTTGAAGCACACTCCTTTTTCGCACTGACGTGCCAACTGAATGACATATGCGGGGACGTTGGCGGCCTGGCATTTGCGCATTAGCTTGCATGCGAGCAACAATGTACCCATCTGCATTCCCGGGTCGTTGATGGTACTGATCATGAACCCTCGAGTATTCTGTATTACATGGTAAGTCTCATGCACACTGTCAGCGATCTTCTGCTCATACTTCTTGCCCACCCGCAACATTGGATCAGGTCCTTCCATGGGGAGGCCAGTAATTCGGTGAATTAGCGCAACATCAATAGGGATGCAGTCCCGAATCCACAAGCTATCGTTGTGGACCAATGCGAGAAGTTGGCGTACCAAGCGATCTGTAACATTGTAATGGCTGAAATGTGGCATCCTAAGGAGGTTCAATAGCCCAGGACCAACCAAATCGCGCACCCAGTGCATAGGGACAACCTGTACCCTATCATTCTCTGGTATCCGTTCCAGGTAAAAATCAGGGGCCAACTGGGGAAAGGCCTCATATTTGGCTAGGTCGTAGTCGTCAAACTTCACCTCATGAAGCTTTCCAAAGGGTTTGCCAATGACGGGGACCTCGCCCAGGGTCAGTGGCATCTGCAGGTAGGTGACCAGGCCATCGAGGTTCTTTCATGTGCGGTTCGAGGGCCTGCGAGGTTGGAAAAATGGTGGAAACCAATTGATTGGTTGAGCGACCTAAGTTTTTTCCTTATTAGATAATGGGAGACCTGCTGGTTTAAGTGAACCTACTAGGGCCACCTTCCATGGTGACTTCATATTGCGGGGAGAAGTGCGCGGCTTTACCCCAGCCCATTTTTCAGGCTTCCCTGACCCTTGCACTTTCTCCTTACCTTTCTTTGTTGTTGGAGGTGGAGTAGAGATGACTGCTTTGGCTTCCGATTCAACCTCTACTACCCCCTTGGTTGCTGGCTCTGTTGAGGGTATCATCGGATTGGTGGCTGAAATTCTGGCATGGAAAATGAATCCCAACCCTGGGTGGCTACTATCGGAGGGGATAGGCGGTTCAGACATGAAAGATGTATAGTAGGCCCAATTTATCTTAAGGCATAATCCTGCAGAGCCCAACCAAGACAAAAGATATGGAACCATCTTCCGACCGATCCATCCCCTTTTATAACCCCAGAGAGCCATTAACAGTCGAGCGAACCATAATTGAAACTTACCATCAGATAAACGGTAAAAAATCTCCATAAATTTCTTCATTAAACGTCGATCGCCCACTCCTTTCAATGGTAACTTTAGCTTTTTACTCGATTTTACTGTTCCAACAGCTAGTTTTCGCACCTCTTGTGTGCCCAGCACACCCCTGCGCTCCCAGCGCTACTACTGCACTTTGAACAGACACCTGCACCTCCTGCAAACCCCTCTGGGCTTCCAAACATTTTGTGGTCACTTCCTCCACGTACCCTGGTCATACTCATTTTTTTTGGTGGGTATATCCTGCCCTATACAACTACTCCGACCATATAGTCATTTGATCCGATATGGTTTGACCTTGCTACCATTGACATATCCTGGTAGCATATCGCCATGCAGGGTAGCTAGCATAACAGCTCCGCCATCCGTCATTTCCTTAACTATATAGGGCCCAAGCCAGTGTTGTCAGAACTTCCCTGGGTGTTTCAAAAAATGGCTATCATACAAGAGGACCAGTTCATCTCCCGCGAATGTCTTCTGGCGAATATGTCGATCATGTCAGGCCTTATCACGGGCCTTCTGAACTTGCTGATGGAAATTAGCAATAAACCGATCTTCCTCCAAAGCCATAAGTTGTGCTAAACACTCCTCCATGATGTCAGGTTCTGCCATGTTTGTAAATGATGCAATACGCAGATTGGGAACAATATGCTCCATTGGCATAATGGCCTCCTTGCCATAAACGATCTTCAAATGGGGTTTTCTCATGAAGCTGGGCAGTCGTCCGATAGGCCTGAGAACCGATGGGATGCGCATGTCCCAATCGGGCCGTATCGCATTGCACTAGTCGTGGCTTGCTCCAAGATTTTTTAAAAGTCAATTACCCCAGTTTTTACCATGGACGATACAGTGCCTTTCACGATGGATCAAACTTTTTTAATGTGCTTGTATTGTTTCATTGCTGTGCGCGACTTTCATTCCCCGCAAGATATTTATTCAAAGCGGTCAACCGCTTCAAAGAAGAAGTGTGCAACAGTATCTACAGTACAATCCTTCACCACTTGTGCTTCAACCCACCTAGTTACATAATCAGTGGCAGTAATTATGTAGCGCCCACCTGTCTTCTTCCCTGGTGGGTTGATTGGTCCCACAAAATGGATGGCCCATTTGTCAAAGGCTCTTAAAGCCAATTACGGTTGTAATGGAATTTTGTCTCTTCGTGATGGCTTACCTGTCCGCCGGCACGTATCGCAAGACAATAGTCGTGAGAGTCACTATGCAGGGTAGGCCACCATAGCCCAGCTCGCAAGATCTTTTTTGTCATCACCTTGCCTGCGTAGTGACCACCTGCTATACCTTCGTGAGCTTCTGCCAAGATAGCGTGTCATTCATGCTCTAGAACATATCTACGTAGCACTTCATCAGTGCCTAGTTTATATAAATGACCTGCAATAATGGTAAAATCCACCGCCTAGGTAAGAAACTCCTTCTTTTGTTGTAATGAATATTCTGTAGGTGCCATGCATGTATTCAGAAACTGAATGATATCCATGAAGTGCGCATCGATGACCTTAATGCTGAACAACTGCGTATCCGGCAACCCTTCCTCCAATTTAGTGGGTTCTTCTCCTCTCTCAATTCGGGATAAATGATCCAGCCTAGCATTCAAATTCCTTGGCTTGACTATGATTTCAAAATTGTATTCTTGAAATAGTAACAACCACCTGCAGATTCCCCCCCCCCCCCCCAACACAGGCTTATTCACCAGGTACTTTAACGCTGAATGATCTGTAAACATTTTAAAGTTTCCTCCTAACAGATAGTGTCGATACTTCTGTGGTCCATAGACCATGCCCCACCCCTCCCTCTCCATGGCAGCATAATTTTTCTCTGTACTCGAGAGTTTCCGACTAGCAAATGCAATTGGGTGATCAATGTCTCTAGCGCTAGGCTGCATAAGGACCTCTCCCAGGGCAATCCCTGAAGCATCAACATGAACATGAAATACCTTTGCCCAATCGGGGAAAATAAGAATAGGTGCAGAGACTGTATTTTCCTTGAGTAGCTCAAAGCTCTTCTGGCACTCGTCATCCCAAAAGAATGAAACATATTTCTTAAGTAGCTTTTCTAGAGGTGTTGTGATCAGTGCATATCCCTCAATGAATTTTCTATAGTAGCCCATATGTCCAAGGATCGAACGCAGATGTTTCTCGGTCGTAGGTACTTCCAGATTGATGATAACTGCAATCTTCGTAGGGTCCACCATCAACTCTTGTTGGCAAACTATATGTCCAAGCAATATTCTGAAGGGTACGCAGAAGATACACTTTTTTATATTCAGGGAAATATGGTGTTTTTGGCAGGCGTCCAACATCATGCGTAGGTTTGAAACATGCATCTTTACTAAGCTGAAGATAGTCAAGCCATCGAAATATACTTCTAGAAATTTGTGGATGAATTCCTTGAATACTGCAACAACTGCCCATGAGAAGATAGCAAGGGCATTCTTGAGTCCAAATGGCATGACTGTATACTGGAAGGATCCCCATTCCGTGGCAAATGTATTCTTGTTGCGATCTTCTGGTGCGATTCTAATCTGATGGTATCCGTAGAACCCATCAGTGAATGAGTATGCTTCCTGGCCTCCGACACTATCCAGTATCTCATCGAAAAATGGTGTCGGAAATGGTTCATGTACACAGGTGTCATTTAACTTGCATAAGTCCACACAGATTCGGATTTCTCCCTTCATTTTCTTTTCCCGAACTACCATCGGACTTACCCAATCCGACTTCTCGACCAACTCGATAATACCTGCAGTGAGAATTTTATCAATTTCCTCCTTAACCTTCTATTTATATTTAGGATTCAGCCGATAAGGCCGCTACTTTATTGGTCGCGCATCCAATTTTAGCATGATGTGCATAACCCCTAGGTCCCCTGTGATCCCTTTGAGCTCTGAAAACTTGGTTGGGAATAAGTCTTGGTATTCTGTGAGAAATTCAACCACCTTGCTTACAGTATCATCATCCCAATAGTCACCAATCTTAGCCAACTTAGGCTGCTCTGTAATGCCAATGTTGACTTCTCGCAGTTTCAGAGGTTTTGTCATGTCCACCGTCTGTAGTGGAGATCCTGCAACTACGCGCTCCCCCTCCAATTCTGGGATAGATACATTGCGTGGATTCTCATCACATTATTCTATAGCTATATTGCGACAATTGACAATATCCTGCATCTACGTCTCCCATGTCAGCACCCCAAATGCGGCCGAGGAGATGGATTCACCAAACACAAATGCATCTATATCTTGTAGAGCTTCATCAAGCACCTCCAAGCCCTCTGTTAGTCCAAAGGTACCAATGAATTCATCCTTCAAATTTTCCCAGTGGTGGTTGCATTGATGTAGCTCTGCATACAAGTACCATGTAGTAGGGATTGGTCCCAATGCATGAATAAACAAGTGAACCCATTCCTTCAGAGTTCGGTCGCACCAATTTTCCATCCAAGCAAACAAGGCCAAGGAACTTCTTGATACATACCTCAGTTGGGGCCTCGAATCACAGGATCGTCATATCCTGACATTCCTCCCAGTCCTAAAACACCTCCTTATATGTATCCCACCATCTTCCAGGCATTGCACGCATAGATAGATTAAGGGCCCATAGCCTCTGTTCTCTTGGAACCTCAGCTTCATATGTGTGCAAAAATTCCTTTATACTACCGAAACCATCAAAGTAGGGTAGTTCTCTTACCTCAGAGGATATGCAATGGAATTCCCTGGTAATTCGCAGACAGTGCAATGCAGAGACATCATGCAGTCGGTTTTGCCAATTTTATATTTCTTCGTCGGAGTCGGAAAAGCATTCGCTATCCTTTTCCCAACAAAGCACACCATCAGTCATAAGATTGATCTATTCTTCCTCCCTTGCAGTTAACTTATAGATGTTTTCCACCTCTTCTTCCTCCCGCATTGGCTCAGTATACCTTTCTCCTTCCGCGAGGTCCAATGGTACAATCACCCATGTTCCATCACTTTCAAACACCATGCTACATTTCTTAAAATTGATAATACCGCCCCTATCAATGGCCCAATCCAATCCTAGGAGTGTCGAGTAGGGGTTTATGTCTTCTACAATCTGAATGACTTCAAAGTCAACCTGTACCTTAACTCCGGCAATATCTACTACAATCTTTGATAATTTTCCCAACAATATGATCTTCTGTTGATTAGCCATGCACAACTGAATAGTGGACCATTCCAATTTAGGTTCTCCCATTCGCTGCCATGTCTGTTTAAGTAGTATGTTCACATCGGACCCCAAGTCTCTAATAACCTGATCCATCTCATAATCACCGATATGTGCGGTCAACTGCATCCCCGACCAGTGCATCTCTTATGCTTATACAGTTTGTGAACATCCTTAACTTCCATAGCTAGGGTTGTCTTTTCTGCACAGCTATATATCAAGGCTTAGAGGTGTTCTACGGCCTTATGGCTGTGCATCAACTTCATATACACATGCAGGAATGGTTTAACTTCATCGTCTACTCTAAGGTGCACAGGAGTTTGAAGAGTAGGTGCTTTAGCCTTAGCAAAGTCCTGGCAAGATGTGACAAAAGTTTCCTTTTCCTTCAGTAAGTCCAACCCTTCTTGTTTAACGGTTGGTTTACAGATAAGAAGCTTCATCTCAGCTTTCTTCGTAGCTCCTCCGGTGGCCGTGCCACTACGTGTTATAACATTAATTCTTGGTCCTTCATCTCGGGGTTGTTCCTTGACCCTTTGTACATTCCTCATAGGTGTATGCTACTTCTCCTGCATCTTGGCTATCAGAATTGGGCAATCTTCAACCACATGGTCCAGTTGTCTGAAATATCTATAGGACTGTCATGTTGGGTTCATACAGTCCCTCGCAAAGTGACCTAATTCCCCGCAGTTATAGAATATCAGTTGGCCTCTACCCCTACCTGTGCTTCCACCCCATCCCCCTTCCCTGCCCCTAGCTGGGGAGCCTCCTATACCCGCGGGGGGATCTAGGTGATGAAGGGTCTGACTGTACCCTATATAGGTTTCCTCGGTCTATCATCAGATCATACGTTCAGCAGTTCTGATCATCATGTCCTACAGACCTACAAAACCTACACCATTGTTGCTTTACTTCTGGGATATATGCAGCAAGGTGGGGGCAGTGGTTGGTATCGTGCAGCCCAGAAACGCGATAGTCATCGTACAATAGAGCCGACCCACTTGGTCCTGAAGCTTCCTTAGGACGTAACAGACTTGGTCCCCCAGCTTGTATGTAGTCCACTAGCAGAGGAAAATTATCCTTGGTGTGTCCATTCACCCTACATCATATGTGTTAGTATGAATCTTAATTCCAAGCGTACAAAAAAAGACCACTTTAGGTGTGCATAACAAACAGCCCTAACAACAAAAATGACTGCTAATATCTTTAGATCTGCAGTTAGGTGATCAAGATAAATGCTGCAAAAATATAGATCTATGCATTAGAAGACATTAAATAGTAGAAAAAACAATATTTTCTCCATGCATCCAATAGACAAGAAAATAATATATTGAATTGAACTTGTATTAATGGCACCTAGGAGGAAAACACAAGAGGGTGTTCCCTGTTCTCCTCAATAGGATGGGTTCTTGTAAGTCCTCAGCACTTCAGATCTATAATTCCTCTCTCTTGATGGTGTAGAAAACCCAGACAAAAATAGCAAAATATGACTATGATGGTGGATGAATATTCAGACCAAAAGTTTAGATCCAGAGTGATCTTTAGGCAACAAAAGGTGGTAAATGAATGGGAAAACCCTTCTATTTATAACAAAATATTGAGTTTGTCTAGATATTGGTGCATAATTAAAATATTATTAACCAAATAAAGATCCAAATTTTATGGAATATTTTATTATATTTGTTGGAGGGAAAAGGAATTTGACTTGGGTCAAATCCCTTTATTTGTAAATAATAAATAAATAAATGATTCATTTATCATTTTAAGGATGTGGTTGAGTAATAATCAAATAAATAATGATTTTTTTAATTATTTAAGGGTGAATTAGTCATATTTAACAAATAATATTATTTAAATAAGGTTTAGATAATCATTCTTAGAAAATAATAATATAAATAATGATTTATCTAATTAATTTCATTATTTTGGGTTAAATATAACCAGGAATATTAATTAAATTGTTGTTTAACTAATTATTCCTTGAGGAAAATTAAACAAATGTATATTTATTTAATATTTCCTCATGGGGTTTCCTGTTTAGACCATAAACAACTTAATGAAGGTGGTTTACTAAGTTATTTTCATAGTGAAAGCAATTTTACTTAGGGTAAAATTGGTCTTACATGGTGTACTTGGGTCCATCTAATAACAATAGGTTAGATGACCAAAAAATGGTATAACAGATTGCCCCCCAACGTGTGAGCATTGGAGCTAATCGTATGACTGAAGTATGTTGTAAGAACTCAATCACTAGACATCGAAGGGGAAGTCAAAGAGAGAGAAGTATAAGGTAGACCAAAGTGCTGAAAGAACTATACCCTGAGGAGGCAAGGCTTACAGGTGTGACAAGTCTCTTTGGTGCGTAAGTACCTGTGCTATAGGCGGCGGGGGAGGCATACCTATGCCCGCCGAGGAAAAGTACAAACAATAAGGCGTCCAGAAAACCACAGGACTGGCCAATATAGTACATGCTGGCATAAACATGAGCCAGATAAGCAACAAGATAATGATTTCCATATACATATTGTGCCTGGGATAACAGCCAAGACTTGTACAATAATATCTGAGTACATGAGATATAAATACAACCTAGATGCCCATGAACATAGGAAAGGGCTCTGATAATCTGACTGATATACGCAATCAAAAGGGTGTTGCATGTGGCTGAGGCCGACGTCATCAAATATATGGAGCTGCATCGAAAGGCTATAATGAAGAGGTCAACTAGGCATGTGGGGGGCTACCTGTAGGGCCACCCCCTCATGAGGGTTGAGACATCTCACACACACCCAGGAATCACCAATTTCATCTGCTGCATCACGGAACCATCGAGTATATAGATCTCGAACATGCTGAAAGGAGCTGGAGCTCAGAAACAATCAAGTCAAAGGGAAATAAGGAGTCCCTTTGCCTGATCTAAGGCATCAAACAAGAGTGGAAGCTGGAACCAAGGTACATCGCCCTCTAGACCTGTCTTCTGGAATGAATGAACTGATGTCAATAGAAGGAGGTCTGCCATAGGTGAGGCAATAAGGGGTCCTCAACGAAGGCACGAGAGAAAATAGTTAGAGTAACTGACAGACTAACACCAATGATGATGATGAAATGGGGGGGACTGAGTAGCGAATGGAAGACTTCCATTGTTAGAGCATAAATGGCATGGATGACCTAGCAGTGACTGACACCATATCATGAGGGGTAGGGGATAGTGGGACTGAAGGCCATAGTGTGCGACACGAGAGAGGTACCAAGCAATGAAGGATGGAGGACTATAACGGGATGCCAAGGGACTCGGGATAGACTCCATGAATGCAATGATGACTAGACTCGGATGCTCTAAACAAGGGTGACTCGATGGTGCTGCCACACAAAAAGGGTCTAATGGGGACCATACAAACATGAGTACAAGATGGTAACTCATGACGAAAGTCAACACGAGCGTGGACCAGTATGGAGGCAAAGTGGTTCCCCCAGTACGAGTGTTTCAGGTGAAGAAATTCGATTTTGAGGAGGGGTGAAGTGACGCTTCATGGAAAAAATGTGTCTTGGTGAAGTGTCAAGTCACTAAAAGCTAACAGATACCCATTTGAGGGCTTGGTGAGATCTTTCCAATGGTATAGATGATTTGTCAAACTGAGCTATGGTTTGGCCACAAAAGACGAAAGAAAAATTAGGGGTTTTCTTTTAATAAGGCATTTTCTTTCCAAATTCACTCATTTGCAGGTGGAGCTGTGGTGAATGTAGTGAGGAGAGGAGGCCCTAAATCTTGCGGCGATCATAGCAAACAAACCTACCATTGGAATTTGAGATCCATCAGTTGTAGGTAATATTGCTAATCCTACTCTTTCATTTCAGTGGGTTGAAAGTTCATTTTAGGTACCCAAAGCTCATGAACAAGCCATGTCACACTTTTTGGGGTCTGTTCTACGTCCTGGGTAGTAGGTACTAGGCAGAAAACTGCGAGTTTTCCCAAGAAATGACCTGAAAAATGTGACCTGTTAGAGAAAGGGGTTTTAGTGTTATTTTTGGCTGAGATCTGGGATTTTTATGGTTGAGGGGCATAGGTGCCCCCAAGCATGTTATGGTCATGCCAAAATGTATTTAGAAAAATGGGTATCTAAACACATTTTAATGATGTGGTGTGCCATTTGTTTTTGTTATGGTTATGCAGTTTGAGAAAGGGAATGAAGGATTACCAATCTCTTTTGGTACTGCATATATGAATCAAATGGACTTTAAGTTTCCAGTTTGGTATACATGGTGTCACTATCCCAAAGAGAGGATTTTGGGATAATGAACTGGTGCTCTCCCAGAAAACTCACAGATTGGTCAACAACAATGTCGAAAGGACTGGGTTTTTTATGTAATATGAAGGAATGATGATGGGTATCATTCCTGTAGTGATCTGAAGTGATATGTGTAGGTTTTAACCCTGAACATAAATTATCTACACACGAATCTTATAATAGAAAATAAACAATAGCGAGAGCATAAAACATAAAACAGATAAACACAGAGATTTTCCCCTGGATCCCAAATTGGGACAACCAGATTGATTTTTCATTATATTCCTTTTAGTTTTACAACACATATATATACATGCCGAAGCATACATAAACCCCAATCCATTAACCTTGGATTAGAACATAATCGTAGTTCCCTTGACCGGATCTACAAAATACCAGGGGCAAAAAACCATCATACCCCAAAACCATGTGCAAACTCATGCACAAAACATGGGTGGGTCCACCTATGAGTGGGACCGCATAAAAAAAAAAAAATTGCCGGGGTGCTGCCGCCCCCCCTATGACCCCCCTGCTGCGCCCAGCGCAACGTACAACGCGTGGAGCTAGTTGTGGAAACAATATAACACATACCCAACATTCTCCCACTTGTTTTTTTCTTTCCATAGGGGGCCACAGGAGAGCTTATTCATTGGGCCAATTCTTCAACACCCATTGTTTCTCTACACCAAGAGAACTTTTGAGTGCTTACAGACTTCGTCAATGCATCTGCAACATTCTTCAAAGTTTCCACCTTTACCAGCAACACCCTTTTAGCTTCAACCATATCTCTAACAAAGTGATATTGAACATCAATGTGCTTTGTCTTTGAATGATAAGCAGGGTTCTTAGCCAAAAAAATTACACTTTGGCTATCACAGTCTATCCTTATAGCTTGTTGTACCAACCCCATACTTGAACACAATCTCTGCAACCAAACTGCTTCCTTGCTTGCATGAGTGACTGCTATGTATTCTGCCTCTATAGTTGAAAGCGCCACTACAGACTGTCTTTTACTCATCCAACTGACTGCACCTCCAAATAGGCTAAACACATACCCACTTGTAGATCTTCTTTGGTCCAGATCTCCAGCCCATTCTACATCAACAAAACCACGAATGTCCAAAATTCTTTCCAATCCTGGTCTTCCCTAGTAGCACAAGCCATAATCACTAGTGCCATGTAAATATCTGAAAACCCACTTCACTGTTGTCCAATGCTCCTTCCCTGGGTTTGACATAAACTTGCTCAATACTCCCACTGCATGTGCAATGTCTGGTCTAGTATAGACCATTGCATACATTAGGCTACCCACTGCACTTTCATATGGAACACGGGACATATCCTCCTCTTCTTCTTGTGTCTTGGGACATTGTTCAGCAGATAGCTTTACACCTACAGGAATAGGAACTTTCACCAGTTTACTATCCTGCATATTGAACCTCTGCAATATAGTCTCGACATAATTCCTCTGGTTTAACCAGAGCTTCCTCTTTGCCCGATCTCTCTTAATTTCCATGCCCAAAATATAGTTTGCAACACCAAGATCCTTCATGTCGAATTTGGAGAATAGTTGGGTCTTCAAATCTTGGATAATTTCTTTGTCATTTCCAATCAAAAACATATCATCCACATACAAGACCAAATAAATAACATGGTCACCAATTAATTTAAAATAAACACAGTGATCCTCCTTGCTTTTGGTGAAGCCAAGTCCCTGTATATAGGTATCAAATTTATGATACCACATCCTTGGTGACTGTTTTAACCCATACAGAGACTTCTTCAACCTGCTTACTAGTTATTTCTTACCCTTCACCATAAAGCCTTCAGGTTGCTTCATGTAGATCTCCTCTTCTAGATCCCCATGAAGAAATTTTGTCTTCACATCCATCTGTTCTATCTCAAAATCAAATGCAGCAGCAACAGATAAAAGTAATCTAATAGAAGTAACCTTGGCAACAGGAAAAAAAATATCACCAAAATCAATTCCCGGCACCTGGGAATAACCTTTTGCTACCAACCGAGCTTTTTATTTCTCCACCTTGCCTTCTACATTCATCTTCTTTTTAAACACCCATTTGCTCTCGATGGGATTCCTTCCATCCGGCAACTCCACTAGATCCCATGCCTCATTTTTGTGCAAGGATGCCATTTCATCAACCATGGCCTCCTTCCAAAGTTTTCCATCCTCTGAATCTAATGCCTCCCTGACAGTTCTGGGATCATCATCAGTTATAGTTAAGGAAAAATTTGAATAGAAAGCAGATGGACTATACCTTTCTAGTTGTCTTCTTTCCCGAGCTGATATTCTCAAAGCTGGAGTTTGTGGCTCTTCCTCTTCTGAGTCTTCTTCTGTTGTAGAGTCTGATTCATCCTCCTTTAGCTCAAACTATATTTTCTCAAGTTCCTTTGGTAGGACTTCATGTGTAACAACATCTTTCACCTCTCTAAACACCACATCTCGGCTGTACACAACCTTCCTTGTTTCTGGGTTCCAAAGCTTGTAACCCTTTAAACCATCCTTATACCCAATAAAGATGCACCTTTCAGATTTATTATCCAACTTGGTCCTTTTCTCCTTTGTAACATGTACATATGCATCACATCCAAATACCCTTAGATGTGAAAGAAGGGGTTTCTTACCAGTCCATACCTCATGTGTAGTCTTATCCTCCAACGCTGATGAAGGTGATATGTTAACTAAGTGACATGCAGTCTCCACTGCCTCTGCCCAGAATTCTTATCCTAACCCGGTACCACTGAGCATGCTTCTTGCCTTTTCCATCAGTGTTCTGTTCATTCTTTCTGAAACTCCATTTTGTTGAGGTGTGTATGGAGTAGTCTTCTGCCATGCTATACCACACTTCTTACAGAACTCTTCAAATTCATTCTTGCATAACTCCCCACCATTATCTGTCCTCAGCGCCTTTATCTTCTTCTCTGTTTGGTTTTCCACCAGAGCCTTAAATTATTTAAATTTGTCAAAGACTTCAGATTTCTTCCTCAAGAAATATATCCATGTATTCCTTGAGAAGTCATCTATGAATGAAACATAGTACACATACTTTCCCAGTGATGGAACTGACACAGGTCCAAACACATCACTGTGCACAAGCTCTAATATCTTGTTCGCCCTCTTAGCACCAGAAGGAAAATTCACCCGATTCTGCTTCCCATATACACAATGTTCACATAAATAAAAATCCAGAGAGAAATTAGACATACCTTCTACCATACCATTTCTATGCAGTATCCGAAGGCCCTTATCTCCAATATGTCCAAGCCTTTGATGCCATAGCATGGTATTTTCTCCAGAGACAGCTAGGCTTTCTGCTCCTCTTTCAGGAACCACAGAACTGTTACACCCATCAATAACAGTGATACCTTGTAGCTTGTACAGAGTTCCAATCCGAACTCCCTGCATTAATACCAGTGCTCCCCTAACCATCTTGCAGGCATCTTTCTTGAACACTGTTTTTACACCGGCATCATCCATCTTGCTTACAGAAATCAAATTTCTGGCCAATGTAGGAATATGCAGAACACCAAGAAGTGTTCTAATCCTTTCACCTTGTAGCTTCAGCTTCACCTTTCCACGTCTGACGATTCTGGCCTTCCTATCATCCCCTAGGAAGACATCACCACCATCATATTTCTCATACTCGCAGAACCACTCCCTATGGGGAGTGAAGTGAAAATATGCACCTGAGTCAATCAACCATGACTCATGATCTACATGTGTATTTGAATAAGAAGCCAAATACACATCCCCACCTTCATCCGAGGTGGTTTTTTCCTCTGCAAAAGGAGCATCATCAGATCCCTTTCCTTTCTAAGGAGATTTAGATCTGCATTCCTTTTTGTAGTGTCCTTCCTTTCCGCATTTCCAGCACACCTTTACAAACTTTCCAGTAGATTTAGATCTCCCTCTAGATTTAGATCTCCAACTCGAAACCTTATTCTTGTTTATGTTTTGGGACCTTCCTCATATAGATAAGGCATCTCCATTTTGACCCTCCATATTTCTCCGTCTCATTTCCTCCGACAGCAAGGCTGAGACAATGTCATCAAAATTCAAGGTAGTTGTATTGCTACCTATTGCAATAACCAGACTGTCCCATGAGTCTATTAGAGAACACAAAAAACTAATGCACTTATCTTCATCTAAGATTTTAATATCAACAGATGACAGCTGACTTACCACAATACTGAAGGCGTTCAGATGCTCTGTCACTGAGTCTCCATCCTTCATCCTAAAGTTATACAGCTTTTTTCGCAGGAACATCTTATTCACCAGAGACTTAGATTGGTACAAAGTCCCACATTTTTCCCACAAATTCTTCGCCGTAGCTTCCCCAGATACATTCAACAATACCGAATCTGAGACACACAACCGTATTGTGCTCTTAGCCTTCCGATCTAGTTTCTTCCAGTCTTCATCTGACATTGTCGTTGGTTTAGTACCTGGATCTACCATGATCCACTGATCTTTATCCACCAGCAGATCCTCCATCTTGAGCTTCCACAACTCAAAACTTTGACCATTGAATTTCTCAATCTCTATCTTTCCGCCGCTCGCCATCTTCTTTCACAGCAAGAATCAATCCCGTAGATCTCCCACTAAATAGGGTCTACCTCGGGCCCAAGCAAAAACCCCTCAGCAGCAAAGGCGTCCCCTTGAAGCCGAAACAACTCTGATACCAAATGTAGGTTTTAACCCTGAACAGAAATTATCTACACACGAATCTTATAACAGAAAATAAACAATAGCGAGAGCATAAAAAATAAAACAGATAAACACAGATATTTTCCCCTCGATCCAAAATCGGGACGACCAGCTTGATTTTTCATTATATTCCTTTTAGTGTTACAACACATATATATACATGCCGAAGCATACATAAACCCCAATCCATTAACCCTGGATTAGAACATAACCATAGTTCCCTTGACCGGATCTACAAAATACCAGGGGTTGAAAACCATCGTACCCCAAAACCATGTGCAAAATCATGCACAAAACATGGGTGGGTCCGCCTATGAGTGGGACCGCATACTAAAATTTTTTTTTTCTGGGCACTGCCTCAGACCTCGATAGGGGGGGCTGTCGCCCCCCTTGCTAAGCCTGGCGCAACGTACAACGCATGGAGCTAGTCGTGGAAAGAATATAACACATACCCAAAAATATGGGACTCTAGAGGTTCTTCTAAATGTAGAAGAATAATGGTGCTAAATACGACATGACCAGATACACTCGGAGAGTTGTGGAGAATTTATTCTCCTGGATTCGCAAATATGAGTGCCCCCTTACCCGAACATTGGGTGTCCATGTAATGGCCACAAGGTGTTTGTGGTTTGGATGTATGGGTTCGATGTAAGGGGGGATAGATAAAGTCAGGGGTGATGACTACTTCCACAATATCGTCATTGTAATAGAGGATGGGGTGACTAGTGGAAGAAATACCACCTGACGCGGTGAAGCTACCTGACTCATCATCATGAGAAGAGAGGTTCACATGCACATCATCATAAGTGGTGACAGAAGAGTAATCAGATAAAGGATCTACCGATGTTGAGCCCAGGGTGATTGTTGAAGGGAGGTCAGGAAAAACATCAGGGGGAGTCTCTAGGGGGACTTCCATCGAGGGTCTCATGGATGATGATAGATAGCAGATGGAGGACCAAGGATCCATCATCTCGACATCATAAGGGGGAATGTCAATGGGAGAATTCGTGTCCTCTGGTGTTGCCGAAGCAAGATGCACAAATAAGGGAGCGGTGGACTCATTGTGCTTGGCCTCGAATTGGCATAAGGCTTCTAAAGAGGAACGATACCCTTCGAGGTGAGGATAGAGGTGATTGTAGTGGCCATGGAGATCACACAAAGAACAAGGGTGATTTGTGCACAATGGTTTGATTTTTGGGATTGAATCGGGTATAGTGACATATACCTCTAGGATATCAGATTCTGGAAACGTCTCATTGACCATGGACTTAAGGTGAGGCAACTCCGGACAAGTGCGGGTGGTGTGGCTGACAACGTCACACAAAGCACACTAGATGGTACGCTTTGGAGGCTGAGAAGGGGCAGGGTTTTTCGGGGAAGCTTTGTCCTTTGATGCCCCCCTGTGAGCTTTGCCCTTATTACCGAAGCGGTTGCAACGGGAGGTGGTTCCTGTTGAGGTGACTGAAGCACTGTTGTAACGGGAGAATTCATAGGGACCGGTTGAACCGGGGTCAAAGAAAGATAAGGTTTGGGTTGACCAGGCGGGGTAGTGGCTGGAGGATCGAGGTACCAAACGGGAATCCCAACAGTCAGGTTAGGGAGAGAGAGGGTGGCCATAACAGGTACCGTATAGATTCCTGGTGGGGGAGCTAGGAATGGTGTCTGACTGGAGGGGTAATGGCCAGCTGGAATGGCTCCTAAATGGTTAAGGCCTGGAGGAACCATTCCAGGAGGGTAAAGGGGCTCATGAGTACCAGCTGAAGGTGAAGGGTCAAGAGAAGAAGGTTCAGAAGGCTGATCAGAGGACATCATGAGAATTTGATAACCAAATGGAAGATGTTGAGTGGCCACCTGACCTTTAGGTGGTTGGGTAGCCACAAATCCTTGTTGAGGGAAAGGATCAGTAAGCACAGTCGGTTGACTAGGTGCAGGACTGGGAGGAACGAAAGGGACGGCTTGCTGTCCTCTCAATGGTTCTTGAGACTCCCATAGCTGTCACATCTATGGCAGAAGAGGAAAATCATGCATATAATGACCATAAACACCACAACAATAACAGGGCTTGTTCGTACGAATAGGCCTATCCTTCTTGGGTTGAGTGCCTTGTTTCTGGTTTGTAGTGTTAGAAGCATTACGTTGATTAGGTCCAGGATTACCAGGGGTATCTTGATTTTGAGTGCCTTTCCTCTTCCTTTTTGAGGGAGGAGGATTAGTCATGCCCTGCTGTGCATACACCTGCCCCTGAGGGGGCAGTGGTTGCTGTTGCGGGGGTTGAGAAGGAAAGGGAGGAGGAGGTGCTAATGTTGGAGGAGCTGGAGAACTAGGCTGTGGATACGGATAATAAGGAGATTGGGTAACAGTGTGGTAAACAGGAGGTTGGGAAAAAAGAGGAGGCATGTCGTATCCTGGATACGTGTTATCGAGAGGGGGAAAAGTGCCAGAGGTGCTAGCCCCTCCCTAAGGAAAACCATAGCCCATGGGAGGTTGAGCATACAGATTAAAGAGAGCTCCAACAATACCGTTAGTGGCGTGAGATGCTCCCGGTGTGTTGGCACCACCAGGTCTAGGAAGATCAGGTAGAACGATATAAACATAACCCGACTGAGCGTAGATCAGGTCATATTTTAACGCAATTTTGAGAGTGGCTTCTTTGATTTGAGGAAAGTGCAATGTGACATCTTTCCCGATAGGCAGTAAGAGAGATATAAGGAACCAGTCCATGTAGACGTGGTCTTTGAAGGTAAGGGCTCAACATAGGATCTTTCTTCTCTGCCATTCCTGAACATGGTCGGATAGGAGGGTCGTAGACAATTGATGGAAAGAGGTCAAGAGTTCAGTACCGGTGTCGTAATAAAGGGGAAGCTGGAAATAAGACAAAAAATCCCGGGCAAGAGTCGCAAAGGTGGTATGAGAGGAAGGGGCCTGGTCAACATACCACTTGGAAGCTTCACCTGTAAGCGTTCATTGGAAAAACCGAAGATGGACAGAGTCATCGGTAATGGAGTTAGACGAACACCACATGTGGAAAGATCGAATATGATTTGAAGGATCTTCTCTAGCAAGGCCTTCAAACTTTGGGATTTCTGAAGGGAGCTTTGTTGGCATATCAGGCCAACTAGCATCATGGTGTATAGGTTTGTTTATCAACTGGTCAAAATCGGGGAGGCTGAGGCCTGTCATGAAGGGGAGCAAGGGCGCAGCCGGGGTAGTGTCCATTACGGTCCCACTAGTGGTATTCCCAGCCTGAGGGTCGGGGTTACCACCAGCAGCAGGTCCTGCACCAGACATGGTGAAGGTGTTAGGAGGAGAATCGAAGGCAGAATGAGAAGGATAACCCAAAGGACCAGAAGAAGAGTTGATGTGCGGACTTAGTGGGGGACTAACTCGAATCCTACACGGAGGAGTAAGTCTTCCTACTGAAAACTGAGGATGAAGGCCAAGAAGTCTCCAGGATAAACGCCTTGGTGGTGCAATGGTGACGACACAAATGCAGCACAAAGGAAAAAGAGACTGACAAGTGCAGGGAGGTGTAGGATCAAGTGATTACAATGTCGAAACAAGGGCAAAGAGGTGCAGGATCAAATGATTTCAATGTTTTATAGTATTTTCTTGGCGGTGTTAACCAAGCCCTTTTTCGCTTAGGGTGTGTGTGTAAATTTTAATTTTTAAACCCAGATGTTTGTAGAGAAAAAGAAAAAGTGTGTTTTATAGTTGTAAATAAACCTACAAATGACAGTATATAGGCCTGCAAAAATAGAAAATAAACAGCGAATAATGCAATAATCTAAACCCAAGAATGCGGGTCTCTCAACAACTAGTCTATAGATGAGTAAAAAAATAATCAAAACACACTAAAAAAGCTAATAGATCTAAGGTCAAGAGGGAAAGGGATCTAAAAGACAAAATCTGCTGGAAAGTGGTGCAAAAAACAACAACAAATCAAAGGAAAAATTGTTGTAAAAATGGTGGCGAGAGGCTATCTCTTGAAGGGAAATAGAGTGATCCCTAGAGGAAAACCCAAACAAAGCTAGATGAGGTGATTTGGATGGATAACAATCCGATCTGAAGTGGATCTGAAGGTGAGGTATCATATCTGAAAAAATGGCTAAAGACTCTGAAATTTCAGACAAACTGCAATAGCAAGAACT
This sequence comes from Pinus albicaulis, assembly GCA_034641835.2. NCBI lineage: Eukaryota > Viridiplantae > Streptophyta > Pinopsida > Pinales > Pinaceae > Pinus > Pinus albicaulis. The sequence continues at coordinate 908,613,005 of CM076573.1, read as the reverse complement.
CTTCCACAAAAAGTGGAGGGTACTCAAGCCCTAGGGGGCTAGGTTCCCACTTAGTTGAGCAAAACAGAACAAGTACAGGTCCAAAACGGGCGGATACAGAGGTCATAAAACCCTGAACAGAAGCTCAGACAAACCCAGAAAACTTTCAGAAAAATCCCTGCAAAAAGTCCAGGTCGCATTTTCTGACTTGTTTTCAATAGAGGTCGTAGTTTTGGGGCTGAAAATTGCACCTTGAAGGTCCAGGTCGCAAGTTCTGGGCCAAAAATTGCGACCTGCATTTTCGGCACTCTCGGCGGTAGGTTTTAGAAAATGTTGCTGTCTCATCTACGACTGATGTCTGTCACCTGCACAATAGGTCTAAAAACACACGGAAGTCAGAATTTTTATCGTTTTAGGGTTTTATAGGTTAAAAAAAACATCAAGAAAAGAAAAAACAAGAGGCTGAAGAGAAATCCTATGGTTTGAAGCAGCTGGATATGCAAGGATCAAAAAAACAACAACGGTCATAATCGTAAACCCGTGTGGAGTCGCCAGTTGTTAGTATGAATCTTAATTCCAAGTGTACGAAAAAAGACCACTTTAGTTGTGCATAACAAACATCCCTAACAGCAGAAATGACTGCTAATATCTTCAGATATGCAGTTAGGTGATCAAGATAAATGCTGCAAAAATCTAGATCTATGCACTAGAAGACATTAAACAGTAGAAAAAAACAATATTTACTCCATGCATCCAATAGACAAGACAAGAATATATTGAATGAATCTTGTATTAATGGCACCTGGGAGGAAAACACAAGAGGGTGTTCCCTGTTCTCCTCAATGGGATGGGTTCTTGTAAGTCCTCAGCACTTTAGATCTAGAATGCCTCTCTCTTGATGGTGTAGAAAACTCAGACAAAAATAGAAAAATATGACTATGATGGTGGATCAATAGTCAGACCAAAATTTTAGATCCAGAGTGATCTTTAGGCAACAAAAGGTGGTAAATGAATGGGAAAAACCTTCTATTTATAACAAAATATTGAGTTAGTCTAGATATTGGTGCATAATTAAAATATTATTAACCAAATCAAGATCAAACTTTTATGGAATATTTTATTATATTTGTTGGAGGGAAAAGGAATTTGACTTGGGTCAAATCCCTTTATTTGTAAATAATAAATAAATAAATGATTTATTTATCATTTTAAGGATGTGGTTGAGTAATAATAAAATAAATAATGATTTATTTAATTATTTAAGAGTGAATTAGTCATATTTAACAAAGAATATTATTTAAATAAGGTTTAAATAATCATTCTTAGAAAATAATAAGATAAATAATGATTTATCTAATTAATTTCCTTATTTTGGGTTAAATATAACTAGGAATATTAATTAAATTGTTGTTTAACTAATTATTCCTTGAGGAAAATCAAACAAATGTATATTTATTTAATATTTCCTCATGAGGTTTCCTATTTAGACCATAAACAACTTAATAAAGGTGGTTTACTAAGTTATTTTCATAGTGAAAGCAATTTTACTTAGGGTAAAATTGGTCTTGCATGGTGTACTTGGGTCCATCTAATAACAATAGGTTAGATGACCAAAAAATGGTGTAACAATATGCACCATCTCTTAGGGCTAGCCTCTGCTCCTCACTCCTTTCGCAGACTCTAGATCTCCATGTGCATTGCCTCTAGCTGGCCTTGTATCTGTTGTACTCCTAACTGGGTATCATCTCTTGGTGTAGCCTCCAGCTTCATGTCAACCTCCAAGACCTTCTCCTGCATTTCAATGGCTTGATGAGCCATTGGCATGCACAGGTGGGGCAAAAAAATAGCAGTGAACCACTCTGTGCGTTGCCTATCATCATACTAGAATCCTCCTTCTTGGATTAATTTCTTTAATCGTTGATCCGCTTCCCATACGGACTCAGACGGTCCTTGCTTGAAATATTTTAGGTCGTTCACTATCTGAGATTAGGACTTAGGCTTCTTGAATTGTTGTTTCAATGCATTCTTGATCTCCTCAATAGTCGCATTCGCATGTTGGTCAATATATCCCATGTACCAGTCCAAGGCTCTTCCTTCAAAGGTAAGGGATAGTTGTGCCCTTCTCACCGCATCGCTAGCCACATTCTGTGCAATCCATACCAATCTTGCGACAAACTAGAATTGATCCATGTCTTCATCCCCCACACCCTTGAAGGTAGGTAGCTTCATGTGCAAGGCCATATCATCTTTTGGTGGGGGTGGAGGTGATTTCTTACCCCTATGAGGGTTCAAAAGCGGCGTAGATGGAGAGCTATGCGCAACAAAATTTCTTATTGGAATATATATAGATTGATCCCCTTCTTGATTATTTTTGTAGTACTTTCCACTACGCGTCGTACCCTCGCTTTTCTCAGAGCTCATTCACTCTGTCTCACTACCCAAAATACTTTTTCTGCCCAACAAGATTTTAATGAGTAATCACAAATTTTTCAAAGACTTACCCTAGAAACCTTTGAAGAACCTTCGCTCTGCTTCTGAGTTGGACACCTTAGTCATCCACTTCTTCTGCGGTCAAATTTCTACTGCGAATTCTTGGATCTTGCTTTCAAACTATTCATCGATCTCTTTCTTCTCAAGTTTCCAATACGGTCTTGGCATTACCCGATCTCTCTCAAAATGCTCCCGGTCCCAGCAACGAAACCATTTGTTGGCTCAAGGGGTCCTGACCCAGGTTCGGAGGTTAAGGTTTGACAACAAACCCCTATACCACTAGCCCTTTTGGCAGTGACCTACTTGCGTAGGCAAAAGTCTCACTCGAAGTAGTATGGGAGGGTGCTGGAACCAGGTTTCCACACCCTGGGAGAGAGCAGGTAAGTCAAGCCAGTCCGCAATTATCAAATCTATTCAGCAAAAATTTGTTCACAGGGTTTTCAATATATAACCAAAAAGTCACTATCAGATCTACTTAATAGGTTCGCATCCACGTGCACACTACCAGTTAGGATCACAGAACAGTATAATTGCAGCAATTTAACAGATCACAAATACATACACCAGAAACACAGACAGTTCACAGCTATTAATAGATACTTTTCATGCTTAATCATATAACCCATGTTTTCATCAATTATAACAGAACAGATCCAGCTAACATCAGATGTCCACAATACTTCCGCATATATATTACTACCAAAATCCACTTACATTCCCAAAATACTGCCTGCACACACAGTAGGACATAAGATCTCCGCGCACATAGCTAGAAGGAGTCCTAACCCAAAAAAACCTTCCACAAATCTAACAATTTGTTCTTCACATCAATCTCTATTCTTTTCTACCTAAGACTCAAAAAGGTTCATCTATTTATACCGATTTAGCCTATGCATCCAATGGTCCGCAAACCGTGGTTTGTGGACTCTTGGTGTACCCTTGACCCATTTACAATGCATTAGGGGCTTTGACCCACCCCAAAGCCCTTGCGTTAGACTAAACCATACAAAATTATACAAAATTCGTAGCGTTTTAGGGGACCCTGTTCCAACAAAGAAAGACCTAATAAATTTGGCCTTGGTTATGTTTAATCTTATGGAAAAAACTCTACAGCCATGAAGGCATTTGAGACAACTTCAAGAAGAACTTTTTTTCCAAGTTCTAAACCACAAACATGTCAAGTTTGTTTTCAAGTTGATTTCCATTGTTTGAAGCCTATTTTGCAGCAAGGTGTTTGTACACATTTAACTTATGGCGAGAATGAGAGTGCCGACAACTATCAAGACAAGAGCACTGATGTTAGTCTTCAAAAGAAAGCTTGAACCTCTACAAGTTCATCTCCTCAAGAAGGAAAAAAATATGGACATGCAAAGCAACATTTGAGGTATAATTCTTCCCATAGTCAAGTTGATTATTTTTTTGTTAAGCATGGAAAATATTCATGCAAGAATGGAAGAAAGATTTGATGTTCCTATTGTGGTCTGTGTAACCATGAAGTTTCAAAATGTTGGAAGAGGATGAAGGCATATAGGAAATAGTTAAAGCGAAGGCAATTCGCTCAAAAAGTTCCAAAGACTTGCACACATTGCCAAAGAAAGGGACATGTTATTTCCCGATGTTGGGAATTGCATCCAACTAATCATCCCAAGCATTTGAAGCAAGAGGATAAAAATACTAGAGAAAGTGGATCCAAGGATTCCCTCATTGATGTGAGAACAAATGTTTCACATGAAGAAGATTTTTAGCAGCAAAAGTCGTCATGGAAGTGGCTTGGTAATAAGTGGTTTGACTTCTTGACACAGTAAGTCATACTTTCATTTGTACATATGAAAATTTCAGTCAAGTATGCATGTTTTCTATTGTAATCTCATGTTTCTTGAGCCACCTTGGATCGATGATCAAGGACATGATGTTCAGCTACCTTCTATCAATTTGTCGCCAGAAATTTCTGGGTGATTTCAAGGAAGACAATTCTTGACAGGAGGACAAGAGAATTCAGGAAGGGAAGTGTCGACTACCTTTGAATTTTGGTTCAAAGGCACTAGCCATGCAAGGCAAGTGTATGGAGCTGAAAAGAAGAGGGTGTTGTACTCTCATCTATTTAACAGATCAGGAAATCAGTCTTTTGGGGTCCAAAAGATTCCCAATGGGGAGGTGTGATCAGATTTGGATCAAGGACCTAAGTGATAGCTCAAATTTCAAAGTGTTCGGAAGTGTGTTGAACCTGAGCAACCAGATAGATCTCATCTTCCTAATTCTGGCACCGTGAATAGTTCAAAAAACTGACACCATATGAAGAAGTTATCGTGATTTTAAAAGTCTAGTAAACTGCAATTTCTGGCTTTTGACCAAGTTTGACTGTGTTTTTTGGAAATTCAAAAAGAGAATATTCCAAGGAATATTCTTGGAATATTCCTCAGAATATTCCCCAAAATATTCCATTCAGACCAATAAAATCATGCCAAGTGGCACATTGTGGTTTTTTGGATGAGTAGCACATTTCTTTAAGGGCCACTAGGAGGATGCCACGTGGCAAGTTCGGAGGCCGCCACGTGGCCCATGCACAATGTAATAAAATTTTTGTGGGTCACGAGGGCTTGACCCCGAGACCTCTCTGCATGCACGCGAGCGCTCTACCATTTCATCTGTCGAATGGATCTTAATTATATAAGAACTCAACGTTTATTTCAATGGTAATTAAAATATGGTTGGGGGTTGGAGGGGCCAGCCCCTCCCAACATGGCCATTGGCCCGTGACCCCGGGCCAAAATTTTAAGCCCTAACCCTCAATAATACTCCCGAAGTTTACGTTGAATGGTCACATGTCACGTTTTCAAACTGAAACAACAAAGTTTAAACACCGATCAAACACAATTAATGTGACCCCATGACTCATCACATGGGAGAGTCTACTACGAGGGTTACGTTGGCAGTTAGGGGAGAACTCTTGTTCTAATCCACATAAAACTCCAGTTTCGGTGTTTAGTTCCGCTCCAATGCAAACCATGGCCATGACCGCGGGGTATGGGGCCATGTGGTCACCCCGACAGTCCATTAAATGCTAACGTTTTTTGTTGGAAGTTTTTTAGCTGGAGTGCCATTGTTGGTGGAAATCCTCAATCTATCTACAATTAACTTCAGTCTCTCCACATTTGGTGGAGGATTTTTGGGTGACACTGGACAAAAGGAGTTTAGGCTCTATCTTGAGTGAGATTTGACCAATTTTTGAGTGCCAATAGTCAACTTTGACTATCTCAGACATTTCAGACTCATTGGTGAGGTTTCTAGAGCCATCAGAGGACTTTTGAGTAGGTTTTTGCTTCAGAGAAATTCTATGAGCCACTAGGGCCACCAGGGGCCAGTAGTAGTTTTAGGCCTAGCCAGGGAAGCTAGAGGCCTTTTTCAAAAATCCAATAGTAGTTTTAGGATGTTTCATATGTTCTGGAACTAATGGTGTGGTTTTCAAAGACTGTAGAGGAATTTTGAAGTCTGATATGCTTCAGAGAAGTTCTAGGGGCCACTAGGGCCAGCAAGTACTAGCAGGAGAATGAGGCTATCCAGAGCAGCCAGTATCCATTATCAGCAAACCAATAGTCATTTCTGACTATTGTAATATTCCCAATTATCCATGAGCTAGTTGGAATATCAATTTTTTCTTTTTTTTCTTGTTTTATGAATAAGAGGACAATGTAGGTCCATAATTCTCCTTAATAATGAATAAATCAATGCCAATGTAAAAGGAAAACATATTGGCAGCTTAATTAAGCACCCTTCAGTGTGAAAAGGGGCTAGAACATCTTGACTGGGTAAAATTTTACCAAATCAATGGTGATGTCATGGAGGAGTGGCAATCAATGAGGGACAACACAGTTTTAGATGGAGACACTTTGCATGGAAGTAGGGTCATAAATGAATGGGGCTTAGGGTTTGGAAGCTCATATCTTATAAAAGGAAGAGGATGGAAGCCATATTCATGATGTTGATGAGTTGATATTTCTGAATATATGGTATGTTTAGACATATAGCTTTCCTTGGTTGTTTAGCTAAGATTGCAGGTGATGTTTAGCACTGGGTGTTCTTGATCGGGAATCCCACTCTTTCATTGAGTAGCTCTTGAAAGAGTATTGTACTTCATTTCCACTTTCAGGCTTAAGGCCAAGCTTCATCTTACATCTACAACGCAGATCTTGTTGACGGTTGAGTTGTTTTGCAAGTTGCAGCAGTGGATACCACATTTGGATCACTTCAGTGCTTATTTTCAGTGGAGAAGGGTTCCTTTCCATTGGGAGGAAATTAAGGAAGTCCCTTGAGCATATTTTCAGATCTTGGCATTAGGCCACTTATTTATTTTCCCTTACAGTGTAGTTTATTTCTAGACCTGTGTTATTTTGAGGGAGGAGTTGCAGGGTGGTTTCAGTACACCATTTGGAGACGAGGTTTGCTAGAGAAGTGATCATCCTTTCATCTAGGAGATCCGTTGGAGGAGGTTGCACTATTTCTTATATAAAATCAGCCACACTTTCCAGATCTATATGTTGCAGTGAATCTTCAACCCTAGGGCTTTGATTCATATCTTTTACATGGTGTATTTCTGAAAAAATTTGTGGGGTTCTTAATTGGAGATTTTATAATGCTTAGATCTGTATTAGATCTATCTTTTGAGGCATATATCAGCCCATGATATTTTGAATATTCATTTGTTGTAGCAGTGCCTTTAAAACTTCATTGTAGTAGTCTTTCGGCATTTTGATATATAGTAGCAGTGCCTCTTTTGAGGGTTTTTTCCATTGGAGGCTTGTTCTATCTTATTGTACATTTTATGGCCCATTTATTATGTATATTTTGCTACTGTTATAACGAATGAAAGGTCTCCATATTGGCCTCTTGCTTTTATATGATGTTTAACTCTGTTATTCCATAATTTTTCACTATATTCCTGCTTTTCCCATTTAGAAATATTACAGTGGTATCAGTGCATAATCTTGGCACAGCTTGTGCATCTTGAAAAGCCAATATGTCATCTGAAGAAGGAGATCCTCTTATGTAATATTCCAAAAATTTAGCCTTCATCTAAATGGAATATTATAGTTTGTTTTATCACTAGGTAGGCGAATAAGTGGGTGGGGAGGCCCATAAAGCTCTTTATAAGGAATAATAACACTCCTAATGTGAAAGGAGGAAGAATAAGAAGCTAGATTAAGCACCTTTGGGTGTGAACAGGGGTTGGATCATGTTTATTCAGTCAACTTTGACCAAGTCAACAACACTGTCATGGAGGAGTGGCATTTATGATGAGACAGCGTAGTTTTAGTGGAGGAAAACTTGCATGAGTTTGGTGACAAGTATGGATGGGACCCAATGTGAGAAGGCTCACACACTATATATGGAGGGGATGGCATCCATTGTTATTTATGTTTTGAGATTATCATTTGATATTGGTTTGTTTAGACTTTGCTTCCTTTTTGTTGTTTAGCAGGGTTGATGTGCTGTTTAGCACAAGGGTGTTCCTGATCGAGAATCCCTACCTCATCCTCAAGGAAGGAGAGGTCATTTGAGCTACATTTCCTCATTCCAGCATTTTGGCCAAGCTACCTCCTTCAGCTACAGCACAGTTTCTGTTTAGAGCTAGATTGTGTTGCAGGGTGTAACCAAAGAGGATCACATAGAGCTATTTCTTGGCTTGTTTTTCAGTGGAGAGGTAGCCTATCCATTGGAGGATCATCATGGAGGGCTCTTGGACATATTTTCACATTTTTGGCATCAATCCAACCATCTACCATCCCTCACAGTGCAGTCACAATTCTGAACTGTGTTAATTTTGGAGGTAGTTGTTGGGAGGGTTCATTTAGCTCATCAAGAGGGTCTATTTCTGAGTAGAGGGATCAACCTTCTATTTAGAAATACTATTGGAGGAGGACATCATAATTTCATATCTGTCATAGCCTCATTCTATTCAGATCCAGTTTGCAGTGACATCTCAACCCCCAGGGTTATTTGTCACGTTGTATATTTCTTGGTATTTCTAGCAATCTTTTCCGAGTTGGCTAGAAATCATGTATTAGAGCCCACATCTTCTTTCCTGGGAATTTATTTTGTTTCTATCAGCCATATTCCATTTATGTATGTTTACAACAGTAGCTACACTGATATAAACAACACTATCACCCCTCTCTGACATTCTATACAGTTGCAACAACTCATGTGCTGATTATTATGATCATTGGAGGATTGTTCTTATTGCTTGAGTGGCTTGTCCCTCAAGATATTTTTGTATATTTTTGTTGATATATTAATAAAATTATGGCTGTAAATTTATCTCTCTCATGTCATGATCAGATTTTTTGTGTTTTACATTATTATGTCTTGTATTGCTGCTATTTCCATTTTGGAATATTATAGTGGTATCAGAGCATAATCTTGGCTCGGCCTGTGCATTCAAGACATTATGCCATCAGAAGGAGAATATTCTCATAGAAAAGAGAAGTTGTGTAAAAGAAACAAAGGCATGACTCCATTAATTGGAGAAATGAATGAAGAGAGGATCTCCTAGCTTCTTTTCCAAACTATGAAAAATATCAAGGAAGATCTCAAGGAGAGGAAAGGGGAGAAGTATAGGAAATTTCAAAGAGGGTTTGAAAGTGAAGCAAGCCATAGATATTCACATGATGGGTGTGAGAATTTAGCCAGACATGCAGATCCACAGTGTATTTTATTGCCCACATTCACTGCAAGAAGGATGGAGGAAGAAGATGCACCAAGGGAGGAGACCCTGAGTGAATATCTTCAGGAGTACCAGTCTCAATCATGGAGATTCAAAGAGCACTTGGAATTCGAAGGGTTTTGCCAACTCAAGGAAGAAAGAAGATCCATCAGCCATAATAGAAGCAAGAGAGGTAGAATATTTCTATCTAACTTTGATGGATCAGAAAAGTGCATAGTCAAAGCTTGGGTGGAGGAGCTAGATTCCTATTTCTAGCTACACCAAGTTTCAGAAAAGGAGGCCATTAGATTAGCAGCACTGCACCTCAAAGGTATGGCCCATGATTGGTGGTTTTATAGTTCTGCTTCATTTTATCATGCAAATGTAAACACTTATGCAGGGTTCAATAAGAAATTAGTGAGGAGATTTAACATTAAACATTATGAAACATCTTTTGTTGAACCCAAAAACTTAAAAACTTTGCATGAGTTGGAGAGATCTATTTTTCCAACTCCTCTCCATATTTCTATTGAATGGGATAAAAAAATGCATTGATGATGAGGCATTCTCAAATATTGATGAAGGGGATTATCAGAGAAGAGCTAACAGCATTGTACCATCAGGAGAATATTCCTCACCACACGGAGATGGAAAGGGAGCCATTGCTTCCATTAGGGAAGCCCTTGTGTCTTTGCAAGGAGTTCCAAATGATCCAACATGTGGGAACCAAAGCACAATTCCGAAGCAGCATGTATCAGTTTTTGTGGATTGTGAGATGGGAGGAGAAGAAGAGAAGAAGGATCAACATCAAGGGGTGATGAGCATTCACCCTTATCTATTTTAGGAGGTTTCTGCACAAAATAAGGAGACTTTATTACGCAGTGAAGAGAGGGACAAATAAGTCCACTCATATATACAGTCCACTTCAAATTTTGATGTCTCACTACATGGGGGCATTCCACCTGGGAAGCCACCAGATCTAGAGTTGGTGAAAGACATATTGTCAATTGTTTCGCCACTCTTAGATTCAGGAGGGGTGAAGACCTTGGAGGAGTCTAGTACAGCGCAGAGAGTTTGGGATAGACTCAAGGAGGAGGGGGGCATTCTCCCATTTTCAACATTACCCACTCTCACTACATATTATGCGCTAACAGAAGTTGCTGCAGTGATGGAGGATGGAACCACCATGGTACAAGGGAGCTACTCCATGGATTTGGAGAAATAGAGGGTACTTATTTTGAGGAAGGGATCCTCCATACATTATAGTAGATGGGGGATACTCATGCTTACATTGGCCAAGATCAAGAGGTTTTTTTTGGATGGTAGCTTCTCATGGGAGGCCAACTTCCAAAGGCCACCACTTCTACTTGAGCATGATCAGTTGCATGATGGGCATGGCAGCACTTTGGAGGATGAATTTGGCATGAGGGATTTCAAAGGAGAAGACAACAACATGTGGAGAGCTTCACATTTCAGATATTTAGCATCGTCTCTTAGGAGGGTTGATCCATATTGGATGTCTCGGCTTTTGGTAGAGTAATCCAAGGATATTGGTGCTTTCATGATTATTGATGACCCAAAAGGAGATGATAGATACATGGTGGTTGATGAGGTCATCTATTCATATGGAAAATTCATCTTGACTAGAGTTTCTGAGCTCAAGAGGAAGCTACTACATGCAACACATGTGGACTTTCTTTCCATGCACTTTGATGCATTTCATTCTTTGATGGAGGAGTTCACTTGGGAGGGCATTCAACAAGATGTATATCAGCATGTGGAGAGATGCATAGCCCGGATGATGATGGAGAGGTTGTCACAACCACTTCCTTACTCATTGAGAGTGAGGGAGAACTTACAGTTGAGCCATTTCAACTCAATGACCAAAGTACATAGTAGAGAAGGTACATTTTTTCATTATGAATTGTATTCCTTCACTTTATATGAGCATCATGTTGTGCCAAGGAGGATTATCCCTTCTTGTATATTTCATTTTGATGTAATTGAGGCCATTTTCAGAATTTATGTTGGCTATGCTATTGGTGGTTTGTGGGGGAGGCCACATGATTCATGGTGTTCAACATTTGCACCACGTGTTACTTTTATGATCCTATCTTGTAGGATGATTGTGGCAGCAAAAAAGTGGCTGGAAGGGCACTTGTTATTATTTAATTTAAGGCAGGTAGGGAAAGCACTGCGCTGGTTCCATATGTGGAACTATGATCCACCTCCTAGTTGTCATATGGCAACTTGTTTTAAATTTTTTTTTTCTTCCATATATTGATGATGTTCTTATGTTTATGGGAAGCTTTGTTGGGAGAGTGGCACAAGAGTTGAAGGTGCCCATTGGGAGTATGATTCTCCATACTTTATATATTTCATGTTTCAGGAGAAACCATGGGAAACCATGATTTCCACACTACATATCTTTTCTTCATGTGGGAGGAGCCATTTGGAGAACTTGAGTTCTTGGAGGCACTTCATGGCTGATTTTTTTGGTGGGGTAAGTTGGGCCATTCTTGGAGGCCATGACATTTCATCCCAATATCAGAAAAATACCCATACTTACCATAAATGGAGAGAGAAACAACTTGGATGTAAAAATCTAATCTCTCCATGCAGCCCCAATACATTGCATAAACCAGGGGTTGAGGATTTCTTTGATGAGCTACCTAGGATGGCTCATTTCATTTGGATGATAGTAGGGGTATGGGAGTCTCTCATTTGTAATGAGGTTCACCATGTTTTTCATCACTCCTACCTTGAGGAGGCCATTGGAAAGCAAGAAGCTTTCCATTTACACCTTCCACCTTTTCATGATGTAAACCATTGGGTTTTGCATACTTGGGAGGAGCCATTGGAGGGAAGATTTATTGCAAATTATCTTGAGCAGTGGTGGTGAATATTGATGAGGAGGCCAAAAGAGGAGGAGGGGAGGAATTTTTCTCTCCCTTTACAGTTGCTTGAGGACAAGAAACATTTTGGAGGGGAGGACTGTAATATTCCAAAAATTTAGCCTTCATCTAAATGGAATTTTTATAGTTTGTTTTATCACTAGGTAGGTGAATAAGTGGGTGGGGAGGCCCATAAAGCTCTTTAGAAGGAATAATAACACTCTTAGTGTGAAATGAGTAAGAATAAGTAGCTGGATTAAGCACCTTTGGGTGTGAATAGGGGTTGGATCATGTTGATTCAGTCAAATTTGACCAAGTCAACAGCGTTGTCATGGAGGAGGGCCATTTATGATGAGACAGCGCAGTTTTAGTGGAGAAAAACATGCATGATATTAGTGACAAGTATGGATGGGACCCAATGTGAGAAGGCTCACACACTATATATGGAAGGGATGACAGCCATTGTTATTCATGTTTTGAGATTATCATTTGATATTGGTCTGTTTAGAATTTGCTTCCTTTTTTATGTTTAGAAGGGTTGTTGTGTTGTTTAGCACAAGGGTGTTCTTGATCGGGAATCCCTACCTCATCCTCAAGGAAGGGGAGGTCCTTTGAGCTACATTTCCTCATTCCAGCAT